>CM076578.1:1280796359-1281527811 GCA_034641835.2 Pinus albicaulis
GCAAGTGAAGAATCCTCTCGTAAAATAGAACAAGGCCATGTAACCGCATCCCAAATGGCTGAAGACAACCGCCAGAATCGTCGCCGGGCTGAGTGAACTTGGTTAGGAGCTGATCCCCTTGCCGGAATGAGCTAAAAATCTACAGATCACCTATACTCGCTGCTCCGGACAAAACCCAGAAACCGTGAAGCAAATGGACCACCTCCGAAAATCGCCCCCAGAAACCCTCCTCCTACAAAAACGCTGTGCCGTCAGGAACAGCTCAGAAGCTCAAGAAATATGCTGGCAAAAGGGCTGGATCTACCCACAAATCCTCCAGATGAGATGACCAACTTCTGCCAAGGCTGGAAAACACCGAAAAATGCCGCCGTAACCCCACATAAAGACCCTACTCATCAGATCTGCGTCCTCCCTGACTGGATCTGCGTCCTCTCTGCCCAGATCTGCTAGATCTGAGTCATACAAGGCTAGATCTGCTACTATCTCTCCAGATCTGCGTCCCACAAGGCTAGATCTGCTGCTAGCTCTTCAGATCTATGCTAGATCTCCTGCCAATATCTCTCGCATCCGCAACCCTCAAAGGCCGGATCTGCCATTCTCTAGGATCTAGACCGGATCTCGCCAATATCTCCTCGCATCTGCAATCTCCTGCCTAACCATACGTGATGATTCCATACGGTAAACCTGGCTGCAATAGCTGCACGCAACATCTCGTCGCATCTACACCTCCAAGGTCAGATCTATCACCGTAAAGCCTTCAGACTACGCCCTTCCTCTTTCCTACCGGAATGTCATTCTCACTCCAAACTGATCTGCGTCCTTCCTCGCTCTGGAAACTCGCGTTTTCTCGCGAGATCTCGCGCAGCCCACTAGAGGGCTTCTTCCCTCCTCACTCTCCACCCGAAACTGCCACTAAAACCGAAAGATAAAACTCGTAAATTAACTCCCCTAGGCGGCACTCGAAGTCCCCCGAAGCCAAGGGTGAACCGGTAGCAATCTCCTGAGCGGGCACTCGAAGTCCCCCGAAGCTAAGGGTGAGATCTCCGACTGGAGACACTCGTGCACTAAACAGTGCTGCAGACCGACTAAACAACCGGCGTGCTGAAGTAGACAAAATTCTAGCTCTCAATATCAATATCAAAATATGCATGTCCAAATGAGGTGAGAACCCCTCCTTTTATAATGCTAAACTCCCTCCAAAACCTTAACTGCGTCCTTCACCTTGCAGTTACCCTTGGGTCAGCGTGAGGCCTCCCATTCATATCCATGTGGACCCCCAAGGCCCCCTCTCTAAGTTATAACGTTAATCAACTAGGAAAACACTTTATTTTATAAAGTGAGGTGACTAAAGTGAGTGACCCCTCTTATTTCCCACTTTATTTATTATTTCTAGCTAAAGCGGCAAAATTAAACAAAAATGAAATATTCCAATTAGCAAAGCTAATTGGGAATATTACAGTCTCCCCCGGCAAAACGTTGCTTGTCCTCAAGCAACTGAAGTGATGGATGCTGTAAAGTCTGTTCGCTCTCCCAAGTGGCATCCTCATCCGGCAAAAATTGCTTGTTCTCAAGCAATGCTTGAACAAGCCTACTCTCTAGCCGATGCTCCCCGCCAATACTGCAAAATGTGCCTGGGTCCCACTGAAACCTCTCTGTCTCCTGCATCACCCTGATATGAAGGGACATCTCAATGCGAGGATCCCAAACTGGCCTCTCATGGTACCAGCCAATCAATAGTCCTCCCGGATCCCATCGCCACTGTGGCCAATAATCGCACAAGTCCCATGACTCGGACTGCTCACTGCCTCTGGCTATGACTACAGACCATGACTGCTGCTGCTCTGCATCTATGAATGTGTAAGTTGTCCCATCGACTGTGTACCAGCTCATCATCTCTCTCCACTCAAGGCATGAAGTGGGGAACATCTCTCTCATGTGGATCCTCCATCCCCAAGCAATCATCCAAACCAAATGAGCCACCTCCCGACAAGGCAACTCCTGAAAATCTCCTCCCACCTCAAGCTCCGGTAATGAAGGCGGGCTGAAAGTCTGATCTTGGGCTGCAAAATCATTGCCCTCCAATGGCAAAGTGAAAAACAATCCTCCATAGAAGGTTCCTCCATCAGTGAAGAACAAGCTGGCCCAAAACAAACCATAGTGCAGTCTCATCCACTGCAACCTCAGAAAATCACATGGCAAGCAATGTACAAGATCCAACACATCCACTAATGGATAGCAAATGGCGGAATATGACAACAACATAGGTCCAAACACTTGCCCATGGCTGTACAATGGATGAATATCGATCTCATGGCCCACATCAAAAGAGAACGCATATAAAGTAGTGGTGGCCATGCCTCCCCCCATGCTCCCATTAGAACATGTAGTGCAGAAATTGTGAGAATTTTTCCCACTCACGGACACATCCAGCTCATGTGTCTCCCTCATAATCAAGCCTCCCATACAAATCTGATATATATCAGCAAATGAAGACATGATCAGCAGCAAAATGAAGGAAATGCCGAAGGTCTCCTGTGGCGCAAGAAGGTACCAACAGCTTCCCAAACAAGTACAGCGCAGTTTTACAAGTTGCTGCTTGATAAGAGTACAAGGCAAAATGCTTATGTTACCCATGCATGTCTTCATATGATACCTGGTATAGTGCCGCAAATGAACATACATGTGATGATAAAACATTTGCCCAAGGCCACAAAAGAGATGGCTACCTCCATCATGTAGATTGGCCCAATACAACTCATGGAGCAATGTGACAAGCTTGCCCTCTTGTGAAGCAATGCATTGCATAAGAATGGTAAGAGGGTGCAAATCAATGAATGTATAAACAAATCCCTCACCATATGCTGGAAGTAAGATGGTACATGGGTCCATGAATGAGTCCTCCATAAAGTGTTGACCTGCTATGAAGAAGATTGAACCATGTGCTGCAAGAAGATAATCCTTCTTATGCTTGGAAACCCAAGTCAAGAAGAATATGCCATAGGTGTCTCTATCATCATTACCTCCTCTTTGTGCAACAAATATGAAGTGATCCTGGGACCTGTGGGTTATAGATCCACCATATCTCTGCTGCGTACACTCCATCCATAATGTTCTGCTCCAAGGTGGTAACGCTGGGGGCTCATGCAAATAAGCTCCTGTCACTACAAGACTCTGTTCTTTGACATGCTCCCTGTCAAAGACTCCTCTAATATTGCGGCGACAAGTGTGGAATACTCCCCAAGATGGAAGTGCTTCCCCGTCATCATCAAAGATCAAGGAGATAGTGCCATCCCCTCCTCCTGTAACATCATGCAAGGTGTGGGAGCAAATCTGCCCTTGCTCTCCCAGAAACAAACCAAGCAACCAAACAATTTGCTGCCTCCCCATACTCCCATCATACAACTCGAGTATCATAGCAACACCATGCATACGTACCCCATGCTGCTCAGAGATGCAAGTATCCAGCCATCTTTCCTCCACCCTCCGACTCTTAGGAAGAGTGTTTGCCAAGAGATGGCCAAATTCTTTCAAGAGTAGCCAGCGCAGCCAAGCCTCCTGCTTCCTGGTAGCACAGATCTGCAAGTAGCCTCCTAGCTCCTTGCTCATCATCCCCATCCACTCAATCACTTGTGGATGCCTCCTCCTCCTCATCCTGGTACTCCTCCCATGAGGGCTACCATCCTCCCGAATCAAATTTCGGATTTTGCACTTCATGGGATTTTGAAATATAAACTTCTCAAGGATCAATGAGACCCTATCAAGAATCAAATAGGTGGTAGGCAAAAACCTCCCATCATGATGTGTATGGCTCAAGGGTTGTCCAACACAAGCATGAGGGATGTTATGCATCCGAAGATGTCCTCCATCTTCTATCTGCTCTCGTGAGAAGGGAACCAAATCATTGTGTTCCATAGCCCGCTCCACCGAGTACCAACTCAAAATCTCTCTCCATCCAACCTCAACATATGGATGCTGTACCCTGTGCAACTCTGATCGCCTCCTACCGCTATCCAAGTCAACATATGAGATCTTACTAGATGGCTCTGCCTCTCTCTCTCCAATGGGAAGAGATGACCCAACAACTCTGCTAGTCCCATCCATGCATACCTGAAGGGGAATGATCTGATGCTGCAATGTGCTCTCGGGTTGTACCATCAGGGAATCCAGCTGTTCCCCAATGTGGACCAACTTGGCCGCCGACTTGGCACAAGTCACTCTCATACCCTCCAGCTCTTGGTCCTGCAACATAATGGTCTCCCGTATTGACGCGGCCTTCTCCCTCAAAGCTCGAAGGTCCGTCCGAAGCCGATGATACCGCTGTCTGCGACCATCATCCAATGCCTCTGTGTCTCCTAGTGCCTCATCGATAGTAGATATATCTCCTGATACCTCACCCATCTGTCGTGTGCTGCTACCACCCGAAGACTCGGACATGGCTCCAGTCATCACCTCAGTGAACAGCTCTACCGGGGTAGGCTCTACCTCCACTATGATATCAACCGGCACGGTCAAGGAGGTATCCAATGATGGTGAGTCCTGTGTCACACTAGGTGTAACCTCAGGCTCCCTGCAATCCTGTGTGCCCTCATCCTCCAAGTGCGAGGTAACCACTTTAATGGTTTCCCTCTCCGATACTCGGTCAAGCTGGAAAGAGGTATCCAACTTGTCCACTGTGCGCTGTAAGCCCCTATCATGTGAGTGCTGGTTCCCTCTGTGAGAGTTGTGAGGTCTATTATCACTCTGGAGCTGAACATAATCTCTACTAGCTGTGCGGTGGTAGTCTCCACCATGATGATGCCGGTGCCCCTGGTGTTGATCATGGAGTCTAATGCCATAACAGATCAGGATATATTCCTCGAAGGGGAGAGCATCCATGAATGCCTGTCCTAAGGCCTGATACTGTGCAAGAAGGTCAGCCATCCGAGCTGGTTCTACCTCTCGCTGTACTGCTATTCCTGGGTCCTCTGGCAAGAATGTGGGCATAGTGGGACGTGTGGGTGTACACGATGCCATATGCCGAGTGGCATTATGATGAACGATCTGAAAACCCCTAGGGAGTTCTCTCTGACTGTCCTCTACGGCTGCAAATCTCTTGGTTACATCCTGCATGAATGTATCCATCTTCTCAACCAACTTCACAATCATGTCCTCCATTGGATTCCGCTGTTCTGTCTCCCTCACAGGCTCCACAGAAACTGCACGGCTGCTGCAAAACCATACCGCTGCTTAACCTTGACCTCCGATTTACCCATTGGAAACTACTCAGAAAATTCTAAGGATTTGGGAAGGTGATCCTTATCCAAAACCCAGAAAAACCCAGAAAACGTTTTTCCTAATTCCAAACTTCAAAATTTGACCCTTTTTATTTTGGCCCTTTTTCCAACTGCGTTTCTGCTATTGCAACTGCTATTGCTCTGTATGATCTTTTTTTCTGATGTCATAGACCACAAGCTGAGCCAGAATTATGCTCTGATACCACTGTAATATCCCAAAAGGGAAATAACCAGTAATAAACAGAAATATGCCAGACAGATATAGAAAATACAATGCTGAACCAGATCATGGAACAATTACACATAGAATGCCAGAAAACTGAGCCATTTTATTAATCTGAAAGTACATAGAGAGGAGGACAAGAAAATCAGAATGAGGGCACCTATCCTTGCTCAAGGCAAGTGAAGAATCCTCTCAGAAAATAGGAAATGGCTACTACAGAAACTGCATCCCAGCTGCTGGAAGAAACTGCCGTAAACTGCTGCTGCTGGAGTGAACTGAAGCTAGGGGCTGATCCCCTTGCCGGAATGAGCGAAAAATCTACAGATCACCTATACTCGCTGCTCCGGACAAAACCCAGAAACCGTGAAGCAAATGGACCACCTCCGAAAATCGCCCCCAGAAACCCTCCTCCTACAAAAAAGCTGTGCCTTCAGGAACAGCTCAGAAGCTCAAGAAATATGCTGGCAAAAGGGCTGGATCTACCCACAAATCCTCCAGATGAGATGACCAACTCCTCAAGGCTGAAAACACTGAAAAATGCTGCCAGAACCCCACATAAAGACTCTACTCATCAGATCTGCGTCCTCCCTGACTGGATCTGCGTCCTCTCTGCCCAGATCTGCTGGATCTGAGTCATACAAGGCTGGATCTGCTACTATCTCTCCAGATCTGCTGGATCTGAGTCATACAAGGCTGTATCTGCTACTAGCTCTTCAGATCTATGCTAGATCTGCCAATATCTCCTCAGATCTGCAACCTCAAAGGCTGGATCTGATGTTATCTCTTCAGATCTAGGCTGGATCTGCCAATATCTCCTCAGATCTGCAATCTCCCAAGCCGGATCTAGTGCTACCCCTCCAGATCTGCAACCTACAGAACCAGATCTGCAAATATCTGCTCAGATCTACAATCTCCAAGGCTGGATCTATCACTGTGCCTTCAGATCTGCGTCCTTCCTCTTCCTACTGGAACAGCGTCCTCACTCCAAACTGATATGCGTCCTTCCTGCTGCTGAAACTGCGTTTTTCCTGCTAGATCTGCGCAGCCACTAGAGGGCTTCTTCCTCTCCGACTCTCCACCTGAAACTGCTACTGAAACTGAAAGATAGAACTCAGAAATTAACCTTACTAGGGCGGGCACTCGAAGCCCCCCGAAGCTAAGGGTGAAACCAGAAATAACCTTACCAGGGCAGGCACTCGAAGTCCCCCGAGGCTAAGGGTGAGATCTCCGACCGGAGACACTCGTGCACTAAACAGTGCTGCAGACCGACTAAACAACCGGCGTGCTGAAGCAGACAAAAGTCTAGCTCTCAATAACAATATCAAAATATGCCTGTCCAAATGAGGTGAGAACCCCTCCTTTTATAATGCTAAACTCCCTCCAAAACCTTAACTGCGTCCTTCACCTTGCAGTTACCCTTGGGTCAGCGTGAGGCCTCCCATCATATACGTGTGGACCCAAGGCCCCCTCTTTAAGTTATAACGTTAATCAACCAGGAAAACACTTTATTTTATAAAGTGAGGTGACTAAAGTGAGGTGACCCCTCTTATTTCTCACTTTATTTATTATTTCCAACTAAAGCGGCAAAATTAAACAAAAATGAAATATTCCAATTAGCAAGGCTAATTGGGAATATTACAGTGACTTAGTTTCGCAAGTAGCCTTCCAGCCACTTGTTCACTATTTATGTCTGCCCATCCATTTGAGGGTGATAACTGGTGCTCGGAGTCAACTCTATAACCACAAAATGAAAGAGCTCCTGCCAAATGACGCCCATGAAACGACTATCCTGATCACTAACAATGGTCTTCGGAAGACCATGCAACCTGAAAACATCCCTGAAAAACAACTACGCCACCTGTGATGTTGTGTACCGCACTGATATAGCGAATAAGTGTGCATACTTTGTCAGTGGATCAACGACTATGAAGATACAATCCTTGCCCTGCATCGTGGGAAACCCTATGACGAAATCCATCGAAATGCTCTCCCATTTCCCCTTTGGGATGGGAAGTGGCTGTAGTAATCCTGCTGGATGGTTCATCTCCCCTTTGTTCCACTGACACACTTCACACTCCCTGACATGCCGGAGTACGTCCTCCTTGAGACCCTTCCAAGAGAACCTCTCCCTGATGGCCTGATAGCGGTGAGTCATGTGAGGCATGTAGTACCTTCTCCTTGATCTGAGAGCTCCCAGTCAAGAAAATATGATCCCTGAAATATATCACCTCATCTATCACCTTGTACCTGTCATCTATGACCTGTCCATCCAATATCTCACAGGCAAAATGGTCCTTGGAGTACTCCACCAGTAGCTGAGCCCTCTAATCCGTGTCTAAGCTCATTAGAGACAACGCTATCAATCTGCGTGAAAGAGCATCAGCTACCACTTTTTTCTTCCCCTTGACATAATCGATGTCAAAATCGTATGCCTGGATCTTTCTGACCCACTTCTGCTGCCTCTCCTACAACTGCTTCTACTCTAAAAAGAACCAAAGGCTATTGTATTCAGACCTCACCTTGAATCTGTTCCCCACCAAGTACTATCGAAACTTGGCCAGTGCATGCATGATAGCCAGCATTTCTTTGTCGTATATGGGATACAACCTCTCATGTGGAAATAGCTTTCTGATCTCGAAAGTTATGGGGTTGCCTCCCTGCATCAGGACTGCGCCTACCCCCTCTCCACATGCATCACACTCAAGGACAAAAGGCTGCATGAAATTTGGCAATGCTAAAACTGGACAGCTTCTCATCACCTCCTTGAGCCTGTCAAAAGCCCTCTGCATTGTGTCCATCCAATTGAATGCCCCCTTCTTGGTAAGATCTGTGAGGGGTGCATCAAGTTGGGAAAATCCCTTGACGAACTTTCGGTAGTAGGTGTAGATGCCTACAAACCACCGAAGCTCTGTCACGTTCTTCGGCTCTGGCTAATCCCGGATGGCCCTGATCTTCTCCTCGTGGACCCTTACTCCATCCACACCAATGATATGCCCCAAGTAGAGCATCATTTTCAATCAAAATTCGCATTTGGAGAGCTTAGCATAAAAATGTTGCTCTTCCAGTATGCGCTATACAGCCTCAATGTGCTGCAGGTGCTCCTCCCATGTCCGCCTGTATATCAAGATGTCATTGAAAAATACCAGCACAAACATCCTCCGTTGACCACGGAAGATGTGGTTCATGCAGGACTGGAAAGTGGTCAGTGCATTGGTTAGCCCAAAAGGCATCACCAGAAACTCGAAGTGGCCGTAGTGACATCGAAAAGCTGTCTTGGGGACATCCTAGTCCCTTACGCGGATCTAATGGTAACCCAACCTCAAATCAATCTTCGAGAAGAACTTCGACCCCCTCAACTCATCCATAAGCTCATCAATCCGTGGGATGGGGTATCGGTTCTTCATGGTCTTTTTGTTGAGAGGCCGATAGTCGATGCACATCCTCAGTGTGCCATCCTTCTTCTTCACCAGTACGACAGAAGAAGCAAACGGGCTAGTGCTTGGTCGAATGTGCCCCAGCGTTAAGAGCTCATGAATAACTCTCTCAATCTCATCCCTGTAGGCTTTAGGATGCCTATAGGGTGTGGTAATCACAGCCTGGATGCCCTGCTCTAGCTCAATGGTGTGCTCAAACCCCTGATCCGGTGGCTGCCCAGGTGGTATATCCCCGAAACCTGTGGCATACCTTTCCAAAATCGACTGCACATCTGGGTGTATGGCCTGCCTTGTAGACCTTGCCTCCGAAACACGTAGCTCTACTGCCCACTCTGTATCTCTATTCTGGAAGTCTGCCTCCATCCGATGTGCTGAAACTGTCTGTGGCAGATAAGTGTGCATGCCCCGAATCATCTCATTCTTCTTGGTCTTCTTTTCTGTCCACTCCATCTCCAAGATCTCCGAGGCTGTAGCGACCTTCTTCAGCGTGATCAACCACTGCACTCCCAGTATCACGTTGGTGTTCGGAATTTCCACCACAAAGAAATGATTTGTCAGAGTGTAAGTCCCCATAGTCACTGCCCAAGCTGGCACATAACTAGCACACTGCATAGTTCTGGCACCTGGTACCAGCATCGAAAACCCATCAAAGCTCTCTGTCGGTATGCTCCTCTGCTCTACCAACTACACATCAATAAAATTGTGGGTAGCCTCACTGTCCACTAACACTGAAACACACTGTCCCTGCATAGTACTTGGACACGCAATGTCAAGTATTTGGGAACCCCTCGCAAAGAAGCAAGGACTCCCCCAGTAGGTGAAAATGTTGCCCCTCCTACTCCTGGTGGTGGAGGTGGTGGACGATCTCCTCTCTGTACTACACCGCTACCTCCTGCCTCCATCTCCTCATATGCATCCTCTTCCCCATCACTGTCGAAGAAGACATCTATGTAGTGTGCCTTCCTAGTGGCATAATGATGTCCCGGTGCCCACGGCTCTTGGCATGTGAAGCATAGCTTCTTCCGTCTCAGGTCTCTCCGGGTCTCATCATCCAAAGGTCCCCGACCTTGGTTCCCCCTCGAGTGGAACCCTCGTGTCCTTCCACTTCAGCTGAAATGTTGGTCTTTGGGGGAAAGGAGCTCTGGACCTGGGTAGGGCATCTTGCAAATCCCTGGTCCTCCCAACTGCGTCATGGAGTGTAGCTGGCCTCGTAGATCTAACTAACTCCTGTATAGGTTCTGCTAAACCATCAATGAACATGTATATCATCTTGGCCGAAGACAAGTCAGGTACCATCACGGAGAGTCTCAAAAACTCGGAAATGTAGGTGTCCGGGCTCCCGGTCTGTCTGAGCTTGGTCAGCTCAACAAAATGCTCCTCTAGATCCCTCCGATCAAACCTCTCTACCAACCTCCGTGTAAACTTTTCATATGCTGTCACAGCTGAGTGACCCAGCGTGGTCATCCCGTGGAACCACCAATCATGGGCCTTGTTATCGCTTGCCGCCTACACCTACCTACAGTTAGCGGGAAAAGCCTTTAACTCCACAAGGTGTGGTTGGTGGCAAGGAACTCAGAGAAGGGGCTGTCACACTAATCCCGACTCTCTCTGTTTAAGCTATCTCCTAGGTTAGCTATGGGGGGTGGTCCATAAATGAAAAACTAAGTTAAACATTTGAGTTTCTAGGAGAATATTAGAGTTAAATTGGATTACTTTTGAAGATTCATGAGCATTTATGAGAAAATTTGAAATAATGACAAACCATTTAACCAGTGCCTTTACAAATAACGTGCTCAAAAGTAAAAAAAATGCTCAAAGAGATGAGAACACAGTAATCCTGAAATGGAAACAAAAGATTGTTAGCACAAGATATCAGAAATGCTCTCAAGATAATTGAATTTATGAATCAAAACACTTGAAGCTATCTTGTTCACAAGGAAACAATTAGTGATCAAAATGTAAACCAGATGATAAAAAGACTTGAAAGTTAAACCAACATGCATTTAGCTTTGCAACATGAAATAAGAGTACTTGAAAGGAAATGAGATTCATCAACCATCCATGAACATGAACATAAAACATGAAATGGAGCTTTCTAAAGTAGATAATGTCCAAGTACAAGAAAATTAAGCTAAAATTGTTGCAAAAGAGATTACAATACTTGCATGAAAGGAAATGCTTCTTGAAAAAGAGAAATGACATTTCATGTGAGACTCTTAACCATCAAGAGAGCAAAATTCAAGAACTTGCAAGTAAGCTAAATGTGATGAAAAATGCTCTTAGTTTATTTTATAAATTAGTTTTAGAGCAAGGTTACAATTGAACTCTAATCCTCAAACCTCACCCTCGCCCAAATATTTGGATCTCACAATGAGAAGTCCATAGAGGTAGAGAGTCCCTAAAATGTCTATTCAACCAACTTATGTTGGAGGTAAAATTTTAGTGATTGCTGTTAGCTACCCGTAATTTGCTAGATTGATTGAGATACAAAGGTACATGGTAACATCAAAACCAAGCTTTGGAATCCTAGGACCTAGCCTTCCTGGATTCGAAGAGGGATCTTTCTAGTAGGTGCCAAGATGTGAACTTGCTTACTGATTAGGGTTGTTTTTAGGCTAGATGTTAAGTGCAGGGTATTTTGATCGTTTTTGGTTGGGTATGATGCTTAGATAGATTTAGATAGAAAACAAGGAAGATTGTTAAGTTATTGGGCAATGGACTCAAACAAGGTCATGAATGAGTTCATCAATGGTGTCAAGAGCATTTGCAGGGCAATTCAACTTGGTTGGTGGATCTTTAAGGTTGTGAAGTATCATGAGATGGACATTTAAACTTGGGAACAACAAGCTAATAAAGGGAAAAAACATAATCCTTTATATACTTGTAAACTGAGGGAGTTAGAGGATTTATAAGCATAGTAAGAGAGTCAAAGGCTTAAGCAAAACCTAATCCATTTGATTTCAGACAGAAAGCAGATAATCAACCAAGACAACATTCAGATAAAACATAGAAAGGCAAAAACTTATTTAATCTTTCATGGGTTTTATCATTAAGAACAGGAAAAACATTTAAGTTGCACAAGTAACTATAACCATAAAAGAAGAGAAAAACCCTAGCATCCACAGTGACAGCTATGAAAGTTCTTTGAGACAATTTTAGCTAAGTAAAGGCAAAGAGCATGGTTAAGACGGACTTCTTTGACAAACTATAGGCAAAGCTGCTTCAAAGGATGATTTCAAGAACAGAGTACTTCAGAGGTAACAATATGCAGGGCTAGTCATAAATCATAATTGATACTAACTGATCTAAATCATTCAAGAAAATAGACAAGCCAAAAACTTATTAGAGAGCAAGAGATGAATTCCCTAACATATCTTAAGCAGAAGAAAACATTTAGGCAATGAAGGAAACAAACAGATCTAAGGTGCCATCAATAAGCATATCTTAGTCTAAATATTTTGTCCTACTGCAGCATAGATGGATGGAAAACATATGAGAAACTTAGAAAACATTAACAAGAGAAAACTTCACCATCAACCAGGCCTATGGATCCTGCAAACAGTCCTTCTCCATCAACAAGTGAATCAGATCATGCATAAGCTCTAAGACATCAATTTCTCATCAAAGGCTTCAAGGGACTATGTATTACTTCAGCATAAGTCATCAACATCCAACAAAATATACAAGAGCCTCATGCTCTATTTATGGAGCAAATGAGGAGGTGGAAACCCTAAGAGGCTTCCAGAAACCCTAATTCAGCCATAAATGTCATAAATGTGCTTAATGACCATGCAAAGCCCAAGACACATAAGAGATAAGAAAATAAATGAAACACACCAAAACATAACTCCCCAATCAAATCAGGAGTGTTTTGTCCAAGAAAATATTAAAAAACCAATTTTCCATTAATTAGTGTCTTTTGTTGACTTTTGGGCAAAAAAACTGTCTCTGTGCGTAGCTCCAAATCAACAAAAATTGGGGTCTGTTGCAGCTGAATTTTGGACCCCTTCCCGGCATCGGATTCGGGCCCGCGATGGCTTGTTGGAAAGCTACGGATGTCTACTTGACAAAACTACTTTATTTTTTCCAATTTGATGCCTGGAAGCCAGTCAAAAAGTAGAAACAGTGAAAAAACCCAGGAGTGTAGCACCTGCTGATATTAGGGGCAGAAAGGTAAAAAATGGCTATTTTTGGTCTTTTTGAGGGACCAAAACGGCTTCATTTGATCTGAAAATTTCTGAGCATGTTCCTTTGATGTCAAGGAATCCAAAAATATAATTTTCTTCAGCTGAAGATGCTCCAAAAAAAAGTTAAGGCACCCATGATTTTATGCTTTTAGGCTTAAAATTCACAAAAAACAAGAATGTGCCCAAAATTTCCCAATTTTGGTGAGTAAACCCCTTAAGGGTTTTTAGAAACATGTAATGAAGCTTGAGCAAGAATTCCAAGCCGGGATTGGTCTTTTCCACGTTTTTCCATCGGGCGCCTCCTATGGGCAGCTTTGAGTTTCCTTCGGGCAAACTGATACAATTTCTTGTAGTGCTCGGTCATTCTCCTTTGTAGGCCCAAATACTTGTTAGCTTTCTCCAATTTGGTTTCCAAATGCTGATTTTCCCTCTCAAGCCAAGACTCTTTATCATTCTCAATTTCTAGAGAAAGTAGCTCTGTAAGAGGGTATTTGCTGTGCACGGGCTGATTCTTCTTCTTTTTGCTTTTCCAATGTTTTTCTAAGACCAATGGTCCTAGGCCTCTTTCTTGCTGGTTCTTTGTCTTCATCATTACCCGCATACTCACCCATGTATTCTTCTACCCTCACTTGTGACTTTTGAGCTTCCCTTCTGTATTTGAGTGCCCGGGCTTCATAGATTGCCATCTGTCCACTCATCTGTCTGTTTTGTATTTGCAAAAAGTGGATAATGTCTTTTGACCTTTCTAGGCCATTTTCCAAGTCTTTAATCTAAGCCTCCCGGTTTTGCAAAAGAGATCTAAGAATTCTAGCCTCATCATCTTCAGCATCACTGTCTATTTGTATTATGTCAAATTCCTTCTCATGATCATGGTTGCTCTCTTGCTGTTCAATCTTTTCTTTGCCCTTTCCTTTAATGATTTTCTTTCCTCTGGTTTTCTTGGGCAATTCTACATTGCTCTGCTTTTGCAATTTGCCTCTACTCCTTAGTGCCCTAGTGATATTGCTAGTCACTGTCTGAGTGGTTTTCTTCTTTGCTGTTTTAGTGTTTTTAGCCTTTGCCACTTTTGATGAAGGAAGCATGGCCCCTTGCCTTGGAGAGGTAGTAAGCACATGCTCCTGACTGTGTTGATGAGAAATGATAGGAGGGGTCAACACTAGTACCTGTTTAATTTGATCCTTTATATTGCTGCCTCCTTTATTACCAAATTTGCTGCCTTTTTCACTGTCACTGTTTTCAGTTTCTTCTTGTGGGCTGCCTCCTTCCTTACTGTTTTTACTATCTCCCTGTGGGCTGCCCCTATCATCATTGTTTTGCTTTTTGTCATCATCAATTTCATCTTCAATTTTACTGCTTTCTTCTTGTTCACTTTTATCTATGGAAGATGTTTTTGCTTGGGAGGATGACTCATGAGAGGAAGGTGAGACATAGTGTGTGGAGGGCGAGGGAGTATGAGGAGTTGGAGATGAAGATGGCATAATTTTCAATAGCATGGAAGATGAAGAGGTGAAATCATGGTGAGTGATAAAGGTTTCCCAAGAAATGCCTTTTCGCTCCAGCTGGTGAGTGATGATGACCTTAACAAGGGAGTGATGGAAATAAGCTTGCCTTTTTGGCCCTTGATGCTCATCATTTCCTTTTGGAGGCATAATGACTATGCTATTTCTTTACAAATTCAAACAAACAACCCTTTGTAGATTAAATGAAGGTGAGAAATCAAAAACACTCTTATAGTTCAAGAACTGGATGGGGAGGCATAATTTTACAAGAAATACCGTGAAAAATCCTTTATGTGTGATGAAGACCGAACTCTGGGCAAAAATTTGCAATTTTGGCCTTTTCTGTAAAAAATCTGGCAGTGCTGTGCTTTCTCACTCAGGAGAATAGCACCACTGCACAGGAGCACCACGTCCAGTGCAAATTTGCACTGTGAGCTCCTACAGGGGCGTAGCACCAGTGTACAGGCGCATAGCACCAAAATGGTCTTTTTGCGGCAAGGTTTTGGAAGCCTTCCCGGTGTCGGAATTGGACCCGGGATGGCTCGTTGGAAAGCTACGGATGTATACTTTCTAAATATACTTGAGTTGTGTTTCATTTGGTGTTCATTTGGATGTCCAAAAACTTACTGTTCCAACACTGGTCAAAAATGGTGAATGCTGGTGCAGAAATGCAGAGTGATGTTGCAGGCCACTTTTGGATGCCTTCCTCAATTAAAAATTGATCTTATGATAGCTCATTGGAAAGCTCATCAAGTCTAATTTTCATTTGACTCATGAAGCAAGTCATTTGGATACTCCATCTGTAAGAAAATGAGATTTTCCCAAGGTTACCCCAGCTGTGTAGAAATTCTCCTGTGACACCTGTATTTTTGACATTTATCCCAAACCATGATACCTTTGTAAAAACTGAAGGAGGTTTTTCTTCTTGGGCCTATTATGGACAAACACCTCTCACACTTTTGTCAATTTCATCTATTTTTGGTCAGAAACACATTTTGAAGCAAAACTAGCCCTAGGTGTGACACATGGCTTGTCTTTGGAATGAATTCTTGGAAAATGATGGAGGCATGATGTTTATGAGCTGGTATGGACTTATGCTTGCTGACATGATCTATCAAATGAATCCTTTGTTCCTATGCCTCTTTTTATATCAAACCCTAGCTTAGTTGAAAGATGAAATTAGGGTTTGGTGTAGGGGATTTAGGATCGCCTTGCAGAGGGAGGGGAATGAAGGGGTTAAGGGTTGTCTAAATTCTTGGGGAAATTTTTGGGGATAGGGATAGATGTTAGGGAGTAGGAGAAAGTCGAATTTCAAGAATTGAGTGAGGGGGAAGGGGTCCAAAAGGTCAAAACACAGGCCTAGTCTCAAAAAGTGTCAAATTGTGGCAATAGACTAGGTTTTGTAGAAAAATGATGGTTCTGAGGGATAGGAGTGATGGGAATTGTTTATGGAGGTATTTTAAGGATAGTAGGAGGTGTAAGAGCATCAAGATATAAGCCTTTTTGATGATTTAATCATGTAGGTCATGAAACCAAGAAAAATGCCCTTAAAAACCCTAGATAGGCAATGGAGGAGTTTAGGAAAAACAAAAATAGAGGGTTAAGGCCAAAGTTGGCGAAATATAGTGATAATGAGTGGCATGAGCCCATGATGGGTCTTCTGGGATGGGTGAGCTGAGCTTGGCATGACGGAATGATGAAATAGTGAAAAATTTATCCTAAGGATAATGAAGGCTATGAGATTTCTAGAACTCACAATGTTCATGAACTTTGTTTCTAGAAATATAGAACCGATACTTAGTCATCTTTAGATAGTGAAAATTATGGATGACTAACAGTGGCTCCACTTGGGGAGGGTAGCTCCTTTTCAGGAGGTGTCCATAACTTTCAGATCTCTTGGTTTATGAAGACTAGTGCCTCATTCATTGGGCATATTTTTACCTCTTTCACGTGCTGATGCTTGCTTGAAGCAATGATCTTAGAAATCTGAAAAACATGATTAACATCAACATTATCTCTACCTACCCAACCTACTTGCCTAACATTTTTTTCTTCCTTGGGCGCACTTGAACTGGCAAACCCTCAACATTTTTTTTTTTTAGAAAACACAAATCAAACTATCTAATCGTACCCTTATTTCTACCAAGAGTTCAGATTAGGCTAATGAACTCTCTTATTCTCTACCTAATATAATCATTTGTCAAGATTAAGTTGTTTGACAAACTTCATTCTCTAAGCTATAAACATGAAATTGAAAGCATGGTTTAAATCAGGATTAGGCAATCTGACTTACCATGAGTTGTGGCATAAGAACAAGCTGCACACAAACATTATTTTGCATAAAAGTAAAATAGAAAGATAAGGGTTGTGATCTATCATTTTTCATGCATCCTCATCTTCCTCTTTGGTTCTGTTTTGAGCATGTGGAACCAGTATCTTTTCATTCCTAATCTATTCTCTTTTGACAAGTCAAGTTTACATGATTTTGACAAGTTTTTCTTTCACTAACCTATCAGCAAATAAATTGAAAACATGTTCAGCCATGATTAGGCTAGATGACTGAACAACACTTCTTTTTCAAAAACAAGTAGTGGCGTTTAGACTTGCACACTTTCAACATCACTATTTTTTGGGTATGGGGTTATACCTCTTCTTTTCATCTGCCCTCTTTTTTCATTTTTCTTTGTTTTTACTTTTTCTCTCTTCTTGGTCAAAACAATCTAAAACTAAAGGTAAAAAGATGCTCATAGTGCTGAGCTTATTTTCTTGCCCATATATCCTAATCTAACCTATACATGATATACATTCAGCTGGTGAACTCACTTTTCCAATACATCCAATCAAGCAGATGATTCCATGAGGGATCTTGGTTTAGCTCTTTGAGGGTGCTGACAAAATTAAAAAGCCACTCCCCCCTCACTTGTGTTTGAACAGTAGTGTTTAAAATGTTCCTAAAATTCTGCATCAAACTGCCCTTGACATGTTTTACTCCCTCTTCAAGTGCCTCTAACAAATCAGCAAAGGGATCTTGAAACAATACCTGGCTTAGAAGATTTGGGAGATAAGCTTGATCCAGGACTGCTTCTTCCTTCACTTGGCTGAGCTTAGGATTCCTTTGGGAAAGAAACTCATCCTCTTCCTCATGATCATATGAACTGGTAGACTCATCATAGATTGCAATGTTGTACTCCAGCAAATCTGATGTATTTTGAATGAATGGGTTGAATTCTGTGAGGAGGCCATCATGTTGATGAGTAGGAGCACTCGTTGGCAGTAAGTCTTCTTGTGAAGGCAGTTCAACAACTCTTATGTGATTATCATTTTCCAAGTCTTCATCTGCAATTTGAAATTCAATGGGACTTGGTGGCTGCAATTCTGAAGTTGAGGAGGATTCTGTGTCCCAAATGATTTCCTCATCCCTTTCAGGAAAAGGCTTTTCATTAACAAATGGTTCAAGAAACTCATTATCTTTCCCAACCTCATCATCAAAACTAAAAGACTGCTGATTTCCAATCATATGAAAATTATTTCTGAAGGACTGAAGTGAAGTAGAGCAAAGAGTCAGAGACTCTTCACTTACTTCTAAACTTTCAAGGCTTTTCTCATTAGTGTCATAGGTGACTTGTATTGGCTGATTAATTTTTTCAAGCTGATGATACTGATATTCTTCCCACAAACCAACTACTGATTGCTCTGCAAAGTTAGTTTCTGTTTGGAGGACATCATCATTAGACTGATCAAACTTTGGAAAATTATCAACATAAGTAACATCACCAATCAAACATATTTGATTATCATTTTGTTCTTCTTTGAGTTGATCTACAAGTTCACTTTCTAATATATGGTAGATGGGATTGGTAGGATGAAGCAACAAAACTAGTAGCTTGTTGACTTTAAATTGTAAAATACACAAGAGGTACTTGTAGTAATAATTTATTAATAAAAATGTATATATGAGAGGTATGCCCATCTGTGGCGCAATACCATGTGTTTGGCCTTTCTCCGTTGCAAATCCGAGTAAGTTGCAGGAATAAGAATTCTTCGACGTGCTCTCCCACAAGCTTGAAATATTTGTCTCCACACTTCCAACATTTCCCTTCTTTTTTTCTTTCAACATTAGTTGGTTGTTTTCCTTCATTGCGCATTGGTGGGGGAATGTATTTGGTTGAATTTTCCATGGATGTTATACTTGATTTTTCCCTTGGCATAACTAACTGCCCTCTCATTATTAGCATATGGGTTTCTATGGACTTTATTTTTTCGTTCAATAATTATGGCCGCATGTCTGGCCTCCTCAATAGTATTGGGTTTATACCATTTTAATTCTTCTCGAATGTAGTCCTTGAAGCCACAACGATACATTTTAATAATTCTTCGTCTGAAAATCCTCTTTGCCTTACTGCTAATACTTCCCATTCGTGATTGTATTCACTCACCAATCCCTTCTGCTTGAGGTGAACAAATCTCTCATATACATCATCCTCTTCCTCGTCATGAAACCTTTTCAACAGAGAATTCTTTAAATTTTCCCAATTGAATGTAAGACCATTACATTTAGAGGACCACCACATAAACCAGTCATATGCTTCTCCTTCTAGGTAGCTGAATGCTGTTATGACTTTTTCTTGCGAACCTAATGGTGGGTTTGCTGAAAAAATGGCGTCCATTTTGTTTACCCAAACGATGGCGCCCCTATGGTCCTTACCATCATATTTAGGTAATTTACTTTTAATTTTAAGGAGATTCCTTTCTGGTGACTTAGTGTAGTATCGATTTCCTTCAAACTGCACTTGCGGTATTCGTCCCTGAAAATTTCTTTGGAAGTCGTGATCTGGAGAAATCCCCTCCTCTGGGGTCTTAAGGCTTTGTGTCGATGCCGATGGGTTAGCCTTCCCAAAATATCGACTCATCATATCTTTTAAATCTATGATATCCTTGGCCATTTTGTCTTGATCCCTTGCTAACTTTTCGACATCGTTGATGCATTCATTTATCTTCATGATGCCTTCTTGAAATTTTTTATATCATCACTGTCCTTCGCCATTTTATTATTTTTCTTCTTAGGAGCGATTTTTTTTTTTTTTTTTGTTCTTTAAATTATAAAATTGTTATATAAATTATAATTTATAAAAATATATATATAAGTTTTTTATAAATTATATATATATATATATATATATATATATATATATATATATATATATATATATATATATATATATATATATATATATATATATATATAATTTATGAACTATATTATAATCTGCCAAACGTTGTCTATGACCACAGCCACGACCCTTCACTGAAACGACTATTCGATATGTAATTTTAATTATAAACTTACTTACCAGCGCCGCCAATGCTAACCGTACGGCTACGACCACGATGCTTGACTGTAATTCGCTGTTACGCCACTGCAATTCTAAGCCGTGAGGAAATGATGAGTAATAACACCGCCGTACGATGGTTGATACACAGCTCAACAATTCGTTTGATTACCGCTGTGGTTTAATTCCTCCATTTCTGTATGATCACAGCTGTACACGATCATAGCTGATCCCGGACTCACTGCTCTAGCTTTGATACCACTGGTACGCCTAACCTGTACGTTAGGTTCCTGGGCAGCTAGCCAATACGCTAGTTTCTATAATTCTTGAAGATTTCTCAAGATATAAAAAGGATAAATATTTATTGATATGATATGATTGATGATTACAAGGCTGAGGCGATGCTCCTTTAAATAGGAGTTGACTGGCCACGCCCAATTAGAGAGACACGTCCCTTGGAACTAATGTCTCTTCATTTCATTTAATTAATTATTTAACTAACTAATTATATTCATAATTAAATTAATTAAACAAGAACATATTCTAAATAGTTATGAACTTAGATTCATAACATAGGAGAAAGAACATAAATGTTTTGTTCACATGAAGGCTTAGAGGCTGGTCGCATGTTTATAATCTGATTGATTTCATCTTCAGTCAAAAGAGGAGGCATTTTTCTCTTTTTTTGGATAGAAGCACAACAGTTCTCTTTCTCTTGTGAAGGCTGAGTTTGAGGCTGAATGTTTTCTTGAGCTTCACCTAGAAGAGATGGTGAATCATCACATATGCCTTCAGAGAGATCCTGTGGGTTTTCTTCTATTTCTTGATTGGGTTCTTCCTCAACTAACTCCTCTAGGCTGTCATGATATCTATATTGAGAATGAAATTCATGAATGGATGTTAAGAGGTCTTCAGGATGCAAATTTTTCAAATCTTCATCACTATCTAAAAGGTACTATATGATATCCTGAGATTGATCACAACAATTTTCAGACAATGATAAAGATGGGGAATTTTGTTTATAATGCTCATAAAATGCCTTGTGTATATCTTTTAAGGAAAACAAGCTACTAGGTCTTAGACTCTCATACCATTCCCTTGCCTTCCCTTCTAATGTTAGCAAGAAAATATTCATAAGGCAGTCCTCATGCCATTCAGCTTTTAACCCCCATACATGGATATGAAACTTGATGAGGTGTAACAAAGGGTCATTAGACTTTTCATCTTGAAACCTAGGGAGGTTTTCGTCCCACTCTATTTGAGGCAATTTGTGTGGGAACCCAGGGATGTGATCTCTATTCATTGGAGCATATCTCCTTTGTATCCTTAGATCCATGTTTGTAAATCAGAAAGGGTCACTGAATCTTTTCAACCAGTCTTAGAGTTCTCTACCAGTGGAGTCTTTAGGTCTATTGAGATTTGTGGAGTCGCCTGGTGGAAGGTTTCAATTTTGCTGTCCACCATCAGCATGATTTGGATTGCTTAATGCATTCCCAGGGGAGTTTATGAGAACTAGTGGGGTCAACAGGGCTACTGAAGACCAGTGGAGTCACCAGGTGGATGATGTTTAATGTTTGAAGGATGTTCTTGTTGTACTGTCAACAACTAGTCACCAATCTAAGGATGTTTGTGAGTTTCGAGATCTCCTAAGGGGTACCTAGTCACTAACTCGAATGTCCCACCGTGATCACGATATGTTGGTGTGGCCGGTGGGATAAATCTAAGATAGTACTCTTAAGGGTTTTTGAAAAGGTTTAGGAAGTCTAAGTTTGTTTATCACTCGAGTCACAGTGATATCGCCATTATGTTAGCTCCCCGTAATTTGCTAGATTCTTTGAGATACAAGGTACGGGGGTAACATCAAAACCAAGCTTTGGAATCCTAGGACCTAGCCTTCCTGGATTCGGAGAGGGATCTCTCTAGTAGGTGCCAAGATGTGAACTTGCTTACTGATTAGGGTTGATTTTAGGCTAGATGTTAAGTGCAGGGTATTTTGATCGTTTTTGGTTGGGTATGATGCTTAGATAGATTTAGATAGAAAACAAGGAAGATTGTTAAGTTATTGGGCAATGGAGTCAAACAAGGTCATGAATGAGTTCATCAATGGTGTCAAGAGCATTTGCAGGGAAATTTAACTTGGTTGGTGGATCTTTAAGGTTGTGAAGGATCATGAGATGGACATTTAAACTTGGGAACAACAAGCTAATAAAGGGCAGAAACAGAATCCTTTATATACTTGTAAACTGAGGGAGTTAGAGGATTTATAAGCATAGCAAGAGAGTCAAAAGCTTAAGCAAAACCAAATCCATTTGATTTCAAACTGAAAGTAGATAATCAACCAAGACAACATTCAGATAAAACATAGAAAGGCAAAAACTTATTTAATCTTTCATGGGTTTTATCATCAAGAGCAGGAAAAACATTTAAGCTGCACAAGTAACTATAACCATAGAAGAAGAGAAAAACCCTAGCATCCACAGTGACAGCTATGAAAGTTATTTGAGAAAATTTTAGCTAAGTAAAGGCAAAGAGCACGGTTAAGACAGACTTCTTTGACAAACTATAGGCAAAGCTGCTTCAAAGGATGATTTCAAGAACAGAGTACTTCAGAGGTAACAATATGCAGGGCTAGCCATAAATCATAATTGATACTAACTGATCTAAATCATTCAAGAAAATAAACAAGCCAAAAACTTATTAGAGAGCAAGAGATGAATTCCTTAACATATCTTAAGCAGAAGAAAACATTTAGGCAGTGAAGGAAACAAACAGATCTAAGGTGCTATCAACAATCATATCTTAGTCTAAATTTTTTGTCCTACTGCAGCATAGATGGATGGAAAACATATGAGAAACTCAGAAAACATTAACAAGAGAAAACTTCACTATCAACCAGGCCTATGGATCCTGCAAACAGTCCTTCTCCATCAACAAGTGAATCAGATCATGCATAAGCTCCAAGACATCAATTTCTCATCAAAGGCTTTAAAGAACTATGTATTACTTCAGCATAAGTCATCAACATCCAAAAAAATATACAAGAGCCTCATGCTCTATTTATGGAGCAAATGAGGAGGTGGAAACCCTAAGAGGCTTCTAGAAACCCTAATTCAGCCATAAATGTCATAAATGTGCTTAATGACCATGCAAGGCCCAAGACACATAAGAGATAAGAAAATAAATGAAACACACCAAAACATAACTTCCCAATAAAATCAGGAGTTTTTTGTCCAAGAAAATATTAAAAAACCAATTTTCCATTAATTAGTGTCTTTTGTTGACATTTTGGCAAAAAAGCTGTCTCTGTGCGTAGCTGCAAATCAGCGAAAATTGGGGTCCATTGCAGCTGAGTTTTGGACCCCTTCCCGGCATCGGATTCGGGCCCGTGATGGCTTGTTGGAAAGCTACGGATGTCTACTTTGCAAAACTACTTGAGTTTTTCCAATCTGATGCATGAAAGTCAGTCAAAAAGTAGAAACAGTGAAAAAAACCAGGAGTGTAGCATTGCTGATATTAGGGGCAGAAAGGTAAGAAATGGTTGTTTTTGGCCTTTTTGAGGGACCAAAACAGCGTCATTTGATCTGAACATTTCTGAGCATGTTCCTTTGATGTCAAGGAATCCATAAATATAATTTTCTTCAGCTGAGGATGCTCCGAGAAAAAGTTAAGGCACCCATGATTTTATGCTTTTAGGCCTAAAATTCACAAAAAACAAGAATGTGCCCAAAATTGCCCAATTTTGGTGAGTAAACCCCTTAAGGGTTTTTAGAAACATGTAATGAAGCTTGAGCAATAATTCCAAGCCGGGATTGGTCTTTTTCACGTTTTTCTGCCGGGCGCCTCCTATGGGCAGCTTTGAGTTTCCTTCGGGCAAACTGATTCAATTTCTTGTAGTGCTCGGTCATTCTCCTTTGTAGGCCCAAATCCTTGTTAGCTTTCTCCAATTTGGTTTCCAAATGCTGATTTGCCCTCTCAAGCCAAGACTCTTTATCATTCTCAATTTCTAGAGCAAGTAGCTCTGTAAGAGGGTATTTGCTGTGCACGGGCTGATTCCTCTTCTTTTTGCTTTTCCAATGCTTTTCTAAGACCAATGGTCCTAGGTCTCTTTCTTGCTGGTTCTTTGTCTTCATCATTACCCGCATACTCACCCATGTATTCTTCTAGCCTCACTTGTGACTTTTGAGCTTCCCTTTTGTATTTGAGTGCCCGGGCCTCATAGATTGCCATCTGTCCACTCATCTATCTGTTTTGTATTTGCAAAAAGTGGATAATGTCTTTTGACCTTTCTAGGCCATTTTCCAAGTCTTTAATCTAAGCCTCCCGATTTTGCAAAAGAGATCTAATAATTCAGGCATCATCGTCTTCAGCATCACTATCTATTTGTATTATGTCAAATTCCTTCTCATGCTCATGGCTGCTCTCTTGCTGTTCAATCTTTTCTTTGCCCTTTCCTTTAATGATTTTCTTTCCTCTGGTTTTCTTGGGAAATTCTACATTGCTCTGCTTTTGCAATTTGCCTCTACTCCTTAGTGCCCTAGTGATATTGCTAGTCACTGTCTGAGTGGTTTTCTTCTTTGTTGTTTTAGTGTTTTTAGCCTTTGCCACTTTTGATGAAGGAAGCATGGCCCCTTGCCTTGGAGAGGCAGTAAGCACATGCTCCTGACTGTGTTGATGAGAAATGAGAGGAGGGGTCAACACTAGTACCTGTTTAATTCGATCCTTTATATTGCTGCCTCTTTTATTACCAAATTTGTTGCCTTTTTTACTGTCATTGTTTTCAGTGTCTTCTTGTGGGCTGCCTCCTTCCTTACTGTTTTTACTATCTCCCTGTGGGTTGCCCCTATCATTGCTTTGCTTTTTGTCATCATCAATTTCATCTTCACTTTTACTGCTTTCTTCTTGTTCACTTTTATCTATGGAAGATGTTTTTGCTTGGGAGGATGACTCATGAGAGGAAGGTGAGACATAGTGTGTGGAGGGCGAGGAAGGAGTATGAGGAGGAGTTGGAGATGAAGATGGATTAATTTTAAATATAATGGAAGATGAAGAGGTGAAATCATGGTGAGTTATAAATGTTTCCCAAGAAATTCCTTTTCGCTCCAGCTGATGAGTGATTTTGACCTTAACAAGGGAGTGATGGAAATAAGCTTGCCTTTTTGGCCCTTGATGCTCATCATTTCCTTTTGGAGGCATAAAGACTATGCTATTTCTTTACAAATTCAAAAAAACAGCCCTTTGTAGATGAAATGAAGGTGAGGAATCAAAAAAACACTCTTATAGTTCAAGAACTGGATGGGGAGGCATAATTTTACGAGAAATACCGTGAAAAAGCCTGTATGTGTGATGAAGACCGAACTCTTGGCAAAAATTTGCAATTTTGGCCTTTTCTGTAGAAAATCTGGCAGTACTGCGCTTTCTCGCATAGGAGCGTAGCACCACTGCACAGGAGCACCACGTCCAGTGCAGATTTGCATTGTGAGCTCCTACAGGAGCGTAGCACCAGTGTACAGGCGCGTAGCACCAAAAAGGTCTTTTTGCAGCAAGGTTTTGGAAGCCTTCCCTATGTCGGAATTGGGCCTGGGATGGCTCGTTGGAAAGCTACGGATGTCTAATTTCCAAATATACTTGAGTTGTTTCATTTGGTGTTAATTTGGATTTCCAAAAACTGACTGTCCCAACACTAGTCAAAAATGGTGAATGCTGGTGCAGAAATGCAGAGTGATGTTGCAGGGCACTTTTGGATGCCTTCCTCAATTCCAAATTGAGCTCATGATTGCTCATTGGAAATATCTTCAAGTCTAGTTATCATTTGACTCATGAAGAAAGTCATTTGGATACTCCATCTATGAGAAAATGAGATTTTCCCAAGGTTACTCCAGCTGTGCAGAAATTCTCCCGTGACACCTGTATTTTTGACATTTCTCCCAAACCATGATATCTGTGTAAACACTGAAGGAGGTTTTTCATCTTGGGCCTATTATGTACAAAACCCTCTCTCACTTTTGTAAATTTCATCTCTGTTTGGTCAGAAACACATTTTGAAGCAAAACTAGCCCTAGGTGTAACACATGGCTTGTCTTTGGAATGAATTCTTGGAAAAAGATGGAGGCATGATGTTTATGAGCTGGTATGGACTTATGCTTGCTGACATGATATATCAAATGAATCCTTTGCTCCTATGCCTCTTTTTATATCAAACCCTAGCTTAGTTGGAAGAGGAAATTAGGGTTTGGTGTAGGGGATTTAGGACCGCCTTGCAGAGGGAGGGGAATGAAAGGGTTAAGAGTTGTCTAAATTCTTGGGAAAATTTTGGGGGATAGGGATAGATGTTAGGGAGTAGGAGAAAATGGAATTTCAAGAATTGAGTGAGGGGAAGGGGTCCAAAAGGTCAAAACACATGCCTAGTCTCAAAAAGTGTCAAATTGTGGCAATAGATTAGGTTTTGTAGAAAAATGATGATTTTGAGGGATAGGAGTGATGGGAAGTGTTTATGGAAGTATTTTAAGGATATGAGGAGGTGTAAGAGCATCAATATATAAGCCTTGTTGATGATTTAATCATGGAGGTCATGAAACCAAGAAAAATGCCCTTAAAAACCCTAGATAGGCAATGGAGGAGTTTAGGCAAAACAAAAATAGAGGGTTGAGGCCAAAGGTGGCGAAAAATAGTGATAATCAGTGGCATGAGCCCATTATGGGTCTTCTGGGATGGGTGAGCTGAGCTTGGCATGACAGAATGATGAAATAGTGAAAATTTTATCTTAAGGATAATAAAGGCCGTGAGATTTTTAGAATTCACAATGTTCATGAATTTTGTTTCTAGAAATCTAGAACCGATACTTAGTCATCTTTAGATAGTGAAAATTATGGATGACTAACAGTGGCCCCACTTGGGGAGGGCATCTCCTTTTCAGGAGGTGTCCAGAACTTTCAGATCTCTTGGTTTATGAAGACTAGTGCCTCATCCATTGGGCATATTTTTACCTCTTTCACTTGCTGATGCTTGCTTGAAGCTGTGATCTTAGCAATCTGAAAAACATGATTAACATCAACATCATCTCTACCTACCCAACCTACTTGCCTAACATTTTTTTCTTCCTTGGGCGCACTTGAACTGGCAAACCCTCAACATTTTTATTTTTTTAGAAAGCACAAATCAAACTATCTAATTGTACCCTTATTTCTACCAAGAGTTCAGATTAGGCTAATGAACTGTCTTATTCTCTACCTAGTCTAATCATTTGTCAAGATTAAGTTGTTTGACAAACTTCATTCTCTAAGCTATAAACATGAAATTGAAAGCATGGTTTAAATCAGGATTAGGCAATCTGACTTACCATGAGTTGTGGCATAAGAACAAGCTGCACACAAACATTATTTTGCATAAAAGTAAAATAGAAAGATAAGGGTTGTGATCTATCATTTGTTATGCATCCTCATCTTCCTCTTTGGTTCTGTTTTGAGCATGTGGAACCAGTATCTTTTCAGTCCTAATCTATTCTCTTTTGACAAGTCAAGTTTACATGATTTTGACAAGTTTTTCTTTCACTAACTTATCAGCAAATAAATTGAAAACATGTTCAGCCATGATTAGGCTAGATGACTGAACAAGACTTCTTTTTCAAAAACAAGTAGTGGCGTTTAGACTTGCACACTTTCAGCATCACTATTTTTTGAGTATGGAGCTATACCTCTTCTTTTCATCTGCCCTCTTTTTTCATTTTTCTTTGTTTTTACTTTTTCTCTCTTCTTGGTCAAAACAGTCTAAAACTAAAGGTAAAAAGATGCTCATAGTGCTAAGCTTATTTGCTTGCCTATCTATCCTAATCTAACCTATACATGATATACATTCAGCTGGTGAACTCTCTTTTCCAATACATCCAATCAAGCAGATGATTCCATGAGGGATCTTGGTTTAGCTCTTTGAGGGTGCTAACAAAATTAAAAAGCCACTCCCCCCTCACTTGTGTTTGAACAGTAGTGTTTAAAATGTTCTTAAAATTCTGCATCAAACTTCCCTTGACATGTTTTACTCCCTCTTCAAGTGCCTCTAACAAATCAGCAAAGGGATCTTGAAACAATACCTGGCTTAGAGTATTTGGGAGATAAGCTTGATCCAGGACTGCTTCTTCCTTCACTTGGCTGAGCTTAGGACTCCTTTGGGAAAGAAACTCATCCTCTTCCTCATGATCATCTGAACTGGTAGACTCATCATAGATTGCAATGTTGTACTCTAGCAAATCTGATGTATTTTGAATGAATGGGTTGAATTCTGTGAGGAGGCCATCATGTTGATGAGTAGGAGCACTCCTTGGCAGTAAGTCTTCTTGTGAAGGCAGTTCAACAACTCTTAAGTGATTATCATTTTCCAAGTCTTCATCTGCAATTTGAAATTCAATGGGACTTGGTGGCTGCAATTTTGAAGTTGAGGAGGATTCTGTGTCCCAAATGATTTCCTCATCCCTTTCAGGAAAAGGCTTTTCATTAACAACTGGTTCAAGAAACTCATTATCTTTCCCAACCTCATCATCAAAACTAAAAGACTGCTGATTTCCAATCATATGAAAATTATTTCTAAAGGACTGAAGTGAAGTAGAGAAAAGAGTCAGAGACTCCTCACTTACTTCTAAACTTTCAAGGCTTTCCTAATCAGTGTCATAGGTGACTTGTATTGGCTGATTACTTTTCTCAAGCTGATGATACTGATCTTCTTCCCACAAACCAACTACTTATTGCTCTGCAATGTTAGTTTTTGTTTGGAAGACATCATCATTAGACTGATCAAACTTTGGAAAATTATCAACATAAGTAACATCACCAATCAAACTTATTGGATTATCATTTTTTTCTTCTTTGAGTTGATCTATAAGTTCACTTTCTAATTTATGGTAGATGGGATTGGTAGGAGAAAGAACATAAATTTTTTGTTCACATGAAAGCTTAGAGGCTAGTTTCATGTTTATAATCTGATTGATTTCATCTTCAGTCAAAGGAGGAGGCATTTTTCTCTTTTTTTGGATAGAAGCACAACAGTTCTCTTTCTCTTGTGAAGGTTGATTTTGAGGCTGAATGTTTTCTTGAGCCTCACATAGAAGAGATGGTGAATCATCACATATGCCTTCAGAGAGATCTTGTGGGTTTTCTTCTATTTCTTGATTGGGTTCTTCCTCAACTACTCCTCTAGGCTGTCATGATATCTATCTTGAGAATGAAATTCGTGAATGGATGTTAAGAGGTCTTCAGGATGCAAATTTTTCAAATCTTCATCACTATCTAAAAGGTACTGTATGATATCCTGAGATTGATCACAACAATTTTCAGCCAATGATAAAGATGGGGAATTTTGTTTATAATGCTCATAAAATGCCTTATGTATATCTTTTAAGGAAAAAAAGCTATCAGGTCTTAGACTCTCATACCATTCCCTTGCCTTCTCTTCTAATGTTAGCATGAAAATATTCATAAGGCAGTCCTCATACCATTCAACTTTTAACCCCCATACATGGATATGAAACTTGATGAGGTGTAACAAAGGGTCATCAGACTTTTCATCTTGAAACCTAGGGAGGTTTTTGTCCCACTCTATCTGAGGCAATTTGTGTGGGAACCCAGGGATGTGATCTCTATTCATTGGAGCATATCTCCTTTGTATCCTTGGATCCATGTTTGTAAATCAGAAAGGGTCACTAAATCTTTTCAACTAGTCTTAGAATTCTCTACTAGTTGAGTCTTTAGGTCTATTGAGATTTGTGGAGTCGCCAGGTGGAAGGTTTCAATTCTGCTTTCCACCATCAGCATGATTTGGATTGCTTAATGCATTCCCAGGGGAGTTTATGAGAACTAGTGGGGTCAACAGGGCTACTGAAGACCAGTGGAGTCACCAGGTGGATGATGTTTAATGTTTTAAGGATGTTCTTGTTGTCCACCATCAACAACTAAATACCAATCTAAGGATGTTTGTGAGTTTTCTGAGATCTAAGGAATACTTAGTTTGTCACTAACTCAGAATGTCCCACTGTGATCACCAATATGTTGGTGTGAGCGGTGGGATAAATCCACAAGATAGTACTCTTAAGGGTTTTTTGAAAGGTTTAGGGAAGTCTAAGTTTGTTTATCACTCAGAGTCCCACCGTGATCGCCATTATGTTAGCTCCCTGTAATTTTCTAGATTGATTGAGATATAAAGGTATAGGGTAACATCAAAACCAAGCTTTGGAATCCTAGGACCTAGCCTTCCTGGATTCGGAGAGGGATCTCTCTAGTAGGTGCCAAGATGTGAACTTGCTTACTGATTAGGGTTGATTTTAGGCTAGATGTTAAGTGCAGGGTATTTTGATTGTTTTTGATTGGGTATGATGCTTAGATAGATTTAGATAGAAAACAAGGTCATGAATGAGTTCATCAATGGTGTCAAGAGCATTTGCAGGGCAATTTAACTTGGTTGGTGGATCTTTAAGGTTGTGAAGGAACATGAGATGGACATTTAAACTTGGGAACAACAAGCTAATAAAGGGCAGAAACAAAATCCTTTATATGCTTGTAAACTGAGGGAGTTAGAGGATTTATAAGCATAGCAAGAGAGTCAAAGGCTTAAGCAAAATCTAATCCATTTGATTTCAGACTAAAAGCAGATAATCAACCAAGACAACATTCAGATAAAACATAGAAAGGCAAAAACTTATTTAATATTTCATGGGTTTTATCATCAAGAGCAAGAAAAACATTTAAGTTGCACAAGTAACCATAACCATAGAAGAAGAGAAAAACCCTAGCATCCACAGTGACAGCTATGAAAGTTCTTTGAGACAATTTTAGCTAATTAAAGGCAAAGAGCATGGTCAAGACAGACTTATTTGACAAACTATAGGCAAAGCTGCTTCAAAGGATGATTTCAAGAACAGAGTATTTCAGAGGTAACAATATGCAGGGCTAGCCATAAATCATAGTTGATACTAACTGATCTAAATCATTCAAGAAAATAAACAAGCCAAAAACTTATTAGAGAGCAAGAGATGAATTCGCTAACATATCTTAAGCAGAAGAAAAAATTTAGGCAGTGAAGGAAACAAACAGATCTAAGGTGCCATCAACAAGCATATCTTAGTCTAAACTTTTTGTCCTACTGTAGCATAGATGGATGGAAAACATATGAGAAACTTAGAAAACATTAACAAGAGAAAACTTCACCATCAACCAGGCCTATGGATCCTGCAAACAGTCCTTCTCCATCAACAAGTGAATCAGATCATGCATAAGCTCCAAGACATCAATTTGCCCTCTCAAGCCAAGACTCTTTATCATTCTCAATTTCTAGAGAAAGTAGATCTGTAAGAGGGTATTTGCTATGCACAGGTTGATTCCTCTTCTTTTTGCTTTTCCAATGCTTTTCTAAGACCAATGGTCCTAGGCCTCTTTCTTGCTGGTTCTTTGTCTTCATCATTACCCGCATACTCACCCATGTATTCTTCTACCCTCACTTGTGACTTTTGAGCTTCCCTTTTGTATTTGAGTGCCCGAGCCTCAGAGATTGCCATCTGTCCACTCATCTGTCTGTTTTGTATTTGCAAAAAGTGGATAATGTCTTTTGACCTTTCTAGGCCATTTTCCAAGTCTTTAATCTGAGCCTCCCGGTTTTGCAAAAGAGATTTATGAATTCTGGCCTCATCATCTTCAACATCACTGTCTATTTGTATTATGTCAAATTCCTTCTCATTCTCATGGTTGCTCTCTTGCTGTTCAATCTTTTCTTTTCCCTTGCCTTTAATGATTTTCTTTCCTCTGGTTTTCTTGGGCAATTCTACATTGCTCTGCTTTGGCAATTTGCCTCTACTCCTTAGTGCCCTAGTGATATTGCTAGTCACTGTCTGAGTGGTTTTCTTCTTTGTTGTTTTAGTGTTTTTAGCCTTTGCCACTTTTGATGAAGGAAGCATGGCCCCTTGCCTTGGAGAGGCAGTAAGGACATTATCCTGACTGTGTTGATGAGAAATGAGAGGAGGGGTCAACACTAGTAACTGTTTAATTTGATCCTTTATATTGCTGCCTCCTTTATTACCAAATTTGCTGCGTTTTTCACTGTCACTGTTTTCAGTTTCTTCTTGTGGGCTGCCTCCTTCCTTACTATTTTTACTATCTGCCTGTGGACTGCCCCTATCATCATTGTTTTGTTTTTTGTCATCATCAATTTCATCTTCACTTTTATTGCTTTCTTCTTGTTCACTTTTATATATGGAAGATGTTTTTGCTTGGGAGGATGACTCATGAGAGGAAGGTGAGACATAGTGTGTGGAGGGCGACAAAAGAGTATGAGGAGGAGTTCGAGATGAAGATGGCATAATTTTCAATAGCATGGAAGATGAAGAGGTGAAATCATGGTGAGTGATAAAGGTTTCCCAAGAAATGTCTTTTCGCCCCAGCTGGTGAGTGATGATGACCTTAACAAGGGAGTTATGGAAATAAGCTTGCCTTTTTGGCCCTTGATGCTCATCATTTCCTTTTGGAGGCATAATGACTATTCTATTTCTTTAAAAATTCAAACAAACAGCCCTTTGTAGATGAAATGAAGGTGAGGAATCAAAAAAACACTCTTATAGTTCAAGAACTGGATGGGGAGGCATAATTTTACGAGAAATGCCGTGAAAAAGCCTTTATGTGTGATGAAGACCGAACTCTGGGCAAAAATTTTCAATTTTGGCCTTTTCTGTAGAAAATCTGGCAGTGCTGCGTTTTCTCACTCAGGAGCGTAGCACCACTGCACAGGAGCACCGCGTCCAGTGCAAATTGCACTGTGAGCTCCTACAGGAGTGTAGCACCAGTGTAAAAGCGCGTAGCACCAAAAAATGTCTTTTTGCAACAAGGTTTTGGAAGCCTTCCCGGTGTCGGAATTGGGCCCGGGACGGCTCGTTGGAAAGCTACGGATGTCTACTTTCCAAATATACTTTATTTGTTTCATTTTGTGTTCATTTGGATGTCCAAAAACGGACTGTCCCAACACTGGTCAAAAATGGTGAATGTTGGTGCAGAAATGTAGAGTGATGTTGCAGGCCACTTTTGGATGCCTTCCTCAATTCCAAATTGAGCTCTTGATAGCTCATTGGAAAGATCTTCAAGTCTAGTTGTCATTTGATTCATGAAGCAAGTCATTTGAATACTCCATCTATGAGAAAATGATATTTTCCCAAGGTTACTCCAACTGTGCAGAAATTCTCCCGTGACACCTGTATTTTTGACATTTCTCTCAAACCATGATACATGTGTAAAAAATAAAGGAGGTTTTTCTTCTCGGGACTATTATGGACAAAAATATCTCTCACTTTTGTCAATTTCATCTCTGTTTGGTCAGAAACAGATTTTGAAGCAAAACTAGCCTTATGTGTGACACATGGCTTGTCTTTGGAATGAATTCTTGGAAAATGATGGAGGCATGATGTTTATGAGCTGGTATGGACTTATGCTTGTTGACATGATATATCAAATGAATCCATTGCTCCTATTCCTCTTTTTATATCAAACCCTAGCTTAGTTGGAAGAGGAAATTAGGGTTTGGTGTAGGGGATTTAGGACCGCCTTGCGGAGGGAGGGGAATAAAGGGGTTAAGGGTTGTCTAATTTTTTGGGGAAATTTTGGGGGATAGGGATAGATGTTAGGGAGTATGGGAAAGTGGAATTTCAAGAATTGAGTGAGGGGAAAGGGTCCAGAAGGTCAAAACATAGGCCTAGTCTCAAAAAGTGTCAAATTGTGGCAATAGACTAGGTTTTGTAGAAAAATGATGATTCTGAGGGATAAGAGTGATGGGAAGTGTTTATGGAGGTATTTTAAGGATAGGAGGTGTAAGAGCATCAAGATATAAGCCTTGTTGATTATTTAATCATGAAGGTCATGAAACCAAGAAAAATGCCCTTAAAAACCCTAGCTAGGAAATGGAGGAGTTTAGGTAAAACAAAAATAGAGGGTTGAGGCCAAAGGTGGCGAAACATAGTGATAATGAGTGGCATGAGCCCATGATGGGTCTTCTGGGATGGGTGAGCTAAGCTTGGCATGACGGAATGATGAAATAGTGAAAACTTTATCCTAAGGATAATGAAGGCCGTGAGATTTCTAGAACTCACAATGTTCATGAACTTTGTTTCTAGAATTTTAGAACCGATACTTAGTCATCTTTAGATAGTGAAAATTATGGATGACTAACAATTGCTTGGGGCATGTAAATAAATTAATCAAACAATGAAAATTAACTTTCAAACTTGATATGTATTTGCATGTCATGAAGTAGAATGCTACTTTATGGATAAAATTTGCCCAAATACTTATTGCATGTAAGATGTAATTAAAGGTGAAAGCATAAGTGATTTTGGAACAAAATTCATGAAAAATTAGATTCAAGTTAAAAGTCCATGCATGCAAAAGTTTGAACTTGCTAATGAAAGTAAAAAGACTAGAAATCTGAAACAAATTAGTTTTAGGCGCATGGAAGATGATTGTAATGCATGATTGTGTTAATTCCCCAATTAAATGATGTGCATGCAAGTGAAAAATATTAAAGATCAAGCCACAAAGTCTGTCCAAAAAGGTGGAGAGATAGAGATACCAATGGTCAAAACCCATGCTCCCAAAACCAAGAATTTTGTTAATTTTACAAGAAGGAAATGACCATGAGGCCTTTTCTAAACTAAGGAAAGTCTTTAGAAATAAAAATTGAGACCATAGACTTGTCCTTGATGAGAATTTATAAAAACTCAAAATAATTCAGACTTTACAATAAGAGAAGAGAAGCTAAGCCTCTTCTATGCCCACAACCAAAGAAGAGAGAGTTATCTTCCTCATTTGAAATTTAAAGCCCAAAGGTCCTGCAACAACTTGTTAGTAATTTCTTATTGTTGTCCACTCAAGCTGTCACAAGAAAAAGTGGAAAGAGGGCTACAAAACCAATCAAATATTAGACAGATAAAATTACAAAATATTGCACAACAATTTACAATGGGCTAAGCCAAAGAGTTCGAATAAACTCTCATCTTTTCTTAGTCATCTTCAAACTCTTAGATAGCAAATGAAAGCAATGAAGTATAATGTTTTAAAAGATATTCAAATTTAGAAGTATTCGGCTTGTATACAAGCTATGTCCCAAAACCCTTGCAAAACCACTTTGTAAGATAAGACTATGAAGGCTCAAAGAACAAATGAGAGCTCCTTTGAGAATGTATCAAGAGTGAATTGGTCTCTCCAAAGACTTCCCCCAACACTTGATTCTTTAATCCCAACAAAATGTTCCCTCTACAAAACTTCAATCAAGTATTAGTTCCATATAGATCTAACAATAAACAATGATAAGAAACTCTAGAGATTTATTTGAAACCAACTAGAGCATTCTATACCTAGATCATACTCCTAAATCAAATGTCAATATAAGATAGCTCTACATTAACAAATCTACAGGAGAATATGGAAATAAATTAAATCAAAACATGAGTAAAAGGAATTATACCAATGATCAAAAATTCATCACACTCCAAGAAGAGGAACATCTCATGAATGAAACCCCAAAGTCTTTATTGATATTTCTGAAAGTGAACAAGGTAGCAACGTTTCTCCAAGCACAATAGCTAGTCACAAGATACAATATGAGAGCCCATGGCTCCATTATATAGAAAGTTGGAAGCAAATCCCAATGAAGAACCATATTCCAAGTGGTGAGAGGGAGGAGATCTCAAGGCAAATTCACATTTGATATGTGGAGCTCCATTGCCAAGTGTAAAAATCGGATTCTGGCAAGTGGACATCATTTTCTTCTTCCCTTATGTGCCAAATTCGAATTTTATGATGGAATGACAAGTGTATATGGATGGTAATCCATGTGGAGACAATTTTCCACAAAAATATCTACCAAATATTCTCCCAAATCCTCCCAAATATGCACTAACTTCACAAATTCGAATTTCCAAGTAAGCAGCTCTCATTTAATGCCGGAAATTCAATTTTATTTGAGCACATGTCTTTTCCTTGATTTTAGGAGTCCACATCACTTTGAGACTTCACTTTAACTCCGCCATAATTTTCCACCTCATTTCCACCTCATTTAGCATGTGTGGATATTTATTTTTCTCCATTTATTTAATTTATGGCTTAATTAATTGTCAGATTTCCCACTAAACTTAGGAAAAGTGGGTTTTGAGGGTTCAAAACACATTTTTAACCCGTCAAAGTGTGTCATAGTAGAAAGTTGAGAGTGAGAGGTGTAATTTTGATTACTCATACCTCATACTTCTCTAGAAAACACTTATTACAATTTAATTACAATTTTTATTACAATTTTCTACTTTCGGGAAATCTAAAAAATAAAAAAATCACTACCTAGACCTAACCAAATTCCACGAAATTTTTTGTGTGATCTAGTATGGTAATATACATTTACTCTAGACACTAGGACTGACCCAAGGCCTCTCCATCAAGTGGCACTCTGGCTTTGGGGTAAAATTGGAGGAAAAAACTCAATTAATTATTAACTCTTATCAGGGAGATGATAATTAACCAAGTAAAAAAAACCTACCAAAGTAATACTCACTTGTTGGCAAGTTCCTAGGCTACCTAGGCCTGTTACAGACTCAATACTGACTCAAAACTCATCATTACTGATATCACTTATTACAATTCCCCGTAGGGCATGGAATCTGGGTACAAGAGAAAGATGATGAGAAGTAGAATTAGAGCTTAAAAACTCTATTGAACTGATGATATCTGATGATATCTGATGGTACATGTGTCCTCTGGTTCATCCTTGGGCATGTAGTCTTCTCATTATCATCAGGTGCCTTTCCAGTGGTCAACATTTGGCTCCATATGGGGATGCATGCTAGATATGAAGTGATAGTGTGCAAGAACCTGGAATCTGCATCCAACGACCAAAGATATATATTAGCAGTATCCATTCAAAATAACATCAAATAAAATCAAGTACAGAAATGGAAATTTATTCTAGGAAACATAAATAACAATTTATTCATGAAATAAAACTACTTAAATAAAATTTACAAGGGATAGGGTTAGAAATATGATTCACAGGATGCCCTATGGCATCAAATGTCTTCAGTGAAATCCATCTTGAGAACCTGCCTACTCACAGGCAAATCCATAGGCTCTTTCTCTGATGTGCCTTGTCCAATTCTGACTATCTTGGGACTATGACTTGCCCCAATGTTAACATGTTTGTAGCCATTAGATATACCAAACCTCTTCCTTTTCCTTTTTTGACTTTTGATGCATTGAGGCTTGATCCTTCTCAAAACTGGTGGTTCATTTTTTATATCCTTTTTCTTTTTTCATTTTTTTCTTTTCTTCCTGGTTAGTTGCGATGGCGATGATGCTCTGATGGAAGATCCTACAGTTCTGTCTTGAAAATGCTCTGATGGAAGATTTGAAGTACCCAAGCCTTTTGAGCTATGCCTAATCTCTTCATTTTGAATCCGCTCTGCTAAGGGGGGAAGAAAATTTGTCAACACAACATCACTTCCTGTCTGGCATGATCTATAGATAATATCATTGTTTGGTTTCCTTGGATCCTCGACATGATATCTTTTCTCTAACTCCCGATCAAGTCTGACAAATTTATTATCTGGCATGGGGATGGTGGCATATGGCAAGTCCATTTGAAGGCTACCACCTAAATTTGATGCCCATTTTCTTGATAGGAGCATACCCTATGAATCAGAAACATCTATCACAACAATATTCATAGTCATTATTCTGTCTCGGTATGCAGCTAAGAAAACCTTTAAATCTTTAATTATCCCACACACTTCAATTCTTTTAGAATCCATTGAACATATGTTGTGATAGGACCTAGATACCCTTAAATTCAATTGCTCCATGACTTTTTTGGTCATGACATTTGATGAAGCCCCTGAATCAAGCATGCACTTGTGTAAAAGACGATCATTCACTATCAAAGAAACATAAAATGACAGATTATCTTCATTTCCCACATAAAAATTCATACTTTTCAATACAATTTCTTCATCTTCTGGTTCATTATTAGGCTTTTCTTCCCTTTGAGTAACTTCAATTTCACTTAATAACTTGGCCCTTTGAGATGGTATCTTTAAAAGTTTCGTCACTGGGATAGAAACCTTTGCATTATTCACCCAATTTCTCAAGTCAAAATTTAATTCTGAAGTAGGAGGAGAAATTGTTTTGTGATTATTCCAGTCTTGAATATCCCTTCTCTGATAAGTCATCTCTTTGTGTTTTTCCATAGCAAGAATTGTCCATATGTGGGCTTTTCCCCAAAAATCTTAGTGACTTTGTCAAAATTTGCAATCATATTGTCAACCCCAAGATTATTATCACTATGGTCAATCTCTTGATTTCTTTCAATGGTGTACGTTTGATCTTCCATGGAGAACATATTGATTTTACCACTAGTTCCTATTATCGCTTGTTGCCTACACATACCTACAGTTAGCAGGAAAAACCTTTAACTCCACAAGGTGTGGTTGGTGGCAAGGAACTCAGAGAAGGGGTTGTCACACTAATCCCAACTCTCTCCGTTTAGGCTATCTTCTAGGTTAGCTATTGGGAAGGTGGTCCCTAAATGGAAAACTAAGTTAAATATTTGAGTTTCTAGGAGAATATTAGAGTGAAATTGGATTACTTTTAAAGATTCATGAGCATTTATGAGCAACTTTGAAATAATGAAAAACCATTTAACCAATGCCTTTACAAATAACGTGTTCAAAAGTAAAAGAAATGCTCAAAGAGATGAGAACATAGTAGTCTTGAAATGGAAACAAAAGACTGTTAGCACAAGATACCATAAATGCTCTCAAGATAAATAGATTTATGAATCAACGCATGAGAAACTATCTTACCAAAAAGGAAACAATTAGTGTTCTACTTTGGAGAATGTAAATGAGATGATAGAAAATCTCAAATGTTAGACCAAGATAACAACATGCAATTAAATTTGCAACACCAAATAAGGGTATTTTCCAATGAAACAAAATATATCAATCATCCATAAGCATAATGATCATTAAAATGACAACATGCAATGAAGTTTTAAAAGTAAACAAATTTCCAAGTACCATAGAATTAAACTTGTTGCAAAATTTAAGGAATTAAAATGCTTACATTCAAAGTGCTTCTTGAGATAATATTTGCATGTGAATCTTTAAACCATCAAGATAGCAAAAAATTTGGGAAATTTGCAAGTAAATGTGATGAGATAGTACTCTTGGTTTATTTTATTAATTATTTCTAAAGCAAGGTTACAATTGAACTCTAATCCTCAGACCTCACCCTCGCCCAAATATTTGGATCTCACAGTGAGGAGTCCATAGAGTTAGAGGGTCCTTAAAATGTCTATTCAACCAACTTAAGTTGGGGGTAAATTTTAGTGATGCTTGGGGCATGTAAGATCTAAAAGTAAATTAACATAAAAATGAAAATTCAACTTTAACTTGAAATATATTTGCTTGTCATGAAATAAAATGTAGTTTTACTTGATGCGTCAAACTTAATATTGTAGAGTGTGCTCAATGGTGAATCATAGGCAAATTTGAAGTATGATTTCAAGCTAAATAAACTCAAGTAAAGATGCTTTCATATAAAAAATTCTGAATTTGCTATGAAAGTAAATGCTCTTAAAACTTGTAACAAATCAAAGTGATTAGTTAGTGAAATGAATGAAATGCATGGCTATGTTAATTGACCAATTAAATGAGATACATGAAATTTAAATATATTAACAAATCACACCACAAGTTCTTTCCAAAAATGGAGAGATTGAGATGCCAATGGGTAAAACCCAAGCTCCCAAAATCAGAAATTTAATTAATTGTTAGAAGTAAGAGACTATGAAGCTTCCTATAAGCTCAAGGAAAACCTTTACAAATGAAACTTGAGGTCTTAGACTTATCCTTAATGAGAATTTCTGTAATGTAAAGGCTCAATAGAAATCAGATTTTTACAAGTGAAAAAGAGAGGCTAAGCCTCCTCAATGCTCACGGCCAAGAGAGAGGGAAGAAGCCACAAAAGGAAGTCAACCTTCTTCAAAAAAGCTCCTTAACTTCCCACGACCAAAGGAAAAAGAGAGAGTCCTCTTCGTTTGACATTAGAGCTCAAAGGTCCTGCAATAATTTGTTAGTAGTTTCTTGAAGGTGAATCCCACAAGTTACTACAAGAAAACAAGTTAGAAAAAAAAGGCTACAAAAAACCAAGTGTTAGACAAAGAAAATCACAAAATATTGCACAATAATCTACAAAGGGCTAAGCCAAAGAGGATGAGTAAACTATCCTCTTTGTCTAGCCATGATTAAGCTCTTTAAATAGCAAAATATGATCCACTGACGCACAATGAAAAGTAAAATATTTTTAAATGATTGCATGCATACAAACTATGTCCAAACGAATCCCTGCAAGACATTTTTTTGTAAGATAAACAATGAAAATCCAAATAACAAATGAGAGTTCCTTTGAAGGTGCTTCAAGGGTGGGTTGGTCTCCCAAAGACTTCCCCTCACACTTGATCCAAAAAGAATTCCTCTACAATACTCAAGTCACAAATTAGTCCATGTAGATTTAGATAAGCAAACAATGAAGTGAAACTTCTAGAAATTTATTTGAAAATAAACTAGATCTTTCAACTTCTAGGGCCTACTTTCAAATCAAATGCTAATACAAGATAGTTGTGCCTTAGCAAATTCACAAGAATACATGGAAAATGAAATAACTCAAAGCATAGAAAAGATTATACCAATAGCTCCAAATGCACCATGCTCCAAAGGAATAACACCCATGAATAGACCCCCAAAGTCTTTTTATTGATATTCTTGAAAAGTGTACAAAGTAGCAGCGCTTCCGCAAGCACAACAACTCGTATCCGATGATACCATATGAGAGCCCATGGCTCTATTATATAGGAAGTTGGGAGCAAATCCCAATGAAGAACCATATGCCAAGTGGTGAGAGGGAAGAGATCTCAAGGCAAATTCGAATTTGATAAGTGGAGCTCCAATACCAAGTGTAAAATCGAATTCTGGCAAATAGACATAATTTTTTTCTTCCCTTATGTGCCAAATTCGAATTTTATGATGGAATGATATGTATATATGGTTGGTAGCCCATGTGGGGACAATTTCCCACAAAAATCTCCACCAAATATTCTCCCAAATCCTCCCAAATATGTACTAACTTCACAAATTCGAATTTTCAAGTAAGCAACTCTCAGTTAATGCCGGAAATTCAATTTTATTTGAGCACATGTATTTTCCTTGATTTTAGGAGTCTGCATCACCTTGGGACTTCACTTTAACTCCTCCATAATTTTTCATCTCATTTCCACTTCATTTAGCATGCGTGGATATTTATTTTTCTCCATTTATTTAATTTATGACTTAATTAATTGCCAGATTTCCCACTAAACTTAGGAAAAGTGGGTTTTGAGGGTTCAAAACACATTTTTAACCCCTCAAAGTGTGTCATAGTAGAAAGTTGAGCGTGAGAGGTGTAATTTTTATTACTTATACCCCATACAAATTCTCTAGGCAACACTTATTACAATTCAATTACAATTTTTATTGCAATTTTCGACTTGTGGGAAATCTAAAAAATTAAAAAATCACTACCTAAACCTAACTAAATTTCACGAAATTTTTTGTGTGATCTAGTATGGCAATATACATTGACTCTAGACATTAGGGATCACCCAAGGCCTCACCATCAAGCCGTACTCCGGTATTGGGGTAAAATTGGAGGAAAATATTCAATTAATTATTAACTCCTGGTAGGGAGATGATAATTAACCAAGTAAAAAAATCTCCCAAAGTAATACTCGCTTGTTGGCAAGGTCCCAGGCTACCTAGGTCTGTTACAGACTCAATACTGACTGAAAACTCATCATTACTAGCGTCACTTATTACAATTCCCTGTAGGGTGTGGAATTTGGATACAAGAGAAAGATGATGAGAAGTAGAATTAGAGCTTAAAAACTCCGTTGAACTGATGATATCTGATGGTACATGTGTCCTCTCGTTCATCCTTGGGCATGGAGTCTTCTCATTATCAACATTTGGATCCATATGGGGATGCATGCTAGATATGAAATGATAGTGTGCAAGAACCTAGAATCTGCATCCACCGAACAAAGATATATATTAGCAGTATTCATTCAAAATAACATCAAATACAATCAAGTACAAAAATGGAAATTTATTCTAGGAAACATAAATAACAATTTATTCATGAAAATAAAACTACTTAAACAAAATTTACAAGTAATATGGCTAGGAATATGATACACAGGATGCCCCATGCATCAAATGTCTTTGGTGAAATCCATCTTGAGAACCTGCCTACTCACAGGCAAATCCATAGGCTCTTTCTCTGATGTGCCTTATCCAATTCTAACTATCTTGGAACTATAACTTGCCCCAATGTTAACATGTTTGTGGCCATTAGATATACCAATCCTCTTCCTTTTCCATTTTTGACTTTTGACGCGTTGAGGCTTGATCCTACTCAAAACTGGAGGGTCATTTTTTATATCCTTATTATTTTTTCATTTTTTTCTTTTCTTCTTGGTTAGTTGCGATGGCGATGATGATGCAATCACTGCCAATCCTACTACTCTGTCTTGAAAAAGCTTTGATGGAAGATTTGAAGTACCCAAGCCTTTTGAGCTATGCCTAATCTCTTCATTTTGAATCTGTTCTGTAAAGGGGGGAAGAAAATTTGTCAACACAACATCACTTCCTATCTGGCATGATCTATAGATAATCTCATTGTTGGGTCTCCTTGGATCCTCAACATGATATCTTTTCTTTAACTCTCGATCAAGTCTAACAAAGTTATTATCTGGCATGGGGATAGTGGCATATGACAAGTCCATTTGAAGGCTACCATCTAAATCTGATGCCCATTTTCTTGATAGGAGCATTCCCCATGAATCAGGAACATCTATCACAACAATATCCATAGTCATTATTCTATCTAGGTATGCAACTAGGAAAACCTGTAAATCTTTAATTATCCCACACACTTCAATTCTTTTAGAATCCATTGAACATGTGTTGTGATAGGGCCTAGATACCCTTAAATTCAGTTGCTCCATGACTTTCTTGGTCATGACATTTGATGAAGCCCCTGAATCAAGCATGCGGTTGTGTAAAAGACGATCATTCACTATTAAAGAAACATAAAATGGCAAATGATCTTCGTTCCCCACATAACAGTTCAATACAATTTCATCTTTTGGTTCATTATTAGGTTTTTCTTCCCTTTGAGTAACTTCAATTGCACTTAATAACTTGGCCCTTTGAAATGATATCTTTAAAAGCTCTGTCACTGGGATAGAAACCTTTGCCTTATTCACCCAATTTCCCAAGTCAAAATATAATTCTGAAGTAGGAGGAGAAATTTTTTTGGGATTATTTCGGTCTTGAATATCTCTTCTCTGATAAGTCATCCCTTTGTGTTTTGCCATAGCAAGAATTTGTCCAGATGTAGGCTTTTCTCCAAAAATATTAGTGACTTTGTCAAAATTTGCAATCATATTATCAACCCCCGGATTATTAGGACTATGGTCAATCTTTTGATTTCTTTCAATGGTGTATATTTGATCTTCCATGGATAACATATTGATTTGACCACTAGTTCCTACATGTTCATCTCCCAACATGCTACCTTCCATAATTCTCTTTACATATGGGCACGTGGCTTCTTCATGGAACTCATTACATGGCCTCCAAAAAGGGGGAATTTGATCTACCATGTTGGTGGATTCCAATGGATTTGGAGGCCTATAATCTTTTTGAGGGCCTTTATTCTTTTGCCATCCATTATTTGGCCTAGGTTGGAATCTTTGCACTTGTGATCTTTCGATTTCGATGGCCCTCTACTGAAACCAGGAATCTCAGATTTTCTTGATTGCTTTCTGGCCCTCTCCATTTTCAAGGCTTCAGTTTGAGCTACACCCAAAGTTGCAGGCTCCTTTCTTCTCAACTCATAAGCAGTGTCAACACCAAAAGAATCCAGATAGGAACATAAGAGAAATTCATCAAGAGGTTTAACAGTAGTAGGCATGCTTTTAAGTTTTAACCAATTCATTGAATCTCTTGTTAAACTCCTCCATGGTTTCATTCTCATTTTTCTTCATGGTGCTAACGACACTGATCAAATGACTATTCTCTCTTCTCTCTCCATACTTTCCCATGAAAGCATTAACAATCGCTTGTAAAGAATCATACGAGTTAGTAGGTTGCTCAGTGAACCAATCAAGAGCATCCTCTTCCAAAGAGAGAACGAAAAGGCTCATCTTTACATCCTCATAGTTAGCAACTTTACACCACTTAAAGATGCAAACATTAAAGTTCTTCACATGTGATGCAGCGCTAATGGCATTGTTACTTTGAAAAGAAGGCAACCTTTCAATAGCCTTGTCAGGGATATTGTGAGGATAGCCATTAATGTTAGTAAAGTTACAAGGAACAAAAAGATCATTCATGATGTTAGGCTCAACTTGTTCTTGAAACAACAAATGAATGTCAGAAATAGCCCCTTGCCCAAGACTAGCAAGAGCTCGACTATGAGAAAGTTTATTTAACCTCTCTCTATAAACCCTTTCCGGATCAGGGGAGGGGCTAACTAAACCACTTGAATTTCTCCTAGTAGAGACTCTTGCAAAATTAGGATTGAGTCGAGTCGCCACTTGAGCAAGAATCTAAATTTAAAAATTCAAATATGCCAAAACCAAAAGTTAGTCGATTTCCCAGGTACAAGAAGACTTGTCCCCGACAACGGTGCCAAAAATGTTATCGCTTGCCGCCTACACATACCTACAGTTAGCAGGAAAAGCCTTTAACCCCACAAGGTGTGGTTGGTGGCAAGGAACTCAGAGAAGGGGTTGTCACACTAATCCTGACTCTCTCCGTTTAAGCTATCTCCTAGGTTAGCTATTGGGGGGTGGTCCCTAAATGGAAAACTAAGTTAAAGATTTGAGTTTCTAGGAGAATATTAGAGTGAAATTGGATTACTTTTGAAGATTCATGAGCATTTATGAGCAACTTTGAAATAATGACAAACCATTTAACCAGTGCCTTTACAAATAACGTGCTCAAAAGTAGAAGAAATGCTCAAAGAGATGAGAACACAGTAGTCCTAAAATGGAAACAAAAGACTGTTAGCACAAGATATCATAAATGCTCTCAAGATAAATAGATTTATGAATCAACGCATGAGAAACTATCTTGCTAAAAAGGAAACAATTAGTGTTCTACTTTGGAGAATGTAAATGAGATGATAGAAAAACTCAAATGTTAGACCAAGATAACAACATGCAATTAAATTTGCAACACCAAATAAGGGTATTTTCCAATGAAACAAGATATATCAATCATCCATAAGCATAATGATCATTAAAATGACAATATGCAATGAAGTTGCAAAAGTAAACAAATTTCCAAGTACCATAGAATTGTTGCAAAATTTAAGGTATTAAAATGCTTGCATCCAAAGTGTTTCTTGAGATAATATTTGCATGTGAATCTTTAAACCATCAAGATAGCAAAAAAATTTGGAAATTTGCAAGTAAATGTAATGAGATAGTGCTCTTGGTTTATTTTATTAATTATTTCTAAAGCAAGGTTACAATTGAACTCTAATCCTAAGACCTCACCCTCACCCAAATATTTCGATCTCACAGTGAGGAGTCCATAGAGGTAGAGGGTCCCTAAAACGTCTATTCAATCAACTTAAGTTGGAGGGAAATTTTAGTGATACTTGGGGCATGTAAGGTCTAAAAGTAAATTAACATGAAAATGAAAATTCAACTTCAACTTGAAATATATTTGTTTGTCATGAAATAAAATGTAGTTTTACTTGATGCATCAAACTTAATATTGTAGAGTGTGTTCAATGGTGAATCATAAGCAAATTTGAAGTATGATTTCAAGCTAAATAAACTCAAGTAAAGATGCTTGCAAATAAAAAATTCTGAATTTGCTATGAAAGTAAATTCTCTTAAAACTTGAAGCAAATCAAAGTGATTAGTTAGTGAAATGAATGAAATGCATGGCTATGTTAATTGACCAATTAAATGAGATGCATGCAATTTAAAGAGATCAACAAATCAAACCACAAGTCCTCTCCAAAAATGGAGAGATTGAGATGCCAATGGGTAAAACCCACGCTCCCAAATTCAGAAATTTTATTAATTGTTAGAAGTAAGAGACTATGAAGCCTCCTACAAGCTCAAGGAAAACCTTTACAAATGAAACTTGAGGTTTTAGACTTATCCTTAATGAGAAATTTCTGCAATGTAAAAGCTCAATAGAAATCAGATTTTTACGAGTGAAGAAGAGAGTCTAAGCCTCCTCAATGCTCATGGCCAAGAGAGAGGGAAGAAGCCACAAAAGGAACTCAGCCTTCCTCAAGGAAGCTCCTTAACTGCCCACGACCAAAGGAAAAAGAGAGAGTCCTCTTCGTTTGACATTAAAGCTCAAAGGTCCTGCAACAATTTGTTAGTAGTTTCTTGAAGGTGAATCCCACAAGTTGCTACAAGAAAACAAGTTAGAGAAAGAAGGCTACAAAAAACCAACCAAGTGTTAGACAAAGAAAATCACAAAATATTGCACAATAATCTACAAAGGGCTAAACCAAAGAGGACGAGTAAACGCTCCTCTTTGTCTAGCCATGCTTAAGCTCTTTAAATAGTAAAATATGATCCACTGACGCACAATGAAAAGTAAAATATTTTTAAATGATTGCATGCATACAAACTATGTCCAAACGAATCCCTGCAAGACACTTTTTCGTAAGATAAACAATGAAAATCCAAATAACAAATAAGAGTTTCTTTTAAAGTGCTTCAAGGGTGGGTTGGTCTCCCAAAGACTTCCCCTCACACTTGATCCAAAAAGAATTATTCTACAATACTCAAGTCACAAATTAGTCCATGTAGATTTAGATAAGCAAACAATGAATTGAAACTTCTAGAAATTTATTTGAAAATAAGCTAGATCTTTCAACTTCTAGGGCCTACTTTCAAATCAAATGCTAATACAAAATAGTTGTGCCTTAGCAAATTCACAAGAATACATGGAAAATGAAATAACTCAAAGCATAGAAAATATTATCCCAATAGCTCCAAATGCACCATGCTCCAAAGGAAAAACACCCATGAATGGACCCCCAAAGTCTTTTTATTAATATTCTTGAAAAATGTACAAAGTAGCAGCGCTTCCGCAAGCACAATAGCTCGTATCCAATGATACCATATGAGAGCCCATGGCTCCATTATATAAGAAGTTGGGAGCAAATCCCAATGAAGAACCATATGCCAAGTGGTGAGAGGGAAGAGATCTCAAGGCAAATTCGAATTTGGTAAGTAGAGCTCCAATGCCAAGTGTAAAATTCGAATTTTGGCAAGTAGACATCATTTTCTTCTTCCCGTATGTGCCAGATTCGAATTTTATGATGGAATGACATGTGTATATGGTTGGTAACCCATGTGGAGACAATTTCCCACAAAAATCTCCACCGAATATTCTCCCAAATCCTCTCAAATATGCACTAACTTCACAAATTTGAATTTCCAAGTAAGCAGCTCTCATTTAATGCAGGAAATTCAATTTTATTTGAGCACATGTCTTTTCCTTGATTTTAGGAGTCTACATCACCTTGGGACTTCACTTTAACTCCTCCATAATTTTCCACCTCATTTCCACCTCATTTAGCATGTGTGAATATTTTTTTTTTCCATTTATTTAATTTTTGGCTTAATTAATTGCCAAATTTCCCACTAAACTTAGGAAAAGTGGATTTTGAGGGTTCAAAACACATTTTTAACCCCTCAAAGTGTGTCATAATAAAAATTTGAGTGTGAGAGGTGTAATTTTGATTACTCATACCCCATACAACTTCCTTAGGCAACACTTATTACAATTCAATTACAATTTTTATTGCAATTTTCGACTTGCGGGAAATCTAAAAAATTAAAAAATCAATACCTAGACCTAACCAAATTCCACGAAATTTTTTATGTGATCTAGTATGGTAATATCTCTGGTTTAAAAATCGGCCGATTCGACTCCGACCAGGCCTGGTCGACCGAGCCATTAGGCTGGCCGGTCCGACCAGGTACAAAAACAGCCAGGTTGGCCGGTTTGTTACCGAGCCGGCCGGTTTTTGTACCGGCTCGGCCGGCTCGGTAACAAACTGGCCGACCAGGCCTGGCCCAATTTAACTCGACCGAGCCAAATCTACCGGCCGGTGGGCCCAAAAAATCAGATTTTGTGGACTTGAAACCGGATTTTATTCCGCTGTTAGGTTTGTTTGAGGTTGTCTAACCCCTCCCCATGCTATTTAACTAACCCAACCCCTCTATTGAGCTCACATCTTTCTCATTCAATTTGCTTGAGCATTTGTGAGAGTTTTCTGAAGATTGTGGAGTTGGTTTTGGAGCAGCTTTGAGGAGTCTTTTGGGCAAGTTTTGGAGCAACAGTGAGGAGCTTATTGGGCAAGCTTTGGAGCACCATTGAGCTAGAGGAAGCTAGAGGCTAGAGGTATTTATTTTTTCTCTTCTAAATCTGCCTTTGTTTGTTTTATTTATTTAGCAAATCTAGCATTTGCCATTTGCATTTGCATAGTTTTTGGCATTTGCCATTTGGTGAAAGAAATGAACATAGAATGAATAGTTTTTTTGTTTTGTTTTCATGTTCAGATTTAAACATTTTATTTCCAAGTCAAAAACTCAGTCCAAAATGGCCCCTAGAGCAAAAGACTCTGCTTGGGCATATGCTGAAATGGTTGGGGATCAAATGTTTTGCAAATTTTGCAAGAAAAAAATTGAGGGTGGAGGGGGCATTCATAGACTGAAACTACATTTGGCTGGTGTTAAAGGCCAAATTACTGCATGTGAAGCACCAAACATTGGGGAAATTAGGAAGCAATTGAAAGAACAATTTGACAAGTTTGAGCAAGAGAAAAATAGGCAAAAAGAAATACAGGCTAAAATTGGGAGGAAGAGGAATCTACAACATATGATGGCTGCCAACTCAAGTTTTGAATCTTTTAATTATGAGGATTCCTCATCTATCCCTTCCACTGATGCATCAAAAAACCCCTTTCGCTATTTTCCTCCCTCTAGGGAGTCTATTTCTGACAAGGGTAAGGGTGCAATGAGAAATAAGGGTACTATTAAAAGTTTTTTTGTGCCCTCATCTCCCTCTGATAGTGCAACTGCATATGGTCCTAGTCCTCCAACTGTGCAGCCCACTTTAGATGCTCATTGGAAAAAAGAATTGAGAGATGTTGCTTGTGAGTACATTGCTAGATGGTGGTATGATGTTGATATTCCCTTCAATGCTACTCGTTCACCATATTATGAACCTATTTTTGATGCCATATATGCTGCTAGAAAGGGCTTCAAACCTCCTACTATGCATGAGTTAAGAGGATCTTTTTTGCAAAGAGAGATTTCAAACATTGATGATTATTTGAAAGAGTTCAAAAACTCATGGGCACGTACAGGATGTACCATCATGTCAAATGGATGGACTGATCAGAGGAACCGTACCATCATAAACTTTCTTGTCTTTTGCCCACGGGGAACCATGTTTCTAAGATCAGTTGATGCATCTGATAGGGTGAAAGATGCACAGTTGTTGTTACAACTTTTGGATGAGGTTGTTGAAGAGGTGGGGGTGGCAAATGTTGTTCAAATCATCACAGACAATGCCTCTAACTATGTTCTTGCTAGTAAATTGTTAGAGGAAAAACACCCAACCATCTTTTGGACCCCATGTGCTGCACATTGCATAGACCTCATGCTTGAGGATATTGGCAAAATAGACTGGATCAAGAACACTGTAGAGCATGCCAAATGCATCACAAAATATATTTACAATCACTCATGGATTCCGAGTCTGATGAGGAAATACACAGGGGGCAAGGAACTTATTAGGCCTGCCATCACTAGATTTGCAACACATTTTTTGACATTGCAATCTATGTTTGCCCAACATAGAAACTTGCAAAAGATGTTTTCTAGTGATGAATGGAATGAAAGTCAGTGGTCTCGCAAACATGATGGCAAAGATGTGAAAAGGAAAGTCGTTGAAGAAATATTTTGGAAAAAGGCAGCAGAGATTGTGAAACTTGCTGAGCCATTGGTTAAGGTGTTGCGCTTGGTGGATGGGGAAAGATTGGCTATGGGCTTCATTTATGAGGCTATGGATCAAGAAAAGGAGCAGATAAGGGCAACATGCAAGGACAGAGTGGCTAAGTATGGGCCCATTTGGGAAATCATTGATCAGAGATGGAACAATCAACTCCATCGTCCGATACATGCAGCTGGGTATTTTCTGAACCCAAGGTATCATTATAAAGCTCAGGAAACAGGAGCTTTGACTGGGGAGGTTAGAGATGGATTGATTGACAGCATTGATCGCATGATCCCCACAGAGAGTGAGCAGTTGAAGATACACAAGCATATCACTATGTTCAGCCATGCCACTGGTACCTTTGGCAAGAACCTTGCAAGGATTGCAAGGGAATCAGATGAGCCAGGTAAACAAAGAATTTCAATTTTCAAATTTATATTTTATAATTTATTATTTTGTATAATTGTTTATAAAATTATAATTTCAATTTCAAAGTTGGATATAAATTGTTGAGCTAATTGAAACTCATTTTTTGCAGCACAATGGTGGGAGGCATTTGGTAGCCACTGTCCTGAATTGCAGAGGTTTGCAATCCGCATTTTGAGTCAAACTTGCAATGCTTCTGGGTGTGAGCGCAATTGGTCTGTCTTTGAGAGGATTCACACACACAAGAGAAACCGTTTGGAGCAAAAACGGTTAAATGATCTAGTGTTTGTCCAGTACAACCTCCGACTAAGACGAAACCAATTGCTGAACAAAAGACCTGATTCAGATCCCATTGTGTTGGAGGATATCGATCCAACATCAGATTGGGTAGTGGAGTCTTGTCCACCAGAGTTTGACATAGATGGGGGGATTGACTTCGATTTAGTGATGGAGGATACTATGCTCAATGTAGATCCACTAGTAGCAGACCCAGTCCCAAGCCATCCAGTTGCAAGTGTAGGCACTTCCTCTAGTCAGCCACGACGGAAACGCATAGCTCATCTATCTAATTCTCAAGGTGGTAAGGGCAAGGGTATAGTTCCAGTTGAGGATGTTGATTCAAAGGAGGAGGCAGAGCGAGTGTCTTCCCCCTTTGGTTCAGAGTTTGAGGAAGAGGACATTGGCTTGTCACAGTCAGATGACTAGTAGTAGTTACTAGTGCCTATTCATGTTTTGTTGTAGAAGCCATTTAGAGCCTCCTTAGTTATGTTTTTTGTTTTGATCTCTATATCATCATCATGTATTGGTCCTTGGACAGTGCACTAGGTACAATTTTGATATAATGGATATATTCATGAGCCTACTTTGATCATATGTTGTCTTTTGTCTATATTGTAATGCTTTGTGTTTGGAAACATGATAAAAATCTTTAAATTTATGTTTTTGTACAAAAAAATTAATATTTAATGTATTAATTACAAAAACCGAGTCATTGAAACCGAGTCGACCGAGTCATTAACGAGTCATTACCTCGGCCTGGTAGATGACCGATTTCGTTTTTTAAAACATTGGGTAATATACATTGACTCTAGACACTAGGGATCACCCAAGGCCTCACCATCAAGACGTACTCTGGCTTTGGGGTAAAATTGGAGGAAAAAACTCAATTAATTATTAACTCCTGGTAGGGAGATGATAATTAACCAAGTAAAAAAACCTCCCAGAGTAATACTCACTTGTTGGAAAGGTCCCAGGCTACCTAGGCCTGTTACAAACTCAATACTGACTCAAAACTCATCATTACTAGCATTACTTATTACAATTCCCCGTAGGGCGTGGAATCTGGGTAGAAGAGAAAGATGATGATAAGTAGAAATAGAGCTTAAAAACTCTGTTGAACTGATGATATCTGATAGTACATGTATCCTCTGGTTCATCCTTGGGCATGGAGTCTTCTCATTATCATCAGGTGCCACTCCAGTGGTCAACAGTTCCTATATGTTCATCTCCCAACATGCTACCTTCCATAATTCTCTTTACATATGGGCATGTGGCTTCTTCATGGAACGCATTACATGGCATACAAAATGGGGGAATTTGATCTACCATGTCGGTGGTTTCCAATGGATTTGGAGGCCTATAATCTTGTTGGGGGCCTTTATTCTTTTTCCATCCATTATTTGGCCTAGGTTGGAATCTTCACACTTGCGATCTTTCCATGGCCACCAACCTACTTTGCATGGCTTGCATTTATTTAGTGTGGTTTGCTTCCATGCTCTTGATGAGTTGAGTTAATTCCTTAATAGGATCATGGGTAGCCTCTTCCTTGGCCTTGCCTTTGGAATCATTCGATTTCGATGGCCCTCTAGTGAAACCAAGAATCTTAGATTTTCTTGATTGCTTTCTGGCCGTCCCCATTTTCAAGGCTTCAGTTTGAGCTACACCCAAAGTTTCAGGCTCCTTTCTTCTCAACTCATAAGCAGTGTCAACACCAAAAGAATTCATATAGGAACATAAGAAAAATTCACCAAGAGGTTTAACAGTAGTAGGCATGCTTTTAACCAATTCATTGAATCTCTTGTTAAACTCCTCCATGGTTTCATTCTCATTCTTCTTCATGGTGCTAATGGCACTGATTAAATGACTATTCTCTCTTCTCTCCCCATACTTTCCCATGAAAGCATTAACAATCGCTTGTAAAGAATGATATGACTTAGCAGGTTGCCCAGTGAACCAATCAAGAGCATTCTCTTCCAAAGAGAGAACGAAAAGCCTCATCTTTACATTCTCATAGTTAGCAACGTTACACCACTTAAAGATGCAAACATTAAAGTTCTTCACATGTGATACAACGCTAATGGCATTGTTACCTTGAAAAGAAGGCAACCTTTCAATAGCCTTGTCAGGGATGTTGTGAGGTTAGCCATTAATGTTAGTAAAGTTACAAGGAGCAAAAAGATCACTCATGATGTTAGCCTCAACTTGTTCTTGAAACAACAAATGAATGTCAGAAATAGCCTCTTACCCAAGACTAGCAAGAGATCTACTATGAGAAAGTCTATTTGAACTCTCTCTATAAACCCTTTCAGGATCAAGAGAGGGGCTAACTAAACAACTTGAATTTCTCCTAGTAGAGACTCTTGCAAAATTAGGATTGATTGGAGTCGTCACTTGAGCAAGAATCTAAATCTAAAAATTCAAATATGCCAAAACCAAAAGTTAGTCGATTTCCCAGTTACAAGAAGACTTGTCCCCGACAATGATGCCAAAAATGTTATCGCTTGCCACCTACACCTACCTGCAGTTAGCGGGAAAAGCCTTTAACCCCACAAGGTGTGGGTGGTGGCAAGGGACTCAGAGAAGGGGTTGTCACACTAATCCTGACTCTCTTCGTTTACGTTATCTCCTAGGTCAGCTATGGGGGGTGGTCCCTAAATGGAAAACTAAGTTAAAGATTTGAGTTTCTAGGAGAATATTAGAGTGAAATTGGATTACTTTTGAAGATTCATGAGCATTTATGAGCAACTTTGAAATAATGATAAACCATTTAACGAGTGCGTTTACAAATAACGTGCTCAAAAGTAAAAAAAATGCTCAAAGAGATGAGAACACAATAATCCTGAAATGGAAACAAAAGACTGTTAGCACAAGATATCAGAAATGCTCTCAAGATAAACGAATTTATGAATCAAAACACATGAAGCTATCTTGTTCACAAGGAAACAATTAGTGGTCTAAATATAAACCAGACGATAAAAAGACTTGAAAGTTAAACCAACACGCATTTAGCTTTGCAACATGAAATAAGAGTACTTGAAAGGAAATGAGATTCATCAACCATCCATGAACATGATAAACATTAAACATGAAATGGAGCTTTCTAAAGTAGATAATGTCCAGGTACAAGAAAATTAAGCTAAAATTGTTGCAAAAGAGATTACAATACTTGCATGAAAGGAAATGCTTTTTGAAAAAGAGAAATGATATTTCATGTGAGACTCTGAACCATCAAGAAAGCAAAATTCAAGAACTTGCAAATAAGCTAAATCTGATGAAAAATGTTGTTGGTTTAGTTTATTGATTAGTTCTAGAGCAAGGTTACAATTGAACTCTAATCCTCATACCTCACCATTGCCCAAATATTTGGATCTCACTGTGAGGAGTCCATAGAGGTAGAGAGTCCCTAAAACGTCTATTCAACCAACTTATGTTGAAGGTAAAATTTTAGTGATTGCTTGGGGCATGTAAGTAAATTAATCAAACAATGAAAATTAACTTTCAAACTTGAGATGTATTTGCATGTCATGAAGTAGAATGCTACTTTATGGATCAAATTAGACCAAATACTTATTGCATGTAAGATGTAATTAAAGGTGAAGCATAAGTAGTTTTGGAACAAAATTCATGACAAATTAGATTCAAGTTAAAAGTCCATGCATGCAAAAGTTTGAACTTGTTTATGAAAGTAAAAAGACTAGAAATTTGAAGCAAATTTGTTTTAGATGCATGCAAGATGAGTGTAATGCATGATTGTGTTAATTCCCCAATTAAATGATGTGCATGCAAGTGAAAAATATTAAAGATCAAGCCACAAAGTCTCTCCAAAAAGGTGGAGAGATAGAGATACCAATGAGTAAAACCCACGCTCCCAAAACCAAGAATTTTATTAATTTTACAAGAAGGAAATGACCATGAGGCCTTTTCTACACCAAGGAAAGTCTTTACAAATAAAAATTGAGACCATAGACTTTTCCTCGATGAGAATTTCTAAAAACTCAAAATAATTCAGACTTTACAATAGGAGAAGAGAAGCTAAGCCTCTTCTATGCCCACAACCAAAGAAGAAAGAGTTATCTTCCTCATTTGAAATTCAAAGCCCAAAGGTCCTGCAACAACTTGTTAGTAATTTCTTGTTGTTGTCCACTCAAGCTTTCACAAAAAAAAGTTCGGAAAGAGGGCTACAAAACCAATCAAATATTAGACAGATAAAATTACAAAATATTGCACAACAATTTACAAAGGGCTAAGCCAAAGAGTTCGAGTAAACTCTCCTCTTTGCTTGGTCATCTTCAAACTCTTAGATAGAAAATGAAAGCAATAAAGTATAATGTTTTAAAATATATTCAAATTTAGAAGTATTCGGCTTGTATACAAGCTATGTCCCAAAACCCCTGCAAAACCACTTTGTAAGATAAGACTATGAAGGCTCAAAGAACAAATGAGAGCTTCTTTGAGAATGTATCAAGAGTGGATTGGTCTCTCCAAAGACTTTCCCCAACACTTGATTCTTTGATCCCAAAAAAAATGTTCCCTCTACAAAATTTCAATCAAGAATTAGTTCTATATAGATCTAGCAATAAACAAAGATAAGAAACTCTGGAGATTTATTTGAAACCAACTAGAGCATTCTATACCTAGAGCATACTCCTAAATCAAATGTCAATGTAAGATATCTCTACATTAACAAATCTACAAGAGCATATGGAAATAAATTAAATCAAAGCATGAGTAAAAGGATTTATACCAGTGATCAACAATTCACCACACTCCAAGACGAGGAACATCTCATGAATGAAACCCCAAAGTCTTTATTGATATTTCGGAAAGTGTACAAGGTAGCAGCGTTTCCGCAAGTACAATAGCTAGTCACAAGATACAATATGAGAGCCCATGGCTCCATTATATAGAAAGTTGGGAGAAAATTCCAATGAAGAACCATATGCCAAGTGGTGAGAGGGAGGATATCTCAAGGCAAATTCGAATTTGATATGTGGAGCTCCATTGCCAAGTGTAAAATCAGATTCTAGCAAGTGGACGTCATTTTCTTCTTCCCTTATGTGCCAAATTCGAATTTTATGATGGAATGACAAGTGTATATGGGTGGCAACCCATGTGGAGACAATTTTCCACAAAAATATCCACCAAATATTCTCCCAAATCCTCTCAAATATGCACTAACTTCACAAATTCGAATTTCCAAGTAAGCAGCTCTCATTTAATGCCAGAAATTCAATTTTGTTTGAGCACATGTATTTTCCTTGATTTTAGCAATCCACATCACTTTGGGACTTCACTTTAACTCCTCATTTCCACCTCATTTAACATGTGTGGATATTTATTTTTCTCCATTTTTTTAGTTTATGGCTTAATTAATTTCCAGATTTCCCACTAAACTTAGGAAAAGTGGGTTTTGAGAGTTCAAAACATATTTTTAACCCCTCAAAGTGTGTCATAGTAGAAATTTGAAGCTGAGAGGTGTAATTTTGACCCCATACAACTTATCTAGATAACACTTATTACAATTCAATTACAATTTTCGACTTGTGGGAAGTCTAAAAAATAAAAAAATAACTACCTAGACCTAACTAAATTTCACGAATTTTTTTGTGTGATCTAGTATGGTAATATACATTGACTCTAGACACTAGGACTCACCCAAGGCTTCACCATCAAGCCGTGCTCCGGCTTTGGGGTAAAATTGGAGGAAAAAACTCAATTAATTATTAACCCCTGGTAGGGAGATGATAATTAACCAAGTAAAAAAAGCCTCCCAGAGTAATACTCACTTGTTGGCAAGGTCCCATGCTACCTAGGCCTGTTACAGACTCAATAATGACTCAAAACTCATCATTACTAGCATCACTTATTACAATTCCCCGTAGGTCGTGGAATTTGGGTAGAAGAGAAAGATGATGAGAAGTAGAAGTAGAGCTTAAAAACTCTGTTGAACTGATGATATCTGATGGTAAATGTGTCCTTTGGTTCATCCTTGGGCTTTTAGTTTTCTCATTATCATCAGGTGCCTTTCCAGTGGTCAACATGCCTCTCCCTCTAGGTGCAGTGCTGCCACCTTGATGGCCTCTCCCTCTGCCATCTGATTAAGATGGAAATAGATATCCAACTTCTTTACCGAAGCCTTTGCAGAACACTTGGAGGATCCGTCAAATGTCAACAGGAAAAATCTGCCCACTGTACGCTGTACATCCCCATCCTGTGTGTATTTGCCCCCTTTGTTATGGTTGCGGGGTCTGCTGTCCTTCTTGAGCTGCACAAAGTCATGGAAAGTGAGAGCCTCACCAAACTCTCGCCCATAGGACTGATACTCGGCAAAATAATCCCCCATGTGAACCAGTTCCGGTTCCTGAGGTGCTCCTGCTCCAGTGCTCGTAGCTAGAAACGTGGGCATCATGGAACGTGGGGGAGTAAGTGATGCCATCTGCTGCGCTGTGAGCTGCTCTTGTAAGTGATGGGAGGTGCCGAACCCTTCTTCGGTGTGGAAACCCCTTGGGGTTTCACACTGTCTCTGGTCTGCGGTAAACTTCTGCCCCATCTCTTCTATTCTCCTCGACAACTCCTACACAGAATTTAGGAGAAGTTCCCCGAACTCCTTCCCTTCATATTTCTCTTCTGCCATTCGTTCCTCCTCTTCTGCGTCCAGTACCGAGATGCGGTCAGCCTCTCCAAAAGTGACCTCAAGCCTCCGCTCTTGGTCCTTATGCCTCCTTCCCCGGTAAGCGATGTATGGCTTTACTGCTGGTGTCATAGACAATCTACTCCATAGGCTAAGCCAAGTCTATGAGCTCTAATACCACTGTAATATTCCGTGTAGAAATAACAGCAATATAAAACAACATAAACAAGAAACTATAGCAAATAGAGAGACATCACATAAATAATGCAAAACATGGAGAACGCTGAGCCATTTTATTATATAACTGAAAGACACAATAAGTACAAAGGTGATCAGAATGATGGCACCTTGGCTTGCACAAGGCAATCTGGAAATACTCTTAGAAATGCTCAAGGAATGGCTCCTCTATCAGTGACTGCGTAATCTCCAAAATTTTGTTGCTACTGCTACCGGACTGCTGCTACTGCTAGAATGGGATGGCTCTTTGGGGCTGTTCCCCTGCTCAGAAAAATACGAAACTCTGGGAATGAGCTCTCCTCGAAATACCTAGAAAAGCCCAAAAAGGGATTCTGGAATGGATAACCCCGGAAAGTCACCTCCTTTGAGGAATAATGCTATCCCAGTGAAGTATGTTGGCCCTGAATGAATCCCTGCAAATAATGGCTTCCTCCTCTGCAAAATTGATGGAATAGCTAAGGGTTGATCCCTTCTCACTATCCCGGGCTGAATCCCTTGATGAATCTCCGCCTCCGGCACTACCTCCTCCAAGAACTGCATGATCTCTCCTCAAGACTACACTGCCCAAGCAAGTGTGTAATCCCTAGCTGAAGATGCTATGGCTCCCACCTGAAAATCAAAAGATGGAACTCCTCACCCGAGCAGGCACTCGAAGTCCCCCGGGGCTGAGGTTGGGATCTCCGCTCGGAGACACCCGGTGTGTTGAACAACACTTGCAGACTTCGCTCAAAAACAAAAGCATGCTTAATGTCAAGAGACAAAACATAGATGCATAATCGAATGAATGAATGAGGAGCCTCTTCCCCTCTTTATGCTTGGAGAGACTTGCTCTCACCTAGGCCCCACCAAAACTGCATTGTCCCTCTTGGTCACGTTGTCCCTCTCTCTCTGCGCTGTCATGGGCCCACGCTGCCACTTCGACCCTTGGGCCCCACGCTGTCAAATAATAATGTGCTCAAGTGACTTTAGGGAATGTTTATTTCCTAAGTGTAGGCTAAGTGTCTTCTCACCCACTTTATTAACCGACTTAACTTTATAAAAAGTAAACTGGCCAAAAATTAATATTACCAATTAGCTGCTGCTAATTGGGAATATTACAGATGCTTAGGAGAATGTGTAGGCTTCTAAGAGCATATTCAAGGAGAGAAAGCCTCCAAAGGACATTGTGCCAAGACCAGAGGGATAGATGATTTGAGGTGGTTCTTCAAGAAGTACATCCCTTGCTAAGAGGGAGTGTTGATGTTTGTAGTTCAGACAGGTAATTCTATACAGACCTAAGTTTCTGGGCATGCAAAAGTCCCCTAATATGCCCTTAACATTAGAAATTACGTTACGGATTAAAGTAATTTCTTTTATAAGACAAAAGTGAGTTAATCTAATGAAATGCAAAGGTTTTTGCATTAGTGAATTAGATAAATCTCAACCGATGATCTCAAGTGATGTTTATATTTTATCTCAATCGTCAATTAGTTTGGAGATTAGGGTTGTGGTTTTGATCATAGCTCAACCGTATCAATGAAAGGCTAGGATAAGGGAGAAGACACAAAAGACATCTTGAGCAGAAGACAGTGAGAGTGAGATCTGTGAAATTTTCAATCTGAAAATGCTATTGCAGTGATTGATTTTTTTCTCCTACTTATTTATGATAAGTTATTTACAGATGCTTCAGTAAATTTTGAATTAAATACAGCTGCAGAATTCACTTTAATCTAAAGCAGAAGATCAAATAGAACATGTATCACACAATAGAAGCAACCACGTGAACACAGTTATTTTTGGACAATTGTCCCCGGAAAAACCCAATATGGGAAAATCGGTGTAGCAGATGAGGGTTTATATTAATCTTTAGTAGTGAAAAGATCGTTTACAGAATATATGACGAGCAGATATTTAGCATACACTTGAGATGAATTTTTCTAACACCTCGGAAGAATTCCCGACACACGGTAGGCACTTCTCCTCCCTCTGCGTCACTCTGCTTGGCCCCTCTACGCAGTGACTGTGGTGGACTGCGTCACTCTGCGTGGAGGGCTAGTGTTGTTGCTCAACACTTCCTCCTCCTCTTCGTCTTCTATCCGCCTTCTCTACGTCTCTGTAGACCTCTCCCTCCTCCTTCTGTCTCTGCAACCCAGCCTCTACAACCTCACCCTTTGAAATCAAATTCTCTTACTTCAGATTCAATTTCCTTTGGGTACTGAGAATGTGCCCAACTTGCTTTCCAAATGACCCTCAAGCCTTCTCTTGTAGTCTTCTCGTTGATGAATCAACGACCCAGATTATATCCTTAATCAATGGCTCAGATTAAAAGATGACTTGGTCTTCATTTTCTAGAAGATTCACACTCTGCTTTATTAATACCCTTTAATTATTTAATTTCCCTAAGTTTAGACTTAGGGATCACTTTAAAATAATTAATTATTTTAATAAAGCATGATCTGAGTGGAATTTCCATAAACGATTTCTAGGTTATCTGGAATACTGATGTCCAAGCCTCTTCCCAAAATATGAGACTTGGAACACTTTCCAATGCTACAAAATCAACACTCCCTCTTAACGAGGAAATTTTTTCAACAAGGTATCAACTGTATCTGCTCTGACCTGAAGCATTTGTTGTGCTTTTGATGTCTTGGTTGTTGCCCCTCATCTTTGCGCTGTTGCCCTCTGGAGTCTGTACTGTTGCCTGTGACACCACCTCTGCCACTGCCGCATCCGTACTGCAGCTTTGTATGAATCTGAAGACCACCAATTCTTCCACTGGAAAGGGTTCTCGACCATCTCTATCTTTTCCCTTGTAATATCCCGTTTCGGGGATATCTCTAAAACAAGGCAAACTCCAACCAGAGATGGACTGGGAGGGCATTTACCGGATATTCCGCCTCTGAAGAGAGGACGAGATCCAGAGGCTACTTGGCCCTTTCCAGACTCTGTCTAAGAGTGAAAGATAAACGCACCAAGTGGTATAGAACGAGCATGCTCAAGAATATATAAAAATAACAGTGCAGTAGACATATAATAGCATAGAAAGGAAATACGGCAAATACGGCAACTCATCCAGAAACATAGAGAGGAAATGCTAAGCCATTTTATTAATCTGAGAAATATAATGAAGTACAATGGGTGATCAGAGTGATGGCACCTAATCTTGCTCAAGGCAAGTGAAGAAACACTCTCAGAAAATACGGAAATGCATTTGCTCTACGAGCTGATGCTCAACCGCCCACTCTATGTCTCCCTTCCGGAAGTCTGCCTCCATCCGGTGTGCCGAAACTGTCTGATGTGGGTAAGTGTGCATCCCGCGGATCTTCTCATGCTTCCCGGTCTTCTTGTCATCCCACTCCATCTCTAAGGCCTCCCAATCCGTGGTGACCTTCCCCAGAGTAATCAACCACTGAACACCCAATACCACATCGGTATCTGGTATGTTGACCACGAAGAAGTGGGCGGTCACGGTGTAAGTACCCATAGTCACTGCCAACTCTGGAACATACCGGGCACACTGCATCGTCTGGGCTCACAGGACAGAGGCGAAAATCTGTCCAAAGCTCTGGTCAACATACCTCTCCCCTCATGACCATCTATGCATCATTGAGACGTGGGTTGCCCCACTGTCAACCAAAACTGACACTCGCTGGCCACGTACTGTCCCTCGTACGCGCAGCGTCAAGTACTTGGGAACTCCTCGCAAGGCTGCAAGGGTCCCTCCTGTGGGTGCAAAAGCTGCACCTCCTGTCCCTGGAGGTGGAGGTGGCAAATGATCCTGGGCTGTCTGACTATCTCCTGCCTCCTCATCCTCCTCCTCATCCTCTTCCCCGCTATCATCGGAGAAGACCTCAATGAAGTGTGCTTTGCCAGCAGCACACCTATGTCCTGGTGCCCATGGCTCCTGACAAGTGAAGCACAACTGCTTCTTCCTCAGCTCCCTCCTGGCATCATCATCTATCTGTGCCCATTCGGGATTCCCCTTTGGAGGAGGAACCCTCACATCCTTCCCCTTGGGCTGGAAACCCTGTCTCTAGGGGTAAGGTGTCCGCGTCCTGGGCAATGCATCCTGTAAGTCCCTGGTCCTGCTGATAACATCCTGGAGTGTAGCTGGTTTAGTAGATCTGACTAGACCTCGAAGTAGCTCTGCCAATCCCTCCACAAACATATAGATCATCCGTGCCACGGATAGATCTGGCACCATCATCGAAACCCTCTAGAAATCTGCAATGTATGTCTCTGGGCTCCCTGTCTGCTTGAGCCTCGTCAGCTCAACAAAATGCTGTTGCGGATCCTTCCGGTCAAAACGCTCCATCAACCTCCTGGTAAACTTGGCATATGTCGTCACTGTAGAGTGTCCGAGTGTAACCATTCCATGGAACCACTAGTCCTGGGCCTCACCATCCAAATGTAATGTCGCCACCTTGATGGCCTCCGTCTCCTACATCTGGTTAAGCTGGAAATAGATGTCTAGCTTCTCCACCCAAGACTTTGCCGAACTGTTTGATGAGCCATCAAACGTAAGCAAATGGAATCTGCTAGATGTGCAGTGGGAATCTCCATCATGGTAATGTCGGTGCCCTCTATGATGGTCGCGGGGTCTACTATCCTGCTGGAGCTGAACAAAATCTCGGAATGAGAGAGCATCCCTGAACTCCTGCCCATAGGCCTGATACTCTGCAAAATACTCGCCCATGTGTCCGGGCTTTGCCTCCTGCTGGGCTCCTGCCCCTGTGTCTGCTCCCAAGAAAGTAGGCATGGTAGAGCGGGTAGGTGCACGTGAAGCCATCGGCTGAGGAGTATCACGCTGAGCAGCACCATGCTCCGGCAAATGATGAGATGTACCTGATCCCTCTCCTACCTGAAAAACCCGTGGGGTCTCACACTGTCTAGCCTCTACAGCGGTGAATCTCTGACCCATCACCTCAATCTGTCTAGCTAAATCTTGCACCGATTTGAGGAGTGCTTCCCCAAACTGTTTGGCCTCTGTGTCATCTGCCATCGGCCCTCTCTGCTCTGAATCTAATACAGGCTCCTCTTGCTCTGCGTCTATCACAGGCTCTCTCTCCTGCGCTGTGTCCACTACCCGAACACAGTCTCCCTCTCCGTAGGTGTTCTCCAACCTACGCTCACGGTCTCTGTACTTCCTGCCTCTATAACAAATATATGGTCTCCTCCCCGGTGTCATAGACCATAGGCTGAGCCAGAACTATGCTCTGATACCACTGTAATATCCCGTTTCAGGATATCTCTAAAACACGACAAACTCCAACCAGAGATAGACTAGGAGGGCATTTACCGGATGTACCGCCTCTGGAAAGAGGACGAGATCCGGAGGCTGCCTGGCCCTTTCTAGACTCTATCTAAGAGTGAAAGATAGACACACCAAGTGCTATAGAACTAGAATGCTCAAGAATATATATAAATGACAGTGCAGCAGACATATAATAGCATAGACAGAATATACGACAACTCATCCAGAAATATAGAGAGGAAATGCTAAGCCATTTTATTAAACTGAGAAATACAATGAAGTACAATAGGTGATCAGAGTGATGGCACCTAAACTTGCTCAAGGCAAGTGAAGAAATACTCTGAGAATATACAGGAAATGGCTGCTCTCTGATCTGTGTCCCAGCTGCTGGAAAACTGCCGTGTAGCTGCTACTGTTGGAATGGACTGAAGTCTAGGGGCTGATCCCCTTGCCGGAATGAGCTGAAAATCTGCAATCCTCCTCTACTCACCAGTCCCGACAAAACCCAGAAACCATATCAAAAATGGCCGACCCCCGAAAACCACCAGAAAACACCCCCTTGGGGAATTACGCTGGCCTCCAAGGCTAAATGGAAATGACCGAAACACTGCCTCAAACTCCACCAAAATCCTCCCACAGGCAAAGGCTGATCCTCTGCACAAAATCTCGGCTCAATCTCCTGCAGGAATCCCGATCCGGAGCGCCTCCAAAATGGACTGCGTCCTCTCTCCTAGTGACTACGCAGTCTCTATGAAAGCCCAGCTCCGTAGCAAACCAAAACAACAAAACCTCTCACAAAATACTGAAGAAATAACCTTGCCCGAGCAGGCACTCGCAGTCCCCCAAGGCTAAGGGCGAGATCTCCGACCGGAGACACTCAATGCACTAAACATTGTTGCAAACTGGCTAAACATCCAGCGTGCTCAAGAAGACAAAACGTCTAGCTCAATATCATCAACAACAAAATGAATCCAATGAGAAGGCTCCCCCTTCTTTTATAACGTTGGCCTTCCTCCAATCCCAAGGCCATCTCCTCAACGTAGCCTCCACCTCTTGCCACGTGTCCAATCTCTCCTACGCAGAAGCTTCTAGAGCTAACGTAGGCCCCCTCTCTATGTGGTGCTTGGCCCCCTTGGCTCCCCCTTAAGTCACAACATTGTGCTACTAGGAGGGTGTTTTATTTCACTTAAGTGAGTTAGACCCTCTCCACTCACTTTTTATTTATTTACAAACTATAGATGGCAAAACTAAACAAAATCGAATATTCCAATTAGCTGTCGCTAATTAGGAATATTACATCCCTGAAGTAAGTAAACTCAATCTTACCCAGAGCCTTTGTGAGGATATCTGCCACCTATTCTCCTATAGGAGTGTACTTCAACTGTACAGCTCCTTGTTGGACATAATCTCTGGTGAAGTGGCACCTAATGTCAATGTGCTTCGACCGGTCATGAAACACAGGATTCTCAGAGAACTTGATGCAACTCTGATTATCACATAAAATTCTGGTCGGTTCCATCCTCTTCTTGAGCAAGTTCAAGAGCAGTTTACGAAGCCATATGGCCTCACAAGAAGTTGTTCTCGCTGCCATATATTCAGCCTTGGCTGAGCTCAGTGCCACGGATTTCTATTTCCTACTGCACTAAGAAGTCATTCCTGATCCGAGACTGAAACAGTAGCCATTGGTACTTTTCCGATTCACTAGGCTTCTAGCCCAATCTATGTCAGTGAACCCACTCAACTGGATTTCATTGCCTTTGGTGTACTTCAACCCATACTCGATTGTCCCCTTCAAATATCTCAGAACATGTTTGGTTGTTTCCCAGTGAGCCCTCCTTGGTTCCACCATGAACTGGCTGAGGGTATTCATCGCATAATTGATGTCTGGTCTAGTGTTCACCAGGTACATCAATGATCCTATGAGCTGCCTATACAAGGTAGGGTCAGCCTCATCATCCTCGAACGTGTCTATCTTCTTCCAGTTTGTAATCATTGGCATGGCCATGCAATCCTCCATCTGAAGCCTCTTCAAGATCTCTGTAGTATATCTTCCTTGCCCAAGGAATATTTCTCCCTTCTGCTACCAGACCTCCAAACTAAGAAAATAGTGCATCTGCCCCAGATCCTTCATGTCGAATTTAGTAGCCAAATTCTCCTTGCAGTTTTTGATGAGCTTAGATGATCCAGTCAAGAATAAATCATCTACATATAATAGCAGGATTAGCGGCTCATCCCCTGCTCTCAGATGGTAGAGGTTGGGATCTACGTCACTCTTGAAAAATCCCATATTCTGCAGGTAGCTATCAATTCGCCCATACCATGCTCTAGGGGCTTGCTTTAGTCCGTACAGGGCTTTCTTAAGCTTGCATACATGAGTCTTCTACTCATGTGTTTCAAAGCCCTCTAGTTGTTCTATGTACACTTCATCCCCCCATTCAAGAACGTTGTCTTGACATTTATCTGGTGAATCTCCCATCCCATCTACGCTACAAGAGAGATGACGAATCTGATTGAAGTGTATCGAGCTACAGGGGCGAAGGTTTCTTCATAATCAATCCCTTCCTTCTGTTCATACCCCTTAGCCATGAATCTGGTCTTGAACTTCTCTATGTTGCTATCTACAGCATACTTGATCCTGTAGATCCACCTTGATCCTACAACCGATCTGTTCTGCGGTCTGGGGAATATTTCCCACACATTGTTTGTCATGATGGAGTTGTACTCCTCCACCATGGCATCTACCCACACCTGATGTTGAGCTGCCTCCCAAAAACTAGAGGGTTCTTCGACCTGTGCTACCAATGTCTGGTACCTTTCAGGTTGTCTGCGTTCCCTCTTCTCATATATAGGGGCTCCAACAAATTCCTTTGCATCCCTCAGAGTCTGTTGGAGCTCTCTGCTCGTTCTTCCACTGGTGGTGGATGGATTTGCCTTCTCTCCTGCTTGCTCTTCTTTAGAAGAACTTTCCTCAAAATCCTTGTGCCGAGGAGAGGCACTCAAGCCATCTTCTGTAGGCTATTGTGGCTATACTGTCGGATCCTCCTCAACTTGTGTATCTATAGCCATTTCGCGGGATCTCCGGAAGGTTCTCTCCTCCATGAATTTCACGTCCCGCCTTACTACGATCTTCCTGTTTTCTAGAAGATAGATGCGATATGCCTTCGCATTTTCACTATATCCTACAAGATAACCCTTCTCCGTAGTCTGATCCAATTTCTCCCTCCTCATTGGGTACGTGGCAATAAGCTATGCTGCCAAATATTCTAAAGTGGCTCACCTCAGGCTTGCTGCCAGAGAACACACTCTCAGGAGTCACTTTTCCCAATGCTCTATGAGGCACCTTGTTCTGCACATACATTGTTGTATTGCAGGCTTCTGCCCACAGAAATTTGGGCATGTCTTGGTCATATTGCATCACCCTCGTAGCTTCCACAATGGTCCTTTTCTTCCTTTCTGCAACTCCATTTTGTTCTGGATTGTATGGAGCTGTCCATTCTCTCTTGATGCCTTCCTTTGCGTAGAAACTTGTGAAGTCTTTATCAATATACTCTCCACCATTATCTGATTGCAGCTTCTTTATCTTCGTTCCGGTTAAATTTTCTACCAATGCCTTGAATTCTTTGAATCGCTCAAAGACTTCATCTTTGGTTTTGAGAAAGTAGATCCATGTTTTCCGGGAATGGTCATCAATAAACGTAGCAAAGTACTTTGCTCCACTGAGGGCAGTCGTGGACATTGGTCCACATATGTCTGAGTATATAAACTCCAATACACTCTTGGCCCTACTGTTGCTTCTTGGAAATATTGCCTTGGAATACTTCCCTAGTACGCACCCCCTGCACACATCATCTTTCCTTGTGCTGAGTTCTGGGGCTCCCATGACAATCTTTTAGAGGATCTTCAAGGCTCCATGATGTAAATGCCCCATTCTTCTTTGCCATAATTCATTCAGGTCTCTTTCATCCGTACTGCCGATTAGTGCCATTGGAGACTCGAGTTGTAGCTTATACAGTTTATGGCTCCTTACTCCAATTTGTGTCTTCCTTTTCTAGCTAGGATGTTTGACATAAACTTCATTTCCAATAAAGAATACATCGTAACCCTTGTTCTGGAGCTGAGACACGAAGAGTAATTTCATCCCCAATCCCGGTACATGTAGTAGGTTTGTGGCATGAAGCTTGTTACCAGCTTATGTCTGAAATATTATGGTTCCTCTACCAACGAGGGTACACTTAGCCTTGTTTCCCATCGTGATTTGAAAGTTCATCTGCTCTTCCTGGTAACTCGAAAAACATTCTCGAACTCCCGTCATGTGAGCAAATGCTCCACTGTCAATATACCAAACTCCTGGAGAGGTCGTGGTTGACACACAAGCGAAATCCTCTTCTAGTCTGGATGCCATAACTGACATGTCATGATCCCTTTATTTCTCCATGTGTTCTAGAGGACTGCATGAACCCTTCCGAACTACTGCTGCATCTATGTCGGATCTTAGTTCAATTGCAGAACCTCCTCTTCTGTCTTTTGCCTTTCGCTCTGATACCATGTGAAATTTTCAATCTGAAAATGCTACTGTAGTGATTAGTTTACTACTTATTTATGATAAGTTATTTACAGATGTTTCAGTAAATTTTGAAATAAATACAGCTGCAACATTCACTTTAATCTAAAGCAGAAGAACAAATAGAATATGTATCACACAATAGAAACAACCACATGAACACAATTATTTTTGGACAATTGTCCCCCGAAAAACCCAATGTGTGAAAATCGGTGCAGCAGATGAGGGTTTATATTAATCTTCACCAGTGAAAAGATCATTTACAAAATATATGACGAGCAAATATTTAGCATACACCTGAGATGAATTTTCCGAACACCTTGGAAAAATTCCCGACACAAGGTAGGCACTTCTTCTCCCTCAGCGTCACTTTGCGTGGCCCCTCTGCACAGTCACTGCATTGGACTGCGTCACTCTGCGTGGAGGGCCAGTGTTGCTGCTCAACACTTCCTCCTGTTCGTCTTCTGTCTGCCTTCTCTTCGTCTCTGTTGACCTCTCCCTCATCCTTCCGTCTCTGCAACCCAAGTTCTACAACCTCACCCTTTGAAATCGAATTCTCTTACTTCAGAATCGATTTCCTTCGGTTACTGAGAATGTGTCTGGCTTGCTTTCCAAATGACCCTCAAGCCTTCTTTTATAATCTTCTCGTTGATGAATCAACGACCCAGATTATATCCTTAATCAATGACTCAGATTAAAAGATGACTTGATCTTCATTTTCTAGAAGATTCACACTCTGCTTTATTAACACCTTTTAATTATTTAATTTCTCTAAGTTTAAACTTGGGGATCACTTTAAAATAATTAATTATTTTAATAAAGCATGATCCGAGTGGAATTTCCACAAAGGATTTCTGGGTTATCTGGAATATTGATGTCCAAGCCTCTTCCCAAAATATGAGACTTGAAACACTTTCCAATGCTACAAAATCAATAAGATCTTGATTCTCAGTGGTTGGGTTGAGAAGGACTAACATTCAAGTGTGTTGGGTTCAAGGAAGGTGCAAGGAATAGCAAGGGAGATCCAGTTCAGCCAGGAGATAGATTGAAGGACAGATCTTTGGCTTGATCAACTGGATAAGATCCAGGTTCATTGCTGTATATGTAATTTCCTCTGAGGGTCGTCTTCCTGGTAGGGAAGCTCAAGTAGGTTCTGAGTTATTAATCAACTGTTTGATTGGGAAGAAAATTTGTGTGTGCTTATGTGATTGAGATCTGTTGTTTAATTTGCATCCACTGTTTAAGTTTTGTTAAGATCCCAATTGTTCTTTTATTCAATAGATCTGTAATCCGCTAGGTAGTAAATTGCCAGGGTGCTAGGTTCAAGAAATTTTAACACTAAAGTGCAAATATGTTTTTGAGAATCAGGTTAGTTCATTGTCTGCATTTTGTTAATTATGTATAGTATAGACAAGTATGCAGCTGTTAGGTGAAGGCTTTCTGTTGATCAATGATGCCAAGGGGTTAGATACATCCAGCTATTTGGATTTTATTGCTTTCTAAGTTTCTGATGAAGAGGATGTAAATACCATCGTACGTACCTTCCCACTTTATTGCTTTAGTTTTCTGTAAATATATGAAGTATTTCTTAAAAAAAAATTCCATAGTAATGGTATCAAATTAGCAGTTTACATTGCCTGTTTATATGGAACCCAAATTATGAATTTAAACATAGGCCTTCCTTTGTCACCGTCTTGTTCACACTTGCTGTGTGTTTATTAGTGCATGCAGGGACCTAATTTTTGCACTTGGCCCTCCATTTTCCTTCCATCTGATTACAGCCCTTGAAATACTAACTCTTTCTTTTTGTGGAAAACTTAAATATGGCTCCCTTTTGCTATTATTTTGACTTTGTTGGGCTATCTTGGCTATATGCAGTAACATTTTTTTTCTAAACATACACTAGCTTTGAATCTAGTTCAAGTTGGAATTTCTGACTGAACACTCAACAATAAGCTTTAAAACCTGTTAGAAATAACCTTTCAGTTTTTGTCATGCATTGTATCAGCTGGAGGTCTATTGTATCTCGTGTTAGTTATTTATGTCAGTTCTTTTGATTTTATAGTGCTCTCAACTAAATAACTCAACATATTAATGCTTGTTCAAGGTTTATATTTTCAGAAATTTGTTGCCATTTTCGGATCTTTTTTACCATCAACAACTGGTATTATTAGTTTTTAATGCAAACAATGTTGCAGGAATGCCTGGATTCACAGCATATGTTGGTTTTTATGAGGTGGGATCTCCTAAAGCGGGTGAAAAGGTTTTCGTTTCTGCAGCTTCAGGAGCAGTTGGACAGCTTGTTGGACAGTTCGCAAAGTTGCATGGGTGTTATGTTGTTGGGAGTGCGGGGAGAAAACAAAAGGTGATGTTTTACTAATTATCAAATTCTGTGTTCGTCCATTGTTTGAAATTGAATGGCCACCGCCACATCATTCAGAATGGTACATCGGCAATGGTCATTTTCAAATATCTATAATTAAACCATATACATTGAGTAAACTTCATTTCTAGACACTTTCATGCTATATCAACCTGGCACTCGGTATTCAGTTAAAGCACATTCAAAATAAAAATTGTGGATAATACATAATCTGAGTAAGAAATAGCCTTGCCAATTTGTACTGTCCTTCAGTTTTCCGAAATTGAAGGCTCCCATTAGTTCTTGTGGCATAAGGAATCACAAGTTGAACTATCTATAAAGACTAGATTTACATTGTGTCAGAAAGATACCTAGAAAGCCATAGAATGCACATTCAGACCTAATAGTCATGAATGATGTATCTGTACATTTTCCTAACTTCTTATATGTTGGTGTCATGCAGGTGGAGTTGCTGAAAAATAAACTAGGATTTGATGATGCATTCAATTACAAGGAGGAACCAGATTTGAAAGCTACCCTTAAGAGGTCAGGCATTCTTAAAGTGATTCTTCTCATAGCTGATTTATACCATACTTATACGTTAATCAAAAGGGATTGTTTACTTTTTAGTTTCTTTGATGGATGTTGATGTGATTCAGATAACCACCCTGGTTTCCTGATTTTTTTTTGCCAAATTTTGAGTTTATTTATTCATATATTTGTAATAAAAATGAGATATAGTACTGGTCAAAATACATAAGATATCATCTGTATATATATTTTCACCTGCACCAAGGATAGAAACTTGCTTGGCAAGATGATCAACATTTGGATTTAAAGCATATAGGTGTGCATGCATAGGTTCCAGTGTTCATGGGTGTGCAATTATACCTAGTTTGGTTTGCAATATGTGGCTGCATCATTTGTAATCTATACACAATCTGTGCATATGGTACACTCATCATCACATTGTGTATATATGGAGGCACAAAATTGCTGGAGAGTGATCAAGTTTAACTATATGTCCTAGGTGTTAGTTTGTGTAGCTTGGACAGGCGATCTAGTCTCAGGTGGTGTCTATGACACTAGGAACACAAATGGATTAATTATCTCCAATACCCAGGAAATTTTCCAAGGAAAATTGTTCTAATTAGATTTGATTAGCTAGTTTAATTATTTTCCTAAGTCTAACTTAGGAAAAGTGGTTAATTAATCGAGATTAATTGAGACAAATCGATTTCTCTCTAGTGACTTCTAGAAAAGTGATTGAATGAATTCAAGATGATCGTAGGCGTCAAGTGTGATTAGATCATGGTCGTTGATTGCTCGACGAGATATTATAAGAGGAGATCGATGGGGATTTTGGAGATAGAATGATTTGCAGTGATAGTGTGGGGAACACCAATGATTGGGTTCCGCTGTGATTGAAGGTCGAGTTGCCAAAGAGAGATTTCTTCACAGCGATTTCCAGATTCTTAGAGATAGAGGGAGATTTATTTTTTCTACAGAGGCTAAGTCTCCCTAGTAGGGAAAATTGATTCAATGAGGTCGTGTTGACGGAGCAAGTGTGAGTTTTCCAGAGTGATAAAATTGCACAGGAGAAGTCAAGTTTCCCAATGAAGGTCGAATTTCTAGAGGAGGTTGAGTTAATTTCCTAGTTAGTGCGAGTTGCCAGAGGAGGTCGATTTATTTGCCAGAGCTGCACGCGTGGGTCGATTCAATGTCATAGAGGAGGGTCAAATTGATTTGGAGGGGCCGAGTTGCTTCTAGGAGGTCAATTCATCTAGCAAAAGTGAGGAAAATAATTCGCTGGAGGTTTGATAATTTTACGACAAGCAATGATTGTTATTTCAATTACAGAATTGATGAAGAATAATAAAACCCTCATCTGCAGAACTAGTTTTCCTCACACTGGGGTTTTTCTAGGGACAATTTGTAAAGACATATCGGTGTCTATTATTTTGTGTGTGTGATTTTTTCTCAGATCCTGTGATTTTATTTTGGCAAAGTTGCAGTAGTGTTTTATGTTGAGAAATCAAGGGGAGCTAGATTAGGGTGATTTCTCTTACTTTGATAACTGCTTGTGATGTTCTTTTAATTAACTTGATGTACCTGTAATCAGCTTCTTTCACTCGATTATTAATGTGTTCTTATCATCAAATAACTACCAAACTATGACGATCAATCAGACAATAGGACACAATAATAGGCTACTAACCAGGGCCAAAACCTCTCTTCTTGAGAGGAAAACCCACAAGAACTTTTCTCTTCTATATAATCTTCAAATGACAAATTTCAAGACCTAATACCCTTGACGAAGACCCCTCCAAGACCAAGTCAAACTTCTCCTTGATGAGCTTGTTTCTCACAAAGTCAACCCAAGTCAAACTTGCTTCAAAACTACTACAACTTCTCCTTCGACCTCAATTTGGACCTGCAACTTATCACTGCAATTTTCAGCCAAACTATCGAAACCCTAGCTTGCACGTGTTGTTGGAATATGGTAAGATACGTCTCCTTTCTCCTTCCCTTGGGGATCTCCATTCTCCTTAGCAACTCGACCTTCAAACTTGATCTTTATGAATCCAAACTTGGACTTCTCTTGGCAGGTCTGCAATTCTGTCATGCTGCAATAAGATGATGCCCTAACTCTTTCCAACGCGTGGAAGATTGTAGTCCAAAAACAATCCTCTCAAATTCGGTTTTGTCTTCCTTTTATTCTTCTCTTCTTCGCTAGTTATTCTTGTCATTTTTGTGCTTCAACAAGCTTGATGAATGCTCCTTTGATGAGGTTGAGTTCTTTCTTATATATAGGCTTCCTTGTCATGTTCGAACAATCCTAATGAGGCTAACTAGTCTTCTTGTTCGCCGACTTGGTCTTGGAGGGACACATAATAAATTTCTTTGACTTGATACATGATGCCCAATAGAGCCTTTACATATGATCATGACTTTATTGACTCTTTTACAAAGCCCTAGAAGCACACAATGGTTGCTTGACCTATAAATAAATTAATCTAGAGCATGAAACCCATGCTAGAAATAATAATGATAAATTTTCTTTCTCTTTACATAAAATCAAAATTACATAGAACAATATGAAGACCGAACCTAGTTACATTTTCCAATACTCCCTCTTAACTAGGGAGGTATTCATAATACATACAAGGTACATGGACATTCTCATACTGAAGAATTCTCATAAGAAGAGTCAGATTGGTAAGCCATCTCATAAGCTATATTTTTGGCTTATAGCTTTAAATCTCATCATATCAACTAACATTGTCATATGGCAAGGCCTTCAATAACAATTCTATCTCTCCACTTGATTAGAGCACAATTTTTGGGAGACAATGAATTATAGACACCTTCATCATTGTCTCTCAAAGCACATAACCCATCCAGATGTTCAAGATATGTCCTTCTAGGGCCATTCCCATCTTGGATTTACACACCCTCGTGGAGTTTTCTCTTCAACTACTCTTGCCTATTGGATGCCCTACCTCATCCTCAAAGAGTATCGAAATTCAGATGCTTACCCAATCCTCCATTCTTTCTTCATAATGTGAAGAAAAGAATGAAGTGTCTATCTCTCCCTCTCAAGTTGGGAGGATCTCATTCCTATAAAAGGAATACACCCAAGCTCCCTCTTAACTAGTGACTTTTTTTTCAACAACAACTATCTGCTCTTCAGTGGAGATATTGGTACTATCAACTGCTTGTAGGGCTCCTCTTTTCTACATCATCATGTCATGGATGAACTTCAACTTCTTCATCATGGAGCCAACTTCTTTATAACTTGTTCGTAGGGCTTTGACCATCTTCTACATCACTTTCCTTCAATGAAACATTGTGTTGAACCAATAGTCATGTCATTTTTCTCTTTATTGGAAAGTGACCTTCTTCATCATCATTTGGCTATTCTTCATACTGCTACCTTTTCCAAGTTGTGTTCTTTCTAGGATTAATAAAACCCATTATGACTTCTTTATATTTATTTGGGTTTTGCTTTATTTTCCAAAGTTTTTTTAGAAATGACTTCAGCAAGATTGGGAAATCAGGACAGATCGGATGTTGCCTCTAATTTTGGTCTCTGGGAAGCCAAAATTTCTTTGTTGGAAGAGATTGGTCTCAAGGAATATGCGATCGGTGTTGTAGTTGTACCAGCAGATCCAGCACAACTCGCAGCATACAAGGAGGATGGATGCCAAGGTGAGGAGGATAATCCTTGACGTTGTTAAGGACCGTATTTTTCCACATATCGCAAATCTAGATACAACAAAGAAGACGCGGCATGCCATTCTGAATCTAAACTGGAATGCTACCATGAACAGGAAGCTGGTTCAAAAAGAGAAGTTGAGAAACACCCGGATGAATAAGGGTGAAGACGTTGTTAGCTATCTCACCAGGCTCAGACTTGTCAAGGACAAGTTAGCAGTTGTTGGAGATAAACTAGTTGATAAATAGCTAGTGCGAATAGCCCTTAATGGGTTTACTAAGTAGTGGGATGTCTTCGTTCAATTCATCAATGGACAAGACACCTTACCGAGTTGGGATCGATTGTGGAGCGATTTCACTCAATAGGAGATTAGACTAAGTCTTGTCAGTGGGAACAACAATAAATCTCAGAAAAGTGAGGTGGAACAGGAAAACGTGGCCTAAACAGGAAAAGGGAAAGCGAAGAAGGGGTCTAGAAAAGTACCTAACCCAAAAGGTGAGAAGAAGAAGAAGGACATTTCTAAGGTCAAATGCTAAGGCTGTCATGAGTTTGGCCACTATGTTGACAATTTCCCACAAAGGAACAAAAGCGAAAAGAAGCGAAAGAAGCAGTTGACATCTTTAGCAAGTGCAGACAGGCTTTCTAGCAGGATGGAATAGGAGTTCGAACTCATAACTTTCCTACCGGCTCAACCTCACAAGGTTTTTGGTATATACTATATAGACGATGGGGCATCATTTCATATGACAGGAGTTAGGGAGTACTTCTCCAATTACCAGGAAGAGGATGTCAAATTCCAGATTCAGATGGGGAACAAGTCCAAGTGCAATCCAGTTGGGAGAGGGACTGTTCTATTTTAGAGGGAGTTTGGCAAGTTGATTCCCATCCATGATGTGCTGCATGTGCCAAGCTTGGGCATGAACTTGATTTTTGTATCTATCCTTCAGGGTAAAGGGTATACAATGTATTCTTTCGAGGGCCGCACTTGTTGATCAAACACAAGGATTGGAAATCACCGTAAGCTATTGGAGTCAGGAGTTTCCGACTTTACAGGTTATAGTTTGAAACTCCCAAGGCCATGGTGAGCAACAATGATCCTAGAGATCAAGGAGAGCTATGGCATAGGAGGATTCTCCATATTCATTAGGGAGCACTCAAATTGTTTCGTGAGAAGGTGAAAAGTGTTCAAGAGGTGAGCATAGAGCATGATGATGTATGTAGGGGATGTGTGTTGGGGAAGTTTGTGAAAACAACTTTTCGAAAGAATGTCAGCAGATCCAAGGGTGTTCTTGATCTAGTACATTCATATATATGTGAACTGATGTCGACGAAGTCTCTCAAAGGGAATGAATCCTATGTTTAATTTTATCTATGATTTCTCTAGGATGACTTGGATATATTTCTAGAAAACCAAGGATGAGGTCTTCAGTCGTTTCCAAGAGTTCAAAGCTCTTGTGGCGAATGCGACAGGCACGAAGGTGAAGGTTCTTCGGTCAGACAATGGTGGTGAATACACAGGGAAAGAGTTTCAAGAGTTCTATACCAGGGGAGGAATCAAGAGATAGTGGAAGGTTCCTTACAATCTACAGTTGAATGGGTTTGTTGAGAGGAAGAATCGTTCAATATCGTAGGAAGCGAGGGCTATGTTATACGAACAAGGTATGCTACGTTATTTATGGGTAGAGGCATGCAGTACGAAAATATATATACATAACAGGCTTTCACATAAGTTGTTGGGAAAGATGACACCATAGGAGGCGTTCACAGGGAAGAAGCCAGATGTCAGCCACTTCAGGATACTTGGTAGCTTAGCATATTGTCACATTCCAGGAGCTACACGTTCCAAGTTGGATTAGACTACAGAGAGGCATTACCTTGTGGGGTACAGCGAGACCTCCAATGCATATCAAATTTTTATTCCAGGGGCCAGGAGGATTATTGTCAGGTGCGATGTCAAGTTCATGGAGGACAAGGCATACAGGATGTTTTGGGATTCGCCAACAATTAATCAAAGTGAGCAGCTAGTAGAAACTCGAAGGATTGAGCTGTAGGATCAAGGGAAGTAGAACACGAGTACACATACCAATACTAGTATAGATGCAGTAGTTCCTAAGAGCTCATAGAGTATGGGGCAACAAATGCAGTAGATTTGAGAGATGCATCATGAGGACGTGGAGGTTGACATTCCACTCTCTATAGTTGTCAGGAGGAACTGTGAGGTTCTGATAAGGATAATCTTAATGAAGAAACCTACTGAATTTATGAAATTATGGACAAACAATGGTTAACCAAATTTGAAAACACTTATTAAGGTCAAAATTTTTGTTGTGGGGTGTGTGCAATTATCAGTAACCCAAATCCGTGAGATTTTATTTTCGACTTGAAACTTACACAGAAGGAGAGATAAATCAAACCTAAATGAACCAATACAAACTTCATTGGATATTTTGAGGTTCACAAAATTTTGAACCTCAAGGCTTAGCTCAAATCAACCTTTTGACATGGGGTGAAAGCCCCTAATCTAGGCTGAGGATGCGAAAAATACCCTCTTCACCATTAATTAATCTAAATTACAAAAATTAAGGGATATTCATGCCACTTATACAAGTTCTAAGGAGCACAAAACCACAAAAGTAACCCATTTCCAATAAATGAGAGGAAAAGAGGGTTTTTAGTGTAGCATATAGTTTCTAGAGACCCTTCAATGCAAAAACCATCCAATTATTCTTCAAACCTGCCATCTAACCCTCCAAAGTATACACACAAGTCCCTAAGGTTGTATGACTTCACTTTCAGGGATGACCTCAACAAGCACCCTAGAAATTTGGTTGGACAAATCTTACTCACGATTGGAAAGGAAATAACAATGTAACGATGAACTTACGTGGTTAAAACTTAATTCTACATGTTAATGACAAAGTAGATGAAGAAACCTACAATGAAATATAATTTTTACAAATGACTATGAAGATTTCCCTTGTTGATTTAAATTAGGGAATATGATAAGCAAGTTTTATTTGAAAATCTATTTGACTAGTTTCATTTATAAGTATTTCATTTAGATAATGAAGATGAAAACTATATTTCTTCATTCAATTGATTTTCACATTTGGTTGAAGAGGAGAGGCCTTGTTGATCATAAATCTAATAGAGGACATTCTCCAAATGCTAAAAAAATGAATTCTCCTTGTATATTGAGATAGTTGAGATTGGTGTTGAGGGAGTGTTAATTTTGGGCAACTAGGTCCAAACTCCATGTTGCATTACTCATATGATGATGATGATATTTTTGTTGGATTCCTCTTTCGTAGAGGTGCAAGATTGATCTAAAGATCATCTTGTTTGGATGAGCAAAACTTCTATTTTGAATTTATTTTCCACACATGTGCAATTTGTTAAGGTCGGCCAGATTTGTAATGTAGGCTCACAAGCCCAATAGATGTGTCACACACCCTCATTGATGGATATAAATTGGAGAGAGATGATGCTCATTTCATCATCATCTCATCACACACATTCCTCATCATTTGATTGGTTCGTAAAGCCTAGAAGAGGCTTCTCTCTCTCCCACATGTGAATCTGGATGCCAAAAATCTGTAGATTGTTTTTAGGGCTTACTGGACAGTGTTGACCAACGTTGACTTTGGGTCAACCCTCAAGCTTTGACTTCGATTTGACTGCAGAAATTCCAATTTTTGTAGGTCACATTGGAGGGCACATAAATTGAGGTTGAAAATTGACTTTGACTGCAACGTTGACCATCATTGACCACAACGTTGACTGAAGTTTGACTTGCGTTCATTGTTTTGGAAGTTGACTTTTGATGTGTGTGTGACACTGAAGGAAGGTTGATCTTGTTTGTGTTTGACTCCTTTGGGAGGTTGGAAGAGTTGGTTTGACCAGCGAAAGTCTTTGTTGGCTAGGGCATCGTGTTGACTTCTGTAACAAACATTTCTCCCTATATTTGCTGGGCAAGAAGAATTACAAATTATGATATATTATTTTGGCTTGTCTTCTATTGATCTATTATTATGTTATATCAGCATTTACTTTCATGTTTATGTGATTTCTAATTTGAATTGGGCCTACAAGAAAGATTGAAGTAAATTGCATTAAGCATAGAACATACCATGGTTTTCGAAATTTAACATGGTCACAGAGCTAAGGTGAAGACAAAGCCCAAGCTAGTGTGAAAATCAATCACCGAAGAAGTTGTCTTATGAAGGACCAATGGCCTCCTCAACCTACAAGGGTTTCAAGACCAATGATAAGCTGATTGATAAGTCTGATTATCATGCTTGGAAGATGTCTTTGGATTTGGTATTGGAAGATCAAGAAGTCATGGATTATGTGCAGGAAGATACACGAGCCTACATCAAATGCACCAGCTGCCACAAAGACGAAGTATAGAAAAGGGGAAGTCAAGGCAAAGATGATTGTCAGTGATTCTATACATAAGCACTTGGTTGCTTATATCTCCAAGCTGGGCACATGTAAAGAGATGTATGATAAGTTGGTTAGCATGTTCAGAGCTAGCAATGCTAATCAAGTTCTATTTTATCAAGAAGGGAAAAGAAGAATCCATTCAATCCTATTTTATGAGGCTCACAGAAATCAGGAAATATCTCTTAGCTATTGGAGAAGAAGTAGCTGACTGAGAGCTTGTTCTCATTGCTCTTAGAGGACTCCCCCATGACTGGTATGTATTTAATACTAATATTCTTAATAATAATGTGATTCCTTATTTTGATGAATTGTTGACGAGATGCACTCAAGAGGAGACAAGGATGATGGAGAGAGACCATCCCTCTAATGGGAATGGAGGTGAGCCTACAACCTTCACTTCTCATGCAAAAAAGAGGAACAATGGTGGTACGATAAATCAAAACCATGGAAGAGCGGGTCCCAAAGGAAGAAAAGGAAGATGTTAGACTTGTAACAAGTTTGGTCACTATGCAAGAGAGTGTCCCAATAGAAGGAACTCTCCTAGAGATGATAACAACAACAACAACTTCAGGGGGAATGGAAATCAAAGGAACAACAGGTTCAAAGGAAAGAGGAAGGCTCCCTCTGATCGAAGTGGATATGGTCAACCTTTCAAGAGGTCAAGGATTCATTCCAGGTATGATGAATCCAATGTTGTTGATGATAAGAAAAATGAATATATTCTTATATCTACCCTCTCTGTTGCATCTCCTTCTGACACCCTGGATGTTTGGTTGATTGATAGTGGTGCTTCAAGGCACCTCACTAGATATAAAGAATCTCTCTCTGATTTGATTGAGAAGGATACTAATTTGGAGATTATCCTTGGAGATAATGCCACCTATCCCATGAAAGGGACAAGGACTGTGACCCTTCATCTATCTCAATGTCAAGTCCTTCGCTTACAAGATGTGTTGTACGTACCTTATTTGAAGAAGAATCTTGTGTCCATTTCGGCAATGGAAGACAAAGGATTCAAGGTGGCATTCATCGATGGAAAGGTACACATTTGGAAGAAGGACTTCAATGAAGCTCTTACTATTGGTTTTAGAGTTGATATGTTCTATCAGGTTGGAGGAAGTCTGTTGGAGGCCATGACATGTGACACAACTCTTCAAACTGAGCTATGGCACAGGAGGTTTCCACAACTTCATTATAAGGCCCTTCCCGAAGCAAGGAAGGTGGTGACAGGGATGCCTAAGTTCAAAGATTATCATGAAGGTGTTTTCAGGGTTGTGCCGAAGGAAACCATACAAGGGGACCATTCCCCTCAAGTGTCACGAAGACATCTGATATTTTGCAATTGGTACATTCCGATCTATCTGGTATGATGCCCGTAACATCCTTGGGAGGATGTTTATATTATATCACTTTTGTAAATGACTTCTCCCGCAAGACTTGGATATACTCCCTGAAGAAGAAGGATGAAGCATTCAAGTGGTTGTGTACCTTCAAGGCCTTGGTTGAAAATCAAACTGGGAAGAAGATCAAGATTTTGAGGATCGATAATGGAATCGAGTATGAGTCGAATGAATTCAATGACTATTGCAAGGAAGCTGGCATCAAGAGGGAGACCACTGTTTTGTATACTCCCGAACAAAATGGTGTTGCTGAAAGGAAGAATAGAACCATTATGGAATTTGCCTGTGCCATGCTTTATGACCAAGGTCTTCCAAATTTTCTATGGGGAGAAGCTACCAACACTGCTGTGTACGTTCAAAATAGATTCCCACATTCCGCAATGGACTCCAAAACTCCCGAAGAAATCTTCTCTGGTAAGAAGCCTGATGTCTCCCATTTTAGAGTTTTTGGAAGTCTTGTTTATTTTCATGTGCCGAAAGAAAAGAGAAGCAAGTTGGATGCTTATGGGAAGAAAGGAATGTTTGTGGGCTATAGTGAAACCTCGAAGGCATGCAGAATATATGTGCCTGGTCAAAGAGAAGTGGAGACATGCCATGATGTCACCTTCGATGAAGATGTTGCCCTCAAGAAAGTTAGGAATCTTCCTAGCTCAAAGGTAGTGTTATCGCTTGCCGCCTACACCTACCTACAGTTAGTGGGAAAAGCCTTCAACCCCACAGGTGTGGTTGGTGGCAAGGAACTCAGAGAAGGGGCTGTCACACTAAGTCCGACTCTCTCTGTTTAAGCCATCTCCTAGGTTAGCTATGGGGGGTGGTTCCTAAATGGAAAACTAAGTTAAAAGATGTGAGGTTTCTAGGAGAATTGATTAGAAGGAATTACTTATCAAAGATGACTCGATTCCAATATGTAAACAAGCATATAAATATATGAGCAATATCCAATGAAGTGATCAAAATAAAGACTAGTGCTTTAAAGTAGATGACAAATGTTTGCTCAAAAATGAAATTCAAGATATAATGACAATAATCCCACAAAGTAAGTGTTAGACCAAGATCACAATATGCAATTAAATTTGCAACACCAAATAAGGGTATTTGTCAATGAAACGAGATATATCAATCATCCATAAGCATAATGATCATTAAAATGGCAACATGCAATGAAGTTGTATGTAGAAACAAATTTCCAAGTACCATAGAATTAAACCTGTTGCAAAATTTAAGGAATTAAAATGTTTGCATCCAAAGTGCTTCTTGAGATAATATTTGCATGTGAATTTTTAAATCGTCAAGATAGCGAAAAATTTGGGAACTTTGCAAGTAAATGTGATAAGATAGTGCTCTTGGTTTATTTTATTAATTAGTTCTGCAACAAGGTTACAATTGAACTCTAATCCTCAGACCTCACCCTCGCTCAGATATTTGGATCTCACAGTGACGAGTCCATAGAGGTAGAGGGTCCCTAAAACATCTATTCAACCAACTTAAGTTGGAGGTAAATCTTAGAGATGCAAGTCTAGTATGAAAAGTGAAATGCCTAAATCATATGAAACTGAGTTTGCAAGTGCTATGTAAAAGATGGAGATGATTCAATTAAATATGCTTCATAGTTAGAACAATAACTCAAGTTGCCATAAATTAAAAGTGTTGTTTAACTGTAGTATATTGTTGAGACCATAGACTTTTCCTCAGTGAGAATTTCTAAGAACTCAAAATAAATTCAGACTTTACAATAGGAGAAGAGAAGCTAAGCCCCTTCTATGCCCACAACCAAAGAAGAGAGTTATCTTCCTCATTTGAAATTCAGCCCAAAGGTCCTGCAACAACTTCTTAGTAATTTCTTGTGGTTTTCCACTCAAGCTGTCACAAGAAAAAAATCGAAAGAGGGCTACAAAACCAATCAAATATTAGATAGATAAAATTACAAAATATTGCACAACAATTTACAAAGAGCTAAGCCAAAGAGTTCGAGTAAACTCTCCTCTTTGCTTAGTCATATTCAAGCTCTAAGATAGCAAATGAAAGCAATGAAGTATAATGTTTTAAAAGATATTCAAATTTAGAAGTATTTGGCTTGTATACAAGCTATGTATCAAAACCCTTGCAAAACCACTTTGTAAGATAAGACTATGAAGGTTCAAAGAACAAATGAGAGCTCCTTTGAGAATGTATCAAGAGTGGGTTGGTCTCTCCAAAGACTTCCCCCAACACTTGATTCTTTGAACCCAACAAGATGTTCCCTCTACAAAACTTCAATCAAGAATTAGTTCCATATAGATCTAACAATAAACAATGATAAGAAACTCTAGAGATTTATTTGAAACCAACTAGAGCATTCTATACCTAAAGCATACTCCTAAATCAAATGTCAATGTAAGATAGCTCTACATTAACAAATCTACAAGAGCATATGAAAACAAATTAGATCAAAGCATGAGTAAAATGAATTATACCAATGATCAACAATTCATCACACTCCAAAAGGAGGAACACCTCATGAATGAAACCCCAAAGTCTTTATTGATATTTCTGAAAGTGTACAAGGCAGCAGCGCTTCCGCAAGTACAATAGTTTGTAAACAATGATTACAATATGAGAGCCCATGGCTCCATTATATAGAAAGTTGGGAGCAAATCCCAATGAAGAACCATATGCCAAGTGGTGAGAGGGAGGAGATCTCAAGGCAAATTCGAATTTGGTAAGTGGAGCTCCAATGCCAAGTGGTGAGAGGGAGGAGATCTCAAGGCAAATTCGAATTTGGTAAGTGGAGCTCCAATGCCAAGTGTAAAAATCGAATTCTGGCAAGTGGACATCATTTTCTTCTTCCTTTATGTGTCAAATTCAAATTTTATGATGGAATGACACGTGTATATGGTTGGTAACCCATGTGAGGACAATTTCCCACAAAAATCTCCACCAAATATTCTCCCAAATCCTCCCAAATATGCACTAACTTCACAAATTCGAATTTCCAAGTAAGCAACTCTCATTTAATGCCGGAAATTCAATTTTATTTGAACACATTTCTTTTCCTTGATTTTAGGAGTCCATATCACCTTAGGACTTCACTTTAACTCCTCCATAATTTTCCACCTCATTTCCACCTCATTTAGCATGTGTGGATATTTATTTTTCTCCATTTATTTAATTTCTGGCTTAATTAATTGCCAGATTTCCCACTAAACTTAGGAAAAGTGGGTTTTGAGGGTTCAAAACACATTTTTAACCCCTCAAAGTGTGTCATAGTAGAAAGTTGAGCGTGAGAGGTGTAATTTTGATTACTCATACTCCATACAATTTCTCTAAACAACACTTATTACAATTCATTTACAATTTTTATTGCCATTTTCGACTTGCGGGAAATCTAAAAAATTAAAAAATCACTACCTAGACCTAACCAAATTCCACGAAATTTTTTGTGTGATCTAGTATGGTAATATACATTGACTCTAGACACTAGGAGTCACCCAAGGCCTCACCATCAAGCCATACTCCGGCTTTGGGGTAAAATTGAAGGAAAAAACTCAATTAATTATTAACTCCTAGTAGGGAGATGATAATTAACCAAGTAAAAAAAACCTCCCAAAGTAATACTCACTTGTTGGCAAGGTCCCAGGCTACCTAGGCCTGTTACAAACTCAATACTGACTCAAAACTCATCATTACTAGCATCACTTATTACAATTCCCCGTAGGGCGTGGAATCTGGGTACAAGAGAAAATGATAAGAAGTAGAAGTAGAGTTTAAAAACTTTGTTGAACTGATGATATCTGATGATATCTGATGGTACAAATGTCTCTTGGTTCATCCTTGGGCATGGAGTCTTCTCATTATCATCAGGTGCCACTCCAGTGGTCAACATTTGGCTTCATATGGGGATGCATGCTAGATATGAAGTGATAGTATGCAAGAACCTGGAATCTGCATCCACCGACGAAAGATATATATTAGCAGTATCCATTCAAAATATCATAAATAAAATCAAGTACAGTAATGGAAATTTATTCTAGGAAACATAAATAACAATTTATTCATGAAATAAAACTACGTAATTTTTTTTTACAAGGAATAGGGTTAGGAATATGATACACAGGATGCCCCATGGCATTAAATGTCTTCGATGAAATCCATTTTGAGAACCTGCCTACTCACAGGCAAATCTATAGGCTCTTTCTCTGATGTGTCTTGTCCAATTCGGACTATCTTAGGACTATGACTTGCCCCACTGTTAACCTGTTTGTGGCCATCCGTTACACCAAACCTCTTCCTTTTCCTTTTTCGACTTTTAATGCGTTGAGGTTTGATCCTGCTCAAAATTGGTGATTCATTTTTTATATCATTTTTCTTTTTTTTCGTTTTTTTCTTTTCTTCTTGGTTAGTTGCGATGGCGATGGTGATGCAATCACTGTCAATCCAACTGCTCTGTCTTGAAAATGCTCTGATGGAAGATTTGAAGTACCCAAGCCTTTTGAGCTATGCCTAATCTCTTCATTTTGAATCCGTTCTGTTAAGGGGTAAGAAAATTTGTCAACACAACATCACTTCTTGTCTGGCATGATCTATAGATAATCTCATTGTTGGGTCTCCTTGGATCCTCAACATGATATCTTTTCTCTAACTCCCGATCAAGTCTGACAAAGGTATCATTTGGCATGGGGATGGTGGCATATGATAAATCCATTTGAAGGCTACCACCTAAATCTGACGCCCATTTTCTTGATAGGAGCATTCCCCATGAATCAGGAACATCTATCACAACAATATCCATAGTCATTATTCTGTCTGGGTATGCAACTAGGAAAACCTGTAAATCTTTAATTATCCCACACACTTCAATTCTTTTAGAATCCATTGAACATATGTTGTGATAGGGCCTAGATACCCTTAAATTTAGTTGCTCCATGACTTTCTTGGTCATGACATTTGATGAAGCCCCTGAATCAAGCATGCAGTTGTGTAAAAGACGATCATTCACTATCAAAGAAGCATAAAATGGTAGATGATCTTCGTTCCCTACATAACAATTCATACTTTTCAATACAATTTCTTCATCTTCTTGTTCATTATTAGGCTTTTCTTCTCTTTGAGTAACTTCAATTACACTTAGTAACTTGGCCCTTTGAGATGGTATCTTTAAAAGCTCTGTCACTAGGATAGAAACCTTTGCATTATTCACGCAGTTGCCCAAGTCAAAATTTAATTCTGACGTAGGAGGAGAAAAATTTCTGTGATTATTCTGGTCTTGAATATCCCTTCTCTGATAAGTCATCCCTTTGTGTTTTGCCATAGCGAGAATTTGTCCATATGTAGGCTTTTCCCCAAAAATCTTAGTGACTTTGTCAAAATTTGCAATCATATTGTCAACCCCAAGAATATTAGGACTATGGTCAATCTCTTGATTACTTTCAATGGTATATATTTGATCTTCCATGGAGAACATATTGATTTGACCACTAGTTCCTACATGTTCTTCTCCCAACATGCTACCTTCCATAATTCTCTTTACATATGGGCATGTGGCTTCTTCATGGAACTCATTACATGGCCTACAAAAAGGGGGAATTTGATCTACCACGTTGGTGAATTCCAATGGATTTGGAGGCCTATAATCTTGTTGAGGGTCTTTATTCTTTTGCCATCCATTATTTGGCCTAGGTTGGAATCTTTGCACTTGCGATCTTTCCATGGCCACCAATCTACTTTGCATGGCTTGCATTTCTTTAGTGTGGTTTGCTTCCATGCTTTTGATGAGTTGAGTTAATTCCTTAATAGAATCATGTGTAGTGTCTTCCTTGGCCTTGCCTTTGGAATCATTCGATTTCGATGGCCCTCTAGTGAAACCAGGAATCTCAGATTTTCCAGATTGCTTTCTGGCCCTCTCCATTTTCAAGGCTTCAGTTTGAGCTACACCCAAAGTTGCAGGCTCCTTTCTTCTCAATTCATAAGCAGTGTCAACACCAAAAAAATCTAGATAGGAACATAAGAGAAATTCATCAGGAGGTTTAACAGTAGTAGGCATGCTTTTAACCAATTCATTGAATCTCTTGTTAAACTCCTCCATGGTTTCATTCTCATTCTTCTTCATGGTGCTAATGGCACTGATCAAATGACTATTCTCTCTTCTCTCTCCATACTTTCCCATGAAAGCATTAACAATCGCTTGTAAAGAATCATACGAGTTAGCAAGTTGCTCAGTGAACCAATCAAGAGCATCCTCCTCCAAAGAGAGAACGAAAAGCCTCATCTTTACATCCTCATAGTTAGCAATGTTACACCACTTAAAGATGCAAACATTAAAGTTCTTCACATGTGATGCAGCGCTATGGCATTGTTACCTTGAAAAGAAGGCAACCTTTCAATAGCCTTGTCAAGGATATTGTGAGGATAGCCATTAATGTTAGCAAAGTTACAAGGAGCAAAAAGATCATTCATTATGTTAGGCTCAACTTGTTCTTGAAACAACAAATGAATGTCAGAAATAGCCTCTTGCCCAAGACTAGCAAGAGCTCTACTATGAGAAAGTCTATTTAACCTCTCTCTAAAAACCCTTTCAGGATCAGGAGGGGGCTAACTAGACCACTTGAATTTCTCCTAGTAGAAACTCTCGCAAAATTAGGATTGAGTGGAGTCGCCACTTGAGCAAGAATCTAAATCTAAAATTCAAATATGCCAAAACTTAAAGTTAGTTGTTTTCCCAGGCACAAGAAGACTTGTCCCCGGCAACGGCGCCAAAAATGTTATCGCTTGCCGCCTACACCTACCTACAGTTAGTGGGAAAAGTCTTCAACCCCACAGGTGTGGTTGGTGGCAAGGAACTCAGAGAAGGGGCTGTCACCTATTCCCAACTCTCTCCATTTAAGCTATCTCCTAGGTTAGCTAAGGGGGGTGGTCCTTAAAGGAAAACTAAGTTAAAGATGTGAGATTTCTAGGAGAATTGATTAGAAGGAATTACTTATCAAAGATGACTCGATTCCAATATGTAAACAATCATATAAGTATATGAGAAATATTCAATGATGTGTTCAAAATATAGACCAGTGCTTTAAAGTAAATGACAAATGCTTGCTCAAAAATGAAATTCAAGATATAATGACAATAATCCCACAAAGGAAGTGTTAGACCAAGATCACAATATGCAATTAAATTTGCAACACCAAATAAGAGTATTTGCCAATGAAACGAGATATATCAATCATCCATAAGCATAATGATCATTAAAATGACAACATGCAATGAAGTTGTATGTAGAAGCAAATTTCCAAATACCATAGAATTAAACTTGTTGCAAAATTTAAGGAATTAAAATGCTTGCATCCAAAGTGCTTCTTGAGATAATATTTGCATGTGAATCTTTAAACCATCAAGATAGCGAAAAATTTGGGAACTTTGCAAGTAAATGTGATGAGATAGTGCTCTTGGTTTATTTTATTAATTAGTTCTAAAGCAAGGTTACAATTGAACTCTAATCCTCAGACCTCACCCTCGCCCAAATATTTGGATCTCACAGTGAGGAGTCCATAGAGGTAGAGGGTCTCTAAAACGTCTATTCAACCAACTTAAGTTGGAGGTAAATTTTAGAGATGCAAGTCTAGTGTGAAAAGTGAAGTGCCTAAATGATATGAATGTGAGTTTGCAAGTGCTATGTAAAATATGGAGATGATTCAATTAAATATGCTTCATAGTTAGAACAATAACTCAAGTTGCCATAAATTGAAAGTGCTATGCTTCTTTACTTGTAGTATATTGTGAAACTTATCCAAATGAGAAATAGATCACAAAACATAAGTAAGTGATGGCAAATGAGATTGAAAATTAAGAAATTAAAGGACTATGCGATTTGTGTTACTTCCCAATTAGAGCATGCATATGTGATGTGAAAGAAAATGGAAATGTCAAAACCACTAAGTCAATCCATCTACAAATTCTCTCCTTTGAAATGGAGAGATAGGGATGCCAATGGGTAAAACCCACGCTCCCACAACAAAAACAGAAATTTTTATTAATTTTACAAGAATGAAATGACCATGAGGCCTTTTCTAAACCAAGGAAAGTCTTTACAAATAAAAATTGAGACCATAGACTTTTCCTTGGTGAGAATTTCTAAGAACTCAAAATAAATTCAGACTTTACAATAGGAGAAGAGAAGCTAAGCCTCTTCTATGCCCACAACCAAAGAAGAGAGAGTTATCTTCCTCATTTGAAATTCAGCCCAAAGGTCCTGCAACAACTAATTAGTAATTTCTTGTAGTTGTCCACTCAAGCTGTCACAAGAAAAAATTCGAAAGAGGGCTACAAAACCAATCAAATATTAGATAGATAAAATTACAAAATATTGCACAACAATTTACAAAGAGCTAAGCCAAAGAGTTCGAGTAAACTCTCCTCTTTGCTTAGTCATATTCAAGCTCTTAGATAGCAAATGAAAACAATGAAGTATAATGTTTTAAAAGATATTCAAATTTAGAAGTATTTGGCTTGTATACAAGCTATGTCTCAAAACCCCTGCAAAACCACTTTGTAAGATAAGACTATGAAGGTTCAAAGAACAAATGAAAGCTCCTTTGAGAATGTATCAAGAGTGAGTTGGTCTCTCCAAAGACTTCCCCCAACACTTGATTCTTTGATCCCAACAAGATGTTCCCTCTACAAAACTTCAATCAAGAATTAGTTCCATATAGATCTAGCAATAAACAATGATAAGAAACTCTAGAGATTTATTTGAAACCAACTAGAGCATTCTATACCTAGAGCATACTCCTAAATCAAATGTCAATGTAAGATAGTTCTACATTAACAAATCTACAAGAGCATATGGAAACAAATTAGATCAAAGCATGAGTAAAAGGAATTATACCAATGATCAACAATTCATCACACTCCAAAAGGAGGAACACCTCATGAATGAAACCCCAAAGTCTTTATTGATATTTCTAAAAGTGTACAAGGCAGTAGCGCTTCCGCAAGCACAATAGCTAGTAAACAATGATTACAATATGAGAGCCCATGGCTCCATTATATAGAAAGTTGGGAGCAAATCCCAATGAAGAACCATATGCCAAGTGGTGAGAGGGAGGAGATCTCAAGGCAAATTCGAATTTGGTAAGTGGAGCTCCAATGCCAAGTGTAAAAATCGAATTCTGGCAAGTGGACATCATTTTCTTCTTCCCTTATGTGCCAAATTCGAATTTTATGATGTAATGACATGTGTATATGGTTGGTAACCCATGTGGGGACAATTTCCCACAAAAATCTCCACCAAATATTCTCCCAAATCCTCCCAAATATGCACTAACTTCACAAATTCGAATTTCCAAGTAAGCAACTCTCATTTAATGCCAGAAATTCAATTTTATTTGAGCACGTCTTTTCTTTGATTTTAGGAGTCCATATCACCTTGGGACTTCACTTTAACTCCTCCATAATTTTCCACCTCATTTCCACCTCATTTAGCATGTGTAGATATTTATTTTTCTCCATTTATTTAATTTATGGCTTAATTAATTGCCAGATTTCCCAATAAACTTAGGAAAAGTAGATTTTGAGGGTTCAAAACACATTTTTAACCCCTCAAAGTGCGTCATAGTAGAAATTTGAGCGTGAGAGGTGTAATTTTGATTACTCATACCCCATACAACTTCTCTAAACAACACTTATTACAATTCAATTACAATTTTTATTGCGATTTTCGACTTGCGGGAAATCTAAAAAATTAAAAATTCACTACCTAGACCTAACCAAATTCCACGAAATTTTTTGTGTGATCTAGTATGGTAATATACATTGACTCTAGACACTAAGAGTCACCCAAGGCCTCACCATCAAACCGTACTCCGGCTTTGGGGTAAAATTGAAGGAAAAAACTCAATTAATTATTAACTCCTAGTAGGGAGATGATAATTAACCAAGTAAAAAAAACCTCCCAGAGTAATACTCATTTGTTGGCAAGGTCCCAGGCTACCTAGGCCTGTTACAATACTGACTCAAAACTCATCATTACTAGCATCACTTATTACAATTCCCCGTAGGGCGTGGAATCTGGGTACAAGAGAAAATGATAAGAAGTAGAAGTAGAGTTTAAAAACTCTGTTGAACTGATGATTTCTGTTGATATCTGATGGTACAAATGTCTCCTAGTTCATCCTTGGGCATGGATCATTATCATCGTGTACACTACAAAGGGCTTTTCATTGTGTAGAAAAAGAAGAAGAAGAAGCAGGGAAGCAAGAAGAACCGAAGGATGAACCGATGCCCGATGTTGAAGGTCCGATGGATCCTATTGATCCATCTCCTTCAAATAAAAGGAGACCATCATGGTTTAGGGACACTCTCCAAGATGCTGAGAGACATATTGCTCTGAGAGGATAATTCCGTGAAAGCAAGAAGCCGAATATGTACCAAGGGTACCTAGCAACCATGAGCACTATTGTACAATCTAAACCTGGAACATTTGAAGAAGTTGTAAAGCATCAATTTTGGAAGGATGCTATGCACGAAGAATATGAGTATATTATGAAGAATGATGTCTGATGTGTCCTAGCAAGAGTTTTTCTTGAGTGATGTGGGTAGTGACGATGCTCACTTGTTGAAGGTGGGATTGTGAGCAGACACAATATAACTAATACCCGTAAAGGGATTTGGGAAAATCCGCTTGGGAAAGATAATTAATTAATTAATAATTTTAACTATGGACCCTAAGTCTAACTTAAGAAAATTAAATTATTAAAGGTAATTAATTAAAACATGTGATGAAATTGTCTTAGGTCACATGGATCAAGCTTTCTTTTAATCTTAGGCATTGATTCAAGATCTGATCATGACCGTTGGTTGACCGTTGGTTTCCCAATGAGAAAAGTATAAAGGAAAGGATTGGGGTCATTTGGAGGAGACACACAGAGGCAAAGCACTGAAGCTAAACTAGAATTCTAGGGCATGGTTTGCTAAGAATTTCCATAAGTGTTTCAGCTGCAGAGAGAGAAGTTTAGGCAAAGGGGATAGGTCTCGCGTTCTAGAATCAGGAGGGCAGAGAGCACGCCCAGATCGCCGCAGGCGCGCAGGGCAAGAATAATGAGAGGGCAAATGTTGTAGCGAGGCAACTCACCACCACCTTCTGGGTGTCATGGTCAATCTGGGACCCAACCTGGGTGCTGCTACCAGGAGACCCCCCTGTGTGCGCGGGAGGGTCCGTACTCACCCAGCTCCAGGGGTTACACAACCCTCTCTAGGCCAGCATAGAGGCACGCAGAGGCTGCAGGGGCTGACGTAGGGGCTTCAGGAGCAGCGCTGGGGTTTCTAGGGCCAAGATCTGGCTGAGTCTTGTAAATCCCGTTTGAGGGTGTGGATCAGTCAAAGTTTTGGCTTAAGAACAACAAGTTAGCTACAAATCTATATTATTCTTTGTCGGGTTAACCAGTGTGGTGCCCAGATTTGCTGTATTCAGAAAACTACTTAATAATACAAACCCTCCAGTAGCTAGAAGACCGATTTTCCTGCATTGGGTTTTTTCGGGGACTATTTTCCAGAAAATCTTGTGTCACTTTGTCTATGTGTGCATGTAATTTTTATGTTTTAGGTCTAAATCAGTGAAAGTTTGTTATGTGTTTACTTCAATGTTAATCTGAAGATTTCAGCATTAATAACTTGCTTAAGTAGGAGAAGTATAACGAGATCTAACAATAGATTTCTGCATAAGTAACATTCAAAAATTTTCACATGGTATTAGAGCGATTGCAGATCTAGCAGGGTAACCAGCAGAAGACTGAAGAATCTTGTTGCAGAAAGCAGCAGAGAGAGCAGCAGTAGCAGAAGAAAGCCAGATCTGAAGGGACAATGTAGTTTCAGAGGGAGCAGAGCCATGCAGAGGTCAGGCTGACACAGTTCTACGCTGTCTCCACGCAGGCCCATGTACTTACTACGCAGAGGCAGCGCTGGGACTGTATGCTCATGCAAAGGCCGGCTAGGGTGACATAGATCTAAAGCTATCTGATTCAGAAGTGACAGAAGCAAAGCTGCAGAACTTCAGAAGGTGCTGGTAGGGTTAAATTTCTGAAGTTTTCAGAATTTAGCCTAAGCACTAGTGACAAAGAGCGGGAGGATATTAGATTCTGAGAGGGTCTCTAGCCAAATAAATCTGCAGATCGATCAGTGGATCGAAGAGAGCTATTTCGCTGATTGTTTGGTGGATTTCCAAGAGAGGAAATCAGTTGTTAGAGGGAGTAGAGGGTGCCTGTTTCGCCAAGGACCCTATATCCAAATCTCTAGCATAGAGAGGAGGAGTTCCGATAGATTTACTGAGCAGATGGCACCTCATGAAATACGTGATCAGGATAGGTTGGATGGTATGTCCAACTTTGCAGTCTAGAAGGCTAGAATCTTGGTAGTCTTCGAGGCATACCGTTTAAGAGACCATGCAGAACAAGTCCTGGCCACGTCGACTGATGCAAATCTCTTGAAGAAGCATGAGGAAGTTGCAGCACATGCCAAGCGGCTCATAATGGATGGATTTAAGGACTATATTGTTCCACATATAGCTGAGAAGAAAACAACTAATGAGATGTGGAAGGCCTTAACAACCCTATATGAGGGGAAGTCCGTCCAGAGGAAGATGCTTCTGGAGAATCAGCTGCAGTCATTCATGATGACCAAGGGGGAAGAGATGGAGCATTTCCTCTTCAGATTATAAACGATCAGAGATTAGTTGACTACCACGAGAGCAAAGGTGGAGGATGATGTAATGGTAAGGACTGCACTCAATCGGTCACAAAAGAATGGGAAACCTTTGTCCAAAGTGTCTTGGGCAGAGCGGACCTTCCTGACTGGGACAACTTGTGGGCAATCTTACGTCAAGAAGAACTTCGCAGGTTCACCAAGAAGCAGTATAGCATGAGATCGACTAAGGTGAAGAAGGAAGATGAAGAGGATGTAGCCTGGGCATCAAAGAGGCAACAAGGGAAGAGGAAGTGTGATCTTTCCAAGATCAAATGTTTCTAGTGCGGCGAACTAGGACATTTCGCCAACAATTGTCCACAGAAGAAGAAGGACAAGGAAGCTTCTACTTCCAAGGCTGCTATGGCGGACGATGCGTTAGAAGACGATGCAGCCATGAGCGCTCATGAACCACGAAAGTGGGGCGACATGGATTTGTAGAGAAGCTATAGAATGCGGGCGGGATCCTTGAGCAGCTCATCTCTTGGATCACATCCGAGCTACAGGAGCCTTAAGAGAGTAGCGGGACAAGTGGAGCAGTTTGTGCATAGGATCATAGATGAATTAGAGGTGGATCTGAAGGCTGGAGGAAGCAACGTAGTGCAGATGCAACAACAACGTAGGCGTTGATGTGACTTCAACAGCGCAGAGCCGAGCTGCTTACGTAGAGAAAAGTTGCAACAGCGTAGAAGGCTTCAAGAGGACAACACAGCATGAGAGATTTCAGCACAAGGGCCTGATGTGACTTCAAAAGTGGAGAGGGAGTCTACTTACGCAGTGCAGAGTTGTAGTTGTGCATCATCCTCTAGATGACATCACAGATCAGTAGTCGATGGAGCTTCAGTGATGAGGATGCACCCGAACTAACTTGTCTGTCAAAGATTGGGCAGGAGATTCAGTTGTTTCTCTCAGCAACTAAATATGCAGAGCAACAGACGACAGCACAGAGTAAGCAGATTGAGAGGGAGCTGCAGTATAGATGTGGCAGTGGCGGTGGCAGCGTCATGGGCGGCAGTACAGAATGGCATCAGCAGTACAGTGATGAAGGGCAGTAGGTCTAGCATCAGTGTAGAGACCCACACCAGAGATCAGTGCAAAGCTTCGAGGTGAAGCAGAGTTTGAACTAGAGCACATTCCTCACTAAGAGGGAGTGTTGAGTTTTCTTGAGTGATGGGGTAGCATCGGATGTGCTCTAGCTCCCAAAATTTGTGGAGGGACTAGAGTGCATGAGATCTCCAATACCTAGAAAGGGATTTGTGAAATTTCATCCGATTTGGGAGATAATTAATTAATTAATAATTTTAATTATGGACCCTAAGTCTATTGTAGGAAAATTAAACTATTAAAGGTAATTAATTAAAACATGTTATGAAATTGTCTTAAGTCACACAGATCAAGCTTTCTTTTAATCTTAGCCATCGATTCAAGATTTGATCATGGTCGTTGGTTTCCCAACGAGAAATGTATAAAGGAAAGGCTTGGGGTCATTTGGAGGAGACACACAGATGCAAAGCACTGAAGCTAAGTTGGAATTCTAGGGCTCGGTTTGCTAAGAATTTCTAGAAGTGTTTTAGTTGCAAAGAGGGGTAGTTTAGGCAAAAGGGTGGTCTGAGTGCCTAGAATTAGCGAAAGGCAGAGAGCAGCTTCCAGAGGCAGCGCAGAGATGTAGAGGCAACAACAGCAGAGAGGGCAGCAACTGCGCAGGTCCTTTTGGAGAAGCGCTGGTCAGTCAGGGATCCAACTGGGTTACACAAAGACCCTCAGGGGCAGCATAGGGTCTGCGTCACCCATTCTGGGGTTATGCAGCCCTCTCTAGGCCAACACAGAGGCATGCAGAGGCTGTAGAGGCTGACGCAGGGGCTTCAAGGGCAGCGCTGGGGTTTCTAGGGCCAAGATCTGGTTGAGTCTTGTAAATCCCATTTGAGGGTGTAGATCAGTCAACGTTTTGGCTTTAGAACAACAAGTTAGCTGCAGATCTATATTATTCTCTGTCGGGTTAACCAGTGTGGTGCCCAAATTTGTTGTATTAAAAAAACTACTTAATAATACAAACCCTCCAAGAGCCAAAAAATCGGTTTTCCCGCATTGGGTTTTTCCGGGGACTATTGTCCAGAAAATCTTGTGTCACTTTGTCTATGTGTGCATGTACTTTTTCTATTTTAGATTTGAATCAGTGAAATTTTGTTATGTGTTTACTTCGATGTTAATCTGAAGATTTTAGCATTAATAACTTGCTTAAGTAGGAGAAGTATAACCAGATCTAACAATAGATTTCTGCATTAGTAACATTCAGAAATTTTCACACCGAGACCAAAGGACAAATTTGTTGTCACCTCAAAATGGCTCTACAAGATCAAGCATGGAGTCAATGGAAGTGTTGAAAAGTACAAGGCAAGATTTGTTACCCGAGGCTTCTCTCAAAAGGAAGGCATAGATTATGATGATATATTTGCACCTGTTGCCCGCTACACCACCATCTAATCGATTATTGTCCTTGCTGCAACGCAAGGATGGAGTATTCATCAGATGGATGTCAAGATTGCTTTCTTACATGGTTCAATCAAGGAAGAGGTTTATGTGGAGCAACCTCTAATGTTTGAAGTCCGAGATAGAGACACATATGTATGCAGGTTGAAGAAAGCCCTCTATGGGTTGAAGCAAGCCCCCAAGGCTTGGTATGTGAGGATCGATAGCTACTTGATGAAGTCGGGCTTCACTCAAAGTGATGCTGATCCAAACATTTATTTTAAGGTTGATAAAGAAAGGCCTCTCATTCTGGTACTCTATGTGGACGATCTCTTCCTGACAGGTGTTGACCCTCTTATTCATCAATGTAAGAGGGAGCTAGCTTATAAGTTTGAGATGAAGGACCTAGGACTAATGCACTATTTCCTAGACTTGGAGGTCTAGAAAAATCTAGGTGAGATTTTTCTTTCTCAAGGAAAATATGTTGTGAAGCTGCTGGAGAGATTTGGAATGGTGGACTGTAAGTCCATGTCGACACTGATGAAACTCAACTTTAAGAATTTGTGTGGAAGCGCTGCTCGGCCCGAGTTGGGAAATCCCACTGAGTATCGACAACTTGTAGGGGCCTTGATGTTCTTAGTGAACTCGCGTCTGGACGTATGCTTTGTAGTGAACACTTTGAGTCAACATATGGTTGAGCCTCATCACATTCACTGGATTGGTGCCAAGAATCTATTGAGATATCTTCGGGGCACAATCAAATATAGGTTGAGATACACTGCTAGGAGTATGAGACTCCATGGATATACCGATGTCGATTGGGCAAGCAGTGTGGTGGATCGTAAGACCACATCTGGATGTTGCTTTTGTTGAGTTTTTTGAGTGTTGTGGTAGCTTCGGATGTGCTCTAGCTCCCAAAATTTGTGGAGGGACTTGAGTACATGAGATCTCCAAGACCAGAGAGGATTGGGGAAATTCCATCCAGTTTGGGAGATAATTAATTAATTAATATTTTTAATTAAGGACCCTAAGTTTAACTTAGGAAAATTAAAATATTCAAGGTAATTAATCAAAACATGTGAAGGAAATGACTCAAGTCACGTGGATCAAGCCTTCTTTAATCTTATCCATCGATTCAAGATAAGATCATGGTCTATTCAAGGTAATTAATCAAAACATGTGAAGGAAATGACTCAAGTCACGTGGATCAAGCCTTCTTTAATCTTATCCATCGATTCAAGATAAGATCATGGTCGTTGGTTTCCCAACGAGAAAGTATAAAGGAAAGGCTTGGGGTCAGTTGGAGAACACACAAACGAAGGCAGAGCACTGAGACTAAGCTGAAATTCTAGGGCGAGTTTGCTAAGAATTTTCAGAAGTGTTTCAGCTGCAGCGAGGGGTAGTATTGGCTAAGGGGATGGTCTAATCCCAGAGCCAAGAATCAGCAAGAGGCAGCAACCAGGAGCAATGCAGAGAATCAGGGGCAGCAACTATAGTTGCGCAGCGCAGAGGGCTTCAGTTGCTACGCAGGCCTAGAAAGGGTAGCGCTGAGCTAGCAGGAGGCCCCCAGGGTTACGCAGAGGCCATCCAGGGAAGCATAGGGACTACGTCACCAGTCTGGGGTTACGCAACCCTCTCCAGGAGAGCGCAGAGGCTAGCAAGGCTGACACGGGCAGCTTCAAGGGCAGCGCTGGGGTTTCTAGAGGCAAAAAGTGGCTTAGTTCCATAAATCTCGTTTGAGGGTGTGGATCAGTCAAGTTTTCAGTCTCCAGAACAGCAGGTATTGTTGCAGATCTATTTTTCTCTGTCGAGTTAACTAGTAAGGTGCCCAAATTTGTTGTATTCAGAAACTACTTAATAATATAAACCCCCCAGCACCTAGAAGACCGGTTTTCCCGCATTGGGTTTTTTTGGGGACAGTTGTCCAAAAAATATTGTGTGTCACTTTGTCTGTGTGCATGTATTTTTTGCTTAGATTTGAATCAGTGAAGAACTATTATGTGTTTACTTCGATGTTAATCTGAATTTTCAACATTAATAACTTGATTAAGTAGGAGAAGTATAACCAGATCTAACAGTAGGGTTTCTGCATAAAGTAATATTCAGAAACTTTCATATGGTATCAGAGCGATTGCAGATCTAGCAGGATCACCAGCAAAAGACTGAAGAATTCTTGTTGCAGAAAGCAACAACAGTCGCAGAAAGATGGACCAGAAGGGACAACGTAGCAACAGAGGGAGCAGAGCCACGCAGAGGCTAGACTGACGCAGTCCTACGCAAGCCGATGTACTTACTGCGCAGAGGCAGTGCAGAGACAACGTTGAGACTATTTGCTCACGCAGAGGCCAGCAAGGGTGATGCAATTCTGAAGTCGTTACTAATTCAGAGTGCCGGAAGCAGTGTTGCAGAGCTTCAGTAGTTGTCGGTGGGGTTAAATTTCTGAAGTTGCAGAAATTGACCTAAGCACTAGTTGACAAAGAGCGAGAGGAAAATCAGCTTCTCAAAGGGTTTCTAGCCAAAGAAATATGCAGATTGATCAGAGGATCGAAAAGGGATGATTCGTTGTTGATTTGGAAGACTTCCAAGAGAGGAAGTTAGTTGTCAGAGGGAGAAAAAGGTGCCTTTTTGCCAAGGACCCTAGATCCGAGTCTCTAGCATAGAGAGTAGGATTTGTTTCGACAGAGTTGCTGAGCAGATGGCACCTCACGGACTACATGATCAGGATAGGTTGGACAATCTGTCCAACTTTGCAGTCTGGAAGGACAAAATCCTGGTAGTCATGGAGGTATACAGTCTGAGGGACCATGGAGAAAAAGTCCTGGCCATGCCAACCAATGCTCTTCTCCTAGCAAAGCATGAGGAAGTTGTGGCACATGCCAAATGCTTCATAATGGATGGGGTTAAGGATCATATAGTTCCACACATAGCCGACAAGAAAAAGGCTCATGAGATGTGGAAAGTCTTAACTGCCCTATATCAGGGACGATCTGTCGAAAGGAGAATGCTTCTAGAGAACCAAATGCAGTTATTCATGATGGCCAAGGGAGAAGAAATCGAGCCCTTCCTTTTTAGATTATAGGCGATCAGGGATCAATTGTCTACCATGAGAGCAATGGTGGAGGATGATGTGATGGTGAGGACTGCACTCAATGCGGTCACAGAGGACTAGGAAACCTTTGTCCAAAGTATCCTTGGCAGAGCGGACCTTCCAAATTGGGACAGTATGTGGGTGATCCTCCGTCAAGAAGAACTCCTTCGGCTCACCAAGTGACATTACAACACAGTATCAAGTAAGGTGAAGAAGGAAGAGGAAGAAGATGCAACCTTGGCATCAAAGAGGCAGCAAGGGAGGAAGAAGCGTGATCTATCCAAGATCAAGTGTTTCCAGTGCGGCGAGCTAGGACATTTTGCCAACAATTGTCCTCAAAAGAAGGGCAAGGAAGCTTCTACCTCCAAGGCTGATGTGGCAAACGATGGCTCCGAAGATGACATAGCCATGAGCGTTCATGAACCACGAAAGTGGGGCAACATGGATCTGTAGAGCAGCTACAAAGTGATGGAGGGATCCTTGAGTAGCTCAACCCTTGGATCACATTCGTGCTACGGAAGCCTTAAGACAGTAGCGGGACAAGTGGAGCAGTTGGTGCAGAGAATCACGGATGGAACAGAGGCGGAGCTGAAAGCTGAAGGGAGCAGCACAATGCAGATGCAGTGTAGTAGCAGCAGTAGCGCAGGGGCTGATGTGACTTCAGCAACACAAAGTAGGCCTGCTTATGCAGAGCAGTGTTGCAATAGCGCAGTGTCGTCAGGAGGACAACGCAACATCCGATAGAGCTTTAGTGGTGAGGAAGCAACCCAACTGATTTGTCTGTCAAAAGATGAGCAGGAGTCTTCAGTTGTTTCTCTCAGCAATTGAGTTGCGATGCAGTAGTTGGCAGCACGATGCAACAGATTGAGAGGGAGCTGCAGTACATATGTGGCAGTGGTGGTGGCAGCATCATGGGCAACAACACAGGATAGCAGCAGCAGCACAATGATGAAGGGCAGCAGGCCAAGCATCAACATAGAGACCCACACCAGAGATCAGTGCAGACCTTCGGGGTGAAGCAACGTTGTACTAGAGCACATTCCTCGCTAAGAGGGAGTGTTGAGTTTTTTGAGTGTTGGGGTAGTTTTGGATGTGCTCGAGCTCCCAAACTTTGTGGAGGGACTAGAGTACATGAGATCTCCAACACCCATATAGGGATTTGGGAAATTCCATCTATTTTGGGAGATAATTAATTAATTAATATTTTTAAAGGTAATTAATTAAAACATGTGATGGAAATGGCTCAAGTCACACAGAGGCAAAGCACTGAGACTAAGTTGAAATTCTAGGGCGGGTTTGCTAAGAATTTTCAAAAGTGCTTCAGCTGCAATGAGGGGTAGTATTGGCTAAGGGGATGGTCTAATTCCAAAGCCAAGAATCAACAAGAGGCAGAGAGGAAGCAACCAGGAGCAGCACAGAGAAGTAGGGGCAGCAACAACAACTATGTTGAAAGTCAACAAGAAATGTGTGTCTAATTTAATTTTCCCTTAATTAAATTGGACAATAAAATGTAATCTTATCTCATAATCACTTTTAATAGCTAACGGAGTGTGATAAACTCAGTTAGCTCATGAATTTCGAGTTGAGGGTGCTTGGTGAGGCATGCAGAGAGATTCTATTACTTTTTGAGTCCAAGTTGCAGTCAGTGCATTAGTTTAATGCATGACAAATCAGTTAACTCAATTAATATAATTAAAATTAGTTTAACTAGTTGTAACTGTTTATTTCTCTAGTGAGAGGTCAAGTCAGTTAAATCAGATTTAATTCACATGCAGTGATCTGTCAAGTAACTGATGATTTACTATTAATAGTTGCATGCATGTTAGTTCTTATGAAGACCTAGTTGAGGCAAAGGTTAAAGGGATGTTAACTATCTGTTGTATTATTAGTAAGTTTCTCGCATGCAGTAAAACACCCATAGGATTTCCCATGAGCATTGCACAGATTTGGAAGGCTAAAATTCCTAAAGAATAGGGATTGCAATCCACATGAATTGCGCAAGCACGACAGGCTGAGAAGAGGCTGAAAATTGGCTAAGTGTTGGTCAATTTTGTCCGGATTAGTGTGAGACAGTTGTGAGAGTGCAACAAACTCTTGTGAGAAGAGTGCATTGTAATTTTTTCATGATTCCTTAGTGAACATACAATATAAGATAGAAGGGTTTTGAGCAGTAAGCTTTCCCCGGGAAAATATCTGTGTTGTGGTTTGTTTTGCTTCTTTCTTTACTTGTTGTGATTAGCGATCATGTTTATTTTCCGCAATTGATTTGTAGAAGGATTCAATATCTTGCTTTAGCACATCGCATGATCGGATTGAATGCATTGGTATACATATTGTTTGTATAATTTCTACATGGTATCAGAGCGCAGGAAATCACTATAGTGGAGAAGAAATTGAGTTTGTGTTGAATAGCATTCGAATTTGCAAAAATATTCTTTGGTGCGACAGGCGGATCAAGATGGCTTTCAATGGCTTGAGATTGGAATATGCACTCAAGGGCAGTTCTAATTATATTGGATGGAAAGACAGAATGGAGGCAGTTCTGGAGGACAACGGGTTGAAGGAATTCATTGATAATGACATTCCCAAGCCCACAGCAGCAGATGTCGCTCTTCTTGATGCTTGACAAAAGAAGGTTGCAAAGGCGAGGAGGATCTTATTAGAGGGAGTTCAAGACCACATTGTCTCAAGTCTCCATGGCAAAGCGACTCCATATGAAATTTGGAAGGGTTTAACATATCTATTTCAGAGTAGCAATGACCATAGGAAATTGGCACTCAAGGACAAGCTCAGGAAAATCAAAATGGAGAAAGGCGACACTATTTTGAAATATTTAACCATGTTTGTCCAATGTCGAGATGAGCTTGGGAGTGTCAGAATTACTATAGTGGATGTTGACTTGGTGAGCCTAGCTCTTCTAGGCCTTCCTAAGAGTTGGCATAGTTATCAGGACTCTGTCAATGGGAGGGAGAAGCTACCAGATTAGGAGCGACTTTGGTCCGATTTGGTACAAGAAGAATTCATGCGGAATACCAAGGATGGATCCTCATCCAAGACAGATGATGAGGAAAATTTCGCCTTGGATGGTAAGGCAAAGAAGGGGAAGGGAAAGAAATCCTATTCCAAATCTGAGACTGGAAAAGAAAGCAAGAAGTGTGACATGTCCAGAGTGAAATGTTTTCACTGTCAGGAGCATGGACATTATGCCACTAATTGTCCACAGAAGAACAACAACAACAAGAAGGCTTCAGGATCTGCAGCGGGTGAGGCTTTGGCCTCGCAATTTGAGTTGGACTTCTCTCTCATCGCATGCATGGTTCTAGTGCGATGGGATCAGTGTGGTACTTGGATAGTGGTGCATCTTTCCACATGACGGGAGACAAAGAACTTTTCAGTAGCTTGGAGGAGAAGAATCTCTAGATGCATATCAAAATGGGTGATGACAAGAGGTATAATGCTACCGGGATTGGTACAGTTACTTTCCAGAGACAGTCAGGTAAAGCCTTCTTGTTAAAATATGTAATGCATGTACTAGGCTTGAAAAAGAATTTAGTTTCAATTGCTATGTTGGAGGATAGAGGATATGATGTCGTTTTCAGTGAAGGGAAAACATTCCTTCATCACAAAGCCACAGGACAAGTCAAGAAGATTGGGATTCGTCTGAAGAATCTCTACAAAATTGATGTAGATGGTTGCACAACATTGGTGGGAAAAGCAGACAAAGTACTGAGCCAGGATGAGGGTGAGTTATGGCACAGGAGATTGGGCCATCTACACCACGGTGCTTTGAGGGTCATGCAGCAGATTTCTACGGGGCTTCCAAAGGGTACTCTTGTGCAGATAGAAAGATGCAAGGGATGTACCATGGGGAAGTATGCAAAAGCCACTTTTCACGAGAAGGGGAATTGAGCAGCAGAAATCCTTGAGAGAGTTCACTCAGACGTGTGTGGACCATTCTCTACAGCTTTGACAGCGCACAGGTATTATGTGATTTTTGTTGATGATGTTTCTAGAAAGTGTGGGATCTACTTCATGCAGAAGAAAGATTAGACTTTCTCAAAATTTTGTGAGTTCAAAGCACTGGTGGATAAATATACAGGGAAGCATGTGAAGGCTCTGAGGAGCAAAAATGGTGGTGAGTACATCTCCAATGAATTCAAGAACTTCTGTAGCAAAGAAGGAATTCAGAGAGAGTTGATTGCGCCTCATAACCCACAACAGAATGGGGTTGCAGAAAGAAAGAATAGAAAAATTGCGGTTGCGCCACGAGCAATGTTGCATGATCAGGGCCTACCGTTGCATCTGTTGGCAGAGGCATGCAACACAACGGTATTTGTGTAGAACCGTAGTCTTGATCGGATACTTGGCATGAGTACACCAGAGGAGGCTTTTTCTGGTAAGAAACCTGATGTTTCATATTTTAAATTTTTTAGCTCATCTGTCTATATGAAAATTTTTGGCTCATCTGTCTATTGCCATGTGACCAAAGATTCCAGAAAGAAGCTAGAACAACATCTGAGATTGGGATATTTGTGGGGTACACCCATACTCCCCCCAATTATCAGGTGTATTTTCCGAACAACAGGATGACTATTGTGAGACGGGATATAAAATTTGATGAGGAGAAAGCCATGTGACTGTCCCTTGAGAGGGAGCTTGATTTGCATGCATATGAGGAAATCTTGGTTCCAAAGGATGAACCTCAAGATGTGGAGCAGCCACATGCGGAGGATCATGGAGTGGCAAAAAACAATCATGTAGATCCATCCACCAGACATGGTAGAAGGCACACCAGAGAAGCTGATAGATTGAGACTTGATGTGACAGAATATGTAGGAGCACCTACTTCACTGCGCAGACAGAGACAGTCTCCAGACAGGTTTACTAGATACATGGCTCTTATGAGCAAGTGTATTGTGATAGAACCATCCTCTTTTAAGGAAGCAGTGCAGCAACCAATTTTGGTTGACGCCATGGTTGAGGAGTATGACTCCATTGTCAGGAACAGTGCATGGGAAGTTGTCGCAAGACCAGTTGGAAAATTAGTGGTTGGATCTAGATGGATCTATAAGGTGAAGCAAGCAACAGATGGGAGTGTGGAGAAGTACAATGCTAGATTTGTAGCCTGGGGATTCTCACAAGTTGAGGGGATTGACTATGAGGAGACTTTTGCATCGGTTGCGAGGTACTAATCGATTAGATCTATCCTTGCACTCTCAGCGCAGACGGGGTGGCAGATACATCAGATGGATGTGAAGACTACGTTTCTCAATGGAGTTATTGAGGAAGAAGTTTACATAGAGCATCCAAAAGGTTTTAAGACCTTTGACAGTGAGTCGCATGTGTGCAGACTCAAGAGAGCATTGTATGGGCTAAAGCAAGCACCTCGTGCTTGGTACACCTGGATTGACAGCTATTTCACCGGGTTGGGCTTCACGAAGAGTGAAGCGAATGTGAACCTGTACCAGATTGTGGTTGATGGTAAGCTCTTGATTATCGTACTTTATGTTGATGATCTAATTTTGACAGGTGATGAGTAGCTCATAAGTTCTTGCAAAGAGGATCTTGCAAGAGAGTTTGAGATGAAGGACATGGGACTCCTTCACTATTTCCTTGGTTTGGAGATATGGCAGCGTGATGGGGAGCTAATTGTTTCTCAAGGCAAGTATGCCAAAGAGATTCTGAGAAAGTTTCACATGGAGAGCTGTAAACCCATGGAAACTCCTCTTGCAAGAAACTGGAGGAAGGAGGATGCTACTTCAGGTGAGGTAGTGGACGCTACTGTTTACGGGCAGCTTGTGGGTTCACTTATGTACTTGGTGAACACCAAACCAAACATTTGCTATGCAGTTAACCAGCTAAGTCAAGCTATGGTTAAGGCGAACAAGCTCTTTTGGAAGGCGGGGAAGCATGTCTTGAGATATCTCAGGGGCACTATAGAGTATGGATTATGGTACAAACGGACAGAGGGAGTGATGCTTCAAGGCTTCACCGATGCAGATTGGGCATGCAGTCCATCAGACAGAAAGAACACATCAGGAGGGATCTTCAGCATAGGATCGACAACAGTTTCTTGGTACAACAGGAAGCAGAGATCTGTGGCACTCAGTTCAGCCAAGGCAAAGTACATGGCAGCCAGTCAGGCTGCATGTGAGGCCATCTAGATGAGGAATATTCTTGTTGGTTTGTTTGGTCATAAGATGGATCCGACGGTGATACATTGTGATAACCAGAGTTGCATAAAACTCTTAGTTAATCCAGTATCTCATGATAGGTTCAAGCATATAGACACCTGGTACCACCATCTCAGATATTGTGTTCAGAGACGCATTATGTTACTTCAATACATTCCCACCGAAGATCAAGATGCATATATTTTGACGAAGGCGCTTGCCAAGAGCAAATTCGAATACCATAGAGGTAGGATTAGGGTAGCTAATAATCCCTTTCTTGTTGAGAGGGAGTGTTGAAAAGTCAACAAGAAATGTGTGTCTAATGTAATTTTCCCTTAATTAAATTGGACAATACAATGTAATCTTATCTCATAATCAGTTGTAATAGTTAACTGAGTGTGATAAACTCAGTTAGCTCATGAATTTTGAGTTTAGGGTGGTTGGTGAGGCATGCAGAGTGATTCTATTAGTTTTGAGTCTAAGTTGCAATTAGTGCATTAGTTTAATGCATGAGAAATCAGTTAACTCAATTAATTGAGTTAAAATCAGTTTAACTAGTTGTAACTGTTTGTTGCACTAGTGAGAGGTCAAGTGAATTAAATCAGATTTAATTCACATGCAGTGATCTTTCAAGTAATTGATGATTTACTATTAATAGTTGCATGTATGTCCGTTCTAATGAAGACCCAGTTGAGACAAAGGTTAAAGGGATGTTAACTATCAGTTGTCTTATTAGTAAGCTGTCTACATGCAGTAAAACACCCATAGGATTGCCCATGAGCATTGCGCAGTTTTGGAAGGCTAAAATTCCTAAATAATAGGGATTGCATTCCACATGAATTTCACAAGCAAGGCAGGCTGAGCAGAGGCTGAAAATTGGCGAAGTGTTGGTCGATTTTGTCCATATTAATGTGAGACAGTTGTGAGAGTGCAACAAACTCTTGTGAGAAGACTGCATTGTAATTGTTTCATGATTCCTTGGTGAATATACAATAGAAGATAGAGGGTTTTTGAGCAGTAAGCTTTCCCCAGGAAAATATCTGTGTCGTGTTTTGATTTGCTTCTTTCTTTACTTGTTGTGATTGGCGATCGTGTTTATTTTCCGCAATTGATTTGTAGAAGGATTCGGTATCTTGCTTTAGCACATCGCATGATTGGATTGAATTCATTGGTATACATATTGTTTGTATAATTTCTACAAGCTATGCAACAGATGCGCAGTGCAGAGGGCTTCAGCCGCTACACAGGCCCAAAAAGGGCAGTGTTGAGCTAGCAGGAGGCCCCCAGGGTTACGCAAAGGCCATCCAGGGCAGTGTAGGGACTGCGTCACCCAGTCTGGGGTTACGCAACCCTCTCCAGGGCAACGCAGAGGCTAGCATGGCTGACATAGGCAGCTTCAAGGGCGACGCTGGGGTTTCTAGAGGCAGAAAGTGGCTGAGTTCTGTAAATCTCGTTTGAGGGTGTGGATCAATGAAGTTTTCAGTCTCTAGAACAAGAGGTATTGTTGCAGATCTATTTTTCTCTGTCAGGTTAAGCAAAGGTGCCCAGATTTGTTGTATTTAGAAACTACTTAATAATATAAACCCTCCAGTAGCCAGAAGACCGGTTTTCCCGCATTTGGTTTTTCCGAGGACAGTTGTCCAGAAAATATTGTGTGTCACTTTTTCTATGTGCGTGTATCTTTTTCTTAGATCTGAATCAATGAAGAACTATTATGTGTTTACTTCGATGTTAATATGAATTTTCAGCATTAATAACTTGATTAAGTAGGAGATCTATAACCAGATCTAACAATAGGGTTTTTGCACAAAGTAATATTCGGAAACTTTCACAGCTTCACCTTGGGTTTTGCTTCGATCTCTTGGATGAGCAGGAAGCAAAAATCGATTGCTTTGAGCACCGTTGAGGCTGAATACATTGCAACGAGTATGGCCTGTTGTGAAGTTGTTCGGTTGAGAAATCTCTTCAGTGAGCTATTTGGGCATGTGCTAGATACCACCGTTATCCTTTGCGATAACCAAAGTGGGATTCGTCTTTCTGAGAATCCTGTGTTCCACAAACGATCCAAGCATATTGATATTAGGTACATGGTACAACGAGGCGTCGTAAGGCTCGATCACATTGGGACTAATGAGCAGGTCGCAGATATTCTCACGAAGCCCTTGGGGAAGGTTAACTTCTTAAGCTTCTGTGAGAAGCCTGGAAGCGTGGGCATACCTTATTGTGAGGGTCCCGCCTGAGTTGGACTATGAGCTCTAGGAGCTCTAGGGGGCTTGGGGATAGCTTCTTGGAGCTATAAGCAACCACAGGGCTAGGTTCGCCGAACCTTGTTGGTGTGCTTCTTCCCCACCATTATGATATTGAGCTGGTTCACCCTCTCTTTGATCTATGCCCTGCATGCATACTACCCATGGAATTTCAAACTCATGGGAAGTACCTCTCATTTGGCCAATGAGGTGGGAAATGTGGATAGAGACCAATAGCGTGACCGATGGACGCATCTGGGATTGCCGTACTCTCTATGTCTAGGATGGGGATGTGTCCAAGCACTTGATATGGGATCAAGTCTGGATGAGGTTCTTACCTCTAAATTGACTTTGGGTCAGTATGTGACTCTCTTGAGTCCCATTGAGGTTTCAACCTCTAAACTGACTTCGGGTCAGCAGAGTGTGATGTTTTTGTGACTCACTCTCTTTGTTCTTATAGCGAAGAAGAGCTAGCAAAGCATGTTACAACAGGATGACACATGAGTGCAAGATGATATATGATAATACACTATGGTACTATATGACAGGATGACACATGTGGACAGATGGAGTTCTCCCTAGTCGAGAGGGAGTGGTTAATTTTGGGAAACTAAGTCCAAACTCCATGTTGCATTGCTCATATGATGATGATGATATTTTTTAGGTAAATGTCTTTCGGATTAATCACATCATTAGAATTTGGTCGACGTTTCGAACCATCTAATGTGGTTCACTCTTTCAGAGAGGTGGAAGATTGATCTAAAGATCATCTTGTTTGGACGAGCAGAACTTATATTTCCACACATGTGCAATTTGTCAAGGTCGGCCAGATTTGTAATGTAGGCTCACAATCCCAATAGATGTGTCACACACCCTCATTGATGGATATAAATTGGAGAGAGATGATGCTCATTCCATCATCATCTCATCACACACATTCCTCATCATTTGATTGTTTCGTACAGCCTAGAAGAGGCTTCTCTCTCTCCCACGTGTGAATCTGGATGCTGGAAATCTACGGACTGTTTTTAGGGTTTTCTAGACAGTGTTGACCAATGTTGACTTTGGGTCAACCGTCAAGGTTTGACTTCGATTTGACTACAGAAATTATGATTTTTTAGGCAGCATTGGACGGCACATAAATCGAGGTTGAACATTGAATTTGACCGCAACGTTGACCATCGTTGACCGCAGTGTTGACTGAAGTTTGACTTGCGTTGACTGTTTTGGAAGTTGACTTTTGAGGTGTGTGTGACACTGAAGGAAGCCTGATCTTGTTTGTGTTTTATTGAACCTCCGGGAGGTTGGAAGAGCTAGTTTGACCAGCCAAAGTCATTGCTGGCTAGGGCATCCTGTTGACTCTTGTAACAAACATTTCTCCCTATATTTGTTGGACAAGAAAAATTACAAATTCTGATATATTTTTTTGGCTTGTCTTCTATTGATTTTTTATTATGTTCTACCAGCATTTACTTTCATGTTTATGTAATTGCTAATTTGAATTGGGCCTACAAGAAAGATTGAAGTAAATTGCATTAAGCATAAAACATACCATGGTTTTCTAAATTTAACGAGGAGACCATACGAGGGACAATCCTTAGGATGAAGTAAATTTACACAGTGAGGAGGATAGTGATAAGGGAGAAAATGAAGAATAAAAATGATGTTGAAGATTAGGAAATCCCCTTCCTTATAAAGCAGGTGAACAAAATTGTCTATAATTACAAAGTTGTACATCCTTCAGTCAATAGGTGTCATGTGAATAATGATGGTACGACAGGGAAAAGTGGTCCCAGGACCAAATGCCATGGTAAAAGGGGTAGAAATAATGAGGAATTCCACATTCTGGGCGTACAAATGTGAAGAGGGATCAATCGTGGATGCATGAGTTACCTTGACCTTTGTTTTCCACCCCTCTTATTGCCTTTTGCTTTTTTGTCTTTGTATTACTCCCCAAAGCTCTAGGAAATGAGGTCATACTTTGATTGATGTGTAGCAGTGGTTACCCCCTTAGCAGTGGGGTATTTCATCACCCACCAAGGGTTGGGATATGCAAGGGTTCCTATCCATGATGTTGTGGGGAAAAGTTGGCCCCAGGAACCGAGTGATGGCCATAATGATAAGGAGTAGAGCTCATGCTTGGCTTTTATCCACATGCTTATTTTATAATTTTCTTTCTTTTGTTTCTTTCTTATGGCCATGATATGCTCTTTCCTTTTATTTTAGCTGCATCAACCTCCCAAAGTAAAATTTTGAGGCACATACAAAATATGTGGAAAATGGGAGGGGGTGTGCTAAATCCTAGTGGACCCATTGCTAAGTGGACCTGGAGATTGGAGGTGGAGTATAGGCCTTGTAATGTACGAAGGGAAGTGATAAGTATGGGATGGGGAAAATGAGACCACGCTATCTCAATCATTGATTCCCAAGTAGTGCCCTTCCTAAAGCCATGGACCATTAGGAGAGGTCCCATTGGACTAGTATTGAAGATTAACGCCCCATTTAAGGTGAGGGAACAAAACCACAGCCCCTTCTTGCAAGTCACCCCATAATCCATGCCAAATTGCCAAATGAAAAACAAGCACAAGCACCCGATTTCATAATTAATAAAGTACCTTTTGGGTCGGATTTCCCACCTTCCAAAAAGTTCTCTTGACAAATGGGCAAGGAAACATTCATCTAATGTATGTGGCGCAAATAATAATGTCACATTATGATGGCTACTTTGTGGTTGTCAAGGGCTATTGGCTACTAGCTGAAAAAGTTGTCAAGGAGAAAAATTCTCCTATGGGGTCACCACTTTTGGTGGGTAACATAACTCAAATCCTTGCGATTTTATTTTTGACTTGTAACCTACTTGTTGAGGGTTATCAATACTTTTCACTATTGCATGGAATTCGTAAAATTTCTCTTATGAAACTACACATAATATTCTTGTATCAATCACAGGTTTTGATAAGGAGAATATTAATGAAGAAACCTACTGACATTATGACATTATAGACAAACAACGGTTATCCAAATTTGACAACACTTTTGTAGGTCAAAATTTTTGCCGTGGGAGTGTGCAATTGCTAGTAACCTAGATCTGTGAGATTTTATTTTTGACTTGAAACCTACGCGGAAGGAGAGATAAATCAAATCTAAATGAGCTCGTAGAAACTTCAATGGATTTTTTTGAGGTTTACGAAATTCCAAACCTCAAGGTTTAGGTCAGAAGAACCCTGTGACATCAGTTGAAAGTGTTAGAAGATAAACGGCAATTAGATTTTCTTGGTATTTACTTGTGATTAATTAATCTTCTTTCTTTTGTTCATTAACGTTCCTTCTTCATCAAGCAATTACACAAATTGTTCATCCAAGATCACAAAGAATTAAGAGACACAGGAATTTAGGCTTTCATGTCAGGGGAAAACCAACAATATTCTTCTTATTGAATCAATTCGAGATGAGATATCCAACCCAAGATCAAAGACTCACTTAGGGTTTCTCGTCAACCCTCTTCTCTAGTAACAAAAACAAAATAGGTAACTTCTGCTTAAAGATAATCAACCTTGATGTCACAGACTTCTTCTCGACCCTGTCATAGAACTATAGCTCTTCTTGTAGATCCTCGGCTCTATCAAGATTTCAGAGGCTCAATATTGTGATGGACTGTAATCACCTTCAAGTTTTGATCCTTGATTGCACACTTCAAACAACATAGTTCAACTACTTTAGATAACCTGCAAACTCTTTATTTTGACTTCTTCAAATAGCTTAAGGACTTCGTATTACAGGAATAGATGACAATAAAGTCTAGTTTCCTTTTTTTTGAAGACTCCTTCGATACTCTAATTCCTTTTTAATTAGAGAAATTGAATTCTCATGTGCTTCTTGCTTTCTTTTAAAAGAGCTCGATTTGGATACTATATATAGTTGTTCGATGGGTTTCCATAAGCCATATAGGCTGACATGACTAAGAGAGAGGGCCGACTTCACCTTTTGACTCTTTTGAACAAAAGATACAATTCTTTTCCTTTTCTTATAAAATGTCAAAAATGACAACTTAATAGCAAATCTTTGTCTCTTTTGACTCCAAAGAGCATGAAGAACATGCTAGATCAATAAATAAAAATAAATAATAATTTTATTATTATTATGAAGACCGACACTAGTTACATTTTCCAACACTCCCTCTTAATTAAGGAGGTATGCATAATGACTCAATTGATCTATTTCAAATTGAAATATTCACAAAAGAGGAGATCCATATTGATAAGCATCAAAGTATCATCATAGCCAACATTGTCACATTACCAAGGCGTTGACAGGTACACTCTATCTCCTTACGAGATAGGAACAATGCTGAGAGGCATTCTATAGGACACCATACTGCCTCACCACAGTATTTCTCCACCAAAGATACCTAGAGTATATCTACTACCAGACCATTTCCCTCAAGGAAATATCTATCCATCGAACGATTCTTATCCAAGTTAATGTGACTTAGGATGTTCATCCTAATATACCACATTACATGAATGAAGAATTTTTTTCCAAGATGCTTATTCCATCTATCATTCTCCTTATCGATGTCCATGTACTTGACTTAGGATGTCGGTCCTAATCCTTATAGTTCCTGATACACTAAGAACCAAGCTAATTCAATTCATCACTCCCTATCCGTGATGCATGCACTAGAATTACAGTCATTAGTCTTGGCCTAGTACATGACACAGGGAGAACCGATGTCCAACCTTACTCCCTCTCAACCTGAGAGGAGGAATTCATGCTCACTCCCTCTTAATCAGGGATAATTCATCAACAAAGCTTTAGGTTGTGTCAAAAGTACTCATACTTCTCTTACATCAACTACTTGTAATTGTAGCTCTCCTTGTACCAACTCTCTTACCACTTAAGACTGCTCACCTTATAGCTTCAAGGGCTCCGACTATGCCTCCTAACAGATCATTATCCTATACTTGAGGTCTTCAAGGATTTCATCAAGCTATCCTCTTCAGAGTTCCAAGCTTGTACTTTTATCACTGTACAAAGATTCCACTAATATGCCCTCTTATCATTCCTTTATCTGCTATTGAGATCACTAACTTAGGGTTTTTCTTAGCAACTCACACAACAATGGGTCCTTTGTTTATTACGACCACTAAAAAATGTTGTGTAACAACACCATGAGCAGACCACAAACATCAACAAATCTGACCTCTAAATTCTTCTTTTCAAGACAATCCTTTACACTATTTCAAGCCACATCGTATTGTTTTCAGTTAAGTCCTCCTAAAGTTCTATCTACCCAAGAATATTTCTGCACAAACCTTTGAAGGATGCGACCCTAATTACTGGACTAGTATTCCTTATTTTAGGGTCGTAGCCCTTCCCTTATATGTGCACAAAATTTAGGCCATATGAACTCTCCAAAAAACTGATTCTTTAGATGGTTGCTTTTGCATGGAAGAAATCTCAACTAGAGCATCAATAAAAAATCTTTAATAGTAGTCTTAACACTATACATAGGACATCATAGATATACAACCCTACACTTTCCAACCAAGCACTTTTTCTGTTGATAAATGTAACTAGTATCGGTCTTCATAATTGTATTTGAGTCATGATGTAATGTATTTGTCAAAAAGAAAAGCAAAAATATTAATGAGCATGGGTTTCATGCTCTATGAATTTTGTTTCTAGGTCAAGCCTCCATTGAAGCCTTATAGGCTTGTGTCTTGAGTCATTGTCATTTTCATTACATTCTAGACCCTTCTTGGGCTTTGTATGTCAAGAAAGAAATTTTAATTAAGTCAAAAGTGTCGTTCATTACTCCTCCGCCAAGTCGGCTTCAAGAAACCATCAAGTCGACCTCATGAAGGGATTTGACCATCTAGAAGAAGATTATATATAGCCATGCATTCGAGTTATTGAAAGGTCATCCATCCCTCAAATATGTCTGCAATTTGAAGTGTGGAAAGGGGCTCAAGAGGAAGGTTTGAAGGCGAAGAAAGAAGGACAAGACCAACAAAGAAAGGAAGGACACCTATCTAGCAATAAGACGAAAATTTTATGTTACTTTGCCACACGGGGGAAGATGACTAAGGAATATCACAAGACCGAAGGTACAAAGTTGCAGTAAGGGCCGAAGATTCTTGTTTACTTATCTTGAAGAGGTGACTTGGGTTAACTTGTGATGAATTCAACAAGAGTTTGACTCATCTTCTTGAAACTTTGACTTGGTGGATTGGAGGAGGTCATTGTCTTGGTCTAAAGGTCAAGGTTGTCTCATTTGATTTGATTCTAAAGAAGAGAAGAAGAATTTATGGGTTTTCCCCTAGAAGAGGGGTTTTTCCCTGGTCTAGTGCCTACATCTTGTGTTCTTGTCTTTGTGACCTTCATAGCTGTGGAAATTATCTTGATGATAAGAACTTAACAATAAAAGAAGAAAAAAAAATTCACAATTATTTGTCATGTTACAAAGAAATTTCTTTGTCAGGTTGAGAGTTAATAACCGAATATTATTATGTGTAGTTTATTTTCTATTAAAGAAAACAAGCAATAAAATCACAACTGGATTTTTCACCAAAAATAAAATGCAATTCCGAAATAAAACTGGAATTGAGAAAATAGAGCACACACACAATAAAAATGGCAACGTAATTTTTGGACAATTGTCCCCGGAAAAACCTAATGTGGGAAAACCAATGCAATAGATGAGGATTATTATTATTATTATGCAGCAGTGAAATATCTAAGTACAAACCTCGATGCCAAACTAGCAATCTTCAGCAAATAATCTGGCCAAAATTATTAAGGGAAATTTTCCCTTCTCCACAAGCAATCCCTGCACAACGTGCTTAAAAAAACTGGCCCTCCAAGAATGCATAGCCTGAATCTGCCTCTAATTAAGTCATCTTGCCTATTGCTACCTCTGGAAAATTATCCTAGCCTCCGACAACTGAATCGACCTCTTGCCCAGCCAAATCGAACTGTCTCATTGCAGTTGCATACGCAGTCCCTGCACAACCTCTAGTGGAATAACTCTGCCTCTTGCTGTTGTCGCTCTAGAACTGAAAATCTCCTCCAGAATCACTGTCTTTGATCCCTCTCTGTCTCTGTGTCCCTTCTGTCTTGAACTCTTCTTCCCTGCTTGATCGATTTGCAAAGGAACTCAACCTCACTAATATATTCTCCATCTACCCAACGAGTTGCTCTTATAATCTCTCATTGGTGAACCAACGACCTTGATTAGATATCCATCAACAAATAAGATCATCTCTAACTCGATTCGTGTGAGTTTCTAGAGACTTCTCACATTTTTCAATTAATTATTGTTAATTAATCACTTTTGCTAAGTTAGACTTAGGAAATATTTAATTATTAATCAATTAACATAATTGAGCTGTCTCTAGTTCTTTTTCTCCTGGAACTTTTTCAGGGTTTTGGAGATGTTTTGTTCCTTGGACTCTCTGACCAAAGTCGAGACTAGAACACCTGTCTGATGCTACGAAAACTAACACTCCCTCTTAGCGAGGAAGGTGTCTCTCTATCTCATAACATCTCCCAATACGCTATTGATGTCTGACATCTGTGACAAACTTCCACTGCCGACCAACTACTGCGCATACTCTGATTCATTTGCCACTTCGTAGTCGAACCACCCTGCATTTGCGCTGTTACTAACCCTGCACAATACACGTGTACTACTGCTAACACTACTCTACAATGCAACTGATCTCATGCTGCTGCTGCACCTGCAACTACTACAACTGAAAACTAATCTTTGAATCAACTGTCACTGGACTCGCTCTGGAACTTTCTCCTCATTATTTGACTGCAACTAATCTTTGCGTTGTCTACTGAGTCTTTGTATGTGTTGCAACTGCTTTCCTTCCCTCGGCATCTAACTGCAAATAGCTCTGCAACTCTCCCAAAAGATCTAACTGTGCTATCTTGAACACTTATATAACTGCCATTGAATACAGTGGGCCCCTGTAGCAAGGGTAATGATCCATATGAGAAGTAAACTACAATTGTTGTTGCTCCCTCTATGGACCTTGCCAAAATATCTGGAAATCTGGGGTCTAGAGCTCAATATCTCCACACCTCTTTCCTGGAGGTATAACGGCATACAATGTGAATTCATCCTCCAACTTGGAAGACAAATTCTTGATCTCTGTCAAAGTTTTTGCCTGATCCTGCTTCTCCTTCTTGTCCTTCTTCTTCTTCAGAAATTGGGTACTATAGTGACCAAACTCACCACATCTGAAGCACTTGATCTTCGACAAATCCTTCTTTTTCTTCTCTCCTCCCTATGAGCCTTCTCCTTGATTGGAACCTTTCTTTGTCTTTCCCTTTGATGCAAGGGCTACATTGTCCTCTTCAAACCCTTCATTCCTTTGCTACTGCTGCCACTGATATTTCTCTCAACTAGAGCAAGCCTCATCTCCTCCTATGTGAAATCTGCCCACAATCAATCCTATCTTGGTAAATTATCTCGTCCAGTGATACCTTAGATAAAGGAAGCACACTCCACGGTGAAACCATTGAGAGTTGTACACTATAGCTCACTCTCTTGAAGTCCTTCTCCAACTGCAGCAAGATCGTCTTGGATATTCTGAATCCTAGTGAGATAAGGAGTTACTCCTTCACCCTTGTGTGTCCTAGTGGTACCCAACTTCTCTTTCAAAAACATCTTCTGATTCTCAAAAGGATTTTGGAAAATTTTAGCAACTGCATCCCACATTTATTTGGTGTATTCTTGGCCGCTAAGTGTGAGACTATATGATCCTAAATGCCATCAAGGATCAACAACTTTTCCTTGGCCATATCCTTATTGTAATTTTCTAGATGTTGTGGGTCTATCGATATGGCTACAACTCTCTCTACATACATCCTCATAACATGCTAATCTAGTAGGAAAGACATTCTAACTTTAGAGATACAATAATTTGAGGTTCCATCTAGCCTATCCCAATATCAAAGTCCTGCGGAGGTTATTTCTGCAAAACTTACAACTGGGAAAATAAACAAGAATCTCCTCCTTAAATGCTCCACTACCACTTACTCCCTCCTGGAATGCGCATTCCTTCCTTCTGTTGTTGCATTCAACTACTGGAAATCACAGATTTCCCTTAGAGAATTGAATCTAGAAACCCTCTTACAAAAAACCCTCTGTGTATGCTTTTCTCCTCCACCTAGTGCTAATTATGCTATTGCAAAACTGTTGCAAAAAAAATTGCGCCCAAATCCGCTCAACGAAATGACTGATCTGTTCACCAGAATTTCTTCCTAGCAACACCACTTCCTGCTGGGACTGCTACTGAGCTATTTGATCTCTTCCTGCACATGCTACTGGAAATCGAACCCCTGCCCAACAATTTGAACTGCCTGGTTGGCACACTATGCAAATATGGAAATTGTGATGCTGAACTCCCTCTAAACCTGCATAAATATCCTCCTTGCTTCTAAGCTACTGATTTGTATTCAACACTTCTCTAATACCATGTGAAATTTTCACGCTATTGCAACTACTGAAATTATTCTTCTAATTGAATATTATCGTGTGAAGTTTATTTGCTATTACGACAAACAACGAATAAAATCATAAACACATTTTTCACCAAAAATAAAATGCACTGTTGAAATAAAACTAAAACTGAAAAAATAGGGCACACACAATAAAAATGACACCATAATTTTTGGACAATTGTTCTTGGAAAAACCCAATGTGGGAAAACCGATGCAGTGGATGAGGGTTTTATTATTATTATGAAACAATGAAATTTTTGAGTATAAATTTGGATGCCAAACTGGAAATCCTCAACAATTAATTTCGCCAAAATTATTAAGGGAAATTTTCCCTTCTCCACAAGCAATCTTGACACAACCTGGTTCAGAAAACTGGCCCTCCAAGAACCCTTGTGCAAGCCTCTGTGTTGTGCTTGCGCAAACCCTCGCATGCATAGCTTGAATCTACCTTTGATTAAGTTGTCCTACCTGTTGTTGCCTCTGGTAGTGATTATCTGGGCCTCTGGAAAATTATCTTGGCCTCCGACAACTAAATCGACCTCCTACTCAACCAAATTGAACTGCCTCATTCAAGTTGCTTGTGTAGTCCCTTCGTAACCTCTAGTGGAATAACTTTGTCTCTTGTTGCTACCTCTCCAGAATTGGAAATCTGCTCTGGAATCACTATCTTTGCTCCCTCTTTGTCTTTGCGTCCCTTCTAGCTTGAACTCTTCTTCCCCGCTTGATCTTTGCAACTGGAGAGCTCGATCTGCCAAGGAACTCGACCTCACTAATGTATTCTCCATCTACCCATCGAACCACTCTTATAATCTCTCGTTGTTAAACCAACAACCATGATTAGATCCCCATTAACGTTTGAGATCATCTCCAACTTGATCCATGTGAGTTTCTATATAATTCTTGCCTTTCTCAATTAGTTACTATTAATTAATCACTTTTCCTAAGTTTGACTTAGGAAATATTAATTATGATCAATTAAATCAATTGATCCATCTCTAGGTGACCTATTTCCAATAAATGAGGGGCAAAGGGGGTTTTTAGTGTAGCATATAGTCTCCAAAGGCCCTTCAATGCACAAACCATCCAATTATTCTTCAATCTTTCCATCTAACCCTCCAAAAGTATACACACAAAGCCCTAAGGTTGTGTGACTTCACTTTTAGCGATGAATTCAACAAGCACCCTAGAAATTTGGTAGGACAAATCTTACTCACGATTGGCAAGGAAATAAAAATGTAATGATGAACATATGTGGTTAATTCTACATGTTAATGACGAAGTAGATGGAGAAACCTACAATGAAATGTAATTTTTAGAAATGATTATGGAGATTTCGCTTGTACATATAAAGTAGGGAATATGATAAGCAAGTTTTATTTGAAAATCTATTTGACTAGTTTCATTTATGAAGTATTACGTTGAGATGATGAAGATGGAAACTATATTTCTTCATTCAATTTTTTTCACAATTGGTTGAAGAGGAGAGGCCTTGTTGCTCATAAGCTTAATAGAGGACACTATCCAAATGCTAAAAAAATGAATTCTCCTTGTAAATTGAGATAGTTGAGATTGGTGTTGAGGGAGACCATACAATGGACAATATTAAGGATGAAGTAAATTTACACAGTGAGGAAGATAGTGATAAGGGAGAAAATGATGTTGAAGATTAATAAATCCCCTTCCCTATAGAATAGGTGAACAAAGTTGTCTATAATTCCAAAGTTGTACATACTTCAGTCAATAGGTCTCATGTGAATAATGATGGAACGACGAGAAAAGTGGTACTAGGGCCAAATGCCATGGTCAAAGGGGTAGCATTGATGAGGAATTCCACATTTTAGGCGTACAACTGTGAGGTGGGAGAAATCGTGGATGTATGAGTTACCCCGACCTTTGTTTTCCACTCCTATTATTGCCTCTTGCTATATTTTTTCTTTGTATTACTGCCTGAAGCTCTAGTAAATGAGATCATGCTTTGAATGATGTGTAGCAGTGGTTACCCCCTTAGTGGTGGGGTAGTTCGTCGCCCACCAGGGGTTGGGACATGCAAGGGTTCCTTTCCATGATGTGGTAGGGAAACATTGGCCTCAAGGACCGAGTGATGGCCATAATGATAAGGGGTAGAGCTCATGCTTGGCTTTTTCCCATGTGCTAATGTTAATGTCCCAACCATCTTTTGCATTTTATAATTTTATTTCTTTTGTATCTTTCTTGTAGCTATGATATGCTCTTTCCTTTTCTTTTAGCTGCATCAACCTGTAAGGGAAAAATTTCAACACCCATCCTAGATATGTGGAAAAGGGGGCGGGGTGTGCTAAATCCCAATGGAACCATGGTTAATTGGACCCGAAGATGGTAGGTGGAGTATAGGGCTTGTATTGTACGGAGGGAAGTGATAAGTATGGAATGGGGAAAATAGGACCACACTATCTCAATCAAGGTTTCCCAAGTAGTGTGAAAATTCTATAATGTAGAATTCTACTGCAGTTATTGATTATATTTCTTCTATTGCATTCTCACACAATTATTTAACATTTTATTGTGTTAAATATCAAAATAAAATTTGTTGCAAACTTCACGATAAATAAACAACATGAAAGAAATAGCACAAGTATTCACACATAGACACCGTTATTTTTGGACAATTGTCCCTGGAAAAACCCAACTCGAGAAAACCAGTGCAACAAATATGAGGGTTTCTTTATTATGCAAAAATTTTGAGTACAAATGTGTGATTGTATTTATCAATCAATCACCTGAAGAAATCTGATGAGAATAGGCTTAGTGAGACAGTTCTCACTTCACCACGAAGTTCCGACACTGACCTGCACCCACTCTGAGTGTCTCTACGTGATTTTTGCGCAGTGACTGCATCACTGCTGTTGCTACTCGTTATGGTTGCCTCGGTGCTCACTGTTGTGTGAGACTAGAGTTTTCTCCTCTTCTGGAAATTCCCTCCGGCTACTGGATGAACCCTTAGTTGTCTCTCCAACTGAAATTGAAACTCCCTCTACTGATTTACGCTAGCCCAGCATAACTATTGTTTGGCTATCTCTGCGCTGCTGCTATGGCTCCCTTCTCACTTCTCTTCCCGCACTCCTTATTCTTCAGAAATTCTCCCTCCTAGAGATTTCACCTTCCCCTCTCTACAATCGAGAATCACTTCGATTCTTCCTTCGACTGAATAAATCGATCTCTTGATTCTTTCTCTATCTGATGTGTGTTTTCCATAGGCCCCTCAGCCTCCTTATAATCCTTCGTTGACCCTTCAACAACCAAGATTAAAACATGATCAAGGGCTAGGATTAACTTGGAGGTGATCCATGACTTTATCTAGAAGATTCACACTTGGTTTAATTAATACCCTTTAATTAATCAGTTTCCCTAAGTTTAGACTTAGGAAAACATTAAAAAATGATTAATTATTTTAATTAAACCATCTCTAAGTTGGATTTTCCAAAACCATTTCTGGGTTTTGTGGAATACATGTGTCTTAGCCTACATACAAAGGTACAAGGCTAGAGAAAATTTGATGCTACCATAAATCTGTTGAGATTCAACAAGATGATGATCCTAGTGAAAATTAAGCACCTACACTAGGATGGAGCCTCAGGCTATTTTTAGGTGTAAGTCTATTTTTAGAATGGATGAGAAAATTCTATTTATAGCGGAAGTCTATTTATAGATGGTGAGCAAATTCTATTTATATATGATGTTCTATTTTTAGATGTATGTGCAAAGTCTATTTATAGATCGCATGTCTATTTATAGATGCATGTTGACTATTATTATCCCTTAATAATAGTTGAACAATAAATATTAATCTATTTTCATGGAGCACTTGGAATCAGTTAACTGAAGTGGAAAACCAGTTAGCTGATTGAATTTCGAGTTCTAAGGTTGGTTGGTGGGACATGCAAGTGAACTTAGTTGTAACTGAGTGATTTGAAGTTGTAACAAAGTTGGATGTGTAGTTATGTGAGATGTAAAGTAGTTTAGCTCAGTTAAGTGAGTTAAACTCAGTTGTGCTAGTTGTAACTGAAGATACACTAGTGAGAGATCAGTGAATTAAATATTAAATTAGTTCACATGGAGTGATCTCACAAGCCACTGAAGATTTACTACTATTAACTACATGCATGTCAGATCCAGTGGAGACCCAATTGAGAGGTAGGTGAAAGGGACAGTTGACTATCAGTTGTACTATATTGGATTGCACTCTTACAAGCTAAACACACATTGGATATGCTCATGAGGATTGCGCAGTCAAGGAGGGTCTGATTGCATCGAATTGGTCTTTGTAATCAACTTGGATTGCGCAGTGGAGGCAGGCTGTGGTGAGGCAGAAATTTGGCTAAGGCATTTGTCAATTTCTGCAAGACAGTGTGAGACGATTGTATATTGTACTGAGAGCTCTTGGATTAGATTTTTGTATGAGATTGTTTCATGATCCATGGTATATACATAATATATGATAGTGGGGTTTTTAGCTTTATGCCTTCCCGATAAACATCTATGTTATGTGTGAATGATCTTTCTTCATGTGTTTGCAATTGGCGATCGTGTTTTAAATTTCCACAAGAATTTTTGTAGAAGCGATTTTGTATTAAACAGTGGCATATAATTGTTAGATCAAGAGAATCCAGGCAATACGTAATTGTATTAAAATTTTTGCAAAATCAACACTCCCTCTTAGTAAGGAAAGTGCTCTAGCAATACAAGTCTATGTGTATCTCTGACTTCTGTAATATCTGTTGTTGTGTTGTTGATGCTGCTCACCAACATTGCACAAAATTGTTGCATTTGCATTGTTGTTGACTCTGCATGCTGCTGCCAACTGCCACTGTACTACAACTCCCTCCTGCATTTGTGCTGAAGATCCATTGACTACCGAAATGGATTTTCAGTCATACCCAACTGTTCTCTGAACTGAGTGAACTTAATCCTCCCTAGAGCCTTAGTGAGTATATCTGTTGTCTGTTCTCCTGTGGGAATGTACTGGAGTTGTGCAACTCCATGCTGAACACAGTCTCTGATAAAATGACACCTGATGTCAATATGTTTGGACCGATCATGAAATGCTGGATTTTCAGAGTTTGATACAACTCTGATTGTCACAGTAAATGCAAGTCGGCTCCATCCTGCTCCTAAATAGACTCACGAGATGTTTATGAAGCCATATGGCTTCACATGTAGCTATACTAGCTGCCATGTACTCTGCCTCGAATGTGCTCAATGCTACTAACTTATGTTTCCTACTGCACCAGGACACCATTCCTAATCCAACGTTGAAACAATACCCAGAGGTACTTTTCCTGTCCACTGAGCTTCCTACCCAATCTGCCTCTGTGAATCCACTGAGTCTGACATCCTCTCCTCGGCCATACAGTATAAATCTAACTGTTCCTCGTACATACCTCAACATGTGCCTTGCTGCTGCCTGATGCACTCTTTTGGGTTCCACCATGAACTGACTAAGAGTGTTGGCAGCGAAGCAAATGTGTGGTCTGGTGTTGACCAAATGCATCAATGACCCGATGAGCTGTTTGTATAAGGTGGAGTCCACTTCTGCGTCTTCAATATCTGCTGAGCCTCTTTGCTAATCCGACCACTGGTGGAAGGTTGTTCTATCAACTCTTCCTCTTGATTTGGTTGTTCTTCAGATTGAATCTCCTCCTGATCTACTTCAGTGAAAATGTTAGTACCTGTACTAGGTACCAACGTCTGTCTTTCTATCTGATCTTATTGGTGCCCCTGCTGCTCTTCCACTAAAGGAACTTCTGTTGTTTGATCCTCTGCCGGCATATCACGTGATTTCTGAAAAGCTCTATCCTCCATGAGCTTGACATCGCGTCTTATCACAACCTTCTTGCTGCTAGGAATATAGATCCTATATTCCTTGGAGGTTTCACTGTATCCTATAAGATACCCCCTCTCTGCAGTCTGATCAAGCTTTCTTCTCTTCTCGCTTGGTATATGACAGTATGCCATGCTACCAAATATCCGAAGGTGCCCTACCTCCGGTTTCTTCCTTGTGAAAACCTCTTAAGGATACTTCTTCCTCAATGCTTTATGAAGAGTCATGTTCTGGATGTACAATTCCGTGTTGCAGGCTTCAACCCGTAAATATCTTGCCAAATCAAGGTCGAATAACATGGGCTTGGCTGCACCTACAATTGTCCTATTTTTCCGTTCTGCCACACCATTCTGTTCGGGATTGTATGGTGCAGTCCACTCCCTCCTGATGCCCTCCTTTTCATAGAAATATGTGAAGTCTCCATCTATGTATTCTCCACCATTATTTGAACACAACATCTTGATTTTCTTCCCCATCATATTTTCAAAAAGAGCTTTGAATTCTTTGAACTTTTCAAAGACTTCATCTTTAGTCTTTAGGAAGTAGATCCAGGTTTTCCTAGAGTGATCATCGATGAATGTGACAAAATATTTTCCACCCTTGAGAGCGTTAGTGGACATAGGTCCACATATATCTGAGTGTTTCAGTCCCAATATACTTGTTGCTCGGTTTTCACTTATGGGAAAAGTTGCCTTAGCGTACTTTCCAAGTACACATCCTCAGCATACATCATCATGCTCCATACTGAGAACAGGCACCCCATCAACGGTTTCTCTGAGCATCTTCAATGCACCATGGTGCAAGTGTCCCATTCTTCTATGTCAAAGTTCATTCAACCCTTTCTTGTCTTCAGGATTACTACTGATTAGTGCCATCGGAGACTCAAGCTGCAACCTGTATAGTCTGTTGCTTCTAACTCCAAACTGCCTTGTTTGCTTCCAACTAGGGTGCTTGACGTATACCCTCTTTCCGACAAAGTGTATTTCATACCCTTTGTCCTGCAACTGGGATACTAAGATTAAATTCATGCCAAGCCCTGGCACATGTAGTACATCTGTGACCTTGACACTGGTTCCGGCTTCCGTCTGAAACACTACGGCTCCTCTCCCAACTGGAGTGCATTTCGTGCTATTATCCATAGTGATTTGGAAGTTCATCTGCTCCTCCCTATAGCTCGAGAAATATTCTAATACTCCAATCATGTGACTGAAGCCCCGCTATCAATATACCAGGTTCCTGCAGATGCTAAACTTGACAAGCATTCAAAATCCTCTTCTAACCTAGAGGATAAAACATCTAAGTCTACCATACTTATCTGTGCTTTCTTTTCTCTGTGATGCGTCCCTTCTGAAGCTTCTGGATTGCACAACCTCTTCTCTGACTCTGCTTCCTTTGGTTCTGGCGGCTCTGATACCATGTGAAAATTCTATAATGTAGAAATCTACTGTAGCTACTGATTATATTTCTTCTATTGCATTCTCACACAATTATTTAACATTTTATTGTGTTAAATATCAAAATAAAATATGTTGCAGATTTCACAATAAATAAACAACATGAAAGAAATAGCACAAGTATTCACACATAGACACCGTTATTTTTGGACAATTTTCCTCGAAAAAACCCAACTCAAGAAAACTGGTGCAACAGATATGAGGGTTTCTTTATCATGCAAAAATTTTGAGTACAAATGTGTGATTGTATTTATCAATTAATCATCTGAATAAATCTGATGAGAATAGGCTTAGTAAGATAGTTCTCACTTCACCACGAAGTTCCGGCACTGACTTGCACCCACTCTGAGTGTCTCTGCGTAATTTCTGTGCAGTGACTATGTCCCTCATGCTGTCACTGCGTCACTGTTGCTGCTGCTTGTTATGGTTGCCTCGATGCTCACTGATGTGTGAGACTAGAGTTTTCTCCTCTTCTGTGCCCTCCGGCTACTAGATGAACCCTTAGTTGTGTCTCCAACTTAAATCTAAACTCCCTCTGTTGCTTTGCGTTGGCCCAGCGTAACTATTGCTTGGCTATCTCTACGCTGCTGCTATGGCTCCCTTCTCACTTATCTTCCCGCACTCCTTATTCTTCAGAAATTCTCCCTCCTAGAGATTTCACCTTCCCCTCTCTGCATCGAGAATCACTTCGATTCTTCCTTCGACTGAAGAAATCGATCGCTTGATTCTTTCTTTGTCTGATGTGTGTTTTCCATAGGCCCCTCACCCTACTTCTTATAATCCTTCGTTGATCCTTCAATGGCCAAGATTAAAACATGATCAAGGGCTAGGATTAACTTGGATGTGATCCATGATTTTATCTATAAGATTCACACTTGGTTTAATTAATACCCTTTAATTAATCAGTTTCCCTAAGTTTAGACTTAGGAAAACATTAAAAAACGATTAATTATTTTAATTAAACCATCTCTAAGTGGAATTTTCCAAAACCATTTCTGGGTTTTATGGAATACATGTGTCTTAGCCTATATACAAAGGTACAAGGCTAGAGCACATCCGATGCTACCATAAATCAACAAGTAGTGCCCTTCCTAAAGCCATGGGCCATTAAGAGAGGTACCATTGGACTAGGATTGAAGAGTAACCCCGCATTTTCATAAGTCACCCCATAGTCCATCCCAAATGCACAAATGAAAAACAAGCATAAGCACCCGATTGCATAATGAATAAAGTACCTTTTGGGTTGGATTTCCCACCTTCCAACATGTGCTCTTGACAAATGGGCGAGGAAACATACAACTAATTCAGGTGGCGTGGATAAGAATTGCACATTACGTTGACTACTTGATGGTTTTCAGGGGATGTTGGCTGACGGGTGGAAAAGATGACCAGGAAAAACATTCTCCTATGGGGTCACCACTTTTGGTGTGTAACATAACCTAAATCCTTGTGATTTTATTTTTGGCATGTAACGTAGTTATTGAGGTTTATCAATACTTTTCACTAATGCATGGAATTCGTAAACTTCCTCTTACAAAACTACTCATAAAATTCTTGTATCAATCATAGGTTTTGATAAAGAGAATCTTAATGAAGAAACCTACTACATTATGACATTATGGACAAACAATGGTTATCCAAATTTGAAAACACTTTTGTAGGTCGAAATATTTTTTGTGGGGCGTGTGCAGATCCGTGAGATTTTATTTTCGACTTGAAACCTACGTGGAAGGAGGGATAAATCAAACTTAAATGAACCTATACAAACTTCTTCGGATTTTTTGAGGTTCATGAAATACCAAATCTCAATGTTTAGGTCAGATGAACCTTGTGACATGGGATGAAAGCCCCTAATCTAGGATAAGGATGGGAAAAACACCCTCTTCACCATTAATTAATGTAAATTACAAATTTTAAGGGACATTCATGCCAATTGTACAAATTCTAAGTGGCACAAACCCACAAAAGTAACCCATTTCCAATAAATGAGGGAAAGGTGGGTTTTAGTGTAGCATATAGTCTCCAAAGGCCCTTTATTTCACAAACCATCCAATTATTCTTCAATGTTGTTATCTAACCCTCCAAAGTACGCACACAAGTCCCTAAGGTTGGATGACTTCACTTTCAGGGGTGACTCAACAAGCACCCCACAAATTTGGTTGGACAAATCTTACTCATGATTGGCAAGGAAATAATGATGTAAGGATGAAAATATGTGGTTAATTCAACATGTTAATGACAAAGTAGATAGATAAACCCACAATGAAATGTAATTTTTACAAATGATTATGAAGATTTCCCTTGTTGATTTAAATTAGGAAATATGATAAGTAGGTTTTATTTGAAAATATATTTGATTAGTTTCATTTATGAAGAATTATACTGATACGATGATGATGAAAACTATATTTCTTCATTCAATTGTTTTTTACATTTGGTTGAAGAGGAGAGGCCTTGTTGATCATAAGTTTAATAGAGGACACTCTCCAAATGCTGAAAAAATGAATTCTCCTTGTACATTGAGATAATTGAGATTGGTGTTGAGGGAGACCATATGAGGGACAATATTAAGGATGAAGTAAATTTACAAAGTGAAGAGGATAGTGATAAGGGAGAAAATGAAAAGAATGAAAATGATTTTAAAGATTAGGAAATCCCCTTCCTTATAGAGAAGGTGAACACAATTGTATATAATTACAAAGTTGTACATCCTTCAATCAATAGGTGTCATGTGAATAATGATGGAATGACGGGAAAAGTGGTCCATAGGCCAACTGCCATGGTCAAAGGGGTAGCAATGATCAGGAATTCCACATTTTTTGCGTACATGTGTGGAGGGAGCAATCGTGGATGCGTGAGTTACCTTGGCCTTTGTTTTCCACCCCTCTTATTGCCTTTTTTCTTTGTATTACTGCTCGAAGCTATAGGAAATGAGAGCATGCTTTGATTGATGTGTAGCAGTAATTACCATCTTAGTGGTGGGGTAGTTCATCGCCCACCAAGGGTTGGGACATTCAAGTTTTCCTTTCCATGATGTGGTAGGGAAACACTGGCCTCAGGAACCGAGTGATGGCCATAATGATAAGGAGTAGAGCTCATGCTTGGATTTCGCCCATGTATTAATGTTAATGTCCCAACCATATTTTCATTTTATAATTTTTTTTCTTTTGTTTCTTGCTTGTGGCCATGATATTATCTTTCCTTTTATTTTAGCTGCATCAACCTGTCAAGGAAAAATTTCGAGGCCCATCCCAAATATGTGGAAAATGGAAGGGGGTGTGCTAAATCCTAGTGGACCCATGGCTAAGTGGACCTAGGGATTGGAGGTGGAGTATAGGGTTCGTAATGTAAGGAGGGAGGTGATAAGTATGGGATGGTGAAAATGGGACCATGCCATCTCAATCAACGTTTCCCAAGTAGTGCCATTCCTAAATCCATGGGCCATTAAGAGAGGTCCCATTGGACTAGGATTGAAGATTAACCCCCCATTTAAGGTGAGGGAACAAAACCATAGTCAAAACCTTTCCTTCTTGCAAGTAACCCCATAATCCATGTCAAATTGCCAAATAAAAAACAAGCATACATTTGCATAATGAATCAAGTGCATTTTGGGTCAGATTTCCCACCTTCCAACAAATCCTCTTGACAAATGGGCAAGGGAACATACATTTAATGCACGTGGCATAGATAAGAATGCCACATTACGTTGGTACTTGGTCGTTGTGAGGTTTTGTTGGCTGCTAGCTGGAAAAGATGACCAGGAGAAAAGTTCTCCTATGGGGTCACCACTTTTGGTTGGTAACAGAACCCAAACCCTTGTGATTTTATTTTCGACCTGTAACCTACTTGGTGAGGGTTATCAATACTTTTCATTAATGCATGGAATTTGTAAACTTTCTCTTACGAAACTACACATAAAATTCTTGTATCAATCACAAGTTTTGATAAGGAGAATCTTAATGAAGAAAGCTACTGACATTATGACATTATGGACAAACAATGGTTAACCAACTTTGACAACACTTTTGTAGGTCAAAATTTTTGTTGTGGGGCATGTGCAATTACTAGTAAACCTATATCCGTGAGAATTTATTTTCGACTTGAATCCTACATGGAAGGATAGATAAATCAAACCTAAATGAGCTTGTAGAAACTTCAATAGATTTTTTTGAGGTTTACGAAATTCCAAACCTCAAGGTTTAGGTGAGAAGAACCCTGTGACATAGGTTGAAAGTGTTAGAAAATCAATGGAAATTAAATCTTCTTACTTGGTAATTACTTGTGATTAATTAATCTTCTTTCTTTTGTTTATTAATGTTCCTTCTTCATCAACCAATTACACAAATTGTTCATCCAAGATCACAAAGAAGTAAGAGATAGGAATTTAGGCTTTCATGCCAGGGAAAAACCCAACAATCTTCTTCTTATTGAATCAATTCAAGATGATATATCCAGTCCAAGATCAAGGACTCACTTAAGGTTCCTCTTCAGCCCTCTTCTCTAGTAAAAAAAACAAAATAGTTAACTTTTGCTTAAATATAATCAACGTTCTTGTCACATACTTCTTCTCGGCCCTTTCATAGAACTATAGCTCTTCTTGTAGATCATCAAATCTATCAATATTTCAAAGGTTCATTCTTGTTATAGACTGTAATCACCTTCAAGTTTTGATCCTTTATTGCACACTTCAAAAAACAGACTCTGAATACTTTAGATCACAGGCAGACTCTTTAGCTTGAATTCTTCATATAGCTTTAAGATTTCATATTGCAGGAATAGAGCACAAGAAAGTCTGGTTTTCTTTTCATTGAAGACCCTTTCTATACTCTGGTTCCTTTTTAATTAGAGAAATTGAATTCTCATGTGCTTCTTGCTTGCTTTTAAAATAGATCGACTTGGAGACTATGTATAGTTGTTCGATGGGTTCTCATAAGCCATATAGGCTGACATGACTGAGAGAGAGGGCCGACTCCACTTTTTTACCCTTTTGAACAAAAAATACAATTCTTTTCCTTTTCTTATAAAATGTCAAAAATGACAAGACTTAATAACAAATAACTTTTATTATTTTGACTCCAAAGAGCATGAAGAATATGCTAGATCAATAAATAAAGACAAATAATAATTTTTTTTTTATGAAGACCGAAACTAGTTAAATTTTCCAACACTCCCTCTTAACTAGGGAGGTATTCATAATGACTCAACAGGTTTATCTCAAAGTGAAATACTCACATAAGAGGATATCCAAATTGATAAGCATCAAAGTATCATCATAGCCAACATTGTGACATTACCAAGGATTTGACAGGTACACTCAATCTCCTTACAAGATTAGAGCACAATGCTGAGGCATTCTATATGACACCATATTGCCTCAGCACGATACTTTCTCCACCTAGGATACCTGGAGTATATCTACTACCGGACCATTTCTCTCAAGGAAATATTTTTCCATCGAACCATTCTTATCCACGTCCATGTGACTTATGATATTCATTCTAATGTATCTCATTACTTGACTCAAGAATGCCTTCCCAAGATGCTTATTCAATCTATCACTCTCCTTATCCATGTCCTTGTACTTTGACTTAGGATGTTGGTCTTAATCCATCAGAGTCACTAACACAAGGAGAACCAAGCTAATTCAAATCACCATTCTCCCTATCCATGATATATGCACTAGACTTACAGTTATTAGTCCTGACCTAGTGAGACAGGGAGAACCAATGTCCAACCTTACTCCCTCTCAACCTAAGAGGAGAAATCATGCTTACTCCTTCTCAGTTAGGGAGGATTCATCAACAAGCCTCAGGTTGTTTCAAAAGTACTCATACTTCTCTTACATCAACTACTTGTACTTGCAGCCCTCTTATCACTTAAGACTGCTCACCTTGTAGCCTCAAGGGCTCCAACTATGCCTCCTAACAGATCATTATCCTCTACTTGAGGTCTTCAAGGATTTCATTAAGCTGTCCTCTTCATAGTACCAAGCTTGTACTTTGATCACTATACCAAGATTCCACTAATATTCCCTCTTATCATTCATTTGTCTGTTATTCAGATGACTGAACTAGGATTTTTCTTAGCAACTTACACAACAATAGGTCCTTTGTATCTTAGGACCAAGAAAAAATGTTGTTTAACAACACCATGAACAAACCACAAGCATCAAAAAATCTGACCTCTAAATTCTTCTATTCAAGACAGTGCTTTACACTAGTTCAAACCACATCGTACTATTTCCAGTTACAATCCTCCTGAAGTTCTAAGTAGCCATACAAATTTCTGCACAAACCTTGAAGAATGTGACCCTAATTACTGGACTAGTAGTCCTTTTAGATTCTTAGTCCTTCCCTCATATGTGCAGAAAATTTAGGCCATATGAACTCTCCAAAAACTAACTCTTTAGATGGTTGCCTTTGCATGGAAGAAATCTCAACTAGAGCATCAATACAAACCCTTTAATAGTAGTCTCAACACTATACATATGACATCATAAATCTACAACCCTACACTTTCCAACCAAGCACTCTTTCTGTTGAGAAATGTAACTAGTATCAATCTTCGTAATTGTATTTGATTCATTATGTAAGTATCCGCCAAAAAGAAAGAAAAATAATTTTTATTGTAAAAGAAAAATTATTAATGAGCATGGGTTTCATGCTCTACGAATTTTGTTTCTAGGTCAAGCCTCCATTGAAGGCTTATAGGCTTATAGGTTTTTGTCTTGAGCCTTTCTCATTTTCATTACATTCTAGACCCTTCTTGGGCTTTGTATGCCAAGAAATAAATTGTAATTGAGTCAAAAGTGTCATTCATACCTACTCCACCAAGTTGGCCTCAAGAAACCATCGAGTTGGCCTCATGAGTGGATTCAACCATCTAGAAGAAGATTTTATATATCCATGCATTCAAGCTATTGAAAGATCATCCATCCGTCAACTCTATCTGCAATTTGAAGTGTGAAAAGGGGATCAAGAGGAAGGTTTGAAGGCGAAGAAAATAAGGACAAGGTCAACAAAGAAAGGAAGGATGCTTATCTAGCAATAAGTCGAAAATTTTATGTTACTCTGCCACATGTGGGAAGATGACTATGGAATATTGCAGCACCAAAGGTACAAAGTTGGAGTAAGGGCCGCAGATTCTTGTTGACTTATCTTGAAGAGGTGACTTGGGTTAACTTGTGATGAATTCGTCAAGAGTTTGGCTAATCTTCTTAAAACATTGATTTGGTGGATTGGAGGAGGTCATTGTCTTGGTCTAAAGATCAAGGTTTCCTCATTTGTTTTTATTCTAAAGAAGGGAAGAAGAATTTCTGGGTTTTTCCCTAGTTGAGTGCCTACATCTTGTGTTCTTGTCTTTGTGATCTTCATAGTTGTGGAAATTATCTTGATGATAAGAACTTAACAATAAAAGAAGAAATTTTAAAAAAAAATCACAAGTAATTGTCATATTACAAAGAAATCAAATGAAAAGAAACCCTATAAGATGCCCTAAGGATTTATCAACACTTTCTTCTTGAAGGCTCTGCTACTTGGCATCCTAACTAGTTCGGATTTGTGGAGAAAGACATCAATCCTCACCACAACTTGGACTGATCCTTCTTTTGCACATAAATAAGATACTCGACCCTCATTCCTCCATTCTCAGAACCTAGAATACAACATACAAGAACCTTATGTCCTTCACCCTTCTCTACTGCAACTCGTCCTTAACCCAGTAGCCAAAATAACCTTTCAGCCTTAGTCACAAGGAAGTTCGGATCCTTTTTCACACAATGATGCACAAAACCGTCCACACACTTTTCACCAAATCGGCTAGCCTTCCTCCTTGAATTTGTACTAGAACATGAGAAAAAAAAATACTTCTTTGTGCTTCTTATCTGACTTGATTTCCTGAGGTATGTGGCCTCCTAAGCTCAGTTTTTATTTGAGAAGAATGTACTTGATGTGATAGATTTCAAAACTATCTACTCCTCCCTCTTTACAATAATTTTGAAGACGAAGTACTATCCAAAAATACATCCTAAAAAAAAATGCTATCTTGCCTTCTATGTTACAAACCTTGTGCTTGATACACTGGTCACCATTCTTAGTAGTAGAGGTCTTTGACAACTTCCTTCTGTTTCATCTTCAGTTATTAGTGCCTCAAACCTTTTATTCCTTTTATTGTTCTTATGGTTTTTAGGACGATTTGATTTGTAGTATCCATATTCATGACAACCAAAGCACTGGACTTTGGACATGTCTCTATTTTTTATTTTCTTCTTCTTGTCAAAATTTTTCTTTGAATTAGTTGCAAAGGCTTGAGAAGTTTCATTGCCAGGTTGAGAGTTACTTCTAGCCTTTATTTTGGATTATTCTATTGAACATTGAGATCATAATTTTTCAAATGATGGAGATTCTTTTCTTGCACAAATGCTACTTGAAAAGCCATCCCACTCTTTGTGAAATTTTCACTCTGTTGCAACAACTGGAAATTATTCTTCTAACTAAATATTATTATGTTCAATTTATTTTCTATTACAACAAACAACGAATAAAATCACAACTGCAATTTTCACCAAAAATAAAATGCACTGCCGAAATAAAACTGGAACTGAGAAAATAGAGCACACAGAATAAAAATTACAACATTATTTTTGGACAATTGTACCTGGAAAAACCTGATGTGGGAAAACCGGTGCAACAGATGAGGGTTATTATTATTATTATGCAGCAGTGAAATTTCTGAGTACAAAGCGGGATTCCAAACTGGCAATCCTCATCAAATAATCTGGCCAAAATTATTAAGGGAAAATTTCCCTTCTCCACAAGCAATCCATGCACAACCCACTTCTGGAAAACTGGCCTGCCAATAACCCTTGTGCAGGGCTCTGCGCAAACCCTCACACGCATAGCCTGAATCTTCCTCTGATCAAGTTGTCATGCCTATTGTTGCCTCTGGAAGTGATTCTCCGACCCTTTAGAAAATTATCTCGGCCTCCGACAACTTAATCTACCTCCTTCTCAACCAAATCGAACTGCCTCATTGAAGCTGCGTGCGCAGTCCCTACACAACCTCTAGTGGAATAACTCAACGTCTTGTTGATGCCTCTTTGGAATTGGAAATCTCCACCGGAATCTCTGTCTCTGCTCCCTCTTTGTCTTTGTGTCCCTTCTTCCCCGAACTGTTCTTTCCTGCTTGATCTCTACAGTCGGATAAATCGATTTGCTAAGGAACTAGACCTCACTAGTGTATTCTCCATCTTGCCATCGAGTTGATCTTATAATCTCTCATAGGTGAACCAAAAACCATAATTAGATACCCATCAACGGCTAAGATCATCTCTAACTCGATCTGTGTGAGTTTCTAGAGACTTCCCACCTTTCTCAATTAAAAATTTTAAATTAATCACTGTTCCTAACTTAGACTTAGGAAATATTCAATTATTGATCAATTATCATAATTTAGCCATCTCTAGGTGTTTTTCTCCTGGAACGTTTTCTGGGTTTTGGAGATCCCGTGTTCCTTGGCCTCTCTGAAAAAATTCTAGACTAGAACATTGGTCCGATGCTACGAAAACTAACACTCTTTTGGTAAGACATTGATTGCCACTATAATTTATTCTAAATCCGATATTTTCTCACCAGCCTCTAGGAGTTGATCTTTGATTTTTGATAGCTTCATGAAAAAGGAAGCTATAGTGTCTTCTTTTGTCATTTTTTATTGACATAATTGAGTCCTCAAGGTTATCATGTGACCTGTTGTACCGATGGAGCATAATTTCACCAAGGTATCATAAATTTCTTTAGATGTAGATAGTTCTGATACAAAAATGACAAGGTGGTCTTTGATAGACTCAAAGAGAAGTCATTGAGCCTTAATTTCTCCCTTTTCATATTTTTCAACTTCCTCGGCATTATTCTCGTTTGGAGTAGGTACATTTCCTAGAATGAACTTCATGACATCAATTTCTCTATGGGCTAAGTCAATTCTCTTTTTCCATGCCTTGAAGTTGAATGCTCCTTCTAACTTATTGCTTTCTTTGCACATATATGCCATTGGATTAGACATAATGAATTGGAGGTGAGCTGATGGTAAAATATATCTTCAGATGTGGCTACAAAAATTGACTTCTTGAGCCAATAAAAGATATCTTCAGATGTGGCTACAAAAAATTACTTCTTGAGCCAATAGGCCAACTACAAAATCTACACTCGCTGGTTTTGAACCTGTGACCTTTGAAGAGGAAATGCATGTTTTTAACCATTAGGCCCATTTGAGCTGTACCGATCTGTAGAATAACTATTAAATGTTTCGATATAATTGCTTATGGTTTCTTAGTCACATCACAAGGTCATTTTCATAGAGGAGCTATTAGAAAGTTTTGATGATGATGTCCTAATTAGTTGGAAGAAAGGTTGTTCCCGAACAAATGTGTACATAGGCCCTATATCTGACTTTAAAACTATTTCAAAAAATTTCAAAAATTTTAAAATATAAAACAAATATATTAGAGAAAAGTTGTTTCCCGAACAAATGTGTGCATAAGCCCTACATGTGACTCTAAAACTATTTCAAAAAAATTCAAAACTTTTAAAATATAAAACAAATATATTAATGTAAAGAAAATCCGGATTCCTTGTTAAATATGATCAAATCCTACACCTTCATTACACAGTATTAATTATCATAAAATCGATTCCCTGAATATAAGTTATCAGTTAGTATAAAATTCAATGCCATTGTGAAAAAAATGATATATGCTCGTTATAAGTTTCGATAAAATGCAATTCGATATTATAAATCATGGTAAAATGCAAAGATCTCATTAAACATATATGTATATGTCATAGTCATAACTTTTGAAAAAATAACCATTTGCTAGGTAAACAATGATTTTTCTTCTTGTTACTAACGGCGGGAGAGACGAGCCTTTTGAATCATACAATTGAGGCAGTAGAGTGCGCTCTTAAATATTTTGAGTACATTGCCAAGAACAAGAGAGTAAAGAATGGAGCTTTGCAAATACTTGAAAGTTGAAACCCATGATGTTGATATATATCTTGGCCTAACTATTCAATAGTATGTCACACATCGAGTTAGATCACAAGTCAGGCTTAATTTTAGGTATTTTAATTTAGTTTATCTAAATGTTTGACTTTTTTTCTTGTGTAGATTTTTTTATCAATTTTGTCTAAAATTTGGTTAGAAATTGTTTGAATTGTAGTTTTGAGTTTTTCAAAGTGTTGAGTCTATTTATACATTCAAAAATGTAATTTAAATGAAAATTGTGATCTTACCAATGATCGTATCATCGGATTCTAGTCAAAAAGCCAAAAAGTTGAACATTTAAACTCTGCCTTTGAATAATAATGAGAAAAAATAAGATAAGAAGCTTTTTCCCATCAAAACTGTTATAATATTCGACTGTGTTAGAATCAACAAATTCTTCTAGCCTACCTTGAACAGATTTGATTTTTGGGTTGAAGCTAGCTGAATTTCAAACCTGAAGGTTAAAATTCAATGAATTTTGTGATTTAATTATAAAGAGTTCCTTTATTTTGAGTATTATCCTTATGAGGCAATATCATTTTGTTTTAGACCTTCTCTCTACTTATGGTGTGTATATGTAAGTTAATTTCTTTATTTGACATAAGAAAGAGTCATAGAAGGGGATGGAATTTAATTTTCCCCTGATGAGAAGAGACATATGTTGAATAAAGAGTACTTGATGTTAACCCTTATATTGATAATTTTGATCGAATATCAGATTTAAATTTTTTTTCTTTTCTTTTGGAAATAAATATTGTGGCGTTAAATCACACTTATTATGTGCAACAAATCAACGATGTTTGAAGACTTATAGAAGCAACTCCTAAATGAACAAGACAACTTAAAAGTGTTTGAAAAAGGATTGTTGACTTCAAAGGGAGAGAAACTACGTTGCAGGAACACACAATTATTCCTCTTACCTTCGCTTGAAATGGTCCAAAACCTTGAAACGAAAATATGAAATGCATTTTGTATAAGCACAAAGCATTTTGAGCGAGTTTCACAATGTTTCATGGGCACGTTTCAGCCTCAAGAGGTCCCCACGTTTCAGTGCTTCCTTGAGTTTTTCAACCCCACTCAAGTGCCCATGTGGACCATGGGACTCATAGAAAGACTCAACACATAATCTGTGAAAACACAAAAGATGAGATGGATATGTACTAGAAATTAGCTCATGTTATATTCTTTCATGTATAGCTTTATGTATAAACACGCATTATCTTGAATGTATAGCCTCATTTGTAAAGGTTACTTTTGGATTTTCCATTGTCTTAGATCTATGGGAGTCAATGCAAACACGGGCTTCTTTCTAAAATTCTATTTATGTGTATCACTCATATTTTCTTGCCAGTTAATGTGTTACACACACCCCACATTTCCTCAATATACTTGTTTGTAAGATGGCAGGGTTGTGCGTTTTCCTGATGTTCCCATTTTCGAGACTTAGTACTTATTGTTAAGTCTTGTGCAACTTTGGGGGAATAACTTTTTTAAAAAGATAATAAAGGCATAAGGAAGATAATGAAGGAAAATTTTTATATGAAGAGTAAAGTTGTAGAAGAAATTACTTAAAGGTTCAAAGAAGACTAAGCGAGTTCAATTTTTTTATCACTAATGATATCAACAACTAACAGTGATCCCAACACATCATTGTAGAGCCCTAGCAATCTGCATATGACTTAAACAAGATTCTCAAGTATAAAAGAAGGGGTAGATTATAGTCACTATGATTTATAATGCCTTGTAGTATACTTTGTTCTTTGGTGACTTGTACACTCGTTGTTGATCTAATCACTTATGAGTTGTGATTCACATCATGAGGTCATTGTTATAAAGACATCATTAGAAATTCTTCATTAAGAAGTCCTAATTAGTTTGGGCAATGATTGTTTTCCCAATTGTCAAGTGCCCTTCAAAACCATATTATAATGGTGTTAGAATTGAAAATTTTACTAGCTGAACTTGAACAAAGTTGACTTTTTGGTTGAAGTTTAGTGAACCATGTGACGTAGAAAGAGGCCCCTTGTTTTGAATTTTGTTATCATTACAACTCGAGGCAATATAATTGTGCATTATAACTCCATTCCATTGATGGTGTGTCTATTGTGTAATTCAATGTTTTTCTCCTTCAAATGAGCAATAGCCATGGAAGTGGATGGAAGATAATGTTCTCCTCTTGAAAAGAAACCTATTTAAAATAAAGAGGACTTGATGTTAAACCTCACTATCAATACTCTATGATCAATAGGAGAAATTTTTTATTTTTATTTTTCATTTGAAATCACTATTGTAGCAGTGAAGTACAAGTATTGCATGTTAGATAAAGTCACTGAAGTTTGAAGCTTTATAGAAGTAACTTGTAATGGAACAAGGCAAATTAAAATGTCTAAAGAAGAATAATTGATTTGAAAGGGGGTCCAACTACAGTGCAGGAAATGCCCAAAATCCCATATCATATCACTATCTAAAATGGATCAAAATCCTGAAATGGGTATGAAACATATAGTATATGTTTTTGAAACATTTTAGGTGTATTTCACAATTTGGAAAAGCATATTCGTGTGGATCGACTTCTTTTGGGTGTGTTTCAGGCCTTTGACCTAGAGGGACCTCTGTGTTTTAGTGAATTGGTAAGTTTTTCGAAATATTACATGTTTCAAAGTTTCATGCAACTTAGAGGAGTGGTCACATCTCTAAAAAGATAACATAGAATAAAGAAGACAATAAAATGAGAGGAATTAGAGAATATGCAAGTGAAGAATGGTGTCAAAATTTTATCTAACGAGTATATAAAGATGTAAAAGAAATTAGAAAAAGGTCCAGGTTCAAGGAAGTTCGAGAAAGATAATTTTTTAACACCTATGATATCTGCAACTTTTGTACTAGTGATGGATCCCAAAACATCATCTTAGAACATTGACAATCTACGTATGTCTTGAGCAAGATTCTCAAGTATAAAAGATTATACCCACAGATTTGTACTAGTAATTTCAGCCAACAAATCAACCCAATAAAAAGAAAGAAAGATTGGAAACCTCACTTTGAAATGCCTCTTAACTTCTTCCTCCCAAAATATCTTCAACAAACCTTGGAGGGGAATTCCCACAATTCCAACCATGCCTCTAGCAGTTGAATCTTTCCTCTTTTTATACCTTCCTTTATCCCACATTAGTGTTTCACCCATCGTGGGTTTGAAAAGGGGAAAATAATATTTTATTCAAGAAAGTGTCCTGTTACCTTGGCCACACCTCCCTAGTCCTCCATGGGTGATTAGGGTCCCTCAAACCATAGGGAACCTCTTGTAATGCCCATAAACACTAGCATTAAGTCGGTTTCATCAATACATAATAGAAGATTATTCTTGATGATTCAATACCTCTCGTTGAAAACTCCTCGTAAGTGAAAGTGATGCTTCATTTGACCTTCTTTAGGATTATAAAGCTAATTTTGACCTGGAAACTCATTAATTTTGCATAGGTCTAGTTTCCTCATGTAACCATTCTACTACTTTAGAGTATTCTGTTATTCTTTATCTAAGGGCTTAAACAATAGTTTGAAAAATGGGAATTGGGTTTTGAACTAACTCACCTATCTAATCGGGTTTTGAACTGGAACAAGATCATCCAGATTCAATGAATCAAATTTGAAAAAGTACATAAAATAATTATTTTTTAATGAAAATATTATTTTTAAGATCTCAAACAATGATTCCAAACCATTAAAGACAAAATATGCAAAGTTTGCTCATCTTAATACCATGTAAGTGTGAATATATCAAAATATCAGCGAGTGCAATGCATATCAACAACAAAATATATATTCAATGCATCTCTAGAGTCTAAATGGCCTCTAGAGTCCAAGAAAAATGCTCCAAGCTACTACGCCACCAGCCTAATACAAATAATTGATTAACATTATCACTCATTTAAACTCATCACTAATTCACAACTACTAGAAATGGGATCATCAACAAGAGCTACATAAACTTAATTTGGCTCAAAGTCTCCAAATGCGGATTCCTCAACCTTATAATATGATAGAAATTGAAAAACCTTCACTTGCCTAACTAATGATTTTGGTTTGAGTGAATGGCTCATCTCCTCAACCTTATAATATTGTAGAAATTGAAAAATATTAACATGCCTAACCAATTATTTTGATTTTAGTGAACTGTACATTTTTTTTAAGGCCATGGCAGAGGAGTTCAACAACCAATACCAACAATCAACAATTAATACCACCAACATGAAGATACATACATGGATTCATGCTCTTGGTTGCGGTGAAAGGTGCTCTCAAGCCCAGTATGGTAGAAATTTTGTAATGTCATGTTTAACGTTTTGACTTGGTCAAAATGAAATTAAAATAATAAATTAATTAAATTAAATTAAAAACAAAATAAAATAAAAAAATTAATAATCATAATAATCAATAAAACATTGCCCACTATGCGTAGAATAGACAGTGATGGGGTGTACTATTAACTCACTCTATGATGTGGAGGTCATCTGTTCGAAACTATGTGGGCAAAAATCTAGTCACGTTAAGGGTTGGTGTGGCCCAGGCGAGATGTGATCCCCGGGTGATTTTGATGGCTTAGATGCCCCTGGATCACAGTTTCTCAAGCCAAATGTTAAGCCTATAGTTGTCTTTGGAGGACACAGACAACTTGACAAAAAAACAAAAAAAAATATCAATAAAACATTTTGACTTGAGCAAATTAGATAAAACTAAAAATAAAAATAAAATAAAATAAAATTAACATAAAATTAATAATTATATTTATAATTATAGTTAATAATTAAACTCTTAATTCCAGGTCTACCAAGCGCCGAGAGGGATCAAATCTTATGAGATGCAAAACGTGTTATAGTGAAAAGAGATTTCATCCCTATCGCATCTTGCAAGATCCAGAGTTAAGATGGATCTAGGTTTGCTAAGTGTCAATGAAAATGTTGCAATCCTATCAATCCTAAGAAAACTGTAAATTTTGTTGAATTTTGAGTGGGACATGAAATTTGACTTTCTCCATATGAAGTCTGATAAAAATTAAAGTAAAAGGATAAAAAGGAAAGATAAAGGAAATGTCAAAAGAAAAGATAAATGATGAAAAGGAAAGATAAAAGAAAATGTCAAAAGAAAAGATAAAGGATGAACAGGAAAGATAAAGGAAATGTCAATTTTTACTTTAAAAAATTAACATTATTGTTGATTGCCAACATTGGTAGGGTTGAGTTAGGTTTTTTGTTTAGGATCAAGGTTTAGGAGGGGAGGATTGGTTTTATAGCCAAGGAGGGTTGTTTTGGGAGGGAAACAACTCCTAATTTCCTCCAAAACCACCTGAAAATTTGTTATTGTAAGTCCCCACTTTATTTTGCACCCCCCCCCCCAACATGTGACATTTGAATGGCATGGTTTGGAGTGAAACGAACTTGTTCGCGCTGGTTTGTACTAGTTTGGTACCTAACTGGTCCCTATATTGGATTTTTCAACCTGATCATTAGTTAAAGGTTGCAAGTTGGCTAGTTTGACTAGTTACTAGTTGAAACCATTTGATTTTTAAAACTATGCCTCTTAGATGATATAACTATGCCACATGGCATGACCTCATATGAATACTCTCATCCAAATATGTGGAGAATTTCCCCAAGCAAAGTGTAATGCCCCAAAAAATCCCTTTAATATGTTTTAAATGAACCTCATACAAGGGGTAGACTCATGATCAAGCAACCAAAATTCTCCCTATAAGTGGAATGATCCCCATCAAGTGACCTTCTTTCATTGGTAAGTGCTTCCACTGCGACATGGGCTCATCCAAGTTAGTTCACTTCTCTTGTGGCCTCTTCCCTTGCCACTTGTCATGTCTTGAGTTTCCTCCAATTTAGTGCATTTTTCTCCTCTAGTCTTTCTCTTGTCACAAGACATGCTTTGAACCTCTTTTAGTGTATGACATTCCTAATTTTGTCTATATTTGACCCCTTAGCTTGCCATAAGCCATGCTCTAGACTCCTATTATGGTAGGAAATTCCTAGTTTAGGGCTCCCTTCTTCAACTATGCCAAGTGTGCTAGAATGGAATCCCTAAGTGCAATGTTCTTTCTGAGAGTCCTGATCAACTTGCCATTATTTTTGAGCTCCAAGAGTCTCTTTTTGTGCTCGGTAAGATAGGAAATCTTATGAAAATGTGAAATGGAGCATACATTTTCAAGGCGAATAGATCCAACCACCCATGAGTTGCAACTCACAACATGAGATAATTGTTATAGAGATTTTCATAGGAAGTTCTTATTAAGAGGCTTGAAGTCTTAATTAGTTGGGAGAAAGGTTGTTTTCCTAGTTGTTGTGTACATAGAGCTGAGTGTGTATAAAGAAGCTCCTATTTTTTTTTTGTAAGCTTGGCAGGACTACATCTTCAACATGTCCAATATATCAGCCCGATCGGGGTGGGGAATTGAATCAGTGACTTCATATCAAGGAGTGCCTTAATAGAGCACCCGATCACCGTCTATCCAAGACCCCGTGGATAAGAAGCTCCTATTTTGAATTTTATAATCATTACATATATAGGAAGTAACATTGTGCATTGTGAATTATACCTCCATTCCAATGTTGATGTTAATGTATATGTAAATAGATGGTGAGTTGAATTTATGTATTTGTGGATGTCATTGATTTTTTCTTTCAATTCATATGCACACCCAATAATTTCCTTTTACTTTGGGTCAACCTTGGTGAAATACATCTTCAACATTTCGGTTTTCCCCACTAAGCCTAATAGAATGATTATATTTGTGTTCTGGTATTGCAATTATTGATTCTTTTACCTCTTATATACAAGTGATTTTTGTCATGTTTGTAAAGTGGTTATCTGTTCATTTTGTTTTCTACATATGTGGAATCTTCGTGCTTTCAATGGCTCAAAATGATACTTCCGTTAGAATGGTGTGAAAAAGGTGCTATGCATCTTGAAAGTATTTTTCCCTGTAATTTTTAATTTATTTTATTTAAAATCATTCAAATTTTGAAAATTCATTTTTACATAGGATAATGCACAAGATGACAATTGTATGCCTTTTAAACAGTGTTTCCTTTTTAGTCAGTCATTCTCACTCTATATTTTCTTTCCTTGGTCCAGTGGAGTTTTCGATTATGAAGGCTTTTCTTAGTCAGAAATTATCATTATTGTTCTTTTTATGCTATGCTTCCATTTTTATATATGCAAACCATTTTTTTTTCTTAATAGTTCATAAAGGCCTGTTGATCAGTCATTCTCACTCTATATCACTCTATATTTTCTTTCCTTTGTCTAGTGTAGGAGTTTTCATCTCATTCTATATCACTCTATATTTTCTTTCCTTTGTCTAATGTAGGAGTTTTCGATTATGAATGCTTTTATTAATCAAAGATTATCATTATTGCTCTTTTTATACTATGCTTCCATTTTTATATATGAAAACCAATAGAGATTCGCTAATTGATATTTTGTAAATAATTTTTTTAATTTAAAAAAGACAATTTTGTTACATTATTAGAATATTATATAAAAAGCCCCAAGGGTTAGTTCAGCTGGTAGAGTCCCCGCTTGTTGAAGTACTCACAGATTGAGAGGTCACATGATCAATTTTCCTAGATGCCTGCGGGGTTAGGTCTCAGTGCAGGTCGATAGTAGATCCCTTCGGGAGGATTTACTGTGATTCATAAAGATCGTGGATGTAGCTAGTAAGTGTGTGTGGGCACATAAGAACATGAACAATTTGTAAAGTGAATATGTGTGTGTGTGTGTGTGTCTTTCAGGATTAATCATAGCATTAGGATTTGGTCGACGTTTCGAATCAACTGATGTGGTTCATCCTCAGGGAAAGGTGACAAGCCAATTGATCTAATTGAATAAATAGTGTGGATGCATCATTGCCCGGTATTAGCTGAAGAAAACTAGCCGTTTGAGATTAGCCATTAATGAATTAGTTAATTAGTTAAGTAAAATTATTAAAATATTGATCCAATAAATATAATAATAATTTTTTTGACCCAATAATATTATAATAAAAAATTTATTATGTAATATTTAATTAAAATTTTAAATTGATTAATGAAATTTTTATTTTAATAGATATTATAATAAAATGTATTATGTAGTATTTAATTATTTATTTGATAGATAAAAAAAATTAAAATTAAAAAGAATTTTGAAGAATGGGGTAATATATAGTTTTTTGGCCCAAAAGCTTAAACCCCTTGTGGGTCTCACCGAAACCTATGTTAAGGACTCGGCCTCCTTCCTCAATGAATGGAAGGACATCAGATTAGAACCTGAGGAATTATTAGTCAGCTTTGACATTGTTTCCTTATTCACCAAAATCCCCATCAAGGAAGCCATTGATGTCGTTAAGTGGATCTCTGACAAAGATACCTCCAAGTTAGTAGGTCTTTGCCTCACCTCGACCTTTGTCAGTTTTCAAGGTGAGTTCTATGAGCAGACTTGTGGTGTAGCTATGGGATCCCCTCTCTCTCCTATAGTTGCTAACCTTTTTATGGAAGATTTTGAATCTAAGGCCTTGGCCTAAGCTCCATTTCGCCCTAGGAAATGGAAAATATTCATGGATGACACCTGTGTCACTTGGCCCCATGGTAGGGAGAAGTTGGATCTGTTTCTTGGGCACCTGAATTCCCTGTCGAATTCCATCAAATTTTCCATGGAGGTTGAAGTTGATGGTTCCCTTCCTTTCTTGGATATCCTTCTCTCCGAGAGGGCGAATGGATCCATTTCCCACCAAGTTTTTTGCAAGAAAAAACACACAAAACAATATCTTCATGATGGGTCTCATCATTTTCCTGCAAAAAAAATTGGTGTTCTTTGCACCCTTGCTACTCGTGCTCTTAGGATTTCTGACAACCACCACCCGGTGTCGGAGAAATCCCGTCTTCTTGAATTCTTTGAGAATAATGGGTATAATAGATCTGAGGTCCATATGGCCTTTCAAAAAGCCCTTAATGGATTAAAAGGAAAATATTCTCGAGTGGATCCTATTTCCAAGGTTCACCTCCTTTTTATCCAAGGAACCACGGACAAGATTGCCCATGTCCTCAGAAGGAATAATGTCTCTTTTGCTTTCAAACCCCTTTGTAATATTAGGAATTCTCTCAGATCTATCAAGGACCCTATTGACCCTAAAGACATGAAGGGTGTCTACATGATTCCTTGTCACTGTGGCACACCCTACATTGGTGAAATAGGCATATCCATCAAACAGAGAATCCAAGAGCATGTTGCAGACATTAGGCACAATCGATCCCGCACATCTGCTCTTGCAGAGCATGTGGAGAAATCGTGTCACCATGTTGCATTGAAGACTCCAAATTCATCGCTTGGGTTGACCACTTCCATCATAGGAAGCTTGGGAAGCCATTGAGATTGAGTGGCATGCTAAGAATCTCAATAGGGATGATGGTTGGAAGTTGAGTAAAAGTTGGACTCCAACTCTCTCTAGATAATTTTTTGTTTCCCCCCTTCCTTATTTTCCCTGGTCTCCCCCTTTCCTCTTTTCTTGTTTTTCCCTCTCTTTTCTCTTCTTTTGTCTAATCTTCTTTGTCCCTTGATATTGTCTTTTATTCTCTTCTTGTTTATATACTTTTATATATTACCCCTTAGGTTTTTTCTATATAATCCCCTATGTATATTAGTAATAATTTCTTGGTAAATTACAATTTCTTCAATTTTTTTTTTAATTTAAAAAAAAATATATCTATCAATTAAATAATTAAATACTACATAATACATTTTATTATAATATCTATTAAAATAAAAATTTCATTAATTAAATATTACATAATAAAAATGTTATTATAATATTTATTGGGTCAAAAAAAAATATTATTATATTTATTGGGTCAATATTTTAATAATTTTACTTAACTAATTAACTAATTCATTAACGGCTAGTCTCAAACGACAAGTTTTTAATGGCTACTTTTCTTCAGCTAATACCTGGCAATGATGCATCCACACTATTTATTCAATTAGATCGATTAGCTTTTCACCTTGCCCTGAGGATGAACCACATTAGTTGGTTTGAAACGTCGACCAAATCCTAATGATGTGATTAATCTGGAAAGACATTTATCTAATCTATGAATCACAAAAGTCTCATATCTAACATTATTAGAATATTGTTAAAGATTTGTTTTACTAATTTTTAGTTACGCCGTAAGGTGTCACTCTTTGAAAACAACTCCCCTAGTTGCGTACCATTGGATCAAATGTTAGATGATTGAAAATATGTACACCATCAAATTAATAGTTAGTAATTAAGACACTAACTAATAGTTAAAGGGCTTAAAAATAATAATATTTAAGACATGAAACTGTATAAGCCACTTGGGAATAAAATTGTAAACAATCGTCCTCCTTTCTTCGCTTGCATTACTTTTGAGGGATTTGGCCTGAACAATTTTGCTTTTCATTTCCAACTGGGAATCGAATTGAGTAGATTTTTACTCTATCTCACGTGCATCTTCCTCATTAAATAGCAGGGAATAAAATTTGCGAAGGTATACCTGCCATGTGTTTTGAATCTGGCACCTCTAACTACTATGACTGGCCCGTCCTTTACGTCCTTCCATTGTAAGATGTGGCTGGAACCATTGCAGTTATATATTGTTATTCGTATACGCCATAGGAATATATAAATTTTAAAAATTCATTTTTTTTAGGGTTTCGAGAGTGACGTAGGAGCCTGAGAGAATGGGGATATCTAAATCTATTTTGAAGCTGCAACGAAAATTATGTAGGTTCACTATTAAAAACTCAAGCAGCAGAAATTATGGAGGTCCACTATTGAATTTTTGAAGGCCACATCAAAAAGTTATGGTCAATATCATCACAGTTAAGTAACATAATACTCACAATAATTTTAAAATTAAATTTAAATAATAATTATTTGCTATTTTTTTATTTTTATTTTCCAAAAAATTATCATATTGAATAGCTAGAAGACTTCTTATTGTTTATTTAGAATTAGATGGTGTAAAATATTTCAAAAAAAGAAAATTAATTGTATGACTGCCCACAAACCATTTTAAAATTAAATTTAAATAATAATTATTTGCTATTTTTTTTTTTTTTTTTCCAAAAAATTATCATATTGAATAGCTAGAAAACTTCTTATTGTTTATTTAGAATTAGAAAATTAATTGTATAACTACGCACAAACCATTAATATTAATTCTAATTTGATATTAATTATTTAATAAAATTAATGTTTTCAATTCATAAAATTTATATTAATTTATATAAAACATAAATAATAGAATAATAAAATATTAGTTGTCAAATTTGATTATTAATAAAAATAAACTGAAAATAAGATTTTAAAGAAAATTTTATAATTTGGAAATTATTTAATTATTAGATTAATCTTTTTTTTTCTATATTAAAAAATTTGGTAATTGGAGTGTTATTGTATTCACATACATAATAAATGTTTAAGATTAATTGCAATAGAATTATTTAATAAATGCTCAACAAAATATCTATCTCTTTTATGAAATAGTGTAAAGTTTCTATGTCAATGACTAACATGACTAACTTAACAATGTAAAGCGTTGTTATGTCAATGACTTGCATGAAGTTTTTCTTTAAACCAGTTCATCCAATGGAAGATTTTGAATAATTATATTGAATTATTTTAAATATTATTAACATCTTTTATTAATTGTATGAATAAAAATATTTTTGAAACTAATATTAAGATTTCATATAAATTTGTTAATAAAAAAAGAATTAGTGTTAATGATTTCATATGTATTTAGTGATAAGGTTTTATCTTTCAATATTACTTAATATCATGATCATTTCAAAATATAATATGAAAATGGTTTAATTTGGTTCTTGAATGATAATTTAAATTTAATACTTGTGACTAATCTTTTCATTATTATTATTTTTCAATATGTAATGATAATGAATCCAATTTAATATGACTTTCTTCATCAAAAATTGAGAAAATAATGAATTTACTCTTTTGCATTGACCATAGATTTTGAATGCATTATGAATTATTTAACACTCACAATAATTTTCAAAAGAAATTCAAGTAAAAATGTATTTATTTATTTATATTTATATTAAGTTTTCCACTTTCTTTTTTTTCAAATTTCTTTATATTATGGTATATGATTCAGGTTAAAAAATGTGTTTCACATAAATTTTATAACTTTGTAATATAAAATGGTAAAGATGGACATGTACAATGTAGAAGATATTTTTAATGCTAAAATATTAAATATGTTTTTATTTAAAAAAAAACAATCTTTTGAATTTTTTTAATATGATAAGATATATGACTAAATGTAAATACATTATAAATGTGAAAGTCTGGCTACACAATACAAGTTTAAAATAAGTTTTCATGTTCATATTTAGTCATGATCACATACAAAGTTTGATTGTTTTTTTTCTTCATAAATAGATGATAAATACAAGAAGTTACAATAATATTAGAATTTTGGCCACTAGGAGATGTAAGCCATGTACACTTGAGGGGGCAATGCAAAAGACTAAAATAGTTTGTTGCTAGTGTCAAAACAATGAAGATATTGAACATCATCAAGTGCACTGCACTAGAGTTTCCCATCAAAATTGTAGATTTTACACCAAATTTCACTAAAAGTAATGAATAATTGGGAGTTGATGTCTAGCTCATTTGTTTCCCATCAAAATTGTAGATTTTACACCAAATTACACCAAAAGTTATGAATAATTGGGAGTTGATGTCTACCTCATTTTCATCTGATACGGATGATGTATGAAATTTGTAAGGTTGTGATGCAAATTTAGATTTGGAAATATAGTCATCATACTTCATAAATTAAATTAAATTTATATTTGGAAATATATCTATCCTATTGTTCATGAATTAATATTATTTTATTTAACTTATCTAATGTCATCTACTACCTGCATTTTTTCAAAATTTATCAAATATTTGCTATTGGAACTTGAAAGACCATCTTTGAATATTAAAAGATAATCTGTGTTGGAAAAGTTATAAAACCTGTCAATTTGGCATAATGCAAGTAATTTTTCTTTTATCTTCTAGCTTTGAATGGCATTTTGTTTATTATTTTTTATCTTCAATAAATTTTTTTAAATGTCATTATTCTTCTCTTGTTTATGTTTTAAGGGGTTTCTTTTGCAACATTTGGTGCAATTGCTAGTTACTTTCCAAATAGAATTAATATCTATTTTGAAAATAAACTAACTAATCCTTTTTATTATATAAGTTTTCAATTAAATAAAAACTTTAAAGGGTGTATCTAGATAATTCCTGTTCATCTAAACTTATTCTATTTTATTTATCAAAGACTTTCATAATAATAATAATAATAATTATTATTATTATTATTATTATTATTATTTAATTTTAATCCTTTTTATTTTATAAGTTTTCAATTAAATATAAAAGATGTATATGGATAATTGTTCATCATAGACTGTTATTATATCTTGTTTATAGAAGATTTTCATTATTTTTTATTATTTTTATAATTAATAATAATAATAATAATATTATTATTATTATTAAATTTTAAATTCAGAATTAAATTAGATATCAAATAAGATATATTTTTTTTAGTAAAACTTTGATGGATTGTTAAAATTTACTAAAATATAAATACTCTATTTCTCTCTAGATTTGAACATCTAATTTCTACTTTAAAAAACATATGCTCTTAATGTTCTTAGCTGTTGAACCAATTCAAATTACTTTTCATTATATTCAAACCAATCTAGATTGACTGATTGAAACCAATCTAGAGTTGACTGATTGACAGCATGATTGTTTTTTTACATTGAGTTGTGTTCAAATCAATTTAGATTGACACTGATTGGTAGCATGATTGTATTTTTACATTGAGATTTATTCCAATCAATTTAGATTGACTGATTTATAAGGAGATTTCCGAACTAAACCTTAATTTCAACACATGATTTCATATACTAATAGGTACATTGATAAATTTTTGTTTTACTTATTCCCAGATACTTGCCCAACGGGATTGATATCTATTTTGAGAATGTGGGCGGTGAGATGCTGGACGCAGTTCTGGAAAATATGAACAACAATGGCCGTATTGCTGCCTGTGGGATGATCTCACAATATAATCTGGAGGAAAGCCAAGGTATTAAAAACTTGATGCACGTGATAATGAAGCGGCTAAGGATGGAAGGCTTCATTATCCCTGATTATTATGAAAGGTACCCTCAGTTTGTGGAGAAGGTAAGGCGTTACCTAAAAGAAGGAAAAATAGTATATGTTGAAGATATTGCTGATGGCTTGGAGAATGGACCAGCTGCGCTGGTTGGTTTATTTGAAGGTAAAAACATTGGAAAGCAACTTGTGCGCAGTAGTAATGAATAAGGGAAAGGCAAAATAAATGCACTTATCAAGAACTAGATAATAAATGCACTTATCAAGAACTAGATGAGGATTTTAAGTGTGGTAATATAGATCATTTTGATTTTATTTGATTTATCAAGTATGTTTAATTATAAAAACAAGTGTGTGACAATTAGATATATTTGATCTTTTCAAAAATGATTTCAGAAAATTCAAGAATCAAAATAATGATTTCAGAAAATTTAAGAATCAAAATATTTCTTATCCAAATATTTGAATTTATAAGTTCAAAATATTACTCACTTAAATATTTGAATTTATGAGTTCCATGTAATCTACAATGATCTATCATAACTAAATAATATATGAAAGTGCCATGAAATGCAGTGTAGGATGACATATAAGAAGTGTTCATTCCTACTTGTAATTTAAATGACCAATTACTATATAATATACAAAATTTTTAGTTTGAATTTCTTGCTAAGGTGTATAATATATTTGGGTACATGTTTTCAGTTATACTTTCATGCATTCACACTAATATAATCAAAAAAATTCAAACATGCACAAATTAAATGGGTTTGTAAATACTACATGATATGATAATTGAGATTTTTCAAGCAAAAAAAATTATTAATAAAGTAATTAGACTTTATCAAAGTAATTAAAAGTAGTGTTAATATGCTATTAGAATTGTCAATGAGATTTTTAAATTATTAATTATATTTTGCTATCAACACAATGAAAAAAAATGTTGGTTTCATACCATGGAGTTTGAGCTATGCTTCCTCTATGGGAGGTTTGAGTTGATGATATTTCTTATTGTTGATGGTCCATACCTATTAGGCCACATATAAAATTCTTGCCCATTACGTTCCCATTTCACTTTAGTACAATTGTATGATCTAATAAGTGCTTGTATAATGAAAAAACTGAAATGATAAGCATGGGAGAGAAACTATCTAATGCATAGATTAGTCTATAACCTAGTTGTACACATTTCACAAAGTACACACATACATGAATTGTTCAAGAGTAGTTAGAAACAAGGACAAGATGCATGTCAAAATATAGATCTAGCGATGGTCTTCAAGGATTCTTATTATTAAAGTAATGAATGAAGAAGTACCATCCTTTTAGTTGTGGTCTTCAGGTATATCAAAAAAAATCCAAAATTTTCTCTTCATATTGAGATTTTTGCAATATTTATAGATTGAGATAGTAACTGCCCCTTGGGACTATTTAACTTCTATGGGGTCAATTACAACTCTTCAACTTCTCAAAATTTACAAATATAATAAAGGAAAATATTTAAAAGTCCCAGAACTTAGGCTCATAGTTGTTTCAATCTAATTAGATATTTAATTGGGAATTTCGTGAAGCCTTGAATATAAGCCACATGTACTTCATACTATGATGTAATCATTTTAATTATTCCAAGTGCAAAGCTATCCATATTGACATGGCCTTCCGAGGTATTCTAGGAGATGATTGACATGTTCTTTTTTCATGAGACAAGACACGAGTTCAAGATTGTTTGTTATTTAGCAAGGTTTGTTACATGTTGCTTCAAGTTATCTTTAGTGCACTTATTAACGAAGGCACTAAAATATAACTATTCTGTATGATTTAGTTCTTCTAATTCCCTATTTTTCTTCATGTGGCATGATCTCTCTTATGGTTTCAGAGCTTAGTGAAGGTCATCGGTAGGATAATCACCTATTTAAGGATTTCTTCTTTGATTTATATTTATACTAGGATTGTATATTTGTTAGTTTGGTTCCTCCACAGGAAGATACTCTCTCTCAATCAACTTACATTCTTATTGTTGAGAAATCGATTAGGGCAATTTATGGTTTCTTTATTAGATTGATTTCTCTTTTACTTTGACAATTTCTTGTGACTTATTATTGCTTCTTCTTTTATATTGTTAGATTCTTATCATCAAGACAATTTCCAATACAATAAAGATCACAAATACAAGGAACAGTAGAGATAGGCTCTAAGCCAGGGCATAACCCCTCTAATACGAAAACCCAAAAGAACTTATCTTCTTATAGAAATAACTTCAAAGGAGACTTCCAAGTCCGAAGGCCAAAAACAATATTACCACCAACACCAAGCCAACCATCAAAAACAATATCCTTCCTTAATCAAGAAGATCAACCTTCAAACTTGGTCTGATACCTTTCTATAACTTTCATACTGATGGAAACCTTAGAAACTGCAGGGAACTCACACGTATGGGCTTGGAAAGACAAAATTTTTGACATTCGTACCTTATTTTCTTCTTGGCTAGAATTCTTCTTGCCTTCTAGTATCCTCACAATTTTTCTTTCTTTTATTGGCAGATCGGAATGATAGATATGTGTGACTTTCTAGTGTGTCATCAAGAGGTTTAATTCCTCTTCCTTATATAGTCTTCTAAGGTGCTCGATTAGGCCTTTCTAGGCTGAATTCATCAATAGCTATCCGACTTGGTATTGGGGCTCTTGAGATCATTCTAGAGACAAAATAATATTCCTTTTTCTTTTTACATGTGCCCAATTGGGTGTTTTACAATACGACAAGGATCGTGACTCATAACAAAACCCTAAGAGAAATCAACGAGTGCTTTGACCTAGTGACCAATGACCTTGAGCATGAAACCCATGTTTAAATAAATAATTTTCTTTTACAAAAAATATTTTTCTTTTTCTTCTTTTGAAAAATACATAAAAATTACATATGTCATGAGCCAAGTAGAAATTATGAAGACCAATACTAGTTACACTTTTCAACACTCCGTCTTAACTAGGGAGGTATTCATAATTTATCAACCAGTACAAGGACAATACTCACTTTGAAAATTTATCATAAGAAGAGTTGTAACACTCTCTTCCCACATCTACCCAAGTAATCGTCCAACTGGGGTAAAAATGTGACGAGAGGCTACTGGTATGAGATTCAACCTCCTAGATGACCATAAGGAAGTGGAACCGACGAAAACCTGACAAACAGACCTTACACAACATCAACAACACCTCCAAGAGGTACCCCAACCTCCCAGACCCATGAACCTTGAGGGGGAGCTAATTTTTTACCCTTTTGAGCCTTAGCCATAGGCATGTAAGGGAAATGGATTGGCTAGAATCCTATAGTCGCGGGCATGCCAAGGAAAGGCAACAGCCAGGGCCCAGTTTGGTCATTTTTGTGCCTGCAACTTCAAGATTTGTGCCACCTTTTTAGCCCCAGAGCCCAGGTCACTGCAAAGAACTTCATGAAACTGTAGGAGATGATAAATAACATTAAAAAAAAGGTACAAAAGCAATCGCATCATCTAGACCCCTCCTAGCCATGAGAGGAATTTCATCAAACATGTCACAAACATGACATCTACAGGTATAAACAACATATTTAAACATAGGGATATCATACTTATCTGAGAATCGATAAGAAGCTTTTCTCCCTTACATCATAAGTTTCAATACAATCTATTTGACCAAAGGTACATGGTGTATTCATTTACAGGTAAAAACATGGAGATATGCATAAATCATCACTCATAAATTACATGCTTATAACCAACATTATAACAACAAAAATACAATAGTTACAACAACAATAGAATCCACATAGTAATCAGTAAAATTATACATCAATTACCAAAGGAATGAATTTCTCATTAATGAGTTCAAGAACCAACCGGGGATGGAACTACCACGTTCTACCCGACCATAGATTGGCTGAGCCAAATCTCTTTTCATCCAATCACCTCTGTGCCATATTCCAAGCATGAATGTGGGACTCATAACCAACCGAAAAGGAACCAAACAAGCATGGATTGTACCAGAGTTCTCCACCTACACCGTAAGTAATTTGAGTGCCTACTAGTCTCTCAGGCTTTGCCATAACCCATAGTACGATCTAGGGGTCACTAGGCCCTACACCAATACCATCTCTCTAGGCTTTACTGTACATCCCATCTCGGGACTAATAGGCCCAATGGAGAGAAATCAACCTCTTTGATTTACCGTATATATTTCCATTCACCAGCAAATATTCATAGGCCCACCGAGGCACACAATCAAGCTTTACCTCAACCCACAGTCTGGCTTAGGGGTTACTAGTCCAATGGCTTTACCGTGATCCACGGTTTGATTTAGGTACCACTAGGCCATGTGTTTTTCATTTTGGAGATCCACCCCACTCAACTTTGAATCCATACAGCAATCCAGCTTAACCGAAATACGAGAAACCCGTCTCGTCAAAGTTATACATAAATGGAAAGGTTAGGCTAAAAACACTGTCACACCTAGAAAAACCCATGCCAAGACAACTTGAAACCACATGCAATACCATGCATGCTATAGCTAGCAAGGAAATCACATATGCAAATCGATACCTGCAAAGAATCTCGTTGTAGTTGCTTGATCCTGCTCTTCCTTGCTTTATTTTCCTTTATTGCTCCAATGCCCAAGTGCTCCAAGAAAACTCTAAGTGTCCAAGAGTGGGAGAGAGAGAGAGAGATAGAGAGAATAATGACAGAGCTGCAAAACTGAGCTAAAAAAATTCTGTGAACCGATCTTCAGAAGCCTTTTTATTAATGAGGCCTCTATTTTCTTCATTTTACATTATTTTCCTTCATTTTCCTCCTCACATGCAACCTGTAACCTTTCACCTTAATTTTCTCCTAATTTCCATTATTTTCATAAATAAAATGCAAATTTATGGCTCATGGATTTCCAAGCCTTTTCCTTTGCCAATTTCCTTAGCCATATTAACCAAAATGAACACTCGCTGAGATGTTTTACCCAACATTCATCTTGGAATACATATCCCATCAACCATGGTTTTTTTTTTTCATTTATTAACTTTTATTACATGGAATTTTCACCAGGGATGTTACAGAACCCTCCCCCTTGGGGGACACCTTTCTTAGTGGTCAACCACACATATACCTCAAAAAAACCATTGAAAATTAAACATATTTCCCATGGAGCTTTATAACTTAGCTCGTTGCATTATTTACAATGAATATCCTACTCAAAATAAAAAACCATCATGAAAATCATAACGTGTGTTGGAGCTTTATAACACATCTCATTACAGTATTTAAAATCACATATATACATATACACATTTTCCAAACCGACAAATAAAAGGATACGATGCCCATATCAAAAACAAGGGAATCCATAGGCTCACACCTCCACCCTCAAAGTAACACCAGGAATCACCTCCTTCCCAAGAAGTCCAAAATCCATTGTCAAAGTCAAAGTTGCATTCAATGTCGAGCACTAAAATCCTACGCCATTTTTCCTCTCAGTGAACAGTTACCCGCTCATTTTTCCAGGGCACACTCCCAATGTGCATATGATTCCATGTGGAAATGCTAATGACCAAAACAAATCCATCCTTGACCTTCCCTACTCTGCTACATAGTCCCTCAGGAAATTCGGTCACCCCATTACACGCAGTCACTCACCTTCCAAGCTCTATTGGCACCCCATCCTAGGCAGTCCATCTCTTGGCAAGGCTTCCTCACATCATAAAATACAAAAACCAAGGAATATCCTTGCCTTAAAACCATCTTACTAGTCATAAAATTCTCATGAAAATCAATGGACACTAGGTACTAGTGTCCCATAGTGGCCCTACTCCTGAAGAGCTTACCGACATACGGTTGAATGTTCCAATTCCTTTTACTAATGTTGCTAGTTCTTGCAGTCGGTTTCAACCACCCAGCCAGGCATGTTCATGCATTCCTATACCAAACACATAATTTCTATTAGATTCAAAATAAATTGAAATAACTTCAAATCATACCTCATTGGTGGCTCATCAATAAGGTACACTTGCAATCTTGTTCACTTCCTATCACAAAAATCAAACTAGCATATTTGACCAAATCATCATGTATAAACATATCACATCAGGTTACCTCAAAACACAACCATCATAGATCAAAATCATAAATCACATGCACCCATCATAAACTAGAATCATAGATCACATGTAATCATCATAGACCAGAATCATAAATCTCATGCATAATAAAACTGAAATAAAATATTGATACTTATCCTTCATCGGTCCTTACTTCTACCTTTGTTCTTTCTATACACACACAAATCCATTTCCACACTCGGCAAGCACCCAATGCTTCTGTTTCCCTTCAATATCGTACACATACACACAGTGTACATCACAACACGTACATCCACACAAGACATACAACACCACACAATACATACACCCAAACCCAGTGTACAACACAACAAATACACATACACATATACCCGGTGTACAACACTACACATACACCTACACCCGGTGTACAATATGACAATACACTTATACATACACATAGTAAAACACAACAAATACACATGTCACGATACCATGACTACACCATGCACATACATAGTACTGCATGCTTGCAACGAAGCATGTATGAAATGCACACAATACCACATGTATACCAATTCCATATGCACAACATGTACACAGTACCACATGTACACAACACTACCTGTACAACATGTGCACAACACCACATGTACATGACACCACCTGCACAACGTGTACACAATGCCAAATGTACACCACACCACCTGTTAAATGTGTACACAATACCACATGTACACAACACCACATGCACAACATGTACAAGATACCACATGTACACAATGCCACATGCACGACATGTACAGGGCACCACCTGCACACAACACCACAAGTACAACATGTACAAAACACCACGCGCACACAACGACACATGTAAAATCATGCACAACACCATGTGTACATAGCACCATATGTACACAACATCGCATATCCAACATGCGCACAACACCATATGCACACAACACCGCATATCCAACATGTACATAGCACCATCTATACCTAGCACTGCATATGCAATATACACACAATACCATATATACAACATACACACAGCATATGTACATAATACTACATATGTTACATACACACATCACCATAGGTACAATCACTGAATATACAACATGCACAATATATACTCCATAGTAGTATTGCACATCGATAGACCACACACTGACCCCACAATCAACCTTTCTTCTAGTGTCTTTCCACTATCCATGCTTATCCTAGCATTCCTCATATCACACAACTTTCACTTCGTTAGTACCCCTTAGCATTACATGTCCATAACATAAACATAGGAATAGTACAAGGATATAACATTAAATCATATACACATGATACCAACCTCATAGATTTGTCAAGGTTACTCTGCCACTTGATTCCTCATAGCCAGGAACCTCTTCATGCCACTCACCTACATACGAAATCACGCCTCCACAAGAATGAACCCCGGAAACCTTAACAGACAGTGACATAGATACATATATATAATAATTAGCATAGAAAAATCATAATCATGTCATACAACGACATACATATATACATATAAACATTAGCATTAAACACTCATCATCCATGATGACCCTATCAGACACGACATACATACATACATACATATATGCATACATAAACATCAACATAAAGCAATCATGATCTCATCAGAAAGCGACATACATACATGCATATATACATAGATATATAGACATCATCATAATCATGATCACAACATAATTACCAGATATCATAAGGACTGGGTTAAGAAAACTCCCTTTACTCGTGCACAACATGCACAACATTGAGAACAATAGTTCCCAACATGGCCAAGGCATCCGACGCCTCAAATCCATTTACTTTATCTTTCTGGCTATCTTTGTCATGTATGTACTACCAACATCCATGTACCATAATGGACCCAACTGGTTCAACTAAATGTCATATTCTTACCTTCCATTGCGCTTACTCATGCACCGAGCTTCATTAACTTTCCTCTTTCCCAAAAAATTCCCAAGGCTCTCAAAACATAATAGACAAGGATAAGAACAGGAAAAAAACAAGAAGAATACCATGAAAACCAAGAGCAATACGACACCGCAAGAAAGTGGCATAGCTATGCACCAGACATAAACAAGACCGCAAATTAATCTCACAAATCACAAAATACCAAAAGCACAAGACTAACAACAAACACCATGACTCAATCCCCATGGTTCCCAACACTTCCAAAGGAACTCTCAACCCGATCCTTCTTCAAGATTTCATGGAAATATCTTTCCATGCAATCCCCTCCATTATACTGCCATAAACACATAATCTTCAACGCATAAATGAATATGAAAATATACCAGTTATCTCACCTTTTTGTGACAAGCACACTGACCTTTAACTGAACACACATGTCAGCCATATGTACCAAACGTCAAGACAACATATCTGTCAATTCGAAATCAACTTTTACCAAGACTAACAACCATGTCATAATCAACAATCCACTCACATTCATTGGTCATAATACTACAACTATCACCTACTTTCACTCACGTACATATCAACTATCTCAACACATACATGTTATTACAACCATCTTAAAACAAGATCATTACTTCATGCAATCTTATATAAACATGATCATATCATGCAAGTAATAAAACATTCAACAGTAAATAGACGACATAATAAACACCAACACTCAAAACACCAAATAGATGACACAACCAAACATTCAAGTACAAAGTAGATGACATAAGAAAACTTATACCTTAATGTATCTCAGGGGAGGCTATCTTGTCTGCACAATAAATCTATATTAGCATTATATAACTTCACAAGATATCAACACAATCATAAATAAGGTCATCATATCCACAACAATATATAGCTAACATGTTCACCTGATAAACCCATAAGAAAATGTCATTCATGCATACAATCACATATGCACAGTCAATCTAGACATAATAAAACACACTCTTATAATTAGGTCGACTCATGCCTGAATATCATAACCCTAACCATCTACATGGGCCAATCCAAATTAGCATAATACATATAACATCAAGATGTCAATGAAATAACCCTAATCATCAAGCCACTAGCATGTAACAATAACAAGTTCTATATCATGCCCATCAACAACATGTAACCTAATCGTAAATCTAACTATCATAAAACAACAATAAGTTAGCCCATAACATTCTCGTCAACAACATACAAGTTATCTAACATAAAACAACAATAGCAATGCATACCACCACAAGTTATTATCACTCATGACTATCTGACACATGTACATATAACCACATTAATCAACTAGCATCTATACTGTATGTAACCCTAACATCAATAGAATGAAAGGAATACTCATACCCATAATGCAAATGACTACACTGATCAACCAAGATTTATCATATATGTAACCATAATAATAGAATGGAAAACATATAAGTAACCCTAATTATTACAACAACCATGAATCACATACCTGCATGCCAAGCATACAAACTTGTATGACAATCTTCTCTTACCCCACAGTCCATTGTTGCAACTTCACTTTAATGATCTGCATCTCCTGATCTTTATTAGCCAACGCATTAGAATCATAACATACCAATGTCATCATCATGACCTAATTTCATACAATGACCTTATGCACAACAAAATTTTACCATACCAATGAAAAATTGACTATATGCACCCACTTGACATGTATAACCAATCATGAACTACCAATTCATATCCCACATATAACATCACACAAGCAAGCATACATGCACAACACATAAGCATGACCAATATGTGACCTAGAATAAACAAGTAATGCATACACAACATGTAGCAACATGTAAGCAAAGTGCACGAACAATACATAAGCATGAGAAACACATAACCAATCATACACTCATGACAACATGTTGACATCAACACCATCAAAACTTTCATGGTGACGCCACTTCCACCATGCCCAACACAACATGGATTCCACAAGAACATATAGACTACAAGGATACTAAATGCATATGCAACCAACATAAATGCATGATCAACACACTAGCCATCTAGTCCAAGGGTTGAAACCATGCTCTGATACCACTCTGTAGCACCATCTTTCCAAATCTACCCAAGTAACTGGACAACCAGGGCAAACATGTGACGAGAGGCTACTAATATGATATTCAACCTCCTAAATGACCTTAAGGAAGCGGAACCAACAAAAACCTGACAAACAAACCTTATACAACATCAACAACACGTCCAGTAGGTAGCCCAACCTCCTAGACCCCTGAACCTTGAGGGGGAACTTATTTTTTACCCTTTTGAGCCTTATCCGCAAGCATGTAAGGGAAAGGGAGCAGCTAGAATCCTATAGCCATGAGCATCCCAAGGCAAGGCAGCGACCAGGACCCGGTTTGGTTAGTTTTGTGGAAGAAATTTCGATATTTGTGCCACCTTTTTAGCCCCAGATCCCAGGTCACTGCCCAGAACTTTATGAAACTATAGGAGATGATAAATAACATCTTAAAAAAAGGTACGGAAGCATTCACATCATCAGGAACTCATCCATACCCCTCTTATCCATGATAGGCATTTCATCAAACATGTCACAAACATTGCATCTACAGGTATAAAAAACATATTTAAACATAGGGGTCTCATACTTATCTGAGAATCGCTAAGAATCATTGCTCCCTTACATCATAATTTGCAATACAACCTATTTGATCAAAGCTACATGGTGTATTCATTTACAAGTAAAAACATGGAGAGAGACATACATCATCACTGATAAATTACATGCTTATAACCAACATAATAACAACATAAATACAATAGTTACAACAAAAATAGAATATGCATAATAATTGGTACAATTATATATCAATTACCAAAGGAATGGATTTCTCATTAATGAATTCAAGAACCAACCGAGGATGGGACAACCACGTTCCACTCGACCATATATTGGCTGATCCAAATATTTCTTCAGTCAATCATCCCCATGTCATATTCCAAAGATTAATGTGGGACTCATAAACAACCGAAAAGGAACCAAACAAGCATGGATTCTACCAGAGTTCTCTGCCTACACTGTGCCTAGTCTCTTAGGCTTTACCATAACCCACAGTATGATCCAAGGTTCACTAGGCCTTGCACCAAGACCATCTCTCCAAGATCTACCGTACATCCCATCCTAGGACTACTATGCCCAACAGAGAGAAATCCACCCCTTGGATTTACCGTAATCCTACCATTCACCAGCAAGGATTCCTAGGCCAACCGAGGCACACAATATGGATTTACCGCAACCCAAAGTCTGGCTCAGGGGTTACTGGGCCAGTGGCTTTACCATGATCCTGAGTTTGATTCAGGGACCACTAGGCCATGTGTTTGTCATTTCGGAGATCCACCCCACTCATCTTTGAATCCATCCGGCAATCCAACTCAACCAAAATATGAGAAACCCATCTCATCAAAGCTACACGGAAATGGAAAGGCTAGGCTGAAAAAACTATCACACCTGGAAAAATCGATGCCAAGACAGTAAGAAACCACATGTAATACCATGGATGCTAGATCTCACAAGGAAATCACATATGCAAATCGAAACCTACAAAGAATCTTGTTGTAGCTGTTTGATCTTGATCTTCCTTACTTTCTTTCCCTTTCTTGCTCCAATGCCCAAGTTCTCCAAGTAAAATCTAAGTGTCAAAGAGTGAGAGAGAGAGAGAATAATGAGAGAGCTCCAAAACTGAACTAACAAAATTATATGAATTGATATTCAGAAGCCTTTCTATTAATGAGGCCTCTCTTTTCTTCATTTTCCATTATTTTCCTTCATTTTCCTCCTCACATGCAACCTGTGACCTTTCACCTTCCTTTTCTCCTAATTTCCATTATTTTCATAAATAAAATTCCAATCAATGCCTCATGGATTTCCAAGCCTTTGTATTTGCCTTTTCCAATTCCCTTAGCCATATTAATTGAAATGAACACCCGCTAGGATATTTTGCCCAATATTCAACTTGAAATACGTGTCCCATCAACTGTGGTTATTATGTTTTCATTTATTAACTTTTATTACATGGAATTATCCTCAGGGTTGTTATAAGAGTATCAACATATGCAATGTTAGGGATCTTGATACCATAACTACCAAGTTATCAACCCAACAGGGACTAAGGTGACATCAAGGCAACTTGCCACTATAGGTATCATCAGGCTACAACTCTGATATCTATCCAACTAGATATAGATACCATATAGGTATCTTCAAGACCAAGATACGAAGCCACCAACCCTCGTAGCGATCTAGGTATCATCTAGGCCAAGATATAAACCTTGAAACAATGTCTCTGTATCATCAACGCCAAGATACCCTCCCACACAAGGATCTAGACATCATCAAGGCCAAACTATAACTGAGATCTCAATACCAGCTAGGCCAAGATGTCCTCCCAAGTACCATCATACATGAACGCAGCCTAAGTTACTCATCTCACCATCTCAAACAAATCAAATATATCCATAAATCCAAGCATTATTATCAAATATTAAAACTTCTTAGGAAGATATTAGCTACTTGTTCATCCATCAGAAAATATTGTAGCTCCATGAACCCAACCAGTATCAAAATTCCAATATATTGGTTCTTACTATTAATAAGCTAGCATAAAATCAAGAGTCTACAACCATTCTGATGTTTCTTATGTCATCACAATATCCAAACAAATCTTTGCGGGAGCTTTCTTTTCCAACTTATAAAGCAACATCAAACTTAGCCTCAACACTTCTCAAAACAACCGAGTTTTGTTTAAGACTCATCAAATAAGAATAACCATCAATAGTGCTTTAGCCATTATCCGATCTCATTCTTTCCTCAAGTCCTAATGCATGACACATGAAGTAGATAATCATGTCCTCCATCTCAACTATGGAGGATATACACTTTCCTTCATAAAAGAAATATATCCAAGCTCCCTCTAAATTAGGGAGATAAGTCCATCAAGAACTTTATTCTTCCAACTACACAGGTTCTTTCTTTTGCATCATCATATCATCAGAGAACTTCGACCTTCAAGAACATAATTCTTTTTCTTCATATGGAAACAAGTTCATTAATAAACAGTGTAAACTTCAATGTCATCAAGGTTCTTACAACTCCCTATTTCCATCATGCTCAACATCATCATAAAGTCATCATCAAGTATGAGGTGGACATACAACTTTACAACCTCTTGAAAACTATGTACCCGCAAATATCATCAACAAGTACAAACATCACAAATATATGTGTGTGTGTGTGTGTGTGTGTGAAAGGGTATGAAGTTAACTTTATCAATCTAGGTTTATCATGTCATCACAAGGAGAGCAGCTAGGGTTATCAAAACTTTAATATTAAACCTTAGATATCTAACAACTAAACCATGTTAGTGTTTTAACCATATTTGAACCTAGGGTTTCACTTTCATTCCCTAAGCTCTTATATCAACCTTTACTAGGGTTTTTTTATAGATATTATTATCAAACCCTAAAAATATAGGGTTTTACCAAAGTGAACAAATATCAAAAGATAATACTACAAGAGTTGATTTAATCTAGAAATCGAAACACCCTAATATAATAATATTTATGATTCTTTAGCAAAACCCTATATATGAGAGACTTATTAATATAAATCAAATTTTAAAGACAGAATTATCATACCTTCTTATATGATGGATACATACTACAAATTTTATATTTTAAACATGCCTTGAGTTGCTTCTACTACAAACCTTGAAGAGCTCCCTCTTGAAGGGCTCCCTCTCACCATCAAAATATTCTTCAATGAAGCATCAACATTTGTATGTTCCATATTCATATGAGCCTACCTTTATTAGATCACCCAAGGATCCAACTTGATTACCAAGTTACTATTCCATTCATTCATCATGCTCTTCATAGCATAATATTAACATATCTTTATGTACCTGCAACATTCATTGGAAAGTGCCACCAAGAAAAATATACAAGTAGCATGATTACGATTTTTACAATATAGGGATTTCATGGAATCCTTAGAGAGGAAGAATTATTAGTATTTCCAGAGCCAAACCCTAAGTTTCTTGATGTTACCTTTTGAAACATCAACCCTGGGGTTTGAATTTCAAATCCAATTCTACCCCCACTATGGTTTTCCATTTTTCCCTAGACTACCTACAAACCCTAGAGACCAAAAGCTATGGTTTTTATGAGGGAAAAAAATATAACAGGTTTAGGATTTCTCTTTTGACAAGGGTTTCCAAATACCAACTAGGGATTACTATTACTTAGATGCCAACAACATCCAACAATATGAAGGCTAGAAACCCTAGAAACCAAAAAGGAGATCTCAAAACGCTAATCCAATTTAAGTTGGACCTTATAAAAATAAAAACAATTATATGTACCTCAAGAACTACATAACTTAGTTTTCCAATATCATAAGAAGCCTACTGCAAAGGTTTCCTCAATATCTCATGATCTTCTTGTTGTTTTCAAGAATAAACACTTAAAGATGTCGAGATTAAGGATTGTCTTTAAGGTACTAGAAATTTCATTGATGTCAAGGTATTCTCAAGAGAAATTCTCTACACAAGTTAATTAACAGTAGCTCCAAATTTCCTTGACTTCAAGGTTCTAAAGAGTTTCCTTCAACAATGTCAAATAGGAGTGTTTTGTTGAGAAATCTAGGGTGACTAGATTAGGTGATTTATCTTAATTTTGTAACTGTTTGTGATGTATTTTTAATTAAATTGATTAAATTATTCTTTCACTTGATTATTATTATTGTTATCTACCATAAAAAAACTAAAAAATAATAAAGAACAATGATACAAGAGGACACAAGATATAGGCTATCAGTTAGGGCCAAAACCTCTCCTTTTGAGAGGAAAACCCACAAGAACGTTTCCCTTATTATATAACTTCAAATGATGAATTCCAAGACCTATTATCCTTGAACAAGACCCCTCCAATACCAATTCAACCTTCCTTCTTGATGATCACAGCTTCCAACATCAAACTTCAATCTTCCAGCAACTTCATTTGTAACTTCGATCCCCGACAACAATTTTGACAACTTGACCTAGCAGCTTCCACAACTTCGACCTTGATGTAGCTTCATAGCTTCACAGATTCAAACTTGATGCAACTTCAAAACTTCACACTTGTAACCTTGATGTAGCTTCACAACTTCGACCTTGATGCAGCTTCACAGCTTCGGCCTTGAGGCAGCTTCACAACTACGTCTTTGATGCAGCTTCAGAACTTCACAGTTTTGACCTTAATGCAACTTCAGAGCTTCAAAATTTAGTTTCACATTAGAGAGAGAATGAGAGACCCAAAACTTTGATTCTATCTTTCTTCCTTTCCTTCATATAACTACCTCTTTCAAGTCATGTTTCTTTCAGGATATTCCATCCATTATCATGAGCACTAGTTGTAGGTGACATCTACAACTCTCTTTCGATATCCCTATGTCAACCCAACCAGATGTTGTTCAAAAATAAAAATGAACATCAATCATAGTTTCATTTTATGATGGCTTTTTCATCATCATATTCGCTACTGCAACGTCAACATCTTGCACATTCCGAAATACATCTCCAAGACTTTCAATGTCAAGGGTATCCTTCCTCTGCAAAATTTATCACGGCCATTATACCTTCTCCATGGAGATGTCATAGCTAATTCTTCTTCTTTATTAGATGTTGATCACTTATCTGACTATAGTTTCATTTTTCACGAACTCTTCTTCCTTTCTTCACATATGCTCCCCGGTAACTTCCATACATAGTTCCTTCATCTTGTCAACCACCTCATATTCCATATGAGTAAATATTATGTTGATTTCATCTTATCAATATGTGAACTATTTCAAGGAATATCTCTTCATGCATATTTCCAAAGAAATATATCCTTCTCCTTTGATCATGCTCATGAGATAGAGCATTCAACCATGCTATTTGTTACTATATGATGACATGATTTAATATATCAAATATATACATACTTCTTTTCTTATTTTGGTCATCTAGACTTCTTTTGGAAGCTTCCTTTACTTGATTGAAAGTACTTCAACCATCTAGACATGATGCACATTTTGTCAGAATACCATCATATTTCTAAACTATGGATCCCACACAAGGTGGAATGAAGACAATCAACATGACACCTGCTTATTTCAAGTAGAGGTGAATGTTATTATAAATATTCTAGTGAAGGATCTCGATTATCCTTATTTGGCAAATGATCCTTAATAATGATGATGTATTATGACATTTCTATCTTCTATCATGCTAGATTAATTTCTTCCAACCATATACACTAGTATCTCGGTTGACCTTTTTCATGCTTTTAATGAGGTTACCATGAGATACTTTCCTTTCTATCATGATGATTGTTTAATCATGTAGACTTCTACTTCAGTTTCCCTTTCAAGCTTCTATAATGGTGTCATGAGCTCTTATCTGTTTCATTTTTATGCTTCCAATATGATGCCATAATTTAATATGATTCATCATATGATACTTACAATGTTTTTCATCCTGACTGCATTATTTAACCATAGAAGTGGTCTTTTCACCTCCTACTTCTCCTTGCTATGTGCCTAAGAGACCTTAATAGTGAATATCTATATGTTCCTTCTTGGATTTCTTCTTATCAGGTTCTTCTACTTCTTCAGTGATATGGGCTTCATTCATTTCTTTCCCTTTTCTTGTTGTCCTTATTGAGTTTCGAAAAATATCTCTTGAAATGCCCATATTCCTGACATCCATAACATTGGATTTTTGACATATAGATCTTCTTATTTTTCTGAGGGCCGAACTTTCCAAACTTTCCTTTTCTCCCAGTCATGGCATCAAATGATTGAACTTTTTCATTTGATCCTACATTTCTTATTTCCTTCAACGCGTTTTATTCAAACTTGCATAATGACCAGAGTTCACTGAATGGGGTGGCTTCCTTCTTTCCATAGATTCTTGATACAAAGTTTCCCCATTCATCGGGTAGTGCATTGAGCACCACGATAGTCATTTATTTTTCGAACATTATTTCCCTTAACTCTTGCAATTGGTCTCTTATTTGTGACACCCTCATAAGATATGAGGCTATACATTCTTCCTTTGATACTTTCATCTTGTATAACTCGGTTCTCAAATATATAACTTCCCCTGCGGTGCTTACTACCAACTTGTCATAGATTTGTTTTGAATTTTTGAGTTTTTCTACATAAGGGATGAGGAAATCCTTGATTGGTTCTATAAGGATTATTTGACCCCTTAATTCTCCTTTCATATATTTCAATAGAGATTGAGCTTCTTCTTGTGGTTGTTTTATGATTGAACCCTTAACATGTCCAATAACTTCATTCTCTATGAGGATTAAATATGTCCTCTTCTTAAATACAAGTAAATTTGATGAACATACCAATTTATTTCTTTCCTTGGAGAATGAAGTCACTTTAATAGTAGATTCATACATAGATATAAAGGTACTTACTTTTCAAGTGAAGATGATTCTTTGAGGATGATATCTTCAACTTGATTCCTTTCTTGATTTTGATGATATTTGATGATGGTTGCTTCCTTGAAGATGACAATGCTTCTTCTTCTAGAGATATCTTTCTTCAACTATGTTTGAGATGTGATCCCTGCTTTAATGAGAGGGATATCACCTTGATTTATTTGATGATGATGGAAATGCTTCTTCTTTCTTCCTTAGAATGTGGAGACTTCAATATGATTCTAATGTGTCGTCCCTTTTGAAGGTAGGGTGCTTCTTGAAAGTAGAATCTTTGTAGTCTTCTTGTCATTGTTGCTTCTAGATAGTATGATCCTTGAGATGAGATGGGTAGTCTTCCTTGATCCTCCTTAGATCCTTTCTTCAAGATGATGTGAATATTGGTCCTTGTTAATGGTTTGATGTCCTCTTTGATGCCTTGAACTTTCTCGATATTCATTTTTATGGTCCTTCTACAACAATTTCTTTCCTTGTATTGTCACCTTGGCTCTAATACCATGTTGAAAAATTTGGGGTAGCTATATTAGGTGATTTCTCTTACTTTGATAATTTTTTGTGATGTATTTTTACTTAACTTGATTAGCTTATTATTTCACTTGATTATTATTAGTGTTCTATACCTCCAAACAATAAATAACAATGAGACAAGATGACATAATATATAGGTTATCATCCAAGGCCAAAGCCTTTCTTTTTTAGAGGAAAACCAACTCTTATATTCTTATATAAATTCAAATGACGAATTAAAATACCTATGAACCTTTACTAAGACCCCTCCAAGACCAAGTAAACCTTCCTTCCTAATGATCACAACTTCCAACATCAAACTTCGATCTTCCAACAACTTCTTTAGAAATTTTTATCCCCAACAAAAATTTATGCAACTTGACCTAACGGCTTCCACAACTTTGACCTTGATGCAACTTCATAGCTTCACAGGTTCGACCTTGATGCAGCTTCACAACCTCATAGTTTGACCTTGATGCAACTTCACAAATTCAACCTTGATGCAAATTCACAACTTTACGACCTCGACCTTGATGTAGCTTCACAGCTTCAGAATTTCGTTGCACATTAGAGAGAGAGTGAGAGACCCAAAACTTTGATTCCATATTTCTCCTTGAATTTTTCTTTCCTATTATAATTTTTTTTCTTAAGATCAAACTGCTTCTCTTGCTTGAACGAATGTGTTTTTGTGTGCTTCAAGTGAGGTCGAATGCCTCTTATATATAGGCTTCCCAAGGGTTTGAATTGCACCCATGAGGATGAATTTTTCTCTTGTAAGCCGACTTTTTCTCTTGTAGGGAAAATTGATCTTGGAGGGTCTTATGACATAATTTTGACTCAAATAATTTATTATTTACAATATGTAACATGCCCAAAAGGGTCTTTCATACATGACAATGACTTATGATTTGTTGAATCAAAGACAATCCCTAGATCTTGTTGACTCAAAGACTTGACCTTGGAGGGTCTTATGACAAAATTTTGACTTAAACAATTTTTTCTTTACAATATGTAACGTGCCCAAAAGGGTCTTCCATACATGACAGTGACTCTTATGACTTTTTGACTCAAATAAAATGCCTAGAAGCAATCAATGGGTGCTTGACCTATAAATCAAATAAACTTGAGCATGAAACCCATACCTCAAGAATGAAAATAATAATTTTATTTTTCTCTTCACATAAAATCATAATTACATATTAGTAAAAATGTGAAGTTGGGTTACACTTTCGTGAGAAACACATCCAAATATTTCAGTCTCCCAACAGTTCGGCCGAACTGTATCTGTCGTTAACATTGATAGCATGGGTAACCATATTTTTGGCCGAAGATAGGAAAACCAAAAATGAAATTTCGGTCAAACTTTGTATGAAATTTCGGCCGAACTTTTTGTTATAAATATAGCGGCCCCATACTGCAATAAGTTTTTGATGAGTTTTTTATTGCGTTACCATTGAAAGCGTTGTGATTTTTCTAACCGTTGGTTTTTTAGGTGTGTTGCACTGATCTTGAACCAGAAAGGGAGCAAGCGAAGGTGCAAAGATAAATGAGAGGTTGTTCTTGTTTTTCTTATTTGTTCTTATTTTTCTTTATGGTATTTTTTCTTGTTTTAATCTTATTTTCATGTTTTGTTGTGTTTGTAGGATTTGTGTAGGATAGTATATGTTGATATTGCTGATGGCTTGGAGAATGGACCAGCTGCGTTGGTTGGTTTATTTGAAGGTAAAAACATTGGAAAGAAACTTGTGCGCATTAGTAATGAATAAGGGAAAGGAAAAATAAATGCACTTATCAAGAACTAGATAATAAATGCACTTATCAAGAACTAGATGAGGATTTTAAGTGTGGTAATATAGATCATTTTGATTTTATTTGATTTATTAAGTATGTTTAATTATAAAAACAAGTGTGTGACAATTAGATATATTTGATCTTCTCAAAAATGATTTCAGAAAATTCAACAATCAAAATAATGATTTCAAAAAATTTAAGAATCAAAATATTTCTTACCCAAATATTTGAATTTATAAGTTCAAAATATTACTCACTTAAATATTTGAATTTATGAGTTCCATGTAATCTACAATGATCTATCATAACTAAATAATATATGAAAGTGCCATGAAATGCAGTGTAGGATGACATATAAGAAGTGTTAATTCCTACTTGTAATTTAAATGACCAATTACCATATAATATACAAAATTTTTAGTTTGAATTTCTTGCTAAGGTGTATAATATATTTGGGTACATGTTTTCAGTTATACTTTCATGCATTCACACTAATATAATCAAAAAAATTCAAACATGCACAAATTAAATGGGTTTGTAAATACCACATGATATGATAATTGAGATTTTTCAAGCAAAAAAATTTATTAATAAAGTAATTAGACTTTATCAAAGTAATTAAAAGTAGTGTTAATATGCTATTAGAATTGTCAATGAGATTTTTAAATTATTAATTATATTTTGCTATCAACATAATGAAAAAAAATGTTGGTTTCATACCATGGAGTTTGAGCTATGCTTCCTCTATGGGAGGTTTGAGTTGATGATATCTCTTATTGTTGATGGTCCATAACTATTAGGCCACATATAAAAGTCTTGCCCATTACGTTCCCATTTCACTTTAGTACAATTGTATTAATCATTTTGTCTTATATTTGCATTGAATGTTTTATTTGGTCAATTTTTTAATTCTCATCATGTTGTATAATGACATGTTATTAGAACTAAAGAGGGGCGACGAATCACAATGTTAAGGTGAAATGTGGGTAAGAGGTTGGTGGATACCTCAAATATGAGACTAGGAGATCAAAAGGGTGGGCACAATGTGAGCTAAATGAAATGGTGATTAAGAAAACAATAGGCATATTGTGCTCCAACAAAAGAATTGTAAGTGATAAAGGTGTTAAAACAAAAAGGGTTGGACAAGAGTTGCAATAGGGTGAGTATAATGTGTTTAAATATCAAGTCAAGACAATGACATTACAAAATGAAATGGAAAGTGGCAAACAATAGACATATTGTGCTCCAACAAAAGAGTTCTAAGTGATTAAAGTGTTGACACAATAAAAAAGGGTTGGACAAGACTTGCAATATGGCGAGTATAACATGTTTAAATATCAAGTCAATATAATGACATTATGGGTTAATAGTGGTGTGATATTCTAAATGCAATAAAATATTAGCGAAATCATAGGCATGAGGTGGTAGTGTTGAGTGGGTCTATCAAAATGTCAAAGAGTAATAGAGAGGTGGTTCAAAAGAATCTAATCCAAAAATAGAATGCCAAAGCAACATTGTAAAAAGCTTATAAGGAATTTTAAGAAAGTGTCAAATAGGTGAAAGCCTACCAACTTTAAGAAATAAAGTATTAAAAGGTAATGCGGAATTGGTGGAAATAAAATAGGGCAAGAGGACCCAATTCACTAATTGATATAGCAAGTATGGTTTTCCATATAAAGTCTACTGGAAAAATCCAAATGAGATGTGAAAGGTTGCCGAGCCAAGAAGGGACATTTTGGCCTTAGGATCAATCCCACCAAATTGTGATGTGTAACCTTCTTAGACTTGGACCACAACCTTTGTACCATTGAAATCTCAGGCACCAATAAATAAGGTGATCTCCCTTGCAAAGTATATAAGGGAGCTTAGGTTTAAATCATCTATACGTAGGTCTCTTTTTAACGTCAATTCCCCCAGCATGAGTCACAACGAAAGGTGGGAAGTCTCCAATATGACTTGTAGTGGTGTGTGATTGGTCTCCAACATGACTCAAAGAGGTTGGTGACTCTTTTCCAATAGAGACATGACTCATTCTCAGAGGTCGCATGGGCCAATTTTGTGGGAAGTTTTCGGCCATTTTTGCCATTTTTTTCCTATTTCTAGACCTATATGTGGGTTTCCTTCACAATATTTGCATACATACTTGTGTTTCCTTCGCAAGAAGTGTGTATGAATGCATGTTGTGCTCGCAAAGGTCTCATAGACCTCCTCAACTAGTGTTTTTCCACAATGTTTTGCCTAATTTTTCACCTTTTTTTCATGTTTCTTTTGTTGTCTTGAATGGTATGCTCTAATTCAAGGGAAGTTGATTCTTATTTGTGTTACATTAGGTGTATTTGTGCTTATTTGAAAAATAAAAGAAAACGAAATTTCATCCTACTTTCTTATGTTATTTTTTTTACAATCTAAGTAATAACATCGACTTCTTCCCATTGGCCTTTGGTTCTTCTTTGGTTGAGTTCCCAACCGATGAAAACATTTCCTTTTCCACTATCAAATCTTCATTGAAGTTGTCAGCCAACATGTTCTTTCCTATTCTCTTCACAAACATGGCTATAGAAAAATTAAGAGATGAGGTTTGATATTCATTTTTCATAGTTAGCAAGTACAAATTAGTAATAATCTTGTTCAATAGGGTAATAAATCACTAGTTGAAGTCCTTGACCTTTTCCTTCTTTTTCTGTCTTTTACTGTAATCAAATATTTGAGGAGAGTGGTTGGGGAATTTTCTTCTCCAATTTTTTTAGGAAGGCTCTCTCAAAATCATCCCATCTAATTATTGAGACATTTGGAAGATTGTAGAACTTTATTCTCACTTGTATATGGAAATAAATTACAGTCTACATCTTCATGCTCCACGTCCATCAGGTGCAAGGCCAGATAGAAATTATTTGTATGATCTTTAGGAGTAACATCTTTGTCATGATAAAATTTTGGCAAGAGCCTTTCAATGTGCATAGGAAGAGATGGAATAGGGGTTGAAGTTAAGTGCCCCTTGAAATAACCACATAGGTTGAGTTTGAATGGTCATATCGTAAGCATGACCAACTTCTTATTTAAAATTAGAAGAAGTATCAAGGTGGCTGTTATGAGCAATATGACGAGGAGAACCAAATGGAGAAAGGGATATTTGATCAAAAGGTTTGGAGATATTATTAAGGGAAATTTCAACAAGATCTTCACCAAACTGAACCAAAGCACCTTCGTTGGTGAGAGGTATTCAAGTGGCGTTACATCTTGGGAGGAGGGAATTTATTATCGAATTTGTTTAGCATATGCATGGGTGATGCATATATAGGTGATTACTTTAGTGAGGGGAATAGGATACAATCATTCTTAAGGGGAGAACCAGAGTGTTCTGGTTGAGAGGGAATGTATTCATATATTATTTCCCTTGCGATATGGTATGGAAATATTAGAGAGATACGAGGATGTTGGGCAAGAATTTTGTCTCCAAGTATATCTAAATGTATGATTAATAGGTCCTACCGATGATGTCATTCATACCCTCTTTTTCTAGTGCCAAAATAAATATTGATAGGGAAAAATGAACCGGCAATAGTCAAGTGATTCTCTCTGGTATAAGGTTCCAATTAGACCTCACACTATTATGGGTAAAAGACCCATCCAAATTCTATCCCATTAATCATTCTTGGATTTTGAAAATGTTTTGACATATGAGGGTTCATCACAAAAAGGGTATGAAAATTCTATACTAAAACTAACTAAATGCACTAAGAGGAAAATAATATGTGCTAGCTAGCAATTAAGGGATATATAGGAAAAATGAAGCAATGAGCCAGTAAAAACATAGATGCACAGTCAAGGAAATAGTAAGTTGAAATCCAAGAAAACAAAAAATGTCTAAACTACTAGAACAACTCCAAAATAGTTAGTATGTTGATCTAATAAGTGCTTGTATAATGAGAAAACTGAAATGATAAGCATGGGAGAGAAACTATCTAATGCATAGATTAGTCTATAACCTAGTTGTACACATTTCACAAAGTACACACATACATGAATTGTTCAAGAGTAGTTAGAAACAGGGACAAGATGCATGTCAAAATATATATCTAGTGATGGTCTTCAAGTATTCTTATTATTAAAGTAATGAATGAAGAAGTACCATCGTTTTAGTTGTGGACTCCAGGTATATAAAAAAAAATCCAAAATTTTCTCTTCATATTGAGATTTTTGCAATATTTATAGATTGAGATAGTAACTGCCCCTTGGGACTATTTAACTTCTATGGGGTCAATTACAACTCTTCAACTTCTCAAAATTTACAAATATAATAAAGGAAAATATTTAAAAGTCCCAGAACTTAGGCTCATAGTTGTTTCAATCTAATTAGATATTTAATTGGGAATTTCGTGAAGCCTTGAATATAAGCCACCTGTAATTCATACTATGATGTAATCATTTTAATTATTCCAAGTGCAAAGCTATCCATATTGACATGGCCTTTCGAGGTATTCTAGGAGATGATTGACATGTTCTTTTTTCATGAGACAAGACACGAGTTCAAGATTGTTTGTTATTTAGCAAGGTTTGTTACATGTTGCTTCAAGTTATCTTTAGTGCACTTATTAACGAAGGCACTAAAATATAACTATTCTGTATGCTTTAGTTCTTCTAATTCCCTATTTTTTCTTCATGTGGCATGATCTCTCTTATGGTTTCAGAGTTTAGTGAAGGTCATCGGTAGGATAATCACCTATTTAAGGATTCCTTCTTTGATTTATATTTATTACTAGGATTGTATATTTTTTAGATTGGTTCCTCCATAGGAAGATAAACTCTCTCAATCAACTTACATTCTTATTGTTGAGAAATCGATTAGGGCAACTTATAGTTTCTTTATTAGATTGATTTCTCTTTTACTTTGACAATTTCTTGTGACTTACTCTTGCTTCTTCTTTTATATTGTTAGATTCTTATCATCAAGACAATTTCCAATACAATAAAGATCACAAATACAAGGAACATTAGAGATAGGCTCTAAGACAGGGCATAACCCCTCTAATACGAAAACCCAAAAGAAATTATCTTCTTATAGAAATAACTTCAAAGGAGACTTCCAAGTCCGAAGGCCAAAAACAAGATTACCACCAAGACCAAGCCAACCATCAAAAACAATATCCTTCCTTAATCAAGAATATCAACCTTCAAACTAGGTCTGATACCTTTCTATAACTTTCATACTGATGGAAACCTTAGAAACCGCAGGGAACTCACACGTATGGGCTTGGAAAGACAAAAATTTTGACATTCGTACCTTATTTTCTTCTTGGCTAGACTACTTCTTGCCTTCTAGTATCCTCACACTTTTTCTTTCTTTTATTCGCAGATTGGAATGATAGATATGTGTGACTTTCTTATGTGTCATCAAGAGGTTTAATTCCTCTTCCTTATATAGTCTTCTAAGGTGCTCGATTAGGCCTTCCTAGGCTGAATTCATCAATAGCTAGCCGACTTGGTATTGGGGCTCTTGAGATCATTCTAGAGACAAAATAATATTCCTTTTTCTTTTTACATGTGCCCAATTGGGTGTTTTACAATACGAAAAGGATCGTGACTCATAACAAAACCCTAAGAGAACTCAACGAGTGCTTTGACCTAGTGACCAATGACCTTGAGCATGAAACCCATGTTTAAATAAATAATTTTCTTTTACAAAAAATATTTTTCTTTTTATTCTTTTGAAAAATACATAAAAATTACATATGTCATGAGCCAAGTAGAAATTATGAAGACAAATACTAGTTACACTTTTCAACACTCCGTCTTAACTAGGGAGGTATTCATAATTTATCAACCAGTACAAGGACAATACTCACTTTGAAAATTTATCATAAGAAGAGTTGTAACACTCTCTTCCCACATTTACCCAAGTAATTGTCCAACTGGGGTAAAAATGCTACGAGAGGCTACTGATATGAGATTCAACCTCCTAGATGACCTTAAGGAAGTGGAACCGATGAAAACCTAACAAACAGACCTTACACAACATCAACAACACCTCCAAGAGGTAACCCAACCTCCTAGACCCATGAACCATGAGGGGGAGCTAATTTTTTACCCTTTTGAGCCTTAGCCATAGGCATGTAAGGGAAAGGGATTGGCTAGAATCCTATAGTCGCGGGCATGCCAAGGAAAGGCAACAGCCAGGGCCTAGTTTGGTCATTTTTGTGCCTGCAACTTCAAGATTTGTGCCACCTTTTTAGCCCCAGAGCCCAGGTCACTGCACAGAACTTCATGAAACTGTAGGAGATGATAAATAACATTAAAAAAAAGGTACAAAAGCAATCGCATCATCTAGACCCCTCCTAGCCATGAGAGGAATTTCATCAAACATGTCACAAACATGACATCTACAGGTATAAACAACATATTTAAACATAGGGATATCATACTTATCTGAGAATCGATAAGAAGCTTTGCTCCCTTACATCATAAGTTGCAATACAATCTATTTGACCAAAGGTACATGGTGTATTCATTTACAGGTAAAAACATGGAGAGATGCATAAATCATCACTCATAAATTACATGCTTATAACCAACATTATAACAACAAAAATACAATAGTTACAACAACAATAGAATCCACATAGTAATCAGTAAAATTATACATCAATTACCAAATGAATGAATTTCTCATTAATGAGTTCAAGAACCAACAGGGGATGAAACCACCACGTTCTACCCGACCATAGATTGGCTGAGCCAAATCTCTCTTCATCCAATCACCTCTGTGCCATATTCCAAGCATGAAAGTGGGACTCATAACCAACAGAAAATGAACCAAACAAACATGGATTGTACCAGAGTTCTCCACCCACACCGTAAGTAATTTGAGTGCCTACTAGTCTCTCAGGCTTTACCATAACCCACAGTACGATCTAGGGGTCACTAGGCCCTACACCAATACCATCTCTCTAGGCATTACTGTACATCCCATCTTGGGACTAATAGGCCCAATGGAGAGAAATCCACCTCTTTGATTTACCGTATATCTTTCCATTCACCAGCAAAGATTCCTAGGCCCACCGAGGCACACAATAAAGCTTTACCTCAACCCACAGTCTGGCGCAGGGGTTACTAGTCCAGTGGCTTTACCGTGATCCACGGTTTGATTTAGGTACCACTAGGCCATGTGTTTTTCATTTTGGAGATCCACCCCACTCAACTTTGAATCCATACAGCAATCCAGCTTAACCGAAATACGAAAAACCCGTCTCGTCAAAGTTATACATAAATGGAAAGGTTAGGCTAAAAACACTATCACACCTAGAAAAACCCATGCCAAGACAACTTGAAACCACATGCAATACCATGCATGCTATAGCTAGCAAGGAAATCACATATGAAAATCGATACCTGCAAAGAATCTCATTGTAGTTGCTTGATCCTGCTCTTCCTTACTTTCTTTTCCTTTATTGCTCCAATGCCCAAGTGCTCCAAGAAAACTCTAAGTGTCCAAGAGTGAGAGATAGAGAGAGATAGAGAGAATAATGAGAGAGCTGCAAAACTGAGCTAAAAAAATTCTGTGAACCGATCTTCAAAAGCCTTTTTATTAATGAGGCCTCTCTTTTCTTCATTTTACATTATTTTCCTTCATTTTCCTCCTCACATGCAACCTGTAACCTTTCACCTTAATTTTCTCCTAATTTCCATTATTTTCATAAATAAAATGCAAATTTATGGCTCATGGATTTCCAAGCCTTTTTCTTTGCCAATTTCCTTAGCCATATTAACCAAAATGAACACTTGCTGAGATGTTTTACCCAACATTCATCTTGGAATACATATCCCATCAACCATGGTTTTTTTTTTCATTTATTAACTTTTATTACTTTGAATTTTCACCAGGGATGTTACAGAACCCTCCCCCTTGGGGGACACAGTCCTTAGTGGTCAACCACACATATACCTCAAAAAAACCATTGAAAATTAAACATATTTCCCATGGAGCTTTATAACTTAGCTCGCTGCATTATTTACAATGAATATCCGACTCAAAAGAAAAAACCATCATGACAATCATAACGTGTGTTAGAGCTTTATAACACATCTCATTACAGTATTTAAAATCACATATATACATATACACATTTTCCAAACCGACAAATAAAAGGATACGATGCCCATATCAGAAACAAGGGAATCCAGAGGCTCACACCTCCACCCTCAAAGTAACACCAGGATTCACCTCCTTCCCAAGAAGTCCAAAATCCATTGTCAAAGTCAAAGTTGCATTCAATGTCGAGCGCTACAATCCTGCGCCATTTTTCCTCTCAGTGAACAGTTACCCGCTCATTTTTCCAGGGAACACTCCCAATGTGCATATGATTCCATGTGTAAATGCTAATGACCAAAACAAATCCATCCTCGACCTTCCCTTCTCTGCTACATAGTCCCTCAGGAAATCCGGTCACCCCATTACATGCAGTCACTCACCTTCCAAGCTCTGTTGGCACCCCATCCTAGGCAGTCCATCTCTTGGCAAGGCTTCCTCACATCATAAAATACAAAAACCAAGGAATATCCTTGCCTTAAAACCATCTTACTGGTCATAAAATGCTCATGAAAATCAATGGACATTGGGTACTAGTGTCCCATAGTGGCCCTACTCCTGAAGAGATTTACTGACATACGGTTGAATGTTCCAATTCCTTTTACTAATGTTGCTAGTTCTTGCAGTTGGTTTCAACCACCCAGCCAGGCATGTTCATGCATTCCTGTACCAAACACATAATTTCTATTAGATTCAAAATAAATTGAAATAACTTCAAATCATACCTCATTGGTGGCTCATCAATAAGGTACACTTGCAATCTTGTTCACTTCCTATCACAAAAATCAAACTAGCATATTTGACCAAATCATCATGTATAAACATATCACATCAGATTACCTCAAAACACAACCATCATAGATCAAAATCATAAATCACATGCACCCATCATAAACTAGAATCATAGATCACATGTAATCATCATAGACCAGAATCATAAATCTCATGCATAATAAAACTGAAATAAAATATTGATACTTATCCTTCATCAGTCCTTACTTCTACCTTTGTTCTTTCTATACACACACAAATCCATTTCCACACTCGGCAAGCACCCAGTGCTTCTTCTTCCCTTCAATATCGTACACATACACACAGTGTACATCACAACACGTACATCCGCACAAGGCATACAACACCACACAATACATACACCCACACCCAGTGTACAACACAACACATACACATACACATACAACTGGTGTACAACACTACACATACACCTACACCCGGTGTACAATATGACAATACACTTATACATACACATAGTAAAACACAACAAATACACATGTCACGATACCATGACTACACCATGCACATACATAGTAATACATGCTTGCAATGAAGCATGTATGACATGAACACAATACCACATGTATACAAATTCCATATGCACAACATGTACACAGTACCACATGTACACAACACTACCTCTACAACGTGTGCACAACATCACATGTACATGACACCACCTGCACAACGTGTACACAATGCCAAATGTACACCACACCACCTATAAAATGTGTACACAATAGCACATGTACACAACACCACATGCACAACATGTACAAGATGCCACATGTACACAATGCCACATGCACGACATGTACACGGCACCACCTGCATACAACACCACATGTACAACATGTACAAAACACCACGCGCACACAACGACACAGGTAAAATCATGCACAACGCCATGTGTACATAGCACCATATGTACACAACATCACATATCCAACATGCACACAACACCGCATATCCAACATGTACATAGCACCATCTATACCTAGAACTACATATGAAATATACACACAATACCATATATACAACATACACATATCATATGTACACAATACTACATATGTTACATACACTCATCACCATAGGTACAATCACTGAATATACAACATGCATAATATATACTCCATAGTAGTATTTCACATCGATAGACCACACACTGACCCCACAATCAACCTTTCTTCTAGTGTCTTTCCACTATCCATGCTTATCCTAGCATTCCTCATATCACACAACTTTCACTTTGCTAGTACCCCTTAGCATTACATGTCCATAACATAAACATAGGAATAGTACAAGGATATAACATTAAATCATATACACATGATACTGACCTCATAGATTTTTCAAGGTTACTCTGCCACTTGATTCCTCATAGCCAGGAACCTCTTCATGCCACTCACCTACATACGAAATCACGCCTCCACAAGAATGAACCCCGAAAACCTTGACAGACAGTGACATAGATACATATATATAATCATTAGCATAGAAAAATCATAATCATGTCATACAACGACATACATATATACATATAAACATTATCATTAAACACTCATCATCCATGATGAGCCTGTCAGACACGACATACATACATACATAAACATCAACATAAAGCAATCATGATCTCGTCAGAAAGCGACATACATACATGCATATATACATAGATATATAGACATGATCATAATCATGATCACAACATAATTACCAGATATCATAAGGACTGGGTTAAAAAAACTCCCTTTACTGGTGCACAACATGCACAACGTTGAGAACAATAGTTCCCAACATGGCCAAGGCATCTGACGCCTCAAATCCATTTACTTTATCTTTCTGGTTATCTTTGTCATGTATGTACTGCCACCATCCATGTACCATAATGAACCCAACTGGTTCAAGTAAATGTCATATTCTTACCTTCCATTGCACTTACTCATGCACCAAGCTTCATTCAAGCCTTACACTACTTGTTGGGTACCACACATCTCTCCCCGAGCTTCATTAACTTTCCTCTTTCCCAAAAAATTCCCAAGGCTCTCAAAACATAAAAGACAAGGATAAGAACAGGAAAAAAACAAGAAGAATACCATGAAAACCAAGAGCAATACGACACCGCAAGAAAGTGGCATAGCTATGCACCAGACATAAACAAGACCGCAAATTAATCTCACAAATCGCAAAATACCAAAAGCACAAGACTAACAACAAACACCATGACTCAATCCCCATGGTTCCCAACACTTCCAAAGGAAAGCTCAGCCCGATCCTTCTTCAAGATTTCATGGAAATATCTTTCCATGCAATCCCCTCCATTATACTGCCATAAACACATAATCGTCAACGCATAAATGAATATGAAAATATACCAGTTATCTCACCTTGTTGTGACACGCACACTGACCTTTAACTGAACACACATGTCAGCCATATGTACCAAATGTCAAGACAACATATCTGTCAATTCGAAATCAACTTTTACCAAGACTAACAACCATGTCATAATCAACAATCCACTCACATTCATTGGTCATAATACTACAACTATCACCTACTTTCACTCGCGTACATATCAACTATCTCAACACATACATGTTATTACAACCATCTTAAAAAAATATCATTACTTCATGCAATCTTATACAAACATGATCATATCATGCGAGTAATAAAACATTCAACAGTAAATAGACGACATAATAAACACCAACACTCAAAACACCAAATAGATGACACAACCAAACATTCAAGTACAAAGTAGATGACATAAGAAAACTCATACCTTAATGTATCTCAGGGGAGGCTATCTTGTCTGCACAATAAATCTATATTAGCATTATATAACTTCACAAGATATCAACCCAATCATAAATAAGGTCATCATATCCACAACAATATATAGCTAACATGTTCACCTGATAAACCCATAAGAAAATGTCATTCATGCATACAATCACATATGCACAGTCAATCTAGACATAATAAAACACACTCTTATAATTAGGTCAACTCATGCCTGAATATCATAACCCTAACCATCTACATGGGCCAATCCAAATTAGCATAATACATATAACATCAAGATGTTAATGAAATAACCCTAATCATCAAGTCACTAGCATGTAACAATAACAAGTTCTATATCATGCTCATCAACAACATGTAACCTAATCGTAAATCTAACTATCATAAAACAACAATAAGTTAGCCCATAACATTCTCGTCAACAACATACAAGTTATCTAACATAAAACAACAATAGCAATGCATACCACCACAAGTTATTATCACTCATGACTATCTGACACATGTACATATAACCACATTAATCAACTAGCATCTATAATGTATGTAATCCTAACATCAAGAGAATGAAAGGAATACTCATACCCATAATGCAAATGACTACACTGATCAACCAAGATTTATCATATATGTAACCATAATAATAGAATGGAAAACATATAAGTAACCCTAATTATTACAACAACCATGAATCACATACCTGCATGCCAAGCATACAAACTTGTATGACAATCTTCTCTTACCCCACAGTTGTTTGGTCAATTTAGTGTGTCCTAAATTGCTACATTAATTTGTCAATCCGGGATTCGTAAGCTGACAAAGTGTGGCGCACTATATGTGCAAGATAACCTATCTCTTACTTTTTGTCGTTTTTGGTTTTTTTCTTTTTATCTTGGTTGGTTTCCTAATGTGAGATGGAAATTCTAAAAGGCAAGTATGGTTATGATTGTTCAAGGCAATGATGTCCTTTATAGTGATTTACCAAACTTCAAACTTCAAAATGATTTTGAAACATACAATGAGAAAATCAGTTCCTAAAAGGAAATGAAAATGTGCTACTATTCTAGTTAAACAAACAATGAACTATTGATCATGAAAACCATTACCCTTGCTGCTGTCTAAACACAAAAGAAACTGTTACTCAAAGAAAATATTGCAAGTAAAGTAAAACTAAAATCAAATTACATCAACTCATATTCTAACCCCTCACCATTAGTCTCGCTATGGCTTTCGGAGGTAATCATAAACAACTTGAGCAATCTGATATCTAATTTGCAGAAAAATAAACTAATATCAAATTACACACTCATACTTCAATCCCTCACCATTAGTCTCGCTATGGCTTTCGAAGGTAACTGATAATGACATGAGCAATTTAATATCTATCTTGCAGAAAAGTAAACTAATATCAAACTATACACTCATACTTCAATCCCTCACCATTAGTCTCGCTATGGCTTTCGGAAGTAACTGAAAATGACATGAACAGTTTAATATCTAACTTGCAAAAAAGTAAACTAATATCAAACTACACATTCATACTTCAATCCCTCACCATTAGTCTCACTATGGCTTTCGGAGGTAACTGAAAATGACATGAACAGTTTAATATCTAATCTAACTACTAAAGCAAATGTGCAAGACTGAAATAAACAAAACAGTGCTAGAATTAAACAAAAACTAAGAAAAAGAAATCAGCAGAAGGACAATATTGATTCCATGTCATTAGTCATTATAAAAAGATGTGCAAATGCCCGGGTTGTCTATTGTAATCTGAAACAAGAACACTGATCAGTTAACAACAACATAATACATAAAAGATTATGGACAGAAGTAAAATATAAAACATGAAAGATTATGGACAAAGATGAAATGTAAATACCATGAAAGATGTAATCTATATACACGTGAATGACTATAGCACAATGAACATAAAGAAATGAAGCATGAAACTATACAGTAATACACAAAACCTCAGCGTGTGCAGGGGCCCTCTGCACAGACCTCGGGCAACAGCTTTCAAATACGAATTACGCTTTTGAACAAAGTCTTCTCATATATTAAAATGCGGTCATAACAGAGAAACAATGTCACAGCACAATGGCGACGCAATTACATTACAGAGCTAAAGAATATCTAACTATTATGCGTATGAGAACGCATTATTTATAACAGAGGGAGATATAACTAATTCCCTAAACTCTGTGCTGATAGAAGACACGTGAACCATCACGTCCAGAGATCTAGCGTTATGGCCGCCGTGAGGATTAAATCTATGGAGAGTGGCTGTTGGATTCAGCTTATGGAGCCGTTTACAGGTGTTGATGTGTCTCCCGTGATCTAGAAACGGCCAAGCAAATCTCCACGTGATGAGAAACAGAGTTCTGTCACCATGGGACTCTTCGGTTGACCAACACTTGGCCACCTTTGACCACAGCCTTCTTAGGTGAATTCGACTGAGCCAATAGGACATGATCCATGTCCATGTCATTTCTAACTTTCCCATGTGGCTCGATTTGCCTGAAGATACCTGCAACATAGACTTTAACAAAATGGCTGCGGAAAGTCGCAGCAGCTGCGGAAAGTGACAAGATTCCGCAGCTAAATGAGCAAAAATCTAAATCAAACAGCAGACACAAAACATAGTTAAAAACCATTTTAAATGCTCGTTTACAATTAATATGCAATGATATTGATGACTTAGAAGGTCCAGGTGAATGAAAAAGGTCTAGAAAGGTGTATAAGAAAGATGCAGATTTGAGACTCAACAACAGTCCATTGTTGCAACTTCACTTTAATGATCTGCATCTCCTGATCTTTCTTAGCCAATGCATTAGAATCATAACATACCAATGTCATCATCATGACCTAATTTCATACAATGACCTTATGCACAACAAAATTTTACCATACCAATGAAAAATTGACCATATGCACCCACTTGACATGTATAACCAATCATGAACTACCAATTCATATCCCACATATAACATCACACAAGCAAGCATACATGCACAACACATAAGCATGACCAATATGTGACCTAGAATAAACAAGTAATGCATACACAACATGTAGCAACATGTAAGCAAAGTGCACGAACAATACATAAGCATGAGAAACACATAACCAGTCATACACTCATGACAACATGTTGACATCAACACCATCAAAACTTGCATGGTGACACCACTTCCACCATGCCCAACACAACATGGATTCCACAAGAACATATAGACTACAAGGATACTAAATGCATATGCAACCAACATAAATGCATGATCAGCACACTAGCCATCTAGTCCAAGGGTTGAACCATGCTCTGATACCACTCTGTAGCACCATCTTTCCAAATCTACCCAAGTAACCGGAAAACCAGGGTAAACATGTGACGAGAGGCTACTAATATGATATTCAACCTCCTAAATGACCTTAAGGAAGTGGAACCGACGAAGACCTGACAAACAAACCTTATACAACATCAACAACACGTCCAGTAGGTAACCCAGCCTCCTAGACCCCTGAACCTTGAGGGGGAACTTATTTTTTACCCTTTTGAGCCTTATCCGCAAGCATGTAAGGGAAAGGGAGCAGCTAGAATCCTATAGCCATGAGCATCCCAAGGCAAGGCAGTGACCAGGACCCGGTTTGGTTAGTTTTGTGGAAGAAAATTCGATATTTGTGCCACCTTTTTAGCCCCAGATCCCAGGTCACTGCCCAGAACTTTATGAAACTATAGGAGATGATAAATAACATCTAAAAAAAAGGTGCGAAAGCATTCACATCATCAGGAACTCATCCGTACCCCTCTTATCCATGATAGGAATTTCATCAAACATGTCACAAACATTGCATCTACAGGTATAAACAACATATTTAAACATAGGGGTCTCATACTTATCTGAGAATCGCTAAGAATCATTGCTCCCTTACATCATAAGTTGCAATACAACCTATTTGACCAAAGCTACATGGTGTATTCATTTACAAGTAAAAACATGGAGAGAGACATACATCATCACTGATAAATTACATGCTTATAACCAACATAATAACAACATAAATACAATAGTTACAACAAAAATTGAATATGCATAATAATTGGTACAATTATATATCAATTACCAAAGGAATGGATTTCTCATTAATGAATTCAAGAACCAACCGAGGATGGGACAACCATGTTCCACTCGACCATATATTGGCTGATCAAAATCTCTCTTCAGTCAATCACCCCCATGTCATATTCCAAGGATTAATGTGGGACTCATAACCAACCGAAAAGGAACCAAACAAGCATGGATTCTACCAGATTTCTCTGCCTACACTGTGCCTAGTCTCTTAGGCTTTACCATAACCCACAGTATGATCCAGGGTTCACTAGGCCTTGCACCAAGACCATCTCTCCAAGATCTACTGTACATCCCATCCTAGGACTACTAGGCCCAACAGAGAAAAATCCACCCCTTGGATTTACCGTAATCCTACCATTCACCAGCAAGGATTCCTAGGCCAACCGAGGCACACAATATGGATTTACCGCAACCCAGAGTCTGGCTCAAGGGTTACTGGGCCAGTGGCTTTACCCTGATCCTGAGTTTGATTCAGGGACTACTAGGCCATGTGTTTGTCATTTCTGAGATCCACCCCACTCATATTTGAATCCATCCGGCAATCCAACTCAACCAAAATATGAGAAACCCATCTCATCAAAGCTACATGGAAATGGAAAGGCTAGGCTCAAAAAACTATCACACCTGGAAAAATAGATGCCAAGAAAGTAAGAAACCACATGTAATACCATGGATGCTAGATCTCACAAGGAAATCACATATGCAAATCGAAACCTGCAAAGAATCTTGTTGTAGCTGCTTGATCTCGATCTTCCTTGCTTTCTTTCCCTTTCTTGCTCCAATGCCCAAGTTCTCCAAGTAAAATCTAAGTGTCCAAGAGTGAGAGAGAGAGAGAGAATAATGAGAGAGCTCCAAAACTGAACTGACAAAATTATATGAATTGATATTCAGAAGCCTTTTTATTAATGAGGCCTCTCTTTTCTTCATTTTCCATTATTTTCCTTCATTTTCCTCCTCACATGCAACCTATGACCTTTCACCTTCCTTTTATCCTAATTTCCATTATTTTCATAAATAAAATTCCAATTAATGCCTCATGGATTTCCAAGCCTTTGTATTTTCCTTTTCCAATTTCCTTAGCCATATTAACTGAAATGAACACCTGCTAGGATATTTTGCCCAATATTCAACTTGAAATACATGTCCCATCAACTGTGGTTATTATGTTTTCATTTATTAACTTTTATTACATGGAATTATCATCAGGGTTGTTATAAGAGTATCAACATATGCAATGTTAGGGATCTTGATACCATAACTACCAAGTTATCAACCCAACAGGGACTAAGGTGACTTCAAGGCAACTTGCCACTATAGGTATCATCAGGCTACAGCTCTAATATCTATCCAACTAGATATAGATACCATCTAGGTATCATCAAGACCAAGATACGAAGCCACCAACCCTCGTAGAGATCTAGGTATCATCTAGGCCAAGATATAAACCTTGAAACAATGTCTATGTATCATCAACGCCAAGATACCCTCCCACACAAGGATCTAGACATCATCAAGGCCAAACTATAACTGAGATCTCAATACCAACTAGGCCAAGATGTCCTCCCAAGTACCATCATACATGAACGCAGCCTAAGTTACTCATCTCACCCTCTCAACCAAATCAAATATATCCATAAATCCAAGCATTATTATCAAATATTCAAACTTCTTAGGAAGATATTAGCTACTTGTTCATCCATCAGAAAATATTGTAGCTCCATGAACCCAACCAGTATCAAAATTCCAATATATTGGTTCTTACTATTAATATGCTAGCATAAAATCAAGAGTCTACAACCATTCTGATGTTGCTTATGTCATCACAATATCCAAACAAATCTTTACGGGAGCTTTCTTTTCCAACTTATAAAGCAACATCAAACTCAGCCTCAACACTTCTCAAAACAACCGAGTTTTGTTTAAGACTCATCAAATAAGAATAACCATCAATAGTGCTTTAGCCATTATCCGATCTCATTCTTTCCTCAAGGCCTAATGCATGACACATGAAGTAGATAATCATGTCCTCCATCTCAACTATGGAGGATATACACTTTCCTTCATAAAAGAAATATATCCAAGCTCCCTCTAAATTAGGGATATAAGTCCATCAAGAACTTTATTCTTCCAACTACACAGGTTCTTTCTTTTGCATCATCATATCATCAGAGAACTTCGACCTTCAAGAACATAATTCTTTTTCTTCATATGGAAACAAGTTCATTAATAAACAGTGTAAACTTCAATGTCATCAAGGTTCTTACAACTCCCTATTTCCATCATGCTCAACATCATCATAAAGTCATCATCAAGTATGAGGTGGACATACAACTTTACAACCTCTTGAAAACTATGTACCTGCAAATATCATCAACAAGTACAAACATCACAAATATATGTGTGTGTGTGTGTGTGTGTGTGTGAAAGGGTATGAAGTTAACTTTATCATTCTAGGTTTATTATGTCATCACAAGGAGAGCAGCTAGGGTTATCAAAACTTTAATATTAAACCTTAGATATCTAACAACTAAACCATGTTAGTGTTTTAACCATATTTGAACCTAGGGTTTCACTTTCATTCCCTAAGCTCTTATATCAACCTTTACCAGGGTTATTTCATAGATATTATTATCAAACCCTAAAAATATAGGGTTTTACCAAAGTGAACAAATATCAAAAGATAATACTACAAGAGTTGGTTTAATCTAGAAATCAAAACACCCTAATATAATAATATTTATGATTCTTTAGCAAAACCCTATATATGAGATACTTATTAATATAAATCAAATTTTAAAGATAGAATAATCATACCTTCTTATATGATGGATACATGCTACAAATTTTATATTTTAAACATGCCTTGAGTTGCTTCTACTACAAACCTTGAAGAGCTCCCTCTTGAAGGGCTCCCTCTCACCATCAAAATATTCTTCAATGAAGCATCAAAATTTGTATGTTCCATATTCATATGAGCCTACCTTTATTAGAGCACCCAAGGATCCAACTTGATTACCAAGTTACTATTCCATTCATTCATCATGCTCTTCATAGCATAATATTATCATATCTTTATGTACCTGCAACATTCATTGGAAAGTGCCACCAAGAAAAATATACGAGTAGCATGATTACGATTTTTACAATATAGGGATTTCATGGAATCCTTAGAGAGGAAGAATTATTAGTATTTCCAGATCCAAACCCTAAGTTTCTTGATGTTACCTTTTGAAACATCAACCCTGGGGTTTGAATTTCAAATCCAATTCTACCCCCACTATGGTTTGCCATTTTTCCCTAGACTACCTACAAACCCTAGAGACCAAAAGCTATGGTTTTTATGAGGGAACAAAATATAACAGGTTTAGGATTTCTCTTTTGACTAGGGTTTCCAAATACCAACTAGGGATTACTATTACTTAGATGCCAACAACATCCAACAATATGAAGGCTAGAAAACCTAGAAACCAAAAAGGAGATATCAAAACGCTAATCCAATTTAAGTTGGACCTTATAAAAATAAAAACAATTATATGTACCTCAAGAACTACATAACTTAGTTTTCCAATATCACAAGAAGCCTACTGCAAAGGTTTCCTCAATATCTCATGATCTTCTTGTTGTTTTCAAGAATGAACACTTAAAGATGTCGAGATTAAGGATTGTCTTTAAGGTACTAGAAATTTCATTCATGTAAAGGTATTCTCAAGAGAAATTCTCTACACAAGTTAATTAACAGTAGCTCCAAATTTCCTTGACTTCAAGGTGCTAAAGAGTTTCCTTCAACAATGTCAAATAGGAGTGTTTTGTTGAGAAATATAGGGTGACTATATTAGGTGATTTATCTTACTTTTTTAACTGTTTGTGATGTATTTGTAATTAACTTGGTTAAATTGTTCTTTCATTTGATTATTATTATCGTTATCTACCATCAAAAAACTAAAAAATAATAAAGAACAATGATACAAGAGGACACAAGATATAGGCTATCAGTCAGGGCCAAAACCTCTCCTTTTGAGAGGAAAACCCACAAGAGTGTTTCCCTTATTATATAACTTCAAATGATGAATTCCAAGACCTATTATCCTTGAACAAGACCCCTCAAATACCAATTCAACCTTCCTTCTTGATGATCACAGCTTCCAACATCAAACTTCAATCTTCCAGCAACTTCATTTGTAACTTCGATCCCCGACAAAATTTTTGACAACTTGACCTAGCAACTTCCACAACTTCAACCTTGATGTAGCTTCATAGCTTCATAGATTCAAACTTGATGCAACTTCAAAACTTCACACTTGTAACCTTGATGTAGCTTCACAACTTTGACCTTGATGCAGCTTCACAGCGTCGGCCTTGAGGCAGCTTCACAACTACGTCTTTGATGCAGCTTCAGAACTTCACAGTTTTGACCTTAATGCAACTTCAGAGCTTCAAAATTTAGTTTCACATTAGAGAGAGAATGAGAGACCCAAAACTTTGATTCTAGCTTTCTCCCTGAACTTTGCTTACCTATTTGACTTCTTTTTCTTAATATTGAATTGTTTCTCTTGCTTGAACGAATGTGTTGTTGTGTGCTTCAAGTTTGGTTGAATTCCTCTTACATATAGGCTTCCTAGGGGTTTGTATTGCACTCATGAGGAAGACTTGATATCTTGTATGCCAACTTAATCTTCGAGGGTCTTATGACACAATTTGACTCAAATAAATGTATCTTTACAATATGTGACATGCCCAAAAGGATCTCCTATACATGACAATGACACTTATGATTTGTTGACTCAAAAACAAGCCCTAGAAGCACTCAATGGGTGCTTGACCTATAAATAAAATAACCTTGATTAAATATGTCATTATGAATACCGAACCTAGTTACATATTTCAACACTCCCTCTTAACTAGATAATTATTCATAATTCATACAAGGTATTTGGACATTCTCAAACTAAATAATTCTCATAAAAAGAGTCATATTGGTAAGACATCTCATAAGATAGCATCTCATCATACCAACCAGCATTGTCACATAGTAAGGCCTTGACTAATAACTCTATCTCTCCACAAGATCAAGGCGGAATGCTGACGATACGAATGACTGATAAACACCACCATCATTGTATCTCAAGGCACATATCCCACCCAAGTGTTCCCAGGGTATGTCCTTTTAGGACAATTCCTATCTTGGAATAACACATCCTCAAGGAATTTCCTCTTTGACTACTCTTACACATTGGATTCCCTACCACATCCTCAAAGAGTATCGAAATCAATCTCAGATGCTTACCCAATCCTCCATTCTTTCTTCACAACATGAAGACAAGAATGATGTTATCTCCCTCTCAACTGGGAAGGATATACTCATTCCTATCAAAGGACTATACCCAAGATATATCTTACTCAGGGACTTGTCCAAGCTCCCTCTTAACTATGGACTTGTTACCAACAAAAACTATCTGCTTTTTGGTAGAGATAATGGTACTATCAACTGCTTGTAAGGCTCCTCCTTTTGATTTCATGAATTTCATCTTCATAATTATAGAACCTTCATCTTCTAGATTTTTCTTCGTAGGGCATCATACGTCCGTCACTTTCCTTCACAGATAATAGTATTGAACCAATATTCATGGCATCCTTATTTTTCATCAGAAAGTAATCGTCTAGTTCATATCTTCCTTTCCTTCATATAACTACCTCTTCAAAGTCATGTTTCTTTCAGGATATTCCATCCATTATCATGAGCACTAGTTGTAGGTGACATCTACAACTCTCTTTCGATATCCCTATGTCAACCCAACCAGATGTTGTTCAAAAATAAAAATGAACATCAATCATAGTTTCCTTTTATGATGGATTTTTCATCATCATATTCGCTACTGCAACGTCAACATCTTGCACATTCCTAAATATGTCTCCAAGACTTTCAATGTCAAGGGTATCCTTCCTCTACAAAATTTATCAGGGCCATTATACCTTCTCCATGGAGATGTCATAGCTAATTCTTCTTCTTTATCAGATGTTGATCACTTATGTGACTATAGTTTCATTTTTCACGAACTCTTCTTCCTTTCTTCACATATGCTCCCCGATAACTTCCATACATAGTTCCTTCATCTTGTCAACCACCTCATATTCCATATGAGTAAATATTATGTTGATTTCATCTTATCAATATGTGAACTATTTTAAGGAATATCTCTTCATGCATCTTTCCAAAGAAATATATCCTTCTCCTTTGATCATGCTCATGAGATAGAGCATTCAACCATGCTATTTGTTACTATATGATGACATGATTTAATCTATCAAATATATACATATTTCTTTTCTTATTTTGTTCATCTAGACTTCTTTTGGAAGCTTCCTTTACTTGATTGAAAGTACTTCGACCATCTAGACATGATGCACATTTTGTCAGCATACCATCATATTTCTAAACTATGGATCCCACACAAGGTGGAATGAAGACAATCAACACGACACCTGCTTATTTCAAGTAGAGGTGAATGTTATTATAAATATTCTAGTGAAGGACCTCGATTATCCTTATTCGGCAAATGATCCTTAATAATGATGATGTATTATGACATTTCTATCTTCTATCATGCTAGATTAATTTCTTCCAACCATATACACTAGTATCTCGGTTGACCTTTTTCATGCTTTTAATGAGGTTACCATGAGATACTTTCCTTTCTATCATGATGATTGTTTAATCATGTAGACTTCTACTTCAGTTTCCCTTTCAAGCTTCTATAATGGTGTCATGAGCTCTTATCTGCTTCATTTTTATGCTTCCAACATGATGCCATAATTTAATATGATTCATCATATGATACTTACAATGTTTTTCATCCTGACTGCATTATTTAACCATAGAAGTGGTCTTTTCACCTCCTACTTCTCCTTTCTATGTGCCTAAGAGACCTTAATAGTGAATATCTATATGTTCCTTCTTGAATTTCTTCTTATCAGGTTCTTCTACTTCTTCAGTGATATGGGCTTCATTCATTTCTTTCCCTTTTCTTGTTGTCCTTATTGAGTTTCGAAAAATATCTCTTGAAATTCCCATATTCCTGACATCCATAACATTGGATTTTTGACATATAGATCTTCTTATTTTTCTGAGGGCCGAACTTTCCAAACTTTCCTTTTCTCCCAGTCATGGCAGCAAATGATTTAACTTTTTCATTTGAACCTACATTTCATATTTCCTTCAACGTGTTTTATTCAAACTTGCATAATGACCAGAGTTCACTGAATGGGGTGGCTTCCTTCTTTCCATAGATTCTTGATACAAAGTTTCCCCGTTCATCGGGTAGTGCATTGAGCACCACGGTAGTCACTTATTTTTCGGACATTATTTCCCTTAACTCTTGCAATTGGTCTCTTATTTGTGACACCTTCATAAGATATGAGGCTATCCATTCTTCCTTTGATACTTTCATCTTGTATAACTCGGTTCTCAAATATATAACTTCCCCTGCAGTGCTTATTACCAACTTGTCATAGATTTGTTTTGAATTTTTGAGTTTTTCTACATAAGGGATGAGGAAATCCTTGATTGGTTCTATAAGGATCATTTGACCCCTTAATTCTCCTTTCATATATTTCAATAGAGATTGAGCTTCTTCTTGTGGTTGTTTTATGATTGAACCCTTAACATGTCCAATAACTTCATTCTCTATGAGGATTAAATATGTCCTCTTCTTAAATACAAGTAAATTTGATGAACATACCAATTTATTTCTTTCCTTGGAGAATGAAGTCACTTTAATAGTAGATTCATACATAGATATAAAGATACTTACTTTTCAAGTGAAGATGATTCTTTGAGGATGATATCTTCAACTTGATTCCTTTCTTGATTTTGATGATATTTGATGATGGTTGCTTCCTTGAAGATGACAATGCTTCTTCTTCTAGAGATATCTTTCTTCAACTATGTTTGAGATGTGATCCCTGCTTAAATGAGAGGGATATCACCTTGATTTATTTGATGATGATGGAAATGCTTCTTATTTCCTCCTTAGAATGTGGAGACTTCAATATGATTCTAATGTGTCGTCCCTTTTGAAGGTAGGGTGCTTCTTGAAAGTAGAATCTTTGTAGTCTTCTTGTCATTGTTGCTTCTAGATAGTATGATCCTTGAGATGAGATGGGTAGTCTTCCTTGATCCTACTTAGATCATTTCTTCAAGATGATGTGAATACTGGTCCTTGTTAATGGTTTGATGTCCTCTTTGATGCCTTGAACTTTCTCGATATTCATTTTTATGGTCCTTCTACAACAATTTCTTTCCTTGTATTGTCACCTTGGCTCTAATACCATGTTGAGAAATTTGGGTTAGCTATATTAGGTGATTTCTCTTACTTTGATAATTTTTTGTGATGTATTTTTACTTAACTTGATTAGCTTATTATTTCACTTGATTATCATTAGTGTTCTATACCTCAAAACAATAAATAACAATGAGACAAGATGACATAATATATAGGTTATCATCCAAAGCCAAAGCCTTTCTTTTTGAGAGGAAAACCAACTCTTATATTCTTATATAAATTCAAATGATGAATTAAAATACCTATGAACCTTTACCAAGACCCCTCCAAGACCAAGCAAACTTTCCTTCCTAATGATCACAACTTCCAGCATCAAACTTCGATCTTCCAACAACTTCTTTAGAAATTTTGATCCCCAACAAAAATTTATGCAACTTGACCTAACGGCTTCCACAACTTTGACCTTGATGCAACTTCATAGCTTCACAGTTTCAACCTTGATGTAGCTTCACAACCTCATAGTTTGACCTTGATGCAACTTCACAGCTTCAACCTTGATGAAAATTCACAACTTTACGACTTCGACCTTGATGTAGCTTCACAGCTTCAGAATTTCGTTGCACATTAGAGAGAGAGTGAGAGACCCAAAACTTTGATTCCATATTTCTCCTTGAATTTTTCTTTCCTATTATAATTTTTTTTCTTAATATCAAACTGCTTCTCTTGCTTGAACGAATGTGCTTTTGTGTGCTTCAAGTGAGGTCGAATGCCTATTATATATAGGCTTCCCAGGGGTTTGAATTGCACCCATGAGGACGAATTTTTCTCTTGTAGGGAAAATTTATCTTGGAGGGTCTTATGACATAATTTTGACTCAAATAATTTATTATTTACAATATGTAACATGCCCAAAAGGGTCTTCCATACATGACAATGACTTATGATTTGTTGAATCAAAGACAATCCCTAGATCTTGTTGACTCAAAGACTTGACCTTGGAGGGTCTTATGACAAAATTTTGACTTAAACAATTTTTTCTTTACAATATGTAACATGCCCAAAAGGGTCTTCCATACATGACAGTGACTCTTATGAATTTTTGACTCAAATAAAATGCCTAGAAGCAATAAATGGGTGCTTGACCTATAAATCAAATAAACTTGAGCATGAAACCCATGCCTCAAGAATGAAAATAATAATTTTATTTTTCTCTTTACATAAAATCATAATTACATATTGGTAAAAATGTGAAGTTGGGTTACACTTTCGTGAGAAACACATCCAAATATTTCACTCTCCCAACAGTTCGGCCGAACTGTATCTGTCATTAACATTGACAGCATGGGTAACCATATTTTTGGCCGAAGATAGGAAAACCAAAAATGAAATTTCGGTCAAACTTTGTATGAAATTTCGGCCGAACGTTTTGTTATAAATATAGCAGCCCCATACTGCAATAAGTTTTTGATGAGTTTTGTGTTGCGTTACCATTGAAAGCGTTGTGATTTTTCTAACCGTTGGTTTTTTAGGTGTGTTGCACTAATCTTGAACCAGCAAGGGAGCAAGCGAAGGTGCAAAGGTAAATGAGAGGTTGTTCTTGTTTTTCTTATTTTTTCTTATTTTTCTTTATGGTATTTTTTCTTGTTTTAATCTTACTTTCATGTTTTGTTGTGTTTGTAGGATTTGTGTAGGGTCTGCTCTGCGTCCTCAGTGTGCTCGCTCTGCATCATTGTCATCTGCTCAACCTCCTTAGCATGCTCTATCTCCTCGTCTCATTTCCAGGTGTAGAGTCTTGTTCATTAATCTCTGTGAAATGTGGATCTTTGTTTGTTTGCTGAAGCTCTGTTAATCTCTTGGTGCATAGTCTTGTTATTTAATCTGATCATGGTTATGCCATAATATTGTTGTTGATTATGCCAGGAATACTTAGGTTGTTGGGACCTTTCTTCACTGTATATTCTAGCTATGTTGTAAATTGTATATATATATATATATATATATATATATATATATATATATATATCCAATCTATGTGTGTGTCAGTATCGGTATATATAATTTTCCATATCCGTTGCCATCTCTGTGAAATGTGGCTCTGTTAAGCTAAGAATCTATCTAACCTAACCCACCCAATGACCTTAATGAATTGATCTCTTGCTTGTTGTTGCTCCCTTCTCCCTCCCTTCGCTTCCCTATCCCATTTCTCTCTTCCCAGGAACCATGAAAGAACTATTTCACCAAGTTTTCCTTCCATAAAGTCACTCCCCTGATTGAAATTACATTCTTGCATAAAGTAGTGAAATGGAAGTTGTGAAATTAAATTCTTTCATGAAGTTGTTAAATACCACTCCCACTAATGCACTTCCATCACGAGCGGATATTTGTGATCCTCTATCACACGGAAGTTGCCCATTTTGAAGTGAAGTCTGTATAGTCTTCAGTTTGTCTGTCTCTATTTACATAACTTTTATAGAAGTTTGATTCGCAGTAGTGTAAGCTGCACCGGTTTAGTGTGTTTAAGAAACACATGTTAATCGAGTGAAAGCATCTGAGCTAGCATTTGACCCATGCTTACCGCCTGACCCATCACCGAACTTGGATGGGAGGGGAACCCCCTATCCCACGATGATTACCATAGGAGGTAGGGGGATGGAGTTGTGTTCACTGATCCTATCCCTCGAACCTATGGATAAGAACTAATCTAGACTGATGCATAGTCCTGTTGATTAATTTCTGTGAAATGTGGCTCTATGTTTGTCTGTTGAAGCTTTGTTAATCTCTTGGTGCATAGTCTTGTTATTTAATCTCTGTGAAATGTGGCTTTGTGTGTCTATATTTACATAATTTTGTATTAGAAAACAATGATTTTTTTTTCAATTAAAGAAATGCATTTGGAGTAGCTCTCAAGTCTCTATAAATTTTTTGATTGAGCCAGAGTGTAATATACCATGGAACCTGCTTGGTCTTGTACAACAAATCAGCTTGGTGCATAGTCTTGTTGATTAATATATTTGAAATGTGGCTCTATGTCTGTCTGTTGAAGCTCTGTTAATCTCTTGGTGCATAGTCCTATAATTTAATCTCTGTGAAATGTGGCTCTATCTGTCTATCTATATTAACATAATTTTGTATCAGAAAACAATGATTTTTTTTTCAATTAAATAAATGCATTTGGAGTAGCTCTCAAGTCTATATAATTTTTCGGATTGAGCCAGAGTGTAATATAACATGGAACCAACTTGCTCTTATACAGAAAATTAGCATGGTGTATAGCCTTGTTGATTAATCTCTCTGTGAAATGTGGCTCTCTGTATGTCTGTTGAAGCTCTGTTAATCTCTTGGTGCATAGTCCTGTTATTTAATCTTTGTGAAATGTGGCTATGTCTCTCTGTATGTATTTACATAATTTTGTATCAGAAAACAATGATTTTTTTTTTCAATTAAAGAAATGCATTTGGATTAGATCTCAAGTTTATATAATTTTTCAGATTGAGCCAGGGTGTAATATACCATGGAACCTGCTTGGTCTTGTACAGAAAATTAACTTGGTGCATAGTCTTGTTGATTAATCTCTCTGTGAAATGTGGCTCTTTGTTTGTATGTTGAAGCTCTGTTAATCTCTTGGTGCATAGTCTTGTTATTTAATCTCTGTGAAATGTGGCTCTGTCTACCTGTATGTATTTACATAATTTTGTATCAAAAAACAATGATTTTTTTTTCAATTAAATATATGCATTTGGAGTAGCTCTCAAGTCTATATAATTTTTTAGATTGAGCCAAAGTGTAATATACATAAGAGAGCTAATACTTGGTCAATAAATGAAATTATATATTTTTATATTTTGTAGAGTTGAATGTGATCTCTGCTTAATCTAAATTTTCATGCTCTCTCATGGACCTCTAAATTTTAACCATCTCTGAAAGTAAACCAGAGAATATGATTCCAAGTACCAACTGAAAAAACATTTGAGAGGCTACATGATCTTGATATTGACACCAAATTAGACCAGATACATTTCATAAGTGACAAGAAGAACACATGGGCAAGGAAAGAAATGATATATTTTTATATTTTTCAGAGTTGAATATGCTATCTGCTTAATCTCATTTTTCATGCTCACTCATGTGCCTTCTGACTCTAGGATAATAATATTGCGTAGATATTCCTTATCCTCTTTCATTGTCACATTATAGCATTCTACTACTTTAATTGTGCGTCCCAATCAGGATGTGTCCAAGTTATCACAGTTGTGGCCTTGAAAATCCATGCGCTGACTGCTTGAATATCTTCGTCGATGTACTGAAAGTCATCTTCAAAACTAAAATTCATTAAAAATCCTTCAACTAGATCTTCCCAATTTGTTGTTCCATGTCACAGTTCGGTTTCAATATACCAATTCATAGGTACCACATCTAATGCGTGAAATAATGTATGTACCAATTTTGGTGTTGGATCTTTGCCCCACTTTGTAGTCCATCGAAAAATATGCCCTTGAGGGTCATCCTTTCCATCACATTTTACTTCGAGTCTAGTATTACTTGACCAAATATGATCTTCATCAATCTGCGATATTCTCTCCAACTTCCAATATTTCCCTTATGAGTCCAAAGCTTGAAACCTTTGTTCTTTGGGTACTGCTTTTTTAAATTAATAAAGAAACAAATTGACATCTCCTATCCCATCATAGTAAGGCAAATTACATACCTCTGTTGTGATACAGTGAAGTGATCTTGTAATTCTGTTACATCTCCTAGAAGAAACTTTGTGCAGCCTATTCGGCCAATTCTTTAGTTCTTCATCAGAAAATGAAATACAAGAGTTGTCCTTCTCCCTTCTTACCCTTCCATCTACAGTGGGATTGATCCATTCTTCCTCTTTAGCTGTGAGCTCATATATATTATCAATATCTGCATCGTATTATTCATCTCGAACAGGATCTGTATACCGCACTCCTTCTGATGGGTCTAGGGGAACAATGACCCTCAGATCGCCTTGTTCAACCACCATCTTTCTCTTCTTTAGATTGATTATTGCATTAGTATCCAAATCCCAATCCAATCCAAGCAATGTTGGATATGGATTGTTGTCATCTACAATATCAATTACTTCAAATTATGACATAGCGCACACTCCTTCAATGTCTACTACTATACCTGGCAATCTTCCCATAGGAATAATCTTCTGTTGATTATCCATTCTTAACTGGATCAGTGACCATTGCAATTGTGGTTTTCCCATGCGCTCCCATGTTTTCTTAGACAATACATTGGAATAAAATCCCCAATCTAGGATTACCTGATCTATGTCGTAGACCCCAATCTGCGCAGTTAATCTAATTTCTCTTCATGTCCTCTTCTTATGTTGATGAAATTTATTTACAGCACGTGGCTTGCTATGCAGCTCTTCCCTTCCTACACAATATTTTATCATCACGTGGAGACTTTCGACGGCCTTTTGATCTCTTAACTTCATGCAGGTTTGAAAAAATGATTTCAATATAGCTAGATCAAACTCCTTTGTCATAGTAATCACATGGGTGTTGTTCTTCTGAGGAATTAGCTTCAGTTGAATTTGTGGCTATGTCCTAGATGTCAAAGATTCAGGGTCCATGAAACCCTTCTTATCCTCCAAAAATGTCTCCTTTTCACTTTGCATATTGAACCTAGTATTCTTATCTCTGGCCTTTCTGACCTACATGGCCTCCATAGGTTTGTTTCCTGATGCATTATCTTCCCTTGTAGTTGAACCACTTCAGGTTACTATCTCAACACTACGCTCTTCTTCGTGTGGCTCTGTGATCATCATCTGTAAGTTATGTGTAGGCTATTGATTTATTTTCTCCTACATCTTCACTATTAGAATAGGACAATCTTATATTACATGATCGAAATATCTACAATACCTACAAGACGAGGTTGTGGGATTATGAAAATCCTTCGCGAAGTGTCCTGCTTCGCCTAGTTGTAACATATGATTTAACCACCTCCTCAACCAGTGCCTCCTCCTCCTCATAATCCTTAGCCTTGGAAGCCTCCATGCCCTACTAGTGGACCATGATCTTCATGCGCATGCCCTTTAGCTTGCATTATGTATACCCCCACAGTATTCTCTATCATTAACTCATAGTTGTGACAATTCTTCTCGTCATGCACTACGGAGCTAAAAAATTTATAAAATAGTTGCTTCAGGGTCTACGCATACTTCTCCATCAAATAGAATTATTCCATGCGATGTCGACCTGAAATTTTACACATGTCGCACCATACACTTTATCTTGGGTTCAACAGATTAGGCACGCCATCGTTGATGTAATCTCTATACATAGGGCACTGATCTTTATAATGGCCTTTTTTCTTAAATTTGATACACCATACCTCTGAGCGAATTTCTGATCAGATTTACTTACCCTTATTCAGATCTTGCAACTCCAAATGCATTGCTGCTAATTGGCTTTGAATCTGCTATACCCTGACTTGGGTATCTCCAACTGGCAAAGCTTCCAATTCCATAGCAATATCCAGAGGTTCAGCATGTGTTGCTATCTTATGTTGTTTCAAAGGTAGCCTGATATGTGGCAATAACGTAGGTATAAACCACTCTGTATATTTCTCGTCAGGAATTTTGAAGTTAACTTATCCTAGTAGCATCTTGAACCTTTGATCTAATTCCTAAACGGATTCATCTACTGCTTGTCTGATCTCTTTTATCTTTGTAATACACTGCACCTATGATTTTGGCTTCTTAAATTCGGCATTCAGTGTTATCTTTGTCTCATCCAACATGAAAGTCTGATGCATCGTAAATTACTTCATATACCATGCCAATGCCCTTTCCTGCATCTTCGTGACAAGTTGTGCCTTCTTTATGTCATCATTTGTGACCTGTCATGCTTTCCATATTACTTCAACGACAAACCAAAATTGTTCAAGATCCTCTGATTACATGCCTCTGAATATAGGCATTCTAACCTTATTAGCCATGTCTCTTGGGGGAGGTGGAGGTGGAGGAAAAGTATGGGGACGCGGATGTGGAGTGAGGGGAATAGCAGGATAGGGAATCCTAGAGGCACCCTGATGGTCTCTAAATTCTAACTACGATTCACCTCTAGGGGTTGTAGGATTAATTTCTCCTTCTTCACTTTCAGATCCACTCAACAACAAATATTAATAAGTCTCAACAAAGTTTTCATGATCTACCTTGAATATTTTACCACTTCGCGTAAACCCAGACTTACTTATTCCAAACATCAAATTGATTGCATGCATAGTACACCCTTTTCACCTAAAATAATCTTAATCCATAGCTTTAAATAATTCAAGTCCATACCTCACGTTCCCTTGAAAAATATTCACTCAGCTTTGTTGTAAGATACGGTTGTGTCTATGGCAAACTTAGTTATAAATCCTCCCAAAATACTATCGATCCTGAAATAAATAGCTCTTGAGATATTGTTATCAGTCTCCTTGATTCACCGCAACAATTCAAGGCTCCACGCAGTAGGCTCATCATTCTTAAAATAGGTATTATTCTCATTTAGCCTTGACAACCATTCGTACATCTCGTTCGTAAAATTTGAGAAGAAAATCTCATCCTGCTCTATAAAAATATATCTCTACAACCAAGCTTCACTTGACAGTTGTGGATTTTTGTTTTCTTGAACTGTGAACTCTCGTTCTTTTAGAATTACTCAATATTGGATCTCTTTTATTATCGTATGCCACATCCACATATCCCTCAATTAGATCCCACTCCCATCAATAGAACCATTTGTTGGCTTGAAGGGGTCAAGACCTAGGTTCGGAGTAGTTGCGCTACCATCAAAACCATTTATTACCGACCTTTTCGGCAATGATATGTTGCGCAGACCGCAGTCTCACCTGAGGCAATATTGGGGAACGATAGAACCAGGCTTCTGCATCTAGAGGGATATTGGGACATGGATTTACTGTTATGCTTATTCCTTATGCTTTCTTGAACTCCGTGGATGCAATTATCTACTTTTACAGTTTATGCCCTATTCATCGAGTACTACTATTGTGCAGTGTGAACTGCGCATTTAACATTATTATGCACTAATCAACCCAATACAACACATATAAATAGCATAAAATACTTCGCTATGTAGAAAAAAATCATACAATGCTTCACAATACATAAAATAGCTTCAGAGATAAATAATAAACAAATTGTGCATATAACATAAAGATACTTTGGAACTTTCCTTTCCTTTATTAATGATGTGTATTTTAGTACAATCCTTCTTCGGCCTGTGCACACAGTTGTGAGTGGTCTATGCACATAGTTGCAGACCAAGGCCTCCTCGCACATAGCTGCGTAGCCTTTTCGAAGACCTAAAACAAACTAAAACATAGATAATTCACAGTTTGCGCTCATACAATGATGGATCTCATATGTTCGACTCAAAATTAATTTTCTTTATATATCCTTTGCATATTACAATACCAGGGCCTACATACCATGGGCAGACTCAAAACTATCAAAATAAACCTGATCCCTTTACAAAAAGAGGGGATTTGACCTGTCCCAAAGCCACTAAAACTTCTAAAAATCCACACGAAGCTTTTAAACTCTGCGTGATTGACCTATTTCCGCTATATAACGCACTCCAATTCCTCAAAATGTGGATTCTTCAACTCAAAACTAGACCAAGTTGGGCCCTGCCCAACAAGGTGATAAACCTAAAAAATATTAAGGAAATTGTGGAATGTTCCAATCCTCAAAATGTGTCTGAAGTAAGATCCTTTATGGGGTTATCTAGTTACTATCAAATATTTATCTAAAATTTCTCGAATATTGGGCTTCCAATCACAACGTTGGAAAGAATGGAGTAAAATTTCAGTGGACGCCAGAGTGTGAATACATATTTGAATAGTTTAAATACTTACTCACACATGCACCAATACTAAGGATAGTTGGATTAGCTATAGACCTTTTACTGTGCTTGTATGCATGCAAGGAATATGCAAGGAAGGGCTCGATGGATTCATGATGCAAGAAGGATGGGTTGTATGCTATGAGTCTAGATAGAAAAATGAACATGAGTGGAACTATGTCACTCATAACTTATAATTAGCAAAAATATTCCATGTGCTAAAGATGTGGAGACATTATATCCTTGGAATAAAATTTGTGTTGTTGATAGATCATGGAGGTCTAAAGTACTTTTTTAATCAGCCTAAGATGAATGTTAGGCAGGAAATATGGTTGGCCTTGATTATTTAATATGATTTTGAAATCAAATGCATCAAAGGCAAGAAGAACAAGGAAGATGATGCACTCAATAGAAGGCTAAAGGAGGCTCATGTAGTCGTTGTGAGATCTTGTGAACTTAATATTCAAGAAAATATTAAGGAGGAAAAAACAATATTAACTTTATCAACAAATCAAAGAACACTTGTAGTAGGATCCTGACGAGGCATTGAGCAAGAACTATTCTCTCAAAAAGGATGGACTATTAAATATCAAAAACATGTTGTATGTATCTTGTACTAGGCAAATTGAAGAAGCTCATTTTTAATGAGTTCCATAAAATACCGTTTTCTAGTCATCCTCATGATCTAAGTGGATATCGGTGGCCAACCGCCTATTCTACCTGGGGATCCACCATTGTCTCTTTCAGTTTTTTTAGTTTCGGCACAACTTACTATTTTTAGCAGTTTTCGGGTCCTGAACTTCCGGAGCCATTTTGAGGCCCTAAATGACGTTTTTTGGGAAAACTAGGAGCAATGTGTATCCATATACCAATGTTGCTCACATCAAAAGTTTTATTCCTTGGATAGATATTTCTAATGAGGTATGGTATGCGTCAAATGGAGATCGTATGCCAAAGTAACGTCCCCAGGAAGTTGAAACACCAATTTACCCAAACGGGGCCCATAGTTTTGGCGCTTCATCTCCTATGGTTAGGTTTTGGATGTTTAGGGTTTTCCATTGTCTCTAAATAATAAATAGGCCCTCAAGACTCATGGTAACACAGTTCAAAGGCCTGTAGCTGCCACATCTCTTCTCAGAGATAAGCTACCAGCGCCCTAGCTAGTTTATTTCCATTCTGTCTATAAGAAAAATTCAGTTCTTTGATATTAATGAAATGAAGTGTTATTTTTGCTACATATTTGTATTTATGGTTATATGTGTATTCTGTTGCATTCCTACATAAATCTGGATTAGTGGTATCATAGGGGTCTGCTTTTTATTGATCCTTCTTTGCATGTCCCCAACGAGGTCGGCGTATAAGGAGTTAGGGCTCGATCTAATTGAGTCTTTGCAAGATCATCCTCGCAAACCCTGACAGTCGCCCATGGGGGACGAAAAGAAAGATGAGGAAGCAGGAGATCCTATCAAAATATTGCTCGAAGAGGCCCTCGAAAACAAAGGAACGGGATGACAGATAAATTTGCCCAGATCCTTCAACCACTGCCCACCGACAGCACATATGTTGGGAAAAATACTGAGAGGGGGGGTTGAATCAGTATTTTTAGAACTCAGCAATAATAAATTTAATTTTTCTTTTGCAAAATTCCATACACGGCTTTTATGAACCGAACTCGCGTATACACTTGTGTATTTTATTCTTCAAAAAACCCTAACTGCCATATGCGCTTTTCATGAAGAGAACCCGCGTATATACGCGCTTTTGTTGAAATCAACTAGCGTATAGATCCGTAAAAAATAAATTTTGCAGAACAGACCAGATCTATAAAACTTACCCATATTTATTCGTTTTCTTCAACAGACTTGCGCCAGTTCTTCATCATTCCTTCAGTAAGTCATTCTAGAGATTCATCATCATCAGATCTACAGATCTTGAACAATCAGTATATCCATGGGTGCATCATAGATTCAGATATATCAAACAAAGTTCATCCATGCAAATATTCCTTAGAGAAATTTATTCATCAACAACACTTACACATGCACACATTGCACTATAAACTTCTTCTTCTTAAATAGATTTGGCTTTTACCAATACCATGAGTCAAAACCACTCAACTGCTGATGGTAATCCTAGACGGAATGAAATAGATAATACAACGCTCAATACTGTGGGATAATACCATGGTAAAGCCCCTTGGTATTATAAATTTGGAGCACAAACAAGCATACATGAGTTGGGACGTACTTATCCGCGTATATACACAACTTGGCCTTTACAAACCCGTGTATATATTGTGACATATTATATTTATCATTTCTCTGGCACTTGCTGGAATTATTTTCTCTGTCACATCTGAACTGATCTGTAGATACATCATTCTTACATATTTAAAAAATAGGTTTCTTAACGTAGGCAACTCGTCAAGTAGGTTTCCATCAAGGACAACTTCATCAAGTAGGTTGCCATCAAGGACAACACATTACATCATATTGCCAATAATCTCCCCCTTTGGACTTGATGGAAACCACGATGGTGTTTGATCACCACAACGGATAGATACATTAATCATAACCATTATTCAAACACCATGATACTCTCCCCCTTTGACATCAAGGGCAAAGGGCGGATCGAAACCAAAACAAGGTTTCTCTTCCCTTGTAGAGAGATGAGCTCTATAGATCTGAAGTGCACTTAATTTACCATGCTCCCCCTAAGCTCATGCTGAATCTTTAGACATATTTTTCAATGAAGTACATGACTCTATAACTCAACCAAGTATGACCATTCCTATCACCAAGGACTCATACTTACATCAATGATCCAACCAAGTGAAATTACATATTTGACTGAACTACCCAGCCAAGTGGGTTTACAAATTTTGAACAAGTCCTTACATGACTGAATATAACAATTTACATCATAGATCTCAACAATTTACATCATAGATCTCAACATGACCTTTTCATCAAATGATTTTTTATAAACAAGAACAATGAATCTCAATTATGAGATCATACCACAGCCAACACTTAGAATGCCAACAATGTATCATTTCCCACAGGACAAGTGCTCCCCCTTAGCTTGTGCACCCTGAACACTTTCAACAGCAAAACATCAAGGCATCTTCATAAAAATTGTGAGAATTGGAACATCACCAGAGGTACCCAAAAACACCACAACAGTTCTGAAGAGGCTGACTCAGAAAATTGTGCCATCAAAAACCCATATGCGGTTTTCTGTATATAAACTCGCGTATATACGCGACTATCCTTCATGAAATCTGCGTATCCAATTTAATCTTCTGAATTTAAGAAGATCTGATCTTCTGAGCGGCAAAGACAACTCCCAGCTTTTGTCTGAGATATTCTAATGCTTCCCTAGGAAGAGGTTTAGTAAACATATCAGCAACTTGTTCTTTGGAGGGAACATACTCCAACTTCACCTTTTGTTCAAGCACTTGTTCACGTAAGAAGTGATACTTTATAGTAATGTGCTTGGTCTTGGAATGCATTACAAGATTCTTTGAGATGTTGATGGCACTTGTATTATCACACATAATGGATATGGGAGGTGAAAATTTGATTTGAATGTCTTGTAAAGTCTGCATCATCCAAAGAAGTTGTGTGCAACATGATGCGGCAGCCACATATTCTGCTTCTGTTGTAGATAAGGCAATAGAGCTTTACTTCTTGTTGAACCAAGATACCAATCAGGGCCCCATATAGAATGCACCACCACTAGTGCTCTTCTGATCATCAACATTTCCAGCCTAATCTGCATCAGTGTAAGCATGAAGAGTGAGATCAGCATTCTTTGGATACCATAGTCCAAATTCTTGATTTCCTTGTAGATATTTAAATATTCTTTTTATAGCCTGAAGGTGAGACTCTTTTGGATTAGCTTGGAATCATCCAACAATCCCAACTTCATGCATAATGTTTGTTCTTGTTCCTGTGAGATAAAGTAGACTTCCAATCATGGATCTATATTCTGGTTGATTCACCATGGAAGAATCATCATGAGAACTGAGGTTACACCCGGTTATCATTGGTGTACTTACAGGTTTGCAATATTCCATTCCATACTTCTTCAGAATTTTCTTAGGATATTTTTCTTGTGATAAGAATATGCCATCTATTGCTTGTTGCACTTGTAAGCCAAGAAAGAATGTTAGTTCCCCAAGTAAAGACATTTCAAATTCTTGCTACATAACAGAAGCAAATTTCTGACTCATGGACTCTTCATTACTTCCAAAAATGATGTCATCAACATATACAACCACAATCAATAGTTTATCATTTCAGTTTTTATGTATAAGTTTCTATCAGGAGATCCTTTTGAAAAACCTTGTTGATGAAGATATTTGTCAAGACGATAATACCATGCCCTTGGAGATTGTTTGAGACCATATAAAGCCTTTTTAAGTTTACAAACAAGTTTTTCATCATTGCCCAAAATTAATCATTCTGTTTGTTCTATATAAACTTCTTCTTCTAGATCACCATTGAGGAACGCAGATTTAACATCCATTTGATAAACTTTGATTTGTTGAAAACTTGAAAAAGCAAGAAACATTCTGATGGCTTCAAGTCTAGCTGCAGGAGAAAATGTTTCTTCAAAGTCTATACCTTCTTGTTGAGCATACCCTTTACAAACAAGTCTAGCTTTGTTTCTAATAACATCTCAATTCTCATTTAACTTGTTTTTGAATATCCATTTTGTTCCAATAATATTTTTGTCATGTGGTCTTGGAACTAGTTCCCAAGTATGATTATTTTCAATTTGATCAAGTTCCTCATTCATGGCTTGAATCCAACATTCATATTTTCTAGCTTATTGAAATTCTATGGTTCAATAGTGGATAAAAATGATATATAGCTAGTAGACCCTACAAGAGTTCTTCTTGTTTGAACGCCTGATCCCTTTTCTCCCAAAATCAGACTGATGATTGTTTGAAGGTTTTGGGCAATTCATTCACAATTGGAAAATTCACTAAAAACAGTAAAATCCCCATACGCTTACTCATGCCTGCATTTTTCTCCAAGGTGAGGGAGACGTAGTCCCAAAATGACTTTTTCCGTATGCCATTGAAATGATGAAATATATAAAATCTTCATTTTTGCAGTCAGTTGATGTACACTGGGAACTAAAATCACCTGAAGACGTGGCCAACTGTTTCCAACTGTTGAAACTACTTGGAGGGAGTATAAAAACCCCTCATGTGTATGGCCTAAGGGAGAGAGAGAATTATTAATGGCATTGTTACAGGTCTCATCCAAGTTCATCTCTGCCTCCTGTGACTTTCCTACGTTCATTATGAGAAACCTTTGTTTCCTCAGGTACACTCATATACCATTCTCGTGTGCACCAGTTTGGAAGGATTCTTAGCGAGGCAAGGGCTGGACGGATCCGGACGATGGTCTGCGAAGGCCGTGGAAGGATCAGGTGATCTCTCCACTCGTTACTTTTGTACATACACAGAATATGGGTACTCATGCTGCTCAAATAAACTATAGTGTGCATGTTTATGGGGGTGAGAATATTTTTTATATAATCATTCATTATGATTTATTTTATGTTTTATAGTAACCACCTCCTCGTGGAGTGATATATGTTGCACAACTACCCTTTGTACAGTTTCTTTCTATTCTTCAGCAGAAGGAAGGATCATGTTGTTGGGGCTGAACTCGTGATCTTTCAACCCAGAGACCTACTTATGTAACTTTCATTCTACTCATTTAGCGTCTGACAAGAAGGTGAGTCTGCTAAGGTCTCCATGTCTCCTGCCTAGAGGTTTCAGAGTTGATTAACTTCTAGGTTGATATTCTAAGCAGAATCAAGCATCTGGGATCACATTCTCTTTGATCTTCCTGGTTGTTTCCACTGCTTATAGACTCAGCAGCGGAACTTTGATTTATGCCCGCCTTTGCATTTTAAGTAGTTTTACCTAATTCTGCTTTTCCAGGCTTGTTCTTTTTGTTTTTTCATTATTTACCTTTGCATACGCGCTTTTTTCTGCACACAGTCGTGTATACATGCAAGTTTGTCTAAAGGAACCCGCGTATACGCAAGTTTCCCTTAACACAGACGTGTATGCACACTGGTTGCATAACTGTGAAGTAGCGTATACCTAGGCAGATTTTGAATTTTTGAGTTTCTTGACTTTTTGGTCCTTTCTGGCTGTGGAGACCTGTTCCTACAGTGTCTCTGTACTCACTGGAGTGTGAAGGAAGTGGTTTCATGTCTGTTCTCTCTTTCGTTTGATTGAAAACTAGTCTTTTTGGAAAAGTGTTGTTTCTAGTGCTGGCACTTCTGGATTGAGTTCCAAGATCGCTTTCTGAGCATTCTTGGTTGTTCTGCTTTATCAGAACAGAGAGCTTCTGCTCACTGACTCGCTCCTATCTTTGTGTTGTGCTTCGCATTGCAATTTTTGCTTTGTTTTTGATTGGTTTTCTTGAGTTCCATAGGCTAGGTTTTGTTGCAACTTTTGAAGAGCTTTTCTTGCTTCTTTGGAGTCTTTGTTTGCGACAAGTTTGCACTATTTGTCTAGGCTGAGTGGCTGAGTTTTCTGGTCTTCTTTTGCTCTTATCGATCTTGCTACGAGTTAGCCTTATAAGGTTTGGGAGCATTATTGAAGTTTGTGCTTGGAATTCGGTCTTGTTTGGTTTGGATTTTGATAGTTGTGCTTGGTCTTTTCGAGCTCTTCCTTTATAAAACAAAAAAGCTCAAAAAACATTTGCTTTGCTTTTTGTTTTTTCATTTCAAAGGCTTAAAAACATTTTCACTTGTTATTTGCTTTTGTTGTTGCATTTTCATTTTCGTTTGCTATAACTTTTGAAGCTTTTGTGAGGTTTCTTGCTTTTAGTTTTTGGCTTAATTTTGAGGAGGATTTGTCATTTGATTTATTCTTCTTGTTTTTAAGTGTTCTTGGTGTCCTCATTTTTAAGAGTTCTTGATTTCGAGAACTAGCTTTTTGGGCAACCAAAGAAGAGTTAAAACTGAAGGACTTTTTGGGAATTTCACTCTACTTTAAGAGATTTGCATCTTAGGATTTACATGCTTGTAGTGATTTGCATTAGGTGCACTTAATCATTTAGTCAATTTCTTAGTTTTTGTGAGTGTGAGTTTGCTATTTGAAAAGAAAAAATACAATTTTTAGTCTCGTAGAACCTGTATAGAGATTGCTCTTCATTGAAAGACAAAGAACTACATTTGCATGTAGTTAAGTTTTTATTAATTTCTTTTGCGTCAAAACACCATACGTTTCATCTCCATATCCTTGTGACTTAACATAACAGCCATTAAAATAAGCGATTTAATCTAAAATCAACTAGCAAGTTTTCTAAGTGTCGATCACCAACTAGCTAGGTTGTAGGGCCTTGGAATAGGTGAGTGGAGAGTTAACTCTCCAAGGCCGCTCAAACAAACATAGAAGTTGATTAATTGAGCGAAATCGAACTCCGTGAGGTGGACTGGGAAAGCTCTCATCCGAGAGTCAAGCACGAGGGGAAGTGAAGGTTGAGAAGAGGGATACCCCCCCTCCGATTAGCTGAATCTGACCTCAAGACCGTTCCGCCCAGCTTCTGATACGGATTGGTGTCCATAGTTGCCATTCCTAGGTTCCACACAGGTGACTGCGGGGGGGAATACCCGTGGTACCTAAGGCAGACGTCGCATCACTTTCAGCAGTACTTCTGGGGGGTGCCCTTGCGAAGCTTGGGTGCTTGAGCCGGCAAAGGCTGTCGTTAGGAGGTCGGCGTAACTGTTTTTGATACCTTCGCTAGTTGTTCTGGGCCCTAATCATCCCAGACTGCTTTCGGAAGGCCCTATACTTCGCTTTCCTGTATTTTGGTGTCCGGTCCTCATCACCCGGAGCGGAAATACTTGGAGGCTGTTTGCTTGCTGCTTCTCAGGGTTTTGAATTTAGTGAGTGCTCTTTGCTCCTAGATTGCCTAGCTTTTCACTTTTCTTGAGTCTAATATAATAAATTTGTAAAAGTGGCGGATCAAGCGCCTCGACGTTCGAGGAGAGTCCGGGGGTTATCTCCCGAGAGTACAGAGCCTTCTTCGAGAAGGCGTAGGAGTGATTTAGCAGGTGGTTACCACCCTGTGGCGTCTGACGCAGTGGAGAGAGATCCTCCACAAAGGTCTGAAGGTTTCGTAGATGATTCTGGTGTCGGTTCTGAGAGGAGCGTTCCGCTCACCTCGCGAGTTTTGTTTCCTCAAGAAGAAGATTTTCAAATTGAAGATATACCTGAGCCTCCTGCTACAGGTCCATATCCTCTTCCTCCTGACTATCTGTTCATTGTTCAGTACATCGGACCTGAGTCTGAGAGACCGGAAGATCTTCCGTATCATTCATATCTTTCGATGGCCACGACTGGGAACGCGGCTTCTGTCATGAGTGCTGCAGGCATTCAGACCCCTGCTTCTGTCGAAGGAGGGGGCACTATTTCTTTATCTTCGATTGCTTCTAGTGCTGCTGTGTTTGGCTCTAGGTTCACCCAAGCACATGCTTCTCATTCTGGTCCCTTTTGTTCAGGGATGTCCATTAGTGGAAATCCCTCTTTTTCCTTTTCCGCCGGTGCAGCTGGATCTACACCCATGTCTAACATGGCTAGTGGATTAGCTTCGTTTCAGGGTTTCCCCTTTGGGACTGGACACATTCCTAGTTCCAATCCTTCTTTAGGGTCGTTTCCGTTTACGTCCCAGACCCAGAGTTTCAACCCTTGGTCTGGGGGGCAAAGTTCGACTACTTTTACGGGATGGAATCCTGTCTTTACTATAGCGGGGGCAGGGAATCATTTTTACGCAGGTCATCAAGGGAATGCTTCTTTCCCTTCGTCGAGTGCTTACCAGACTTTTTCTCCTCTTTCCAATGCCTGGAACCCCTATCAGGGGCTCTCCTCTTCATTCAATACTTCAGCGGGGGAACTGGTCTGGGCTTTGGTAACTCGGTGTGGGGAGGAGGTTCTTCTTCGTTGTCTACGAGTCCTTTCTGGCAACCTGGTGCCTTATCAAATCCAGGCTATTCTTTTCAGAATGTTGGGAATCCATCCCATCAAGGATGGAATCCTCAGGCTCCGCCTCGCTTACCTTTTCTGGCAACGTTAAACTTGCCAGATTTGTCGAAGTTGACTAATGACCCGATTCGTTATAGTCCAGGATGGCCTCCAGTCTCGACCAAACTTCCTTCAGACATTCCAAAGTTTGAAGGCAAGAATGGAGAGGATCCGGCAAACCACATCACCACTTTCCACTTATGGTGTTCTTCGAACTCCCTGATCGATGATTCGATTAGGTTGAGATTATTTCAACGCACCCTAACTGGAAATGTTGCCAAATGGTATATCGAGCTCACTGGGGGCAGTTTCGCTACATTTGGGGAACTGGCTGTCACATTTCTAAACCATTTTCAGTTGCCTGTCAGATATGAGGCTGGGATCGAACTCCTGGATAATTTTAAACAGGATGAGGCAACGCACATTTCTGATCACATTCAGGAATGGAGGAGAAGGAAGAGGCTTATCAAAGCTCATATTCCTGGAGAATTCCTTCTCGAATGGTTTCTCAAATCCCTGCAGTCAGATATTTCAAAAGATGTATCCCTATCTGGGGTATTTTCTGAGGAGCAGGCCATTTTTAGGGCCCAGCAGCTAGAACTGATCTATTCTCAGTCTAGGGTACTTTATAAGTATTTGCCCAATGCTCCTCGCTCCAAATTGGATTTTTCGAAAACTAAACTTGGTCTGCATGGTGACGGGCTTTTCGGATCAGTCAATAGTGGTGCAGCTAGCCTGCTTTCTCAACTGCAGTAGTTGTCTTTACAATTTGCTCCTTCTGGTCAGGCTGTGCCTGCTGATTCATCACCTTCCCAGTCTTTGTCCATAAATGTTGTCCAAACTTCTGATCCCAAAGGAAATCAACAATCCGATGGGAAGAAGAAGGGATGAAATAACAAGAAGAAGGGCAAGAACGGGAAGGGAAATGCAAATAAAACCAACGAGCGTGTTGGTGAGGGTCAAAAGGAGAAAAAGAAAGTGAAGTTTCCATGCAAGCTCTGTGCTGGAGACCATCTCACACACCTTTGCCCTAAAATTCAAGATGCTCAGCGCTTGTTAGCTCAGCAGGGTTCTTCTAGTTCCCAGGCTGTGTTAACAAACCCTTTTCCCCAAGGGCAGCAATTAGTTGTTGGCGCGAACCAAAATCCTGGGGCTTCCTCTGGGGGCACCCAGGAAGGGGAAATTCCATCGAAAATTTTTATGATGAGTGCTCACGCGGATATCGCTACGAGATCCCGTGATTATGGTGGAGAGGAATCTTCGAAAGCTAAGGAAGTTCCTGATGCTACTGAGCCGCTTCACATCACGAAGCCAACTATTGAGTCTATGCCTCGGATGCCAAAAGCATCTTCTAAGCGGTCAACGATTAATCCGAACATGAGGGCTGCCCAGAACTACTCGATTGTAGAAGATCTGGCACAAAGTCCTTGTGCTATGTCAGCTTTAGAGGTACTCCAGTCTTGTCCGGCTCAGCGCAGTGCTTTGCTCACTGCCATTGGGGCTATTGATCCGAAAAATTCTCTTCTGATTACTTTTGATATGAATAATTTTAAGAAGAGACTTCCTCATCACATGGCTTTCCATATTAAATCGTCGTATCGGAAGTGCAATATCTTTCGAACGGTTGTTGATGAGGGTGCCTCCACGTGCGTGATGTCTCTCGCATGCTGGAAGACACTTGGATCTCCCAAAGCTGTTCCATCTAGCACTGTTCTTACTGCGTTCGATGGTCATTCTCACAGACCCCATGGTATTGTCCCGGCTTTGCCCATCTGTGTTGGGGGAAAAACCGTTAACATAGAGGTTGAGGTAGTGGACGCAGCCTTGGACTACAACCTTCTGTTGGGGAGGAACTGGATATATGAGATGGATGCCATTGCATCCTCATTATTTCGAATTGTATGTTTCCCCCACGAAGGGAGGATTGTCACAGTGGATCAACTGGACTGTCCTCCTGTAGACCTGGATGCGCCTTCTGACTCATTTGTTCCTAAGTTGGATAATACTAAGGCGCCTGTTGAGAATCTAGGAGTTGGAATGTATTCTTCCCTGATGGGTACTTTCGATCTTCCTCCTCCTACTGTGTCTATTAATGCTATTTCATCCTCCAAGGCTCCCCTTCGAAGAGAGTTCTTTCGAACTCATTATTTTTTGGACCCTTGGACCTTACCTTCCCCTACTGCCACATTAGCGGAAGGTCAAGTGGGTGGAATGGCATTTTCGATTTCTGCAACTAAGATTGCATATCAGTCTATTGTTGACACTGCAGAATCTATCCCAGCTCCTCTTTCGCCGGAAGAGTTGGATGGTGATGTGGCTCCGGCTTGGATGCTTAGTTCTTCTTCGGCCCAGGATTGCCTTGATACCACTCTTCCATCTGAAGAGGCAATCCTGGAAGCCATGACTGGTATAGATAGACCGTGGGATGATTTGCATCATCGGTCTTACTTCCTACCTGACTTGAGCGAAGTTGAAACTAGTTTTCCAAGTCCTCAGTCTCCTGGTCCTGTTCACCCAGTCTTGAACCCTTTGGCACCAACACAGGTTTATGCTGAAGGGAACATGGCTGTGATTTCTCCTACTATCCCGGTGAACATTTCCAGGGATCCCAATATTATCGAGAATGTCTTCATTGGAGCTGAATGTTCCCGTGAGGAGATTCAAATTTATACCGAGCTCTTCAAAGAGTATAGGGATGTATTTGCTTGGTCTTATGAGGAAATCCCTGGCATAGACCCATCTATCGTCCAGCATGAGATCAAGACGTATGAAAACGCTAAGCCGGTCAGGCAAAAACTTATTGTGTCTAGGGAAGGGATAAGGGTAGATCCCTTCAAGGTTGAGGCAATACTTCGGTTGCCTCCCCCGTCTTCAATTCGTCAGCTTCAAATTCTCCAAGGGAAGTCTAAAATTCTTCGGAGGTTTATCGTCAATTATGTTGAGATTACAAAGGGATATATGAGACTGTTGAAGAAAGGAGTTCCTTTTCTTTGGGACGACTACGCTTAACGCTCGTTCGATGCCTTGAAAAAGGCATTGACCTCTGCTCCTTTACTGAGTCCACCTGATTATAGCAGAGATTTTCTTTTGTATCTGGCTACAGCAGAATCTACCATCGGTATGGTTCTGGTTCAGGAAGATGATGCTCTTGTAGAGCATGTTATTTACTACCTTAGTCGAGGACTGGTAGGACCTGAACTGCGATAGACTCCGATAGAAAAATTAGCCTTAGCAGCAGTTCATGTTGTGCAGCGACTCCGACATTACATTATTCTTCGCAAAACTTATGTCTTGGCAGCTGCCAATCCATTTCAGTTTGTCCTCAGCAAGCGAGTGATTGGGGGCAAATATAATAGATGGATTGTGATTTTACAGGAGTTTGATCTTGAGTTCATGTCTGCCAAATCCAAGAAGTCATTAGTTTTTGCGGAATTGATCTCCGAGTTGCCCTGTGGAAAGGAGATGATCTATGATGAGTCATTTCCGGACGAACACTTGTTTCTAATCTCTCCACAGGATCCTTGGTACGGGGATATCATTGTGTATCTCCAGACTGCGAAGTTTCCCTCTACTTTTTCGAAAGATGAGCGTCGTAAATTGCGTCACTTGGCCAAGAATTATTTGATTATTGGTGATGCTTTGTACCGTCGAGGGGTTGATTCAATCCTAAGACGCTGCTTAACTTTCGAAGAAGCTGAGGCTGTGCTCAATGATTCTCACGGTGGAGCTTGTGGGGGTCATTTATCAGGGCTTGCTACAGCCCAAAATATTTTGCGTGCTGGCTACTTCTGGCCCTCGATTTTCAAAGATTGTATTGAATCGATCAAGAAGTGTCATCCTTGTCAGGTGTATACTCGAAAAATGCGCGCTCATCCAGCTCCGCTTTTTCCAGTCGTTACTGTCGGACCCTTTACAAAGTGGGGTATTGATTTTACTACTTGTAACCCGCCTTCGGCAAAAGGTCACAAGTACATTATTGTAGCGGTAGACTACTTTACGAAGTGGGTCGAGGCTATGCCTACTTTTGGGAACGATGGTGAGACTGCAGCTCTTTTCTTCTTCAACCAAGTTATCGCTCGTTTTGGTATACCTAGAGAGATTGTCACTGACCATGGCAGTCATTTTCAGAATAGTATGATGGCTGAGTTGGCTCTCAAATTGGGTTTCCGGCAGGAGCATTCATCTCCATATTATCCTCAGGCCAATGGGCAAGTGGAAGCCGTGAACAAATCCTTGAAAACAATTCTTCAAAGGACAATTGATAAACATAGATCCAACTGGCATATTATGCTATATCCTGCACTTTGGGCATACAGGACGTCAGTGAAAACTGCAACTGGCTTTACTCCGTTTCAGTTAGTGCACGGGGTGGAATCTGTATTTCCTATTGAATGCGAGATTCCTTCTCTTAAATTAGTTGTTGAGCTTCTTCCTGACACTTCCAGTCTGGCAGAGTGGCTTCTTCATCTGGAACATCTCAATGAGCAGCGTCGAGATGCCGCCACGATGAATGAAGCGCATAAAAACCGAGTAAATTTTCAGTACGATAAGGCGGTCAAGCCTAGGGTCTTTTCGGAAGGTGACCTTGTTTTGGTCTATGCCCAAGAAAAGGATGCCCTGGGGGCAGGAAATTTTAAATCTATGTGGTATGGCCCCTATATCGTTAAAAAAGTCCTTAAGAAAGGAGCATATACCTTGGTTGATTTCGAAGGGAACGAGTTCCCGGAGCCCCGAAATGCGCTCTATTTGAAGAAGTATTATGCCTAGGCTTTGGCCTGGCATCTTGCTTTTGTATATAGTAGTTTTTTTCTTTGTACATATCTGATTGATTTTCGATCTTTGATGAGGTGGTGATGTTTTTTATCTGCTTTGGCAGGTTGTGTTGGATGTCATGAGTCATTTTGGTTTCGCCGATGGTGCTAGTAGACACACCCGGAACTTAGCTTCCGCGGCTTGGGTGCTTCATTATCCTTCCGGTCAGCTGTTGGTATCAAGAGGAGTCTGCATTGGTCCTGCTTCCAATAACGTAGCAAAGTACACTGCAGTCATTCATCTACTCTCGGAGGAAATATCTTTGGGTGTTGATTCGTTGGTAGTTTTCTTGGACTCCCAGCTGGTGGTGTCGCAGTTGAACAACACTTATCGGGTACGAGATCCATTTTTATTACGATTGTTCTTGAGGGTACGTTTGTTAAAAAGGTCATTTCAATTTTTAACTTTCATTCATATTCCTCGAGCTGACAATTGGTTTGATGACTCATTAGCTAATCAAGCATTAGATTGGCATATTAATCATTCCATACAATAAATTTTTAATCATCAAAAACATCATACATTTGATACATTTATCACATCACATCAAATATCGCTGTATATATATCATCGGCGTGTCAAAAAACTTTACAAAATTTGGATCCATAATCTCGTACAAAACTTGGGCTTATGCCCCATCATGTTCAATCTCAAAAAGAATATACAGTAATCTAATACATAATATCTGTCTACTCCTGAGGTCCCTGCCCAGAATTCGTGTTCCTATAGAACGTAACTGCAGTGGCAACTTGGTGGAATAGTCTAACCCAGTCTCGGGGCACTCCTACCACCCGTCTCTGGATGGCTTCCGGCAGGTCCTCCACGGCAGCCATAGGGATTTGGCGGGTTAATCCCTCCAAGTTTCTTTGCATGGCCTGGAGAGTCCTATCTGAATCCACAGTATCCGCTTCACCCCTGCGGCGCTTATGGCGCGGTAGGCCCTCAAGACGAACTGGTCCAACATCTGAAACATGATCATTTTTAATTTTCAGTCATTATGAATCCAATCAAAAACATGTTTGTTTTTCATTTTTTCATACATATTTGAAAAATCCAAAAAAAATCATATAAGTCAAAAAAATTTGCAAACTTACCGACTGCTCCCCATGCTGTGCCAGGTGGAAGAACTAGATCCGGATCTCCACGAAAGTCCATCCCGGCATAGGGATAGTCGTCCACTGCGATGATTTGTTCTCCCCACCAAAGGAAGAACTCATCGTCCCAGGTGGTCCGGGGTACCTCACTACCCCCCAGTCTTTTCATCATGTCTGCCCAACGGGCAATTCTTGGGTCCCGCGGGCTACTGATGGTGGAGATGACTCTGGGTCTCAAAGCTGGAATCTTCTCAAAGAAGAATGCTGTCAAAATTGTACCATAGCCAAAGTGTTTAGTCTTTTCTTGGCAAATGGAGGTCAACTGTTGTTTCATGTTCAGTAAAAGGGTTGTGCACCAATCGTACACATGAGTCAAACACTCTACAGCTATGCTCATTTGCGTCCTGGACGCCTGATGTAGAGAGGCGGATCCTGCCACTCTGCTGATGGTGAAAAGGAGGATTTTCATGTGCAAATCCCTCACATCTTTAATTGCAATCTGCGTTCCAACCTTTTTGGAACCCGGTACGCAGTACACGTGGACATAATCTTCCACGGTTAACCCTCCCAGGGGCTTCCCGTGCAAGTCTACTGGTTCTCCCCTCCGGGAGAGTCTAGTAATGAAATATATGTCTTCCACTTCGATGCGTACTGGCATCTGATCAATAATGAAGCAATCCTGATCTGGTTCCCAGTAATTTACGAGCATTTCTAGCAACCGCACATTGCTTTTCATATTTGGCATCTTGAAGAATTTGAATAATCCGCAATTCCGAAGGATATTTTGCGCTGCGCGATCTTGCATGACCTCTTGGTCTATTGCGCTATGCTCACGTTCCCTCCATGAGATGGTCATCCTGTCAAATTTCATCAAATTATGCATTAGCCATGCTTTTTTGCATTCAGACCTGCGCATACGCGGCTTTTCCTTTGCACAGTCGCGTGTATACGCGAGTTTCCTTTAATGAACCCACGTATGCGCAAGTCCGTATATTTTAGCAAGGGTTTTAAAGCTAAAAATCACTTAATTTTAAATTCCAAACGGACAAAATGAATAAACAGGATGATTAAGGAGCCTACCTGAAGTTTCGGCGCATTTCAACGGTCAGTTGTTCCTGATTTGACGAAAGAAGTTTTTTGCTCCAGAGCACTTTTTTCCAAATCAGCAACGCAATAACGAACCAAATATAAGGTAATTTGTCTATTTATGGCTAAAAAGTTGAAAATTTTCGCAAAAATTCATTATGCTCATTTTTTCGATCTATCTTAAGCTGCATAACCCGGCTGCTTGGAAGTGCCCAATTGGTATGTTTTCAGGTACATTTTGACGATTTTGAGATTTTTCCCGGTTTTTGATCCATGATTTCCGACTCGTCACGGCAGGTATATGATCTTCACTGGCATATAGGTTAGGGAAATCACTCTCCGTTGCATCTTGCATACTAGCCTCCATACTGATCACTTGCCTTAGGGTCGATCCCATCAGGTCATGAGTATTACACCCATTTCACTCGTTGATTATTTAATCATGACTTGATGGTAGAGCCTTCCTTTACATGGGCTTCCTAGTTAGTTCCTCGCTATCACTTGTTGCCCATGCTGCGTTTTATGTAGGCTAGGGAGTCCTCTTTAGTCCTGCCATGACTTATGTGTTGAAGCTTCATTCTTCTTCTTCCTCACTATCATTTTTCTGGCTATTACCCTAGAGGCTCCCTGGTGTCATTAAGTTGTATTACTGCATTGCATATTGGCTACTTGTTTATCCTGGCCTTTAGCCGGCTTCATTTGGACTCGATGTTTAAGCCAACTTTTGACCTTGACTCTCTGTACAAGTTAACCATTGCATGCACTTAGCTATCACGACTTGACACCTTTTACCCATGGATGGAATGTTCCTCTGAGTATCACTTACCAGTTTTTGCCACCTTGCATTGAGCATAGGATTGTTCCAATCCCAGGAACTAGTGCATCTGATTTCTTGATACTCGTTCTATCCATTGTACCATAGCATTCTTTTATTCTTTTTCGGGCTTATTATATGAAAAAGACAAAAAAATCAAATATAACAAAAAGAGCGGGAACGGGATGTATCTTCGTTATTTTGATGGCAGTACAGAGTCAGTTTGTCGCCCTTGAACAAAGCACATATACTTATATATATATCTCCTTCATTTGGGATGGTTTTAGTTTTGACCTAGGTTCAGCCTTTACCATGTTTCACTTGTCAGTTCTCCCCCGGTTGGTTATCTCTTCCAATCATATGGAGAGTTTGTTCTGCCTCCTGCATAACAGCCTTATACAGTGTCACTTTTTACTGCCACGGTCATCATGAGTCGTGCTTTTGTTCAAGGGAAGTTTAGCCTGAGTCGGCCATTCTGCGGTGTCTCTTGACTCATTATTCAGTCGGCCTTCCCGGTCTTGTCAGTATCATGTTCTATCACATCAGGTGTTTTGGTCTTCCGCTCGTGCTGGTTTGAGAAGGTCCCTATTGACTTCTCGCTGGCGGGTTTGTCTCTTATCGACTACGACACATTGCTCTGAGAGCAAACCTAGAGCCACACCTTGGGCCTATTTCCATCATTGATAGGTGACCTCGTGCTCAGCATTTGATCATCATCATGGGTCTTTGACTGAGTGGTTTCCCCTGTGTTCGACGTCAGCACACATTATCACACTTGGGATTCGTGCAGTACCTGGATTTCCATTTGACCCTATCGGTGGATTTCTCACCTCTGTGTCAGCTTTCATTATTGGTTGGTTCAGAGGGTTTCTTTCGTGCGCTAGCTTCATCTTGTGCACGTCGGAAACGTACTTCGGTTTTGGTTCCATCACTCTACTTCGTCCGATTCCTTCCAAATCTTGGCCTGCGGGTTACACTCGCGCTGGACTGATGTGGGATGCCTTAATGCCTTCCTTCCAGCAGATCTTTTCCCATCGACTACGACTCATTACTCTGGGAATAAGGTCTAGAGTCTTTTTGTCAGTACCTTAGGGTTTACAGTCATCAGTGGCAGACTCTTCGCTATCGACAGTGGGGATTCATCATTGCCTCCTGATTGGTAGATTCTTTCAAGTGCTCGACTTCAACTCATTCATTCGCACTTGTCAGATTGTATTGGGGCACCTTGACACTCATTATCATTATCGGTGGGTTGTCTCGCGTTGGTTAACGGTATACATCATTGACCGGTAATCCAACGATTTCTCACATGGTCGACTTCGGCTCATTTATTCCCATTGTGTAGAATTGTGCCATAGTGATCGGTGAAGACCTCGGGTTGCATCAGCATGTTTCGGTTCACTTTTGACAGTCCTTTCAGTATCTGCCAGTGATGCCGTCCACCCTTATATGTTGCAGTTCAGCACAGCAGCATCTTATATGTTGGTCCCTGAGTTGCGTGATTGTACCGTTTGATCCACCTCTTATGATCCGGTACTTGGAGATTCAGTTACTTATTTGATCAGACATCCAGTTGCACCATCTTTGATCAGCTTTCTATATGTGATACTTGGACATTGATTCAGACTTACACTTCCGGGCCATGCTCAGATGATTCATTGTGTACTTTCAGTTCAGCTATACTTGTATACATGTTGGATCAATTCACTACTTTCTATATATGATGTATTTTTTACTGAGCATGGGTATGCCCGCCTCAGCATGAGTTGACTCTCTGTTTCTTTCATTGGTTTTTGGCAGGCTGAAATCTGGTGAAGTCCTCTCTTGTCCTTGCGGAGTTCTTTCTATGTGCATAATACATTCCGGCCATCATGTACCCCTTTTGACCTCATATATTAGGGGGCATCTATTATAGCATCATTTCTCACCTTCACATGATTCATGATTGCTTTGATGGTTTTGGGCACCCATTCCTACAGACTTGGACAAATTCACTAAAAAACAGTGTAAAAATCCCCATACGTGACTATGCCCATACTTTTCCGCGTGTATACGCGAGTCCAGCTAGACTTTTCCGCGTATGCCATTAAAATGATTAAAAATATATATAAAAATTCCCTATTTTCGGGCTGGGTTGATGGTTACTCAGGTAGTTCAACCACCCCAGCACGTGGCCAACTGTTTCCAACTGTTGAAACTACTTGGAGGGAGTATAAAAACCCCCCATGTGTATGGCCTAAGGGAGAGAGAGAATTATTGATATTATACTCTGTTGGTATTCCCTATCCAAGTCTGATTCCCCGTGCCTCCTGCACTTTCCCAGTTCATTATAAGAAACCCTTGTTTCCTTGAGATACACATCCCTTTATATGTTATCTCGTATGCACCAGTTTGGAAGGAGTCTTAGCGAGGCAAGGGCTGGACGGATCCGGACGACGGTCTGCGAAGGCCTTGGAAGGATCAAGTGATCTCTCCACTCGTTACTTTTGTACATGCTATTTATAATACAGAAGTACCATGTTGTTCCCGAAATAAACGTGTTAGTGTATGCTTATATGTATGAGAATATTTTTTATACAAGCATTCATTATGATTTATTTAATGTTTTATATGAATCTCACTAACATTTAGAGTAGATATATGCTGTACAACCTGTCCTTTGTGCTGGTTTCTTCTTGTTTTTCAGGTCAAGAAGGAAGGACGGTTGCTGGGGGTTTGGACCCCACGTGGATCTACTTCAACCGTAGGACCTACGGGTAACTTTCTCATTCTACTCTATTTAGTTTTTCTGAACGTGCATGGTTGTGTGAGTCTCTGTTAAGTAGCATGCCCCTGCTCTATGGAGGTTGTAACCCAACGAACCTCTAGGGTTGATATTCCCCGAAACAATTAGATGCAGGAAGATATACATCATCATCATCTTCATTTGTTGTTTGAAATTCCCCTTTTGGAGCTGAGAGAGATTCATCAATTACAACGTCAATGCATTCAACAATCTTCCGAACTCTTTTATTGTAACATTTATATGCTTTAATTCTAGAAGAGTAGCCAAGAAATATTCCTTCATCTGCTCTAGGTTCAAACTTGCCAAGATTTTCATCATTGTTCTTGATAAAACATTTTCTTCCAAAAACTTTAAAATTCTTTACAGTGGGAAGATTACCATACCAGAGCTCATATAGAGTTTTATCACTGTTTACACGAACATGTGCTTTGTTAAGAATATTTACCGCAGTATGTGTTTCTTCTCCCCAAAATGTGTCAGGTGTTCTTGAATCATCAAGCATAGCCTGAGCCATCTGTTAAACTGTTCTATTCATTCTTTCTGCTACTCCATTTTGGTGTGGGGTACCAGCTATAGGAAACTGTCTTTTATGCCATGTTGTTCAAAAAATCAAAGAATTCATCTGATATATATTCACCTCCACGATCAGATCTAAGACACTTGATTTTTAGATCTAATTCATTTTCAACCAATGCTTTGAAGATCTGAAATTTTTCGAATGCTTCATCTTTGTGCTTTAGCAACCCAATCCAACACATTCTAGAGAAATCATCAATAAACAGAATATAGTATTGTTCTCCACGGGGTGACCTTTTTCTCATGGGTCCACACATATCAGTATGAATGAGTTCAAGAGGCTTACTTGCTGATCCTTCTTTGGCTTTAAATTGCACTCTGGTTTGCTTACCGAATTGGCAAGATCTGCATATAGTAATCTCAGGCAGAGTAATATTGGGAAGATCACGAACAGCTTTGAGTATGATAGATTTGTTGATTTGGGAAAAGCTCAAATACCCCAATCTTCTATGCCATAGCCAATTTTCTGAAGATCTACCCAAGTAACATTGTTCTTTACAATTTTTCAATACATACAAATTTCTTAGTGTTCTATTTCCTTTTATGATTGTTTTTCCTGTATCAAGATCACGTACCACACATTCTTTTGAGCTAAAAACAACTTTAGTTCCTTGATCACACATTTGACTTACACTTAATAGGTTATGCTTTAATCCATCCACATACATAACATTATTAGCTTTCACCTTTTCTTTTAGAAAAAATGAACCTTTTCCCTTAATGAGAGCAGGAGTATCATTTCCAAAAGTAACATTCTTTTCTCTTTCTAGAGCATTGTATGCAAGAAGTTTATTTCTGTTACCTGTCATGTGTTTTGAGCATCCACTATCAATGTACCATTGATTTTCTTCTCCTTCTACAAATAAATCTATGCCACAGTTCTCAACATGTAATTCCTTATTTTTCCATACTTTGGAAGTTGAAGGTATATTCTCTTTTGGCTGAAGTTTGCTCCTGCATTCAGATTCTTCATGACCAAAGTTATTTCAATAAGCACATTCAATTTCATTTTGAAGAGGAGAAAAATTGTAATATGTATTCTTCTTTATACCAGTATCAATTCTTTTCTTTCTTGCTTCTCTAGTCATGATGGTTTTATATGCAACACATTGAACAGATTTATGACCAAAATTATGACATGAGAAACATTGTCCATTGAAGAAGAAATTTCTGTGATCATGGAACCTTCTATTTTATTTTGCTTGTTGGTTGATATTTCTCTGAAAGGTATTCCTGTTAGTGTTCTTTTTATTGAGGTGGTCATGCTTTACCTATAAAGTTTCCTTGTTTCCTTGCTGAGTGGCAGAATGTTGTAGGCTGGTTGTAGCTGCTTTTAGATAGTTTGGTGCTGAAGATTGAGAAGATTCTCCGACATATCCAAGACCTGTCTTTATAAGAGGATAACATTGTACCTTGATAATTTCATCTAAGGCTTCAGATCCTTTAGCAAATCTAAGATTCAAAGTCTTTACTTTCTCAATTTCTTTTCTTAGACTTACTACTTCACATTCTAATTTCTCATTGTGTTTCTCCTTTTCTTCAAGCTGATTTTTTAAAGTTTCTATGGATATTTTTTTTTCTTCCAAACATATTTTAAGCTGATTGATTTCTTCAAGAAAATCATTGTCTTCTAGAGCATCCATAAAAGTATCCTTTTCTTCTATAGACTCTTTTTCAAATGCCATGAGAAGTCTAAGATCTTGATCGGATTCTTCCTCACTATCTGATAACCCATCACTATCTTCATGAGTATAATAACTTTTTCTAGTGCTAAATCGATTCGTATTTCTTCTTGCTACTTCGTTTCCTTTTTCATGTGTTTCTTTATGAGGACACTTAGCAGCATAGTGACCAACTCTTCCACAAGCAAAACATTTCAAAGGAAGCTTACCTTTGAACCTTCCAGTGCCAAGTTGGAGCTTCTTTACAAAATTTACCTCATCTTCTTCTAAGATATACCCTGATCCTTCTGTTTCTTGTACTTATTTTCCTTTTTTAGAGGCTCTAAAGATGGCTTCTTTGACTTCAGAAGATCCTCCTTTTCTCATTTCACATGCAGTTAGAATCCCATGAAGTTGGACAATAGCAAGACTTTGAAGATCCTATTTCTCTTCAATAGCAGACACTTTTGACTCAAATTTTGAAGTTAGAGATCTTAAAACTTTTTTAACCAGAGTAGTGTCAGTTATGGTTTCACCCAAGTTTCCCATACGATTTACAATATCATCTAGACGTAAAAATAAATTGGCAATGCTCTCCTCATTATGCATCCTTAGATTTTCATATTGAATTCTGAGAGTTTGGAGTTTAGCAGTTTTTACCTTTGTATCACCTTCATAGCTTAGAATGATTTGGTCCCATATTTCCTTTGTTGTATTCAGCTGCATGACCTTGACAAAATATGATTCAGTCAGACTCCCTAATAATGCATTGACCACCTTTGCATTTGTTTCATAGTTCTTTCTTGCTGTTGCATCTGTTGGGAACTGAGGCTAGATATTGATAACCTCCTTCAACAATAGCCCATACATCTGCTCCGAGAGACTGCAGATAGGATCTTGTCCATGTTTTCCAGAAGATTAAATTGTTTACGTTGAAGAGTGGAGGCCTGCTAGATGTTGTCCCATCTTGATTGCTCATCTTGGCTGTTGATCTTCCTTCTAGCGGTTTAGCTTCTTCAGAAGGACCTGCTCTGATACCAATTGTTGGGAAAAATACTGAGAGAGGGGGGGGGGGGGGTGAATCAGTGTTTTTAGAACTCAACAATAATAAATTTAATTTTTATTTTGCATAATTCCATACGCGGATTTTATGAACCGAACTCGTGTATACACCTGTGTATTTTATTCTTCAGAAAACCCTAACTGCCATACGCGCTTTTCATGAAGAGAACCTGTGTATATACGCGCTTTTGTTGAAATCAACTAGCGTATAGATCTGTAAAAAATAAATTTTGCAGAACAGACCAAATCTATAAAACTTACCCAGATTTATTCAATTTCTTCAGCAGACTTGCGCCAATTCTTCATCATTCCTTTAGTAGGTCATTCTAGAGATTCATCATCATCAAATCTAGAGATCTTGAACCATCATTATATCCATGGGTGCATCATAGATTCAAATCTATCAAACAAATTTCATCCATGCTGATATTCCTTAGAGAAATTTATTCATCAACAACCCTTACACATGCACACATTGCACTATGAACTTCTTCTTCTTAAATAGATTTGAATTTTACCAATACCATGAGTCAAAACCACTCAACTGCTAATGGTAATCTTGGATGGAATGAAATAGATAATACAGCACTCAATAGTGTGCGCTAATACCATGGTAATGCCCCCTGGTATTATAAATTTGGAGCACAAACAGGCATATGTGACTTGGGACGTACTTATCCGTGTACATACGCGATTTGGCCTTTACAAACCCGCGTATATATTGTGACATATTATATTTATCATTTCTCTGGAACTTGCTGGAATTCTTTTCTCTATCACATCTGAACTGATCTGTAGATACATCATTCTTACATCTCTAACAAATAGGTTTCTTAACATAGGCAACTCGTCAAGTAGGTTTCCATCAAGGACAAATTCATCAAGTAGGTTGCCATCAAGGACAACACATTACATCATATTTCCAACAGCATCTGCATCCAGCAGCCACTCTCGAGGCACGACTCCCTTTAAGGTACAAGTAAACTTTGACATTCCCATATTTGAGGGTCAAATAGATCCAGATGTTATAGATAGATGGTTGAATCTATTAGAAAGATATTTCTCGGTTCATGACTTTTCCAACTAGGAGAAGATTATTTTTGCACTGCTCAAAGCTACCCACCATGTCAAGGACTAGTGGGAAACCTATTATGAGAAAAAGGACGAGACATGTCTCTCTCTATTCTTAGTCGTACCCACTTGGAATTCTTTCCGAGATGCCATCAAGGAACAATACTATCCCATGGGGAGCTATGAGGACAAGTACATAAAATGGACCATGTTGCAGCAACAAAGGGATCAAGATATGCATGAGTTGATGAATCTGTTCCATACCCTGCGCACAAAGTTGGGTATCAAAGATGTGGAGAAACATTTGGTGCTAAAGTATCGTAGTTTTTTGCACAGATACATTCAGGAGGAAATGGAGTTCCTAGACATCTCCTCACTTGGTACTGCATACCGATATGCTACCAAGATTGAGAAGAAATTCAAACAGAAGAAGAAATACTTTGGATATGCGAATCAAAAACAAGGGAAAGGTTCCCCTAAACCGCATAACAAAGGACAAATATAAGGCATGGTGGCCCAAGACAACTTTCCAAAGTCGTAATTAAAGAAAAACACCACGAAGCCAAATAAGGACACAGGAAAGTGGTGTGAGTTCCATAACAGCTCCACTCACAACACAAGTGAGTGTCGGGCCAAGCAGTCGCTAGTGGCGAAGATGAGGGCCTCTGAATCAGATGCATGCTCCAACTCTGAATCAGAACCTAACAAGGGGAATGGAAAAGGGAAACAGATTATTGATGCAGAGCCCAACACCACTTTTGCCACTACGAAGATCCAGAAGGAGGAATCAGAAGATCCAGAGGAGGAGGAGCATCTCTTCCACTCCCATATGTGGGTAAAGGGTTCCCCGCTACAGTTCATTGTCGACAATGGGAGCCAAAAGAACCTCATTTCAGCAGACATCGTGAAGCGATTGGGCTTGCTGACCACAGCACACCCACAGCCATACACCGTCGGGTGGCTTTACCAAGGACGGGATCTCTGTGTTAACCAGCAGTGACGCCTTCCCTACAGCATCAAGCCCTTAACGGATGAGGTATTATGTGACATTGCTCCTCTTGATGTTTGTGATGTATTATTAGGCAAACCATACTTGTGGAAGCGACATGATGTGTATGAGTCTCGGCTTCACGTTTTTGTTGTTAATTTTGGAAATAATATGTACAAGATACCAGAGGTACCACTGGCTACCGCTATCTCTTTGGTTACAGCAAAACAATGTAGTAAGCTCATTTCCAAAACCAGGAAATTTGTTTTCCTGATGATACGCCCCAAGGGAAAGAAGAAGATTGTGGCCACGACCTCTAGACATGGCTCCTCTGCATGACAACAAAAAATGGGCAAGGTTGTGGAGGAGTACGAGGACATATTCACCTCACCCACAGGGGTGCCTCTGCACTGACATGTCAAGCACCCCATTGATCTGACCTCAGGTGTGCCGCTACCCAATGGACTGATCTATCGGTGCTATTTTCTGGATAACGATGAAATTGGATGAAATCAAGAGGCAGATACAGGATCTGTTGCAGAAAGGTCACATCTGGTCGAGTTCATTTCCCTGTGGGATCCTGATCATGTTGGTACAGAAGAAGGATGGGACTTGACTCTGTATTTACTATCGAGCACTGAACATGATCATTTTCTGGAATAGTTACCCGATCCCACGGATTGATGACCTTCTAGACCAACTCAAAGGGGTGAAATATTTCAGCAAGATCGACTTGAAGTCTTGGTATCACTAGGTACCAATCGAACCCTCCGATGTGTGGAATATTGCCTTCAAAAACAAGGAGGGCCTTTTCGAATGGCTGGTCATGCCTTTCTGTTTGACGAATGCTTGTGCAACCTTCATGAGGTTGATGGAAGACATCTTGCGGCCATTCACCAACTCATTTGAAGTGGTGTACTTGGATGAGATTCTGATCTTCAGCTAGACTTCGGAAGAGCACCTCCACCACATCCGACAAGTCCTCCAAACACTGCGGTAACACAAGTTGTGTGCCAATTTGGAGAAGTGCACTTTTGACATGACCCAGCTTCAATATTTGAGATACATTATTGATTAAAGGGGGGTGCATGTCGATCCAACCAAGATCCAAGTCATTCGAGATTGGCCAGCCCCAACCACTCTAACAGTGTTTCGCAACTTTCTGAGTCTTGCTAATTTCTACTGCAGTTTCATGTTGGGATTCTCTCATATCACTTGGCCCTTGAATCAATTCACCAAGGGAGGAGCAAAAGAAAAAATATTTTGGTCTGAATCTCAACACATTAGGGGAAATTTGAGGTCTAAAATGGGCCTCCTAAGGAAAATGTACAATCAAAATTCACTTTATGAGAACCAATCACATTTTAAGGGATGACATCATCCCTAATGGTTGAGGTGGCATTGCTTGAGTTAAAGGTACTTACTTGTCATATTCTCAATTGTGGATAAAAACTCATGTTTAACCATGGCAATGCTCTAAGTACTTATAAAGTCATAAAGTAAAGTAATCATAATAAATGTCATTTCACACTTTTTGAATAAAATATTATTATTGTCATTTCATATTTTTTGAAAGAAACAATGCATATCCCTACACAAGCTTCATGTAATCACACATTTTTCAATAAATATTATATTTGTATATTTTCAAATATTTATTTATAAATCAAATCAATTCAATATGTAATATAAAGTTCATACATAAAACAATATATTATATTTTCTTATTTTTATAGAGTATATTAATTACATGTTATTATATAATTTAAATAATATAAATTTTAATTAATAATATATTCTATAATTAAGAATTTATGAATTTGTATTTTTATTTTATTTTAAGTTATTTAAGTACAAAGGAAAAATGCATTAATTGTGCAATGATAATAACTTTTTATTGAAAATATCATTCTTGTTTATAGTCACATCAATACAATTTTTTTGTTATTTTTATTTTGGTACAACTGTTGAACTGAATTTAACCATGGTTACATGAATTTTGGTGCAAAAAGTGAATTGAAAATTCATAAATATTATTTTATTGGTTTAGCTATTATTTTATTATTTCCTTAGGAGGCCCATACCTCAAAATTCCCCTAATGAGAAGGTGTTCGTAGAGTTGAAATATCACCTATGTTCTGCCCCAGTTCTCACATTACCAGACTTACAACAATCATTTGAGATCGAGATAGATGCCTCTGAATATGCTATTGGGGTAGTTCTTACTCAATAGGGGCATCCAGTGGCATATCACAATGAGACATTATCTGACACAGTCCGCAAGTATCCCACTTATGACAAATAAATGTATTCCATTGTGCAGGTTTGTCGACAATGTAAACATTACATTTTGGGGAAGGAAACAATCATCCACATAGACCACCGACCCCTGCAGTTCATACAGACACAAAGGAAGTTGCAGAACGATCACCATCAGAAGTGGTCCACATATCTACAACAGTTTCATTTGAACATCAAGTACAAGAAGGGTAGCAAAAATAATGTTGCAGACTGCCTCAGTCGACCACCGATCATGGCGCTAACCACCGTTCTCAACTCTTGTGGGCACGAGACTTCTGATTGGCCACTTCTCTACAAGAGCGGTCCAGAATTTGGCCACACATACAAGGCACTCTTGGGGGGTACGCAAGTTCCAAATTTTCACCTCCAAGATGCATTGTTATGTCACCTGGGACACCTTTGTGTTCCTTCAAGCGAGCGTGCCAAGATGATATGGGAAGCACACTACAGTCGAGTTGTTAGTCATTTCAGGGTAGAAAAAATAATGGCAGTACTGTAGAAGTATTTCTAATGGCCTAACCTTTGATAGGATGTTGGGAAGTACGTCGGATCTTGCACTGCTTGCGCCATTGCCAAACCGACCATCAAGAAGCAAGGCCTCTATACTCCGCTACCTACCCCTAGTCAACCTTGGGAATCCATCTCCATGGATTACATGTTGGGCCTTCTTTCTACTAAGCATGGAAATGACTTTGTTTTCGTGGTAATTGAGAGATTCTCGAAGATGGACATTATGGCAGCCTACAAGAAGAATATCACAGGAGAAGCCACTGCTAAACTCTTCTTTGAACGAGTGTGGGTGCACTTTGGGATCCCACAGTCTATCATCTCAGATCAGGACAGTAGTTTCCTCAGCACATTTTTTTCCAACCTCTGGTCAATGCTAGACACCAAGCTCACTAAGTCCACATCTTTCCATCCCCAAACTGATGGCCAGACAGAGGTTGTCAACAGGATGATTGTACACATGCTACGCATGTACAATTCAAAGCATCCATGCACATGGGATGAGAGCCTCCCCTATGTACAACACAGTTATAACAGGACTCTCCACATCTCAATCGGCCATAGCCCCTTTCAGGTAGGCTTGGGATTCCAGCCACTATGTCCCATTGACGTAGCCATACAATTTGCGGCTACTTGGGCCGATTCGACTCATGTCCAGTCTGAAGCTGACAAAGTGAACAGCTTCATCGAGCGCATTCAACACATTTTCCAACAGGTTCATGACATATTGGACATATCCAATGCTAAGTACAAGCAACGACATGATCAACATCAGGTACCACACAACTTCTAGGTGGGCGACAAAGTGTGGCTACATTTGTAGAAGGAGCACCTCACTCGACCCCACCGCAAGCTTCGCCCTCTCCGATATGGGTCTGTTAGGTAAACTTAGAGGTTTCTGTATGTTATGGTTAGATCTGCGTGTGATGAAGGTAGATCTGCATGATATTTGAATGGGTGAAGAAGCTGCGGGAAGTGATATGTAAGGCCCGATGTCTTGCAATATCTCATTGCCAAAGTGTTGTAGTTGGTCGGAGAAGCTGCCCCTGATAACAAGAATTCCAGAATTACCCCTCACCACATTCTGTTGGTCATCGCACACGATGAGGAATTGGCCGAACTTTTTCAGAATGTGACCATCGCTAGCGGCGGAGTGGTGCCACACATTCATAAAGCTCTCCTCACAAAGAAGTCTTTTGGAGAAAGTGGAGAATGCTCATGCAAAGTCTCCGAGAAGTTTAAAAAAAAAAAATGCAAAGGAGAGTTGCAGTGGCAATGGACGAGAGAAAAATGGGTGAGGACGACTGGAGAAGGTGAGAAGCAGCTGCATCATTCATCCAAGGAGTGGATTGCACGGGTGAATTTGGGTTCTCTCACTGCTAAAAGGTGGAAATAGATGTCTCCAGTCACATGGAAGCAAGGCGAATTGGTATGGAAGTATGTTTAGTAGTGTTTCCCTCATCGCATAGGTTATGGAAGGACACTCATTACCTCACTAAATGGAAGTGCATCTAGCTGAAACACCCAAATTCGTTAGCACGGATAGGAGGAAAAGGAAACACTTGTCCCGTAAGGGCCATGTTGAGGAGGAAGACTATGGCCGGTGGTGGAGAAGGGAAGCTCCACTAGGTAGATATTCAGACTAGTTCCAGAGAAAATGACGCTAGATCGAGAGGCATGGATATTTCTAGGTTGTTGGGCTAGTGATTGATTTCTCTAGGAAGGATGAAATCCGAAGGCCCTAAGATAGTAAGATTGTGGATTAGTTCAATCGAAAAATGCTAAGATCAATCATGTTTGTATCGTCCATGTTAGAGTCATACATTTCTCTAGAACAGGTGATAGAGAAAGCAAGAAATCCTTTCTTTAGTTTTGTTCACCTCCTATACTCAAATATCGTTTTGGACTCCTCCTTAGGTAGAGGAGTAGAAATTTAAAATCTTGTCGGATGACTACAAGCAACATATTGGGACTTGATGCATCATCAAGAGATTTTGAGGGCCACAGGTAGCAATCATGGCTCAAAGACAATGGTTATAGTTATGTTATATATGGAAAAGGCCCTTTTATTAGGCCAGGTTCGAGCCCGAGGAAAAATATTTTCATGGCTTGCTGAATTGATGGATCCGATGAGAATGCCACTAATGTTGCTTCATAGTGAACGAGCAATAGATGATACCATGAGACATACATTGGTTATGAAACTTTGTTTTGGTATACAAATGAAGATGAGAGAATGATCATACAAAGAATAGCAAAAATGAAACAAAAAAAACAAATTATAATGGAGTTAATTTTTGCATGTAAATGGGCATACTGCTGTAAGACCTGGTATGGCATGCGTACCTCTGGTTAATCACTAGTAAAGTCTAGGTTAGACCTGGGTGATAGGGGGATGTCAAATTAACAATTACCCTGGGTAAAAAAATAATAATAATAATAATTGAAGAGGGGAAGAGCTACAGTGAGCAGGGTTGTCTCACTTAGCGATTTTGGCTGGATATAGTCAATAATCCCCAAGTCAAGTTTAAGGGGGGAATTTTTAGGTAAAATTGACTCGAGATAGAGTCAATGTTGACTAGGGTAAATAGTAGGTTAGCGGGGGAACAGTCGAGACTAGATTCACGAAGCACCATGGTATCGAGACCCCGTAGAGCTCCCTCAGGTCAGAATACTTCATTGTAATGTAGGCCTGGAGGTGAGCGGTGAAGGCTCACTTGGCCGGATTGGCCAGGGTTTTGGCCAATGGTTAATGAAATTTCATTGGTTGGGTTTTTTCCCAAAGTTTGGGGTTTTCCCAGATAAACATATGTGTTTATGTTAATGACTTGTTGCTGGCATTTTATGTTTATTTCTCTCAATAAATTGTTTATTATTTTTATGGTAATTTCTAACAGGGTCGTACACCATCGCCAAGGTTGTAGGGAACAATTCCTTCGAGCTCATTATTCTACCATTCCTTGGTCTGCACCCAGTATTCAATGTACTGGACCGCCTTTTTCCCTACTTCCCACCTCTACTGAACACCTTTGACATTGCAGAACAACTCACACCAACATAGTTAAACCCATATTGCATGGAACAGGCCACCACAGATTGTATCATGGACATGCAAATCAAGAACACTCAACAACAGAAGATCCAACTATATGGGTTTGTCAAATCTAGCAACTCCTGCACCAAGGCAAGTGGTTCACCAGGGACCAAGTTCAGCAGAATTTTCCTCATCTCATGGAGGAACGCAACGCAATGGGGACCATTGCTTCCTAAGGGGGAAGGAATGATCCAAGTGGATATTGGTGGCCAACCCCCTATTCCACTTAGGGCCCCACCAATGTAAAGGACGAGACAGACGCCTCTATTTTCTCAGTAGTACCCACTTGGAATTTTTTTCAAGATGCCATCAAGGAACAATACTATTTCGTGGGGAGATATGAGGACAAGTACATACAATGGACCACGTTGTGGAAACAAAGGGATCAATATGTGCATGAGCTGACGAACTTGTTCCATACCCTACGCACAAAGTTGGGTATCAAATATTCGGAGAAACATTTGGTGCTAAAGTATCGTAGTTGTATGCACAGATACATTTAGGAGGAAATGGAGTTCCTCGACATCTCCTTGCCTGGTATCGCATACCGGTATGCTGCCAAGATTGAGAAGAAAGTCAAACATAAGAAGCAAGACTTTGGATCTGCGAATCAAAAGCAAGGGAAAGGTGCCCCCAAACTGCAGAACAAAGGACAGAGCCAAGGCATGGTAGCCCAAGACAACTTGCCAAACCCACAAGAAAAAAGCAACACCGCGAAGCCAAAGAAGGACACGGGAAAGTGGTGTGAGTTCCATAAGATATCCTCTCACAACACAAGTGAGTGTCGGTCCAAACAGTCGTTGGTGGCCGAGATGAGGGATTCTGAATCAAATGCATGCTCCGACTCTGAATCAGAGCCTAACAAAGGGAATCACAAAGGGATACAAATTATTGATGCGGAGCCCAACTCCATTATATCCACTGCAAAGATCCAAAAGGAGGAACTGGAAGATCTAGAGGAGGAGGAGCGTTTCTTCCACTACCAGATGTGGGTAAAGGGTTCCCAAATATAGTTCATTTTCGACAATGGGATGCAAAAGAACCTCATTTCAGTAGACGTCATGAAGCGTTTGGGCTTGCCGACCACAGCACACCCACAGCCATACACCATCGGGTGGCTTCACCAAGGACGGGATCTTCGCGTTAGCCAGTAGTGTCGCCTTCCCTACATCATCCAACCCTTCATGGTTGAGGTATTATGTGAAATTTCTCCTCTTGATGTGTATGATGTATTATTAGGCCAACCATACTTATGGAAGTGACATGTTGTGTATGAGTCTCGGCCTCACATTGTTACTGTTACTTTGGGAAATAAGATGTATAGGATACCAGAGGTACCACCGCCTGTTGCTATCTCTTTGGTTACTGCAAAACAAGCAGTAAGCTCATCTCCAAAACCAGGAAAATTATTTTCCTATTGATCTACCCCCAGGGCAAGAAGAACATTGTGGCCACGACCTCCAAACAGGGTTCCTCTACATGACAACAACAAATGGACAAGGTTGTGGAGGAAAATGAGGACATGTTCACCTCACCCACATCTTCTCCTCTGCCTCAGCGCTCACATTACCAGAATTGCAACCACCATTTGAGATCAAGATAGATGCCTCTGACTATGCTATTGAAGCAGTTCTTACTCAACAGGGCCATCCAGTGGCATATCACAGTGAGATATTTGTCCAACACAGTCTGCAAGTATACCACTTATGACAAAGAAATGTATTCCATTGTGAAGGCTTGTCGACAATGGAAGCATTAAATTTTTGGGAAGGAAACAATAATCCACATAGACCACTGACCCCTGCAGTTCATACAGACACAAGGGAAGTTACAAAATGATTGCCATCAGAAGTGGTCCACATATCTGCAACAATTTCATTTGAAAATCAAGTATAAGAAGGGTAGCACAAATAATGTTGCAGACTGCCTCAGCTGACCACCGATCATGGTGCTAGCCAATGTTCTCAACTCTTGTGGGCATGAGACTTCTGATTGGATGCTTCTCTACAAGAGAGATCCAGAATTTGCCACACATACAAGGCACTCTTGGGGAGTACGCAAGTTCCAAATTTTCACCTCCAAGATGCACTGTTATTTCACCTAGGACACCTTTGTGTTCCTTCAAGAGAGCGTGCCAAGATGATATGGGAAGCACACTATAGTTGAGTCGTTGGTCATTTCGGGGTCGAGAAAACAGTGGCAGTACTAAAGAAGCATTTATATTGGTCAAACCTTTGACAGGATGACAAGAAGTACGTCATATTCTGCACTGCTTGCGCCATTTCCAAACCCACCATCAAGAAGCAAGGCCTCTATACTCTGTTACCTACCTCTAGTCGACCTTGGGAATCCATCTCCATGGATTACATGTTAGGCCTTCCTTCTACTAAGCATGGAAATGACTGTGTTTTCATGGTCGTCGACAGATTCTCGAAGATGGCCATTATGGCAGCTTGCAAGAAGAATATCATAGCACAAGCCACTGTTGAATTATTCTTTGAATGAGTTTGGGTGCACTATGGGATCCCACAGAATATCATCTCAGATCGGGACAACAAGTTCCTTAGCACATTTTGGTCCAGCATCTAGTCAATGTTGGACACCAAGCTCACCAAGTCCACAACTTTCCATCCCCAAACTGATGGCCAGACAGAGGTCGTCAACAGGATTATTGTACACATTCGGCACATGTACAATTCAAATCATCCATGCTCATCGAATGAGAGCCCCCCCTATGTATAACACAGTTATAACCAAGCTCTTCACAGCTTAATTAGCCATAGCCCTTTTCAAGTAGGCTTGGGATTCTAGCCAGTATGTCCCATTGACGTAGCCATGCCATTTGCAGCTACTCAGGTCGATTCAGCTCATGTCCAGTCTGAAGCTGACAAAGTGAACAGCTTCATGGAGCGCATTCAGCACATCCTCCAACAGGTTCATGACATACCGGACAGATCCAATGCTAAGTACAAGCAATGACATGATCAACATCATGTGCCACACAACTTCTAGGTGGGTGACAAAGTGTGGCTACATTGCAGAAGGAGCACCTCACTGGACCCCACTGCAAGCTTCGCCCGCTCCGATATGGGTCGTACACTATCACCAAGGTTGTAGGGAACAATGCCTTCGAGCTCAGTATTCCACCATTCCTTGTTCTGCACCTAGTATTTAATGTGGACCACCTTCGTCGCTACTTCCCACCTCTACTAGACACCTCTGACATTGCAGAACAACTCACACCAACAGAATTAAACCTAGACTGCATGGAACAAGCCACCACCAATTGTATCATGGACATGCAAATCAAGAACACTCACCAATAGAATATCCAACTGTATCGGGTTGTCAAAGTTGGCCAACTCCTTCTCCAAGGCAAGTGGTTCACCAGGAACCAAGTTCCGCAGAAGTTTCATCATCTCATGGAGGAACTCAATTAAATCGGGACCATTGCATCCTAAGGAGGAGGAATCATCCAGGTGGATATTGGTGGCCACCTGCCTATTCCACTCGAGGCCCCACCATTGTAAAGGAAAAGACAGAACCCTCTCTATTCTCATCCATACCCAGTTGGAATTATTTCCGAGATGTAATCAACAAACAATACTATCTCGTGGGGAGCTATGAGGAAAATTACATACAATGGACAATGTTGCGGCAACAAAGGGATCAATATGTGCATGAACTGACGAATTTGTTCCATACCCTGTGCACAAAGTTGGGTATCAAATATTCAAAGAAATATTTGGTGCTAAAGTATCACAGTTGTCTACACAGATACATTCAGGAGGAAATGGAGTTCCTCGACATCTCCTCACTTCATACAAAATTCCGGTTTGCTGCCAAGATTGAGCAGAAATTAAAAAAAAAAAAAGCGAGACTTTGGATCTGTGAATCAAAAGCAAGGGAAAGGTGCCCCCAAACCACAAAACAAAGGAAAAAGCCAAGGCATGGCGGCTCAAGACAACCTGCCAAAGCTGCAAGCAAAGAACAACACTGCAAAGCCAAAGAATGACACAGGAAAGTGGTGTGAGATCCATAAGAGCTACACTTACAACACAAGTGAGTGTCAGGCCAAGCAGTTGTTGGTGGCTGAGATGAGGGCTTCTGAATCAGTTGCATGCTCTGAATCTAAATCAGAACCTGACAAGGGGAATGACAAAGGGAAAAAGATTATTGATTTGGAGCGCAACTCCATTGTTACCACTGCGAAGATCCGGAAGGAGGAACCGGAAGATCCAGAGGAGGAGGAGTGTCTCTTCCACTCCCAGATGTGGGTAAAGGGTTCCCCGCTATATTTCATTGTCAACAATGGGAGCCAAAAGAACCTCATTTGAGCAGACGTCGTGAAGCAGTTGGGCTTTCCGACCATAGCACACCCACATCCATACACCATCGGGTGGCTTCACCAAGGACGGGATCTCCACGTTAGCCAACAATGTCGCCTTCCCTACAGCATCAATTCCTTCACGGATGAGGTATTATGTGAAATTTCTCCTCTTGATGTTTGTGATGCATTATTAGACCAACAATACTTGTGGAAGTGACATGTTGTGTATGAGTCCTTGCCTCGTGTTGTTATTAATACTTTGGGAAATAAGTTGTACAGGATACTAGAGGCACCACTGCCTGACGTTATCTCTTTAGTTACTGCAAAAAAATGCAGTAAGCTCATTTCCAAAACCAGGAAATTTGTTTTCCTTATGATCCGCCCCCAGGGCAAGAATAATGTTTTGGCCACGACCTCCATACAGGGCTCCTCTGCCCGACAACAAAAAATGGACAAGGTTGTGGAGGAGTATGGGGACATCTTCACCTTACCCACATGGTTGCCTCTACACTGTCAGGTCAAGCACCCCATTGATCTGACCCCAGGTGCGTCGCTACCCAATGGAATGATCTATAGGTGCTCTGTTCTAGAGAACGATGAAATCAAGTGGAAGATTCAGGAGCTGCTACAGAAAGGTCACATCCGGCCGAGTTCATTGCCCTGTGGGAGCCCTCTCATGTTGGTACAGAAGAAGGATGGGACTTGGAGACTCTGTATTGACTATCGGGCACTGAACAAGATCATTGTCTAGAATAGGTAACTGATCCCATGGATTGATGACCTTATAGACCAACTCAAAGGGGAAAAATATTTCAACAAGATCAACTTGAAGTATGGGTATCACCAGGTACCAATTGAACCCTCTAATGTGTGGAATATTGCCTTCAAATCCAAGGAGGGCCTTTTCAAATGGTTGGTCATGCCTTTCTGGTTGACAAATGCTCCCGCAACCTTCATGAGGTTGATGGATGACCACTTGCGGCCATTCACCAACTCATTTGTAGTGGTTTAACTTGGATGAAATTCTGATCTTCAGCCAGACTTGGGAAGTGCACCTCCACCACATCCGACAAGTCCTCCAAACACTGCGGCACCACAAGTTGTGTGCTAATTTGGAGAAGTGCACTTTTGGCATGACACAGGTTCAATATCTGGGATACATTATTGATGAATTGGGGGTGCATGTCGATCCCACCAAGATCCAAGTCATTCGGGATTGGCCAGCCCCAACCACTCTGAAAAAGCTTCGCAGCTTTCTGGGTCTAATTTCTACCGTAGGTTCGTGTTGGGACTCTCTCATATCACTTAGCCCTTGAGTCAAGTCACCAAAGGAGGAGCGAAAGTAAAATACTTTTGGTCGTAATATCAACAGAAGGTGTTCGTAGAATTGAAATATCGCCTCTATTTTGCCCCAGTGCTCACTTTACCAGACTTGCAACAACTATTTGAGATTGAGACAGATGCCTCTAAATATGCTATTGGGGAAGTTCTTACTCAACAAGGGCATCCAGTGGCACATCACAGTGAGACATTGTCTAACACAGTCCGCAAGTATCCCACTTATGAAAAAGAAATGTATTCCATTGTGCAGGCTTGTCAACAATGGAAGCATTACATTTTGGGGAAGGAAAAAATCATCCACATAGACCATCGACCCCTACAATTCATACAGACACAAGGGAAGTTGCAGAACGATCGCCATCAGAAGTGGTCCACATATATGCAATAGTTGTGTTTGATCATCGAGTACAAGAAGGGTAGCACAAATAATGTTGCAGACTTCCTCAACAGACCAAAAATCATGGCACTAACCACCATTCTCAACTCTTGTGGGAACTAGACTTCTGATTGGCCGCTTCTCTACAAGAGTGATCCAGAATTCGGCCACACATACAAGGCACTCTTGGGGGGTACGCAAGTTCCAAATTTTCACCTCCAAGATGCATTGTTATGTCACCTGGGACACCTTTGTGTTCCTTCAAGCAAGCATGCCAAGATGATATTGTAAGCACACTACAGTCGATTCGTTGGTCATTTCGAGATGAAGAAAACAGCAGAAGTATTGCAGAAATTTTTCTATTGGCCGAACCTTTGATCGGATGTGAGGAAGTACGTCAAATCCTGCACTGCTTGCGCCTTTGCCAAATCGACCATCAAGAAACAAGGCCTCTATTCTTTGCTACCTACCCCTAGTTGACCCTGGGAATCCATCTCCATGGATTAACTGTCGGGCCTTCCTTCTGCCAAGCATGGAAACAACTATTTTTTCATGGTTGTCGACAAATTATTGAAGATGGTCATTATGGCGGCCTACAAGAAGAATATCACAACAAAATCCACTGCTAAACTCTTCTTTGAATGAGTGTGGGTGAACTTTGGGATCCCACAGTCTATCATCTCAGAATGGGATAGCAGGTTCCTCGACCCATTTTGGTCCAGCCTCTGGTCAATGCTCGACACCAAGCTCACCAAGTCCACATCTTTCCATCCCTAAAATGATAGCCAGACAGAGGTCGTCAGCAATATGATTGTACACATTCTGCGCATGTACAATTCAAAGAAGCCATGCACATGGGTTGAGAGACTACCCTATGTACAACAAAGTTATAATCGGGCTCTCCACAGCTCAATTGGCCATAGCCCCTTTCAGGTAGGCTTTGGATTCTAGCCACTATGTCCCATTAACGTAGCCATGCCATTTGCGGCTACTCAGGCCAATTTGACTCATGTCCAGTCTAAAGATAACAAAGTGAACAGCTTCATCAAGCGCATTCAGCACATCCACCAACAGGTTCATGACATATTGGACAGGTCCAATGCTAAGTACAAGCAACGACATGATCAACATATGGTGCCACGCAAATTCCAGGTGGGCAAAAAAGTGTGGCTACATTTGCAGAAGGAGCACCTCACTCGACCCCACCACATGCTTCTCTTGTTTTGATATGGGTTGTACACCATCACCAAGGCTCTAGGGAATAATGCCTTCAAGCTCAGTATTCCACCATTCCTTGGTCTGCACCCAGTATTCAATGTGGACCACCTTATTCCCTACTTCCCACCTCTATTGGACACCTCCGACATTGCAGAACAACTCACACCAATAGATGTAAACCCAGAATGCATGCTACAAGCCACCACAGATTATATCATGGACATGCAAATCAATAATACTCACCAAAAAAAGATCCACCTATATCAGGTTGTCAAAGCTGGCCAAACTCCTGCACCAAGGCAAGTGGTTCACCAGGGACCAAGTTCAGCAGAAGTTTCCTAATCTCATGGTGGAACTCAACGCAATGGGGATCATTGATTCCTAAGGGTGGAGGAATGATCCAGGTGGATATTGGTGGCCACTCACCTATTCCACTTGGGGCCCCACCATTGTAAAGGATGGGACAGAACCCTCTCTCTTCTCAGTTGTACCTACTTGGAATTTTTCTGAGACACCATCAAGGAACAATACTATCCCATGGGGAGCTATGAGGACAAGTACATACAATGGACCACACTGCAGCAACAAAGGGATCAAGATGTGCATGAGCTGACGAATCTGTTCCGTACCCTGCGCACAAAGTTGGGTATCAAAGATTCAAAGAAACATTTGGTGCTAAAGTATCGCAGTTTTTTTCACAGATACATTCAGGAGGAAATGGATTTCCTCGAAATCTCCGCACTTGGTACGGCATACCAGTATGCTGCCAAGCTTGAGCAGAAATTCAAATCGAAGAAGTGAGACTTTGGATCTGCAAATCAAAAGCAAGGGAAATGTGTCCCCAAACCGCAGAAAAAAGGACAAATCCAAGGCATGGCGGCCCAAGACAACCTGCCAAAGTAGCAAGCAAAGAAAAACACCATGAAGCCAAAGGACATGGGAAAGTGGTGTGAGTACCATAAGATCTCCACTCACAACATAAGTGAGTGTCAGGCCAGGCAGTCGTTGGTGGCCGAGGTGAGGGCTTCTAAATCAGATGCATGCTCCGACTATGTATCAGAACCTGACAAGGGGAATGGAAAAGGGAAATATATTATTGATGTGGAGCCCAACACTACGGTGGCCACTGCGAAGATCTAAAAGGAGGAACTGGAAGATCCAGAGGGGGAGCAACATCTCTTCCACTCCCAGATGTGGGTAAATGGTTCCCCGCTACAGTTTATTGTCGACAATGGGAGCCAAAAGAACCTCATTTTAGTAGACGTCATGAAGCGGTTGGGCTTTCCAAGCACAGCACACCCACAGCCATACACCATCGGGTGGCTTTACCAAGGACGGGATCTCTGCGTTAGCCAGTAGTGTCACCTTCCCTACAACATCAGGCCCTTCACGGATGAGTTATTATGTGACATTGCTCCTCTTGATGTTTGTGATGTATTATTAGGCCAGCCATACTTGTGGAAGTGACATGTTGTGTATGAGTTCCGACCTCGCGTTGTTATTGTTACTTTGGGAAATAAGTTGTACAGGATACCAGAGGTACCACCGCCTGCCACTATCTCTTTGGTTACTGTAAAACAATGCAGCAAGCTCATTTCCAAAACCAGTAAATTTGTTTTCCTGATGATCCGCCCCTAGAGAAACAAGAAGACTGTGGCCACGACCTCCAGACAGGGCTCCTCTGCATGACAACAACAAATGGAAAAGGTTTTGGAGGAGTATGGGACATCTTAATCTCATCCACAAGTGTACCTCTGCACTGTCAGGTCAAGCACCCCATTGATATGATCCCAGATGCATCACTACCCAATGGACAGATCTATCAGCGCTTTGTTCTGGAGAACAATGAAATCAAGAGGCAGATTCAGGAGCTATTGCAGAAAGGTCACATCTGGCCGAGTTCATCGCCCTGTGGGAGCCCGACTATGTTGGTACATAAGAAGGATGGGACTTGGAGAATCTGTATTGACTATCAGGCACTGAACAAGATCACTGTCTGGCCCGATCCCACAAATTGATGACCTCCTAGACCAACTCAAAGGGGCGAAATATTTTAGCAAGATCGACTTGAATTCTAGGTATCACCAGGTACCGATCGAACCCTTTGAAGTGTGGAAGACTGCCTTCAAAGCCAAGGAGGGTCTTTTCGAATGGTTGGTCATGCCTTTCGGGTTGACGAATGCTCCTGCAACCTTCATGACGTTGATGGATGAAATCTTATGGCCATTCACCAACTCATTTGTATTGGTGTACTTGGATGACATTTTGATATTCAGCCAGACTTGGGAATAGCACCTCCACCACATCGGACAAGTCCTCCAAACACTGCGGCAACACAAGTTGTGTGCCAATTTGGAGAAGTGCACTTTTGGCATGACCGAGGTTCAATATCTAGGATACATTATTGATGAAAGGGGGGTGCATGTCGATCCAACCAAGATCCAAGTCATTCGGGATTGGCCAGCCCTAACCACTCTAATAGAGCTTTGTAGCTTTCTGGGTCTTGCTAATTTCTACCGCATGTTCGTGTTGGGATTCTCTCATATCACTTGGCCCTTCAGTGAATTCACCAAGGGAGGAGAGAAAGAAAAATTATTTTGGTCGGAATCTCAACAGAAGGCGTTCATAGAATTGAAACATCGCCTCTGTTATGCCCAAGTGCTCACAATACCAGACTTGCAACAACCATTTGAGATCGAGACAGATGCCTTTGACTATGCTATTGGGGCAGTTCTTACTCAACAGGGGCATCCAGTGGCATATCACAGTGATGTAGGTTTTAACCCTGAACAGAAATTATCTACACACGAATCTTATAACAGAAAATAAACAATAGCAAGAGTATAAAACATAAAACAGATAAACACAGAGATTTTCCCCTGGATCCCAAATCGGGACGACCAGCTTGATTTTTCATTATGATCCTTTTAGTGTTACAACACATATATATACATGCCGAAGCATACATAAACCCCAATCCATTAACTCTAGATTAGAACATAACCGTAGTTCCCTTGACCGGATCTACAAAATACCAGGGGCCGAAAACCATCGTACCCCAAAACCATGTGCGAACTCATGCACAAAACATGGGTGGGTCCGCATATGAGTGGGACAGCATACCAAAAAAATTTCCGCCGGGGCGCTGCCCCGGACCCTGACAGGGGGGGCTACCGCCCCCCCTGTGACCCCCCTGCTGCGCCCGGCGCAACGTACAACTTGTGCCGCTAGTCGTGGAAAGAATATAACACATACCCAACAAGTGAGACATTGTTTGACACAATCCAAAAGTATCCCACTTATGAAAAAGAAATGTATTCCATTATGAAGCCTTGTCAACAATGGAATCGTTACATTTTTGGGAAGGAAACAATCATCCACACAGACCACTGACCCCTGCAGTTCATACAGACACAAGGGAAGTTGCAGAACGATCGCTATTAGAAGTGGTCCACATATATGCAACAGTTTCATTTGAACATCAAGTACAAGAAGGGTAGCACAAATAATGTTGCAGACTACCTGAGTTGACCACCGTTCTCAACTCTTGTGGGCACAAGACTTCTAATTGGTTGCTTCTCTACAAGAGCGATCCAGAATTTGGCCACATATACAAGGCACTCTTGGGGGGTACGCAAGCTCCAAATTTTCACCTCCAAGATGCACTTTTATGTCACCTGGGACACCTTTTTATTCCTTCAATCGAGCATGCCAAGATAATATGGGAAGCACACTACAGTCGAGTCATTGTTCATTTCAGGGTCGAGAAAGCAGTGGCAGTACTGTAGAAGTAATTGTTAGAATTTACTGCAGAATAAAATATTTACCGAGAGGAATAATAACCATGAAAAGAGCCAGCAACAAATCATAAACAGAAACACAGATGTTTAACTGAGAAAAACCCCAAACTCTGGGGAAAACCCATCCTAATTAAATTTCATTAGCCTTGGCCAAAACCCTGGCCAATCCAACCAAGTCAGCCTTCACCGCTCACCTCCAGGCCTACATTACAATGAAGTATTCCCAGCCTTTTATAGGCTCCATTACATGCAATACCATGGGCTGAAAACCATGGGTGCACAATACCATGTGCCCCAAAACCACTACTATTTACCCTAGTCAACATTGACTCTATCCCAAGTCAATTTTACCTAACAATTCCCCCTTTAAACTTGACTTGGGGATTATTGACTAAATCCAATCAAAACTGGTAAGTGAGACAACCCTACTCACTCTAGCTCTTCCCCCTCAAATTTTACTCAGGGTAGTTGTTATCTTGACATCCCCCCTATCACCTAGGTCTAACCCAGAATTTACTGGTGATTACCCAGGGGTACGCATGCCATACTAGGTCTTACAGCAGTATGCCCATTTACATGTAATAAATTAACTCCATTATAATAATAATATTTTTTTTTTGTTTCATTGTCACTATCTTTGTACATATGAAATCAATGTCCATATAAAAAGAACCCATCTACCGGATTACATGGGTCACCAGCCTCTGTAACTGCCAGTCCTCTAGGATTTCTCTTCAGATACATGGTTCATCAATTAATTAATCCACGTGCACATATCCTCTCTCATTTTGACATACTTTGCTCTCCTAACGCAGCGAAACTCAATGAACCATGACTTATAAAAAAAAACATGAACCAAATTTATCATATTCCATGCAAAAAATATTAGCATCAACAACCAAACATCGTTTCTCATTGAACCATGATTAGTGCATAAGATGGTATCTAACCATGGTTGCATGTCAGGTTCGAAAACACTATCAGCCCAGTCAGAAAAATTCGCTCAATAGCTATCTTGGACCTGTGACTCCGCAACCCTCATTGACAAATTCTTGTTGGCACTATCTTACATCAAAGCATCACTGGCTCTCTCCAGTGTTTCCACCTGTTGCGCGCACGCCTTAATGAGTTTTGCTCGTGCCTCCACCACGAACGCATGGCTGCGATCTCTTAACTCATCCTCTGCCACCATAGCTCCTTCGCTAGTAAAGGATCTGACCATGACATTTGCATCCAACCAAGCGAGAATCGATCATAGTCGAGACCTTATAAAATGCTCAATTTTGGAGCTTTCAACCCTATGGGCATGGGGTCTTTTGGGTATTTTTAGGTTATCGTCATCCGAGGAAATTTTCCCTCGGCTTCAGCTACCACTTCAGCATCGATGTTGACATTTTCTATGCCATAAATGGGAATAATATCCATATCCTCGACCACGCCTTCATTTGTTGATTTAGATCCTTCTCCACACAGTTGCATACACACCCCATGTCAAACTCTCTCTAGATCCACACCAGATTAGACACGATCTAGCTCTTTTAATCTCCACGCAACAAATCAACACCATTTTGTTGCTCGGTGATTCTCCCATTGTCGCTGCCTTCGTTTTTTATTGCCACACCTACGATTTGACACCCACTCCTATGCTTTAAAAAACGACTCCCATCTGACTCTCATTCACTATCACCACAGTTATCCTCTGCCTTTGACTAGCGGATTGTTTAGTCCAATGATCACCGGGTGCCCTGCTCTATTCGTTCTTTGAGGCCGATTTATTTTTTTGGCGTGAGAAACAAGTTCCCTCTCACACAGCATTTGCGTCCTTCACGTATCCATTCATCCAAGGCCCTTTGCAGCTCCATTAACACAAAAATAATTCTCAATCAAGTCAAATATCCACTAAAGCTAACCCGCAACCCCCGTGGGACTCCAGATTGACTTTTCTCTGATCGAATTCAATGTGCAACTCTGCTACCAGTCTTTGCTCTGATACCAGTTGTTAGAAAATTATATATTATAGAGCAATGAAACACATAAAATATGTAGAAAACACAGGCACACAAAACACATAAAAACAGAGAGACACAGATATACATGGTTCACCCAGTTTGGGCTACGTCCACCCCGAACAGCCAGTCCTTTCTTTCTATTATCTAGCAAAATGAAGAGACATAACCTACAGCAAATCCGCTGTAATATCCTCTGTTCTCTCTCATGGTCTCCCTATCTGTTTCTCACTCTGAGAATACACATACAATCCACAGCCACAACATAATACCCTCATACAAAGCAAGGGGTTTCCTTCTAGGGAAAAAAACCCTAAACTAAAAATAACTTCTACTGTCATATCATCCGCCTAATGAACGGCCCAGATTGACTAGAAATTACTATACTTTTACAAGGAAATTTTACATCTGTTTTTAGCTTCAGGGGCGCTGCCCCAAAAACCCACCTCCATAGGGGGGATCCATAAAGTCGCAGCTGCCCCCCCATGGACCCCCCAGGCAACATTTAATTACAAGCAGCGTTGCCTCCACATTAAGGTATAGGGGTCCAACGCTGTGATACAAAATAAACAAGATAATTAGGCTCCACACCCAACAATAATTTTGTTGGCTGAACCTTCAACAGGATGTCGGGAAGTACGTCAGATCCTGCACTGCTTTCGCCATTTCCATTCCAACCATAAAGAAGCAAGGCCTCTATACTCTGGTACCTACCCCTAGTCGATTGTTGGAATCCATCTCCATGGATTACATGTCGGGCCTTCATACTACTAAGCATGGAAATGACTGTTTTTTCGTGGTCGTCGACAGATTCTCAAAGATGGCCATAATGGCAGCCTGCAAGAAGAATATCACAACAGAAGCCACTACTAAACTCTTCTTTTAACGAGTGTGGGTGCACTTTGGGATCCTATAGTCTATCATCTTAGATCGGGACAATGTTCGACACCAAGCTCACCAAGTCCACAGCTTTCCATCCCCAAACTGATGGCCAGACAGAGGTCATCAGCAGGATGATTGTACACATTCTACGCATGTACAATTCAAAGCATCCATGCACATGGGATGAGAGCCTCCCCTATGTATAACACAGTTATAACCGGGCTCTCCACATCTCAACCGGCCATAGCCCCTTTCAGGTAGGCTTGGGATTCCAGCCACTATGTCCCATTGACGTAGCCATTCCATTTGCGGTTACTCAGGCTGATTTGGCTCATGCCCAGTCTGAAGCTAAAAAAGCGAACTGCTTCATCAAGCACATTCAGCACATTCGCCAACAATTTCATGACATATTGGATAGAGCCAATACTAAGTACAAGCAATGACATGATCAACATCGTGTGCCACACAACTTCCAGTTGGGCAACAAAGTGTGGCTATATTTGCCTAAGGAACGCTTCAAAGGACCCTACCGCAAGCTTCACCCACTTCGATATGGGTCGTACACCATCACCAAGGTTGTAGGAAACCATTCCTTCAAGATCAATATTCCACCATTTTTTGGTCTGCACCCAGTATTCAATTTCAATCGCTTTCTTCCCTACATCCCACCTCTACTGGACACCTCTGACATTGCAAAACAACTCACACCAACAGAGTTAAACCCAGACTGCATGGAACAGGCCACCACAGATTGTATTTGTTATCACTTCACTAGATTCCCAAGGCTGAGGAAGGAATCCCAATAGAGGTAACCACAAACCAAGCTTTTGACTTGATCTCTAGCCCTATCAAGCTGGAGAGGGCTCTCTCCAAAGGGTCACAGCCAGGAGGGATGGAGAAATTATGGTTTTAGGCTAGATAATGAGTGCGAGGAGTTGTTTTGATTTTGGGGTTGGGCTCACTGAATGAGGATTAGGTCAAGGGGACTAGATTAGGGCCAATGAGATGGAATTGTAGTAGGTAGAATTCTCAACACTTGAAGGTGATTTGGTGAGATGGTTAACATTGATGAGGAGCTAGGAAGAGCATAGGGGATAAGTTATTCCTAAACTAAAGAAAATGGACAAATTATGAAAAATTTCCCAAAACATAGCATAAAAAACATGTATTCTGCCTTTCAACTTGAAATTTAACATATAATAGAAATGAAAAGGTTTATGATATTACAAAACATTCATACAAATGATCACAGAGAAAAAAATATCCCAAACATTCACACCACATGAATCCTAAGGAAATATCTACAATTTTTCATTAATATCCAAGCCAAACTAGTTCTTGATCAATACACTAACATTCAAACTGATGTCAACCTCCAACCCTTGAAAATAAGTCAAAAAATTACATGATATAGGCCTCAAACAACCTCTCCCAACCTCAGGGGTCGAATCCATGAGGTGAGAAATATATTACACAAAACTCTGAACTGATAGCTAGAGTATAGGATGGTCCAAGTGACTCATTCCTATCTTAATTGAACTGATTCATTACACCTCATTTGCTTGATTTACCTAATGTGTTTACCCTAGGTAACAGTAAAAACATGATAATTACATTTACATTCATCTTGACCATTTACATAATTAAATTCCTCATTTCCCAAGGTAAAATTCAAACAGGAGTGAAACTCAAAAAATTGTTGAACACTGTGAAAAATGCATTTTCCTTGTCAAACGTGCAGCATCCAGGAAAAAAAATGACCTATGTTCGACGCTAGTTTTGAGTGCCTTCCCGGTGTCCAAATCAGCTCAGTGATAGCTCATTGGAAATCCATTTGAGCCTATTTTCCAAAATTACCTCCCGTTTTCAAAATGGTGCTCATTTTTCCTGTAAAAATCATGTTCTCCCAAGACTGGTAAACGTGCAGCAACCAGGCAGATTTGGAGGCAGAAACATGAAATTTTGATGGTTTTTAGCACTTTTGATGGACCATATCTCCTCCAAAAACTCTAAAAATTTCTAGGGTTGATATCCTCATCAATATGAACATGCTGGTGGTGGCCATTTTTCATTTGGAGGCCCCAAAAAAGGGCATAGCGTCCAGGTCGCTGCATCTTTGGAAAATTTTCTGTGTGCAAAAATACTCAAAAACACAAAAATGAACAAAAGTGTAAATTGTGCCAAAATTTTGTCAAAATGGTGAGGGTACTTTCTGATCAAGTGCTTGAGGCATGGAGTGACACCTCAGCAAGTATTTCTAACTTCTATTTCTATCCTTTCTTGGTCAAATTTTCAATTTTATCATTGGCTCTTTTGAGCTTGGCCAATGCAATTCTCTCTCTTCTTGCATGAAGTTTGACCCTTGTCCTCAACAAGCCATTGTCCTTTTTAGCATTCTCTAGCAACTTCCCCAAATTTATATTGTCTCTATCAAGCCATGGTTCTCTATCCTTGCTTATTTCTAGGGAAAGTTTTTCATTTAAGATAAGCTGGTCTGCTAGCTCAGCTTCCCTTTGTCTCTCAAGGGCTAGAGCTCTTTTCAGTGCTCTAGTCATTGGTCCCTATCTTAGAGGTTGATCCTCCTCATCATCAGGTCCACCAAACCTTTCCAATGTTTCCTCAAGCAAGGCTTTAGCCTTTTCTTCCTCTCTTTGTGCTTTGATACACTTCACCTCATTTATGGTCTACTTGGCCTTCAGCTGTTGATTTTCTTGCTCAAGGAAGTCAATCACATATTTGGTCCTCTCAAGATTAGTTTCAAGTTCACTAATATTTGCCTCTTTGCCTTTAATTGTTGGATTGGTGATTTTTTATTCATCTTCCTCACCTAGGTCAATCAACTAAAACTCATGCTCTGTCTCATGATTTCCCTCCTCATCATCAATGTTTGGCTCTATTACATTTTTCTTACCTTTATCTACCTGTTGTGTTGGAGAAGAAGGCATGGCCCCTTTCACTCCTAGTGAATCAAACACATGCCTATAGCCTCTCTGGTAAGTTTTGGGAAATGGTTCAACCTCAGCCAAACTATCCCATGTTGCCTCAATATCTTCCTCACTGATTGATGACTCTGAATCATGATGTGATGATGATGTAGGATTATAGAAAGGTGAAGAAGAATGCTCAATATGAGGTGAATGAAACTAACCTGGTGATGATGTATGAACAGTAGGCCGAGATGGAGGGATATATGTGGGAGGATGAGATGATGAAGGGGAATTCTAGTCATGCTGACTAGGTGGGGTAGTAAAAATCTCATTTGATATGAAGGTGTCCCATGGAATGTTCATTTAATCAAGCTAATACATGACTATCATTTTGATGAGGGAGTGGTGGAAAATACTCTACATTTGATTACCATAATCTCTCTTTTGGGAAATATATGCCATTTTGTCAATGTTGCGGGAGAGATAATAGGGTATGTGAATCATTCTGACTCTATTGAAGTGCATGAGGAGCCGGATATGATAAGAATAGAGTCTAGAAAACCTCCCCTCACAGGTGAAGTATTTCATGATAATTTTCATCATGGGGACATATCTTTCAAGGAGATGATAGAAAGGAAAAATTGTCTTTTTGTCATCCTTGTATCTCGATTTAAGATATGGCTCATAGTAGCAATGATTGAGGTTTCCTTGTTTAAACCATTTTTCTCCTACATTTAGGATCCCTGTAGCAGCTGCAATGATATTAGTGGACATAGTGAAATTAACCCCCAGCAAGAGTGACCTTTCTATCATGAAGATTGGAAATGAACAATCTTCTCAACATAGGATGATACTGGATCTTTTGCACTTTCTCACAAAATTCAAAACAACCAACATGATTAAAGCATGACACAGTGAGGGGAGATGCCATAAGCTCTTTAGTGGTTGTTGGTTCAAGTCTAATGACTTTCCCTCCCTTTTTATATGTCTTTTTCTTCGGTCTCATTTCCTCACTAGTACCTTTGTCCTCCTCTTCAGCCATATTTGAAATTGAAACCCTAGGGTGATGGAATGAAATGGAGGAAATGTGCAGTGAAAGGAAGTGTTTTGGGAGATGGAGGGAATGGGAATGTGAATGGGAACCTAGGTTAGTGAAAACCCTAGAATTAAGAGGTATTAGGAATGGTATTATTAGGGAATAGGGACATGGAAAAATATATAGGAAATATATAACATTTTAGGGATTAGGTTTGAAATGAAAACTAGGGTTTCTTCCTTAGAAAAAGCTTCAAATGATTATAAAACACAAAATGTATCACTGAGGTAATGTCTAGGGTTTACTCACTGATCAATAGAGCCTTGAAGAAAACCCATGCAGTGATCTGTCATTTGCTGATGGAGTGGGAGGCTGAAAGTTAGTTTTCTTTTTTTCTGAGCAAACACGCAACGTCTAGAGCAAACACGCAATTTCTAGAGCAAACGTGCAGCGTCTGGAGCAAATACGCAGTGTCCACTACAAGTGCGCAGCAACCCCTCTCATACACGCAGTGTCTAGGTGAAATGGTCTGAGAAGTTCAGGAAAACGTACAGTGACCCTTCGCAAACGTGCAGCGTCTCCCTCAAATGCACAGTTCTCCCTCAAACGCGCAGCGACCCTGGAAATTTGCTTGTTTGCTCACTGAAAATGCGAAATTTATCCTTTGTTAAGGATTGCTGAAGGATGAATGAAGAAAATAGGCTTTTCTTTGAGGTTTTGCATGGCTTTATAATCTAGTGGATTAAATTTATAATTTGAGTTACCCACATTCCTTATGTTCACTTTTCTTCTCAAACTGTGGCACTGATACTCTTTGACTTTCTGACTTTTTTTATTTGCAGGTTGACATTAGCTAATAGAGCTTGACTTTCTTTGCTTCAATTTGGAAAGAATGATTGAATTGGAAGCTAGGGAAAAACTTATTACATATAGAAACATAAAATTACATTTAAAAAATGAAAAATAAATTACATATTTGATTTTATATCAAAATATCATTTTGATATAAAAATAATTGAAATATTTACAACTTGAAAAATAGAATAGTTACAAAGTGATGATCTTATTTAGAGGAAGATAAAATATCTCTGAGTCACTCTCATATGCTTTTGCTGACTTTATTTGGATGGATTAATGCATTTTGGACCTTGAAAAATAAAACCCTAATGAGACTTTTAAGAGTTGATCTCCATGACTGACTTTAACTGAGACAAGGCATGGTGAAATGATAATTTTCATAGGTATTATTATGCTCAAGGGGACATGGGAGTGAGTCAGAAAATGTGATTTTATGAGCGAGAGTGAGGTTTTATTGAGTAGGGCTACCATCAGTTAAACAATTTTTAGCATGACCTAATGGAATGATATAAAAATTTCAAAGTGAGACACCTAAAATGAAAATGAAAGGAATGATATCAATCACTAATGGCAGAATGCATATTCTGACACTAACATTGGCTTTTATTGGGGATGGCATCTTCGACAGAGGTGTCAAGAACTACATATCTCTGAGTTGAGAAGATCAGTGCTTTCTTCCATTGGGCCAAATACAGTAAAAAATAACTGAAATTGAAATGCAGGATTGACTATTTGACAACTTAATGACACAAACTGAATGAAACTGACTCAATTTGACTTGATTTGACTGAAACCAGACTCAAAAACTGAACTTACCCTACTTATTGATGGCAATACATCACCGAGACTTGAGGGCTTCAAATCCCGATGAAAACCACCTACCTGCTGAAGACATATGTAAAATCATGTGAAGTGGTCCTTCTATTGTAACCAATCGAGCAGATGGTTACTTGCTTGAATTCGGCTCTCACTTTCCTCAAGCAGGTAGAAAAAAACAAAAACTAGGCCACTCCAAGTGTTTACTGAAAATGTGCTGCTGGTCCATGAAAACAAGAAAATACATCTTCCCTACTAACTATAGCAAATCAGTAAAAGGATCTTCAAAAATATGAAATGTTACCTTGTCTTGAGATTCAGCAAAAACACAAGCACACTCTTCATTCTAATCTAAAAGAACACTTGGTTTTTGATCCATAGGAGAGCATAGGGAAGTATGACTTTCTGCTATCTGAGTGTTGGCTGCAAATTCCTGAAGCATGAGCAACTCTAATTCTTTCTCTAGCATATTGTCTATCTTAGGATCATACTCCTCAAATTCATATTGTAAATCATCTTTGAACAGAAAACATTCTTCAATATTGTTAAACATGACAGCCCTATCTTCTTCATGAGAGAAAAAAATATCTGTTAGTTGATCTCCTTACAAGAAATCATCATCACAAATTGGTTTACTCACAACAACTTCATGTATGGCTTCATCAGTCTCATGACTATCATCATTCAAACCCATACTTTCATTTTCAATAATGGAATATGCTTCAATCACACATTCTTGAATGTGTGAACACTATAAGAGTTGCAAATCTACATTCGCTTGGGTTGTAATATGATTGTTCAGGAGCTGATCTATCTCATCTTCAGATAAAGGAGAAAACTGAGTTTTAAAGAAATTTACATTGATTTGGTGATTTTCATTTTTAGGATCGAGAATTGGCACTTCTCTTTCTTGGTCCCAGTCTGTCTCATCTAAGGAGGGAGCTATTGATTCTTTTTGGTGATGAAAAGGGTTCTCAGGCAAAGGCTCAAGGATCTCTTCATCCAAGGAGGAAACTACTATTTCTTGTTGGGAGGAAAAATCATTAAGGGATTCTATGAGCTCATCATCTAGACACTCTTCATTCCCATACATATTTTCAAGAAACTCAATGAAATTATCAGAGATCTCACAACAACTATCAATCATTGACATGGAATAATTAAATCTTTGATCATTTTGAAAGAAAACTAAATGAAAGTCCTTTAGAGAATATAAACTAGCAGATGGTAGACTCTCATACCATGATCTCACTTTTTCCTCCAAGGTAGCCATAAACATATTCATCTAACAATCTTCACGAAACTCAATCTTTAGTCTATGAATATGCAAATCAAATTTGACCAAATGCAAACTAGCATCTTCACCATCCTGACCCTTAAACTTTGACAGTCTTGATTTCCAATCTATACGAGGAATACAATTCGAAAAACCAGGAATATGAGCTCAATTCATAGGAGCATACCTTCGAGCAATCAAATCCATTTTGACAACAGTGAGTCAACACGAATTTCTTCAGGCTACCGGTTCTTGAAGAGTGGAGTCGCCATGAGAATTTTGAATCTTGGGATTTTTCAACACTGGATTCGCCAGATGAATGATGCATAACCTTCTTGTTCCTGATCGTTTTTCACCATTAACAATCAGATCTGATCTTTGTCATACACCCAGATAATAGTTTGTTCTTCGATCCTTGGCAACGGCGCCAGTTTGTTATCACTCCACCAGATTCCAAAGGCTGAGGAAGGAATCCCAACAGAGGTAACCACGAACCAAGCTTTTGACTTGATAGCTAGCCCTATCAAGCTAGATAGGGCTCTCTCAAAGGGTCATAGCCAGGAGGGCTAGAGTAATTAGGGTTTTAGGCTAGATAATGAGTGCAATGGGTTGTTTTGATTTTGGGGTTGGGCTCACTGAATGAGGATTAGGTCAAGGGGACTAGATTAGGGCCAATGAGATGGAATTGCAGTCCATTCAATGGGGCAAGGTAGGTAGAATTATCAACACTTGAAGGTGATTTGGTGATATGGTTAAGACTTATGAGGAGATAGGAAGAGCATAGGGGATGAGTTTTTCCTAAACTAAAGAAAATAGACAGATTATGAAAAATTTCCCAAAACAGAGCATGAAAAACATGCATTTTGCCTTTCAACTAGAAATTTAACATATAATAGACATGAAAAGGTTTATGGCATTACAAAACATTCATAAAAATGATCACAAAGAAAAAAAAATATGCCAAACATTCATACCACATGAATCCCAAGGAAATAGTTGTAATTTTTCATTAATATCCAAGACAAACTGGTTCTTGATCAATACACTAACATTCAAACTGATGCCAACCTCCAACACTTGAAAATAGGTCAAAAAATTACATGATATAGGCCTCAAACAGCCTCTCCCAAGGTTAGGGGTCGAATCCATGAGGTGAGGAAGATATTACACAAAAATCTGAATTGATAGCTAGAGTATAGGATGGTCCAAGTGACTCATTCCTATCTTAAGTGAATTGATTAATTACACCTCATTTGCTTGATTTACCTAATGTATTTACAATAGGTAACAGTAAAAACATGATAATTACATTTACATTCACCTTGACCATTTACATAAGTAAATTCCTCATTTCCTATGGTAAAATTCAAACTGGAATGAAACTCAAAAAATTGCTGAAGACTATGCAAATGCATTTTCCTTGTCAAACATGTAGCGTCCAGGCAGAAAAAAGGACCTATGTTCAAGGCTAGTTTTGAGTGCCTTCTGTGTGTCCAAATCCGCTCCATGATATCTCATTGGAAATCCCTTTGAGTCTATTTTCCAAAAATATCTCCATGTTTCAAAATGGTGTTGATTTTCCCTGTCAAAACCATGTTCTCCCAATATTGGTAAACGTACGGCGACCAAGCAGATTTGGAGGTAGAAACATGAAATTTTGATGGTTTTTAGCACTTTTGATGGACCAGTTCTCCTCCAAAAAATCTGAAACTTGCTAGGTTTGATTTCCTCATCAATGTGAACATGCTCATGGTGGCCATTTGTCATTTGGAGGCCCTAAAAAAGAGCGTAGCGTCCAGGTCGCTGTGCCTTTGGAAAATTTTTTGTGTAAAAAAATACTCAAAAACACAAAAATGAGCAAAAGTGCAAAGTGTGCCAAAATTTTGTCAAAATGGTGAGGGTACTTGCTGATAAAGTGCTTGAGGCATGGAGTGACACCTTAGCAAGTATTTCTAACTTTTCTTTCTCTCCTTTCTTGGTCAAATTTTCAATTTTAGCATTGGCTCTTTTGAGCTTAGCCAATGCAATTCTCTCTTTCCGTGCATGAAGTTTGACCCTTGTCCTCAACAAGTCATTTTCCTTTTTGGCCTTCTCTAGCAACTTCTCCAAATGTATATTGGCTCTATCAAGCCATGGTTCTCTGTCCTTCCTGGTTTCTAGGGAAATTTGTTCATTTAAGGTAAGCTAGTCTGCTAGCTCAGCGTCCCTTTCTCTCTCAAGGGCTAGAGCTCCTTTCAGCGCTCTAGTCCTTCGTCCCTGTCTTGGAGGCTGATCCTCATCATCATCAGGTTCACCAAACCTTTCCAATGTTTCCTTAAGTAAGGCTTTAGCCTTTTCTGCCTCTCTTTGTGCTTTGATACACTTTACCTCATTGATGGTCTGCTTGGTCTTCAGTTGTTGATTTTCTTGCTAAGGGAATTCAATCACATACTTGGCCCTCTCAAGATTAGTTTCAAGTTCACTAATATTTGCGTCTTTTCCTTTAATCTCTGCATTGGTGGTTTTTTCTTCGTCTTCCTCACCTAGGTCAATCAACTAAAACTCATGTTATGTCTCATGATTTCCCTTCTCATCATCAATGTTTGGCTCTGTTACCTTTTCCTTACATTTATCTACCTGTTGTGTTGATGAAGAAGGAATGGCCCCTTTCACTCTTAACGAAGAAAACACGTGCCTATAGCCTCTCTAGTAAGTTTTGGGAAATGGCTCGACCTCAGCCAAAATAGCCCATGCTGCCTCAATATCTTCCTCACTGATTGATGACTCTGAATCATGATGTGATGATGATGTAGGATTATAGTAAGGTGAAGAAGGAGGCTCAATATGAGGTGAATGAAACTGACCTGGTGATGATGTATGAACAACAGGCTGAAATGGAGGGATAGATGCGGGAGGATGAGATGATGAAGGGGCATTCTGGTCATGCTGACTAGGTGGGGTAGTAAAAATCTCATTTGATATGAAGGTATCCTATGGAATTTTCATTTGATCAAGCTGATACATGACTATCATTTTGATGAGGGAGTGGTGGAACATACTCTGCATTTTATGACCACAATATCTCTTTTAGGCAATATATGCCATTTTTTCAATGTTGCGGGAGAGATAATAGGGTATGTGAAGCATTCTAACTCTAGTGAAGTGCATGAGGAGTTGGATATGATAAGAATAGATTCTAGAAAGCCTCCCCTCACAGGTGAAGTATTTCATGATGATTTTCATCATGGGGACATGTCTGTCAAGGAGATGAGAGAAAGGAAATTTTGACTTTTTGTCATCCTTATATCTTGGTTTAAGATATGGCTCATAGTAGCAATGATTAAGGTTTCCTTGTTTAAACAATTTTTCTCCTACATTTGGGATACCTGTAGCATCTGCAATGATATTAGTGGACATGGTGAAATTAACCCCAACAAGAGTGACATGTCTATCATGAAGATTGGAAATGAACAATCTTGTCAACATAGGATGATATTGGATCTTCTGCACTTTCTCACAAAATTCAAAACAGCCAACATGCTTAAAGCATGACACAGTGAGGGGAGATGCCATAATCTCTCTAGTGATTGCTGGTTCAAGTCTAATGATTTTCCCTCCCTTTTTATATGGCTTTTTATTCGGTCTTGTTTCCTCACTAGTACCTCTGCCTCCTCTTCAGCCATATTTGAAGTTGAAGCCTAGGGTGATGGAATGAAATGGAGGAAATGTGCAGTGAAATGAAGTATTTTGGGAGATGGAGGGAATGGGAAAGTGAATGGGAACCTAGGTTAGTGAAAACCCTAGGATTAAGAGGTATTAGGAATGGTATGATTAGGGAATAGGGACATGGAAAAATATATAGGAAATATATAATAGTTTAGGGATTAGGTTTGAAATGAAAACTAGGGTTTCTTCCTTAGAAAAAGCTTCAAATGATTATAAAACACAAAATGTATCATTAAGGTAATGTCTAGGGCTTACTCACTGATCAATAGAGCCTTGAAGAAAACCCATGCAGAGATCTGGCATTTGCTGATGGAGTGGGAGACTGAAAGGTAGTTTTTTGTCTTTATGAGCAAACGTGTGGCGTCTAGAAAAAACGCGCAGCGTCCACTGCAAGGGCACAACAACCCTTCTCAAATGCATAGCATCCAGGCGAAATGATCTAAGAAGTTCGGGCAAATGTGCAATGACCCTTCTCAAACACGCAGCATCTCCCTCAAATGCGCAATGTCTCCCTCAAATGCACAGCGACCCTGGAAATTTGCTTGTTTGCTCACTGAAAATGCGAAATTTCTCCTTTGTTGAGGATTGATGAAGGATGAATGAAACAAATAGGCTTTTATTTGAGGTTTTTCATGGCTTTATAATCTGGTGGATTAAATTTATAATTTGAATTACCCACTTTCCTTATTTTCACTTTTCTTCTCAAACTGTGGCACTAATACTCTTTGACTTTCTAACTTTTTTGCTTTGCAAGTTGACATTGGCTAATAGAGCTTGGCTTTCTTTGCTTTGCAAGTTGACATTAGCTAATAGAGTTTGAATTTCTTTGCTTCATTTTGGCAAGAATGATTGAATTGGTAGCTAGGGAAAAACTTATTACATATAGAAACATAAAGTTACATTTAAAAAATGAAAAATAAATGACATATTTGATTTTATATCAAAATATCATTTTGATATAAAAATCATTGAAATATTTACAACTTGAAAAATAGAATAGTTACAAAGTGATGATCTTCTTTAGAGGAAGATCAAATATCTTTGAGTCACTCTCATATGCTTTTGCTGACTTTATTTGGATGAAGTAATGCATTTTGGACCTTGAAAAACAAAACCCTAATGACCTATTGAGACTTTTAAGAGCTGATCTCCATGACTGACTTTAACTGAGACAAGGCATGGTGAAATGAGCATTTTCATAGGTATTATTATGCTCAAGGGGACATGGGAATGAGTTAGAAAATGTTATTTTATGAGGGAGAGTGAGGTTTTATTGAGTAGGGCTACCATCAGTGAAACAATTTTTAGCATGACCTAATGGAATAATATAAAAATTTCTGAGTGAGACACCTAAAATGAAAATGAAAGGAATGATATTAATCACTAATGGCAGAATTTATATTCTGACACTAACAGTATCATGGACATGTAAATCAAGAACAATCGCCAACAGAATATCCAACTGTATCATGTTGTTAAAGTTGGCCAACTCCTGCACCAAGGCAAGTGGCTCACCAGGGACGAAGTTCAGCAGAAGTTTCCTCATCTCATGGAGGAACTCAACGCAATGGGGACCATTGCTTCCTAAAGGGGGAGGAATGATCCAGGTGGATATTGGTGGCCACCCTCCTATTCCACTTGGGGCCCCACCATTGTCTCTTTCATTTTTTTTTAGGTTCGGCACAACTTACTATTTCTAGCATTTTTTCGGGTCCTGAACTTTCGGAGCCGTTTTGAGGCCCTAAACGATGTTTTTTGGGAAAACTGGGAGCAACATGGGTCCATGGACTAATTTTTTGATCCAAGTGGATATCGGTGGCCACCCACCTATTCTATTTGGACCAGCACCATCAATTCTTGTAGCTTTTCACATTCAGCACAACTTACTATTTTTAGCAGGTTTTCGGGTCCTCCACTCCCTAAGCCGTTTTGGGGCCTTAATGATCCAGGTGGATATTGGTGGCCACCCACCTATTCCATTTGAACCCCCACGATCAGTTCTTTCAATTTTCAAGTTGCAAAAAAACTTACTATTTTTAGCAGTTTTTCGAGTCCTGAACTTCTGGAGCCGTTTTGAGGCCCTAAACGACGTTTTTTGGGAAAACGAAGAGCAACATGGGTCCGTGGACCCATGTTTCTTGTTCAAAAGTTGTAATCCTCGGATAGATATTTCTAACGAGCTATTGAGCGCGTCAAACGAGGATCGGATGCCAAATTTACGTCCCCGGGAAGTTGAACCACCAATTTAGCCAAACGGGGCCCATAGTTTTGGCGCTTCATCTCCTAGGGTTAGGTTTTTGGAAGTTTAGAGTTCTCCATTATTTCTCAATAATAAATAGGCCCTCAAGCCTCATTGTAACACAGTTCATAGGTCTGTAGCCATCACATATGTTCTCAGAGATTCGCTACCAGCACCCTAGCTATTTTATTTCCATTATGCCTGTACGCATATTTATGTTATTTGATATTAATGAAATGAAGCATTATTTCCACTACATCTCTATGTTCATGGTTATTTCTGTATTCTGTTGCGTTCCTGCATAAAATCTGTATCAGTGGTATTAGAGCGGGTCTGCTCTTTCTTTGTTTTTCTTTGCATGTCCCCAACGCGGTCAGGGTATAAGGAGTTAGGGCTCGATCTGGTTGAACCCTTGCAAGATCAGCCTCACAAACCCCGACGACCTCCCATGGCAGAAGAAAATAAAGACGAGGAAGTAGGAGATCCTATCAAAATACTGCTCGAGGAGGCCCTCGAGAAACAAAAGAATGCGATGATGGATAAATTTGCTCAAATCCTTCAACGACTGCCCACATATGGCGCATCTGCATCCAACAGCCACTCTGGAGGCGCCACTCCCTTCAAGGTACAAGTAAACTTTGACATTCCTATATTTGAAGGAAAAATAGATGCAGACGCCGTAGACAGATGGTTAAATTTGTTGGAAGGGTATTTCTCGGTCCATGCCTTCTCTGACCGAGAAAAGATTATTTTTTCACTCCTCAAAGCTGCCCCCCATGTCAAAGACTAGTGGGAAACCTACCGTGAGCAATAGGGCGAAGGGGAACCCTCTCTGTTCTCGGCCACACCCACTTGGAATTCATTCCGAGATGGCATCAAGGAACAATATTACCCCGTGGGGAGCTATGAGGACAAATACATCCAATGGACCACGCTACGGCAACAAAAGGATCAAGATGTGCACGAACTGACGAATCTGTTCCATACCCTGCGCACAAAGTTGGGTATTAAAGATTCAGAGAGAAATTTGGTGCTCAAGTACCGCGGTTGTCTACACAAACACATTCAGAAGGAAATGGAGTTCCTCGACATTACATCGCTTGACACGGCATATCGATATGCCGCCAAGATCGAGTAGAAATTTAAGCAGAAGAAGCGAGACTTTGGATCTGCAGATCCGAAAGGTGCCCCCAAACTGAAGAACAAGGGGCAAGACCAAAGCAATGCGACTCATAAAAACACCACAAATCCAAAGAAGGACACAGGGAAGCGGTGTGAATTTCATAACAGCCCCACTCACAGCACAAATGAGTGTCGAGCCAAACATTCTTTGGTGGCCGAACTAAAGGCACCCGAATCAGATGCATTTTCTGATCCTGAGTTAGAACCAGACAAAGGAAATGACAAAGGGAAGTAGATCATTGATGTGGATCTCAGTTCCATTGTTGCCACCACCAAGATCCAGAGGGAGGGTCCAGAGGATCTAGAGGAGGGGGAGCGCCTCTTCCAGTCACAGATGTGGGTGAAGGGTTCTCCGCTACAATTTCTCGTCGATAGCGGAAGCCAAAAGAACCTCATTTCAGCAGAGGTCGTGAAGCAGCTCGGCCTCGACCATAGCACACCCGCAGCCGTATACCATCGAGTGGCTCCACCCAGGGAGAGATCTCTGCATCCGCCAACAGTGCCGCCTTCCATACAGTATCAAGCCATTCACAGATGAGGTATTGTGTGATGTTACTCCTCTTGATGTAGCTGATGTATTATTGGGCCAACCATACTTGTGGAGGCGACATGTTGTGTATGAGTCTAGGCCTCGTGCTATTATTATTACTTTGGGAAATAACTTGTACAGGATACCGAAGGTAGTACTACCTCCTGTCATCTCTTTGACTACTGCAAAACAACACAGTAAGATTGTTTCCCAAACCAGGAAATTCATTTTCCTTACAACTCACTCATAGGGAAAGAAGAATATTGTGGCCACAACCTCGAAATAGGGCTCCCTTGCACGGCTGCAGCAGATGGATAAAGTCATGGAGGAATACAAGGACATTTTCTCCTCACTCATAGAGCTTCCTCTACACTGTCAGGACAAGCACTCCATTGATCTGACTCCCAACGCACCACCACCTGATGTTGCCATACATCCTGCAACTACACATACAGAATCCAAACATGTATTGTCTGAGGCTGATAAAGAAACCAAATTTACTAAAAGCATCCAGCATGTCCACCCACAGGTCCATGACATCTTCAACACATCTAATACTCAGTTCAACAGAATTTTCCTCATCTCATGGAGGATTTCAACGCAATGGGGACCATTGCTTCCTAAGGAGGGAGGAATGATCCAGGTGGATATCGGTGGCCACCCACCTATTCCATTTGGACCAGCACCATCAATTCTTGCAGCTTTTCACATTCAGCACAACTTACTATTTTTAGCAGGTTTTCAGGTCCTCCACTCTCGGAGCCATTTTGGGGCCTTAATGATCCAGGCGGATATTGGTGGCCACCCACCTATTCCATTTGAACCCCCACCATCAGTTCTTTAAGTTTTCAAGTTGCAACAAAACTTACTATTTTTAGCAGTTTTTCGGGTCCTGAACTTTCGGAGCCATTTTGAGGCCCTAAACAACGTTTTTTGGGAAAACGAAGAGCAACATGGGTCCATGGACCCATGATTCTCATTCAAAAGTTGTACTCCTCGGACAGATCTTTCTAACGAGCTATTGAGCGCGTCAAACGGGGATCGAATGCCAAAGTTACGTCCCTGGGAAGTTGAACCACCAATTTACCCAAACGGGGCCCATAGTTTTGGCGCTTCATCTCCTAGGGTTAGGTTTTTGGAAGTTTAGAGTTCTCCATTGTTTCTCAATAATAAATAGGCCCTCGAGCCTCATTGTAACATAGTTCAGAGATCTGTAGCCATCACATCTATTCTCAGAGATTCGATACCAGCACCCTATCTATTTTATTTCCATTATGCCTGTAAGCATATTTCTGTTATTTGATATTAATGAAATGAAGCATTATTTCCGCTGCATCTCTATGTTCATGGTTATTTATGTATTCTGTTGCATTCCTGCATAAAATTTGGATCATTTTTTGACATGAAAATTTGTATTCCCCAGATAGATATTTTTAACGAGGTATGGTGCGCGTCAAACGGAGATCGTATGCCAAAGATACGTCCCCGAGAAGTTGAAACACCAATTTACCCAAACGGGGCCCATAGTTTTGGCACTTCTTCTCCTAGGTTAGGGTTTTGGATGTTTAGGGTTTTCCATTGTTTCTAAATAATAAATAGGCCCTCGAGCCTCATGGTAACACAGTTCAGAGGCTTGTAGCTGCCACATCTCTTCTCAGAGATAAGCTACCAGTACCCTAGCTAGTTTATTTCCATTTTGTCTGTAAGCAAATTTCAGTTCTTTGATATTAATGAAATGAAGTGTTATTTCCGCTGCATCTTTGTATTTACGGTTATATGTGTATTATATTGTGTTCCTGCATAAATCTGGATCAGTACTAATCCAGATCTTGGGGGGAGGCCTCCAAGATCTAAAAATTTGAAATGGGTCTGATAAGATCTGCAAAATTACAATGCCAGAGAAAAAAAAAACACACACACACACAGCAAATAAAAGCACATAAACTTTTTATTAAAACGGAGAATAATTGTAGAAGCTACATTGTGGTGGACCATTTGTCCTTTTACAAAGTGAGGCTTGTTATTTATAGTCTTTTTTCGAGTTACAATACCATGGGTAGATACCATGGGTCAATACCATGGGTATATACCACTTACAATAACATGGGTAAATTCCATGTGTGGATGAATACCATGGGTGAGTGAATATCATTGATAAATGTCACTTAAAATACCTTGGGCGGATAAATACCATGGGTGGATGAATACCATGGGTGTAGGCCACTTTTCATTCAGATCATTCCTCCCTCCTTAAGAAGCAATGGTCTCCATCGCGTGAAGTTCCCTCCTGATAAGCCCTTGTTGAATATGAAGATCCACTGAAGAGAAGGGTTTTGTGTGTTTAACCCATAACTGTGATGAATGAAGATTCGAGGATAGAGATACCCTGTAATTCTTGTGACCAATTGTGATACTAATAGTGTGCGACCTAGCAAATGGACTTCGATGAGAAGGATTTTGTGTTGTTGACCCATAACTGTGATGCTGATTGTTGATGAAGTAGCAGGTTCCTACATAGCTTGGGGTGGGAAGGCACGTCTCCAAATAACCGAAGCTGAATGCTGCTATGTTGAAACTGATAGATGTGAAGTAGGTGCCTACTAAAGCGGGGTGGGAGGGCACGTCTCCAAAGGGAACCCACTCCAAATGCTGCTCCAAATTTAACATGGGAATAATTTGGTCAATATAACTCATTTTATTTATTATAACTTGTTTTTGGAAATAGAATGATCATTCTTCATCTTCCCATGTGTTTGAAATCGCTATCTGGGGACTCTAGACTCTCAAATTCGCGCTGGAACTGTCCCACCGTCACAACATTTCTGAAAAAATAGTTGATTTTAAATCAACAATAATTCCCTCGTCTGGACTCCAATTTGACCGATTTGTTTTTTGAAATCAGGTTATTTTTCAAGGGGAGCTCAGATATATAACCATTTCTCTGAAATTTTGCACTGAAAACTGCAAAAAAATACAGGAGAGCCGCCGTCCACGAATTGTCATCAGAAAAATTTCTGCAACATTGATGATTTTGAATCAGCGATATCTCCCTCATCCGAACTCCAATTCAGCCGATTTTTTTTTTGAATTTGGGTATTTTTTCACAAGGAATCCAGATCTGGTCTTTGTTTTTAGAAATATTTCACGAAAATTTTCAAATATTATCTAAAAAATCGCCGCCCAAAAAAACTCATGGAATTTGCTAAAGATTGTTGCAAAACATTGAAACTGAAATATGCTTCAAACCCTCATTCCCATGGAGGCACAACTTACTATTTTTAGCATTTTTTCGGGTCCTGAACTTATGGAGACATTTTGAGGCCCTAAACGATGTTTTTTGTAAAAACTAGGAGCAACATGGGTCCATGGACCAATGTTGCTCACATCAAAAGTTGTATTCCTTGGATAGATATTTCTAACGAGGTATCGTGCGCTTCAAACAAAGATCGTATGCCAAAGTTACGTCCCCGGGAAGTTGAAACACCAATTTACCCAAACGGGGCCCATAGTTTTTTCGCTTCATCTCCTAGGGTTAGGGTTTTGGATGTTTATGGTTTTCCATTATTTCTAAATGATAAATAGGCCCTCAAGCCTCATGGTAACACGGTTTAGAGACCTGTAGCCACCACATCTCTTCTCATAGATAAGCTACCAGCACCCTAGCTAGTTTATTTCCATTCTGTCTTTAAGAAAATTTCAGTTCTTTGATATTAGTTAAATGAAGTGTTATTTCCATTGCATCTTTGTATTTATGGTTATATGTGTATTATGTTGCATTCCTGCATAAATCCGAATCACCTGGTTACCAAAAGATGATAATAGCTATGAAAAAACCATGTTATTTTCCAAGCATGAAAAAGGATGTGTAAGAGTACATAGCCAAGTGCTTAGAATTACAACATGTGAAAATTGAATGTAAGCACCCAACAATATTGCTACATCCAACCCCCATTCTAGAGTGGCAGTGGGAATTCATTTTAATGGAATTCATTACTAGCCTGATAAAGACATATAGGCAACATGATGTTATAATGGTGGTAGTGGATAAGTTAAGCAAGGTAGCTCACTTTGTTGATGTTAAATCCATTGATAAGGCAAGTGACATTGCCCATATTTTACTGAAAGAGATAGTGAGACTACACGGAGTACCTAAGAATATTATTTTGGATTGGGATGCTAAGTTTACGTCCAATTTTTGGAAGGCAATATTCACTAGAACTGGGAAAAAATTATCCTTCAGTGCAACATACCATCCTCATACAAATGGACAGACTGGAAGAATTAACAGTGTTGGAGGACATGCTAAGAATGTATGTTATGCATCAACCAAGGAGGTGGGAAGAATTTATTCCTTTGGTTGAGTTTTCCTATAACAATGGGTACCAAGAGTAATTAAAAATGAGTCCATTTGAGGCTCTTTATGGTAGGAAATGCAACACTCCTATATGTTGGAACGATCCAGTGAATTGGGTGCCTATAAAACCTAATATGTTGAAAGAGTTGGAATAGGAAACAATTACTATCATGCAGCAAGTGAAAGTGGATCAGGACATGCAGAAAAGCTATGTAGACTATCATAGGATGCATATAGAATTTCAAGTAGGAGATCGTGTTTATCTTCTCATCAAACCAAGAAAAAATTCCTTAGGATTGGGCCTTATGTCGAGTTGGAACCATGGTTTGGTTGGCTATTTCATATCCTAGAAAGAGTGGTTCCAATGGCCTACATTTGGCATTTCCTGCCACAGTGAAGGCTCATGATGTTTTCCATATCTCTTTACTTAAAAATTATGTGCATGATGCTAAGCATATTTTTTATTGGTCTATGATACAAGTGGAATCTAGGGGATAATTCCAGCCAAAACCACTGTGCATTCTGGATCGGAGACTAATCACTCTCTGAAATCGAGTCATAGAGTAGGTCAAGGTGTAGCATAGGCACTTTGGACCAGATGAAGCCACATGGGATGTCATACCCATTTTTTTTGTTGAATAAGAAATTGTAAAGGAAATTGTAATTATGAACAAAGATGTGTATTGTTGGAGTGCAGTCCCCTAGGATACACTTTTTGGTATATTTTGTATATTTTTTGTGTATGTGCACTGCATGAACGAGTAAAGTGGATTTAGGGCGTGTGAAAGTCCCTATTTTGATGTAAAAGGGTTTAAAAGTAAACTGTGGGCCTCAAACCATGGTTTGAGACCATAGTATCTGCGCATTAGAATGATATAAATAGACCGATTGAGTCTAAGAAAGATATAGAACTTGAAGTGATGTTATGATCTTATTGTTTATGTGGTTGTAATACTTTTTTAAGGGTTTTATTCTAGGTTGGGTAGAAAGGCTCCTACTGGTTGTGTGCGCGGAGGCCTAGTCCTGACTATGTGAGAACTCCGCTAGCTATGTGCATGGAACGGTAAAGTGTAAGGGAAAATTCTGATGTACTGAAGTGAATTGAATTAATACAAGGATTGATTTTGGCAGAAAGCATTGTGTTATCTCTCTTTGTTATTTATTTATTGTTCTGTCTAAGTTCACTTTACTTCTGTTATGGTTACTTGTATCTGCATGAAGACCTCTGTTATTTATGCATAAATTTATATTGATGGTTGATGAATTTTCTTAAGTGACTACGCATTTTTTAGATCGGGATCTGGTTCTATTAGGATATATCTGTGTTGAAGCAATCTTCAATTATGTCTGTAATCTGATAAGTATTATTCTTTATTTCGCACATATGTTTATGATCGATATAAGTCTGCAATCAATATTCTTAGGGCCACTTCATTATTTTATTCCTCGGGGTGTGGAAGTTCCAGCACCCCCCCATACTTTTTTGGGTGAGACTTTGATATGTGCAAGTAGGTCATTACCGAAAGGGCTAGTAGTTAGAGGGTTTGTTGGTTGTGCGATAAAGTCTGAACCTGGGTCAGGATCCCTCAACCCAACATGTATATATAAATTTATCTATAAATTGTGTGTGTTCGGATGTAGAACATCAAGGATAGTGTTTCTCTAAGGGGGTGGGGTTTGTAACAACCCCTTTTTCAGCCACTTGTAAATATTTTTTTGTACATTTTTATGTAAATTGATGTGAATTAATAAGAATTGTAAATGATGACTAGATTGAGAGAGGACAAGGATTCAGAGTTTGTAGAAGAGAATTTGTGGTAAGCTTGCTTGGGGAAATAGACAAACTTTTAAGTCTACATTTAATTGGTCACCAACATTCCTAGTTTAGGTAAAATGCAACTAGAAAAGCATTCAAGATTGTGTATGGGTCTCATTGTTGATGGAGAGAAAGAGGGAACCGATGGTTAAAGGTTGTGTATGGGTGACCGCAAAAAGGATGAGTCATTCCATTGACAGTGGCAAAGGTGGCAGTGGTCGAAACACCACAGGATGGCATGCTGGAAAAAATAGAATGCAAGGGAAAACATATAGGGTGGCTTAATACAAAGATGGGAGATCATACAGACATAGAAGTGAGGAAAAAGATAAATAGAAAGAGGGAAACAAATGTTTGAAGAAAAGAAACAATGGGTGGAGTAGAGTGCTCTGGATTCTTGTGTTCTTATTCAGGTGGAGACTTAGATCGTTGGATCCCTAAGAATTCTTAATCAGGTGGAGCCTTGACTTCTAGGCTCTTAAGTATTAGTTGATAGGTAGAGGATAGGATCTCTCGATTCCCATTAATATTATTAGGTGGAATTCATATTTTTCTCTAGATTCCTATAGGAGACATGTGGAGGCACTGTGGTTCTGGATTCCTAAAGTGCATAGTGGGAGGAGATGCTTCGAACTTTCGACTCATGTAGTGTTGTTTGGGTGGAACAGTAGATGTTCTGGATTCCCTAAACCTGATCTAGGGTGGGGCACTTGATGTTTTGGATTCCCTGAACTTGTTGTGGGGAGGAGAACTAGATGTTATGGATTCCCTAAACCTATTGAGGGTGGATATTTAAATGTTATATATTCCCTGAATTGGTTGTGTTGGGTGGAGACGTTGTGTACTCTAGATTCCTAGATGCTAAGTGGAGGCATTGTGGACTGTGGATTCCCATATGATTTTTCATGTGATTGGTGTTGATTCCCTTAAGCACTTCACTCATCAAGGTCTAAATCTGGCTTGGGGGTGGTTAACTGCAAGAAAGAACAACGATGTAGTTGGTCTATGGTTGGGATGAGAGTTGAAGTACCTCTCCAAGTTTCTAGTCATCTAATTATTAATCTAAGTGGCTTACCTGCATTGATATGCTTTTTTATGTAATGTAAATAATTTCTTATTCCACTATGAAGTATTTTCTTGATTGGATTTCAAGAGAAATGTACATCTTTGTGTGTTGTAGTGCAATGTATTGTTAGTCATTATCTTATTTGTAAGAGCTTGATAAATCATGTGATGTTTAGATTTTCTTGTATGCTCATGAATGGATTATGTATTAATAGGTTCATGCAATGGTTGATTGACCAAAAAAATGGTTGTATGTGTATATTCCCCTTTTATGATCCTATGTGAATGTTTGATCAACCTTTTTGTAAAGGTTGACAAGGATTTTGAATAATGTTGGGAAATTTTGGTTTAATGTTCCATTTGTACAATTTGAGTGTAAATCATGAGAGCAGATGGTAATGGAGGTGTGAATTTCATGTATGAGACCCAATGGGCCCTACTATTAGGCTACTATTATGGCACAAGAGAGAGAAAATGTACTAAGTGTAATGGTTTTCTTGACAGGAATCATTACCATCACTTGACACCTAGATTCATGTCGCATCACGAGCCCCTTGTGTGGTGGCAAGTTGTTGTAGGTGGCATGGTGACGGAGATCGCAAGATGGAAGGTATTTCCATCACCATACAAGAGGGTTTTGCATCTGTAATATGGCCTTGGACGATGGTCCTCTCCTTATTCTAGCACGAGGGTGGGGCACAATGACATGGATACTTTATTGGTAGGGATCCATGGTGAACCTAGGAAATCATTATAACGGTAAGGAATTGTCTTACATGAGAAGTCAAGTTCCAGTGGGACCCAGTAGGGAGTCCACGTGGAAGGATGACATGGGTGAGTTGTTAATGTGGCACACAAATAATGTGACATGTGGCAAGAAAAATGGCCTTTTGGAGGTTCATGTGGCATGATTTGAATGACACATGGCACCCTCATAAGAGCCTATGTGGTATATTGACATCAACATCACATCAGTAGGACATTGTGGGACTGGTGACATGGAGTATGGAGCTGATGTGGCATGGAATGTCACACAACAGGTTTTTTCAGTGCCACCTGTTATGGGTACCACATGGTGTTGTTGGGGAAACATAGTTTGGTTGGAAGCCACCTGTTATGGGTTCTCTTGTATCTCAAGAAACAATACCTTGTTTGTGGTAAGGAATCAGTGCTCAAGACATTTAAATATGTATTTCATGAAAATATGATATCAGATTATCTTTGCTTAATCACCTTCGGAAATTAATTATTTAAACCCTCAACAATCTGATATAATAAATGCTTCACAATGCCATTATCTGTTGATATTAATTGAAGTGATAGGAAGAACATGAAGGAATTTCAAACTGATATGTTGATACGCAGGATCTATCACCTTAAACTTCAGAATAAGTTCATGTAAGTGGAATAGTTAAAATGAAAGAGTGCCCATTAAGGATATTTAACTCTTACTTACATATGTAAAAAGAGACCCATAGCTAATTAATTCATTTTATTCATAGAAGGGAAAGACATAATGGAAACTAGAAAACATATCAACAACAACAGATGCAAGAATCTTGATCTTCATTCATTTATCATCAAAAAATTGAGTACAAAATTTACATTAGTCCAAAGGTCCAAAACTCAGAACCTTTTCCTTTCTTTTCTTTATGTTTAAATACAATTTCAAGCAGTTTGTAACTACTAAAACTACTCTTAATTTCTCAAACTACTTGGAACTGCTTAAAATACCTATTACATATCATCATAGTATCTCATTACAATCGAAAAATCTTAGCAAAAACAAAACTAAAAATTTAATCTATCTATTGAACTTGAATTTGCTCTGCTGCTGCTACATTCTCTTGATTGTATGACGTGCCCTTTTGAGAAGATGAGGGATCATTACGTATATTAGCCATCCACGCTCTACATTTCTTCCACACTTCAATATTTGTCTTGGGATAATTGATCAACTTGTGGTACTCTAGCCTAAAGGGAGTGATTATGTTGAATTTTGGTCGCTCTATAACTAAAGTCTTCACCAACCACAATAATTGAAAATGCCTCTAAAGAAAATGAATAACCGTTGCTCCCTTCAGAATCTGAGTTTTCTCATGAATGTTATCCACCTTACTTTTTGTTAATACCAATAATGGTTCATAGGATTCCCGTGATAAAATGTTGCCTTTAAGACCTCGGCATGATGGCAATCCTGCTCTGGCTCTTTTGTCATACAAATTATCAAATCTGTTCACTGCTTCTTTGATCTCTGTCAACTTCTTTTCAGCAGTCTTCCTGCAAGCATTTTTAATAATCAACTTATTAATCTCTACAGTACATAGGATCCTATCTTTAATGTCATTTTCCTCTAACCCTTGATCAGTTTTTGAATCAATGAAATCAATAAACTTCTTCACCCATATGACTCTATTAAGGGTCTTCTACTTATCTGCCATAACTTGCTCCTCAAAGTCTTTGACAATGTTTTTCTCTTCTGATACAATAGTCAAGGATTCCCAAGCTACTTTCATCTCTCCAATGATTTTATTCCATATGATATCTTTAGCCTGTATCAAATTTATATTTCCCTTCAACTTCTCCTTTAGACTCTTGATTTCAGCATTGGCTGTTTGACAATATGTCTTGTGCTTATTAACTTCTCCTTCATGGGCCTGAATTATTTTTGTTACTGTTTCCAGATCACTTTGTGCCTTTCTGAGGTCATTCTCTACCATTTTTAGTTCAGTAGTTAACTGAGATAATTGTGTTGTTGGATCATCATTTCTAGATGGCATGATGATAGTACAGGAATTGGAATCAATCTGTCTTTGCAATTTAAGTACAACTTATTTCAACTTAGATATCTCCTCTTCTTTCTGGAAGAGTTGTTGAAGAATATTTTCCTTTTCACTTTCCACTTCTGCCACCTTTGTTGCCATTGAATGCTCTCCTGTAGGTAGTTTCAACTTTTTCTTTAACACTGAAATCTCTGACTCTGCACTTTGTAGTAATTTCTGCACAGCAGGCCTGTCATTTGGATCCACTCAAATCTTCACAATTATCCTCTTTAGCTCCTCATTTTGGGTTGTTAGGGCCCTGGACTTGGATTTTTCCAATTTCAATTGCTTTATTACCTTCCCTAGCATATTTTATGCCTTAAAATCCATTGCATTTTTCTTGGTCATATCATTCACTATTAATTGACCTGTCTACATGTGTAAATTGACCTTATCAAGCAAAGGAATCTTCTTCACATCAACTGTTAAATTTACAGTTTTGAAATTACTTGATGACCCTATAGTCATATCAAAAGGGTGAGAGAGAGCAATTTTAAACTGATATTTTTCTATATCCATGGTAGTCAATAATCTTGTTTGGTCTGGAGTTACTTGATATTCAGCTTGTGCCTCCATACTAGCCTTCATCTTTTGATTCTTTTCAGCAAGTTGAGAAAACACATTTTTAATCAAAGGCATTTGATCCTGAGCATCTCCATGTCTTCTTAGTGAGGCTGGAACATTCTGTTCGTCTCCTAGTTGAAGAAGGAAACTAGGCTAAGCACTTGCTATGTCTTCAGTGATTTGTGTTCTCTTTTCAGCTCTTTTCTCTTCATCTTCAGAATCTGCAATTGCCTCTTTACTCCTCTTGCTTGAATTTTCAAATATTATAGGAGTCTGTATACTAGAGCTAGCATAACCTGCAAAAAATTTATTGGCTAATTTCTCTATGTCAGGTCTACTATGATGAACAAATGTTGAGTAGCCATTTTCAGCTCTCCTATTTGAAATTACTTTATGAGGATATAAGCCCATTTATCTCCTAATGACAAGTTCATACCATCTAATATCTTGTTAACCTCATCAACTTCCTGTCTCATGTTGACTATAAATGGACCCACATACATAGGAAATTTAAACATGTGACCCTTTTTCATTGGGACAAAATGTATTTGGTCTACACTCAAACTCTACCTAATGAATTCCAAGGCGAATAATCTCATAGGAACAAATGTGGGAAGTCTATATGGTTCTATCCCAGCTCCATAAAGTCTGATCTCTGAGTAATATTCATATACATACCAGTCTCCAAATTTACAATTGGCACCCAACTGAAGAAATTCTTGAGCCTTTGGCAAGAAACATGGGGGGGGAACCCCATTCAGAATCTTATAAGCGGTGGACATAAAATGAATTGAAAAATAAAAAACCCCCGCCTCATTTTGTTCCTCTCTTACTACATCAGTCCAAAACACTATTGACTGCCTCTTTTTTTTTACATCCATGATATTTAACCCCAAATGCAAGAATTCCTCCACATTTTGATATAAAAAGAGATAGGTGAGAATATAAGGGAACCTGAACGACCCAGTGAGCGATAATCTCATGAGTTGAGTATTGATGACCTCCTACCAGTAAGAGGGAATGTCTAGCACTACTCCTGGCTTCATCATCAAAGCAAATAGTCCCAGTATTGATTTATCAACTAGGCTGTCATCCTCATTTCCCAGTATCTTTAATATACACCGCAGCACTGGCCGAACTTTTACATTAAAAACTTCTAGGGAGAACTCCTTACTATCTAGTGCAAACCGCTTCGTGTCCGGCTTTAGGAATAATGTGAACTGAGTGAATTCTTGTCCTACAAGATTATCATAATATGTTGCCAATGATTCATCAGTGAATTGAGCATAGGATTCAGACTCTAGGTAACATAAAGCTTGACGAACTAATTGGGTCGAGACTTGTAGAACATTCTCTCCTAAGCAATTCATTATGAATCATTTACCAGGATACATGACAGATACCAAAAAAAAAGGGTGTTAGGGATACATGCAGACAGTATGCCTGACTTGGCCATGGCAGATAAAATAGGACAAGCTTTATCATTTAAACAGACCTGCTGATAAAAGGGGAGATTCTCTAAGGAGCAAATGGTATCTCTGATATCCCTCTCGGTGTCCATGAGAGGAATATGATTGGATGAACCAGAAAGAGATGAACATTTCTCCATGAGACAGCTCCTGGTGGAAAACAGCAACAGAAGATACTAATGCAACAGGGTTAACAAATACAAAGAAATAACATTAATCTTTTGAAAAGAGAAGCAAGCTTAAATAGATGACGTGGGGTCTTAAAATTAAATGTTGATATGACTCACAGAAGACCGTTATACGATACCGTGACATGGCTAAGAGCTGTCATCAACAAGCAGGTTATGTCACTGCGGGAGGCCCTTGGTGTATGGAGCGCTCATCAGGGCTTTTCCCCCGCAGTGAATCCAGACCGTTGATCAAGATCGGCTAGTCGGTCAGCGGGTTCAACTACAGAGGCACCTTCCCCATTAACCTGTGTGTTGATTGTGCCCACGGGTTGCCGTCTTTAACCTCTGACAAGATAATTCTTGGATCCCGCTTAATTATTCGCTCAAACATTAACCAAGACACTAGGTCCCACCTTTGCGGATCCTTCAAAATATTTAACTTTAGTCTTTACAAAAACATTACAACTTTGGTTAAAGTATGAGGAAGCTCTACTTTAACACATATTTTATATTTTTCCCTTTCTTTTGAATTTGCAAAAAATTAAAATAAAGATATTGCAAATGACCCACAACAGGTTCCCGGGAGATTTATGTGTCATATTTTTGTACCGGGATGAGATTGACGGAAGGAAAGAGGTGAGAATATTCTCATCTCTTGGAATGAAGACTTATAGTCATGTCATGGGGGTCAAGTTTAAGTGCACTAGAGGGAATAGGACACGAAGTACAGGCGGCATGAGATGTGTGTTTGTCCTCGTCTCCAGATGGAGAAAATTATGTCACATCATGAATGCCCAGGAGGTGAAAACTCTCAGTAGCCAGGCATGGTGTCAAGGTGAGGCATGATGATGTGGCAAGTGCCATGGTGGACCCAAAATGATGTGGATACTCTATGTGGATGCCACAATGGTTAGACTCTTGCTGATGTGGCAAGGGTCTGTAGGTAAAAACGTCAAATGGCCATAAATTCTGATTTGTATGTCAGATTTTGATAAAATTTATATCGTCAAAAAGCTCTTGAATTGTTGAACATATCAATGTTATCCAAATTTAATTCTATTAAATTTTGGAAGAGATGAAATTTTGTAACCTCACTTCCATAACAAGACCATGGATATTGAGTTAGGGCAAAGTAACACCTCCCATTCACCCTAGTTAATCTAAGGGGGTGTGAGGGAGCATTACATTGAGCCTACCAATATATTCTACCAAGTAAGGGAGTATGATTCTACCGGGAGAGTGCCTCAAGCTTGAAATAATCCATTGTAATCCCTTGAGGACGTGTTTATTTGATAATGATAAAATAGTTATAGTTATAGAATTTCAGTTGCTTGTTTACTACATTCATGTTGTTGTTTTTGTAGATGAAATTTCATCTTTTATAAGGATGATCTCATCTCTTGATATGTGATGTTCGTACTTCTTAGTTTTCCATTCAACTTTTTTGTTTATGTAGATCTAAATCTTTAGTTGGTGTTTTACTATTACTTTTTAGTTCAATGATAAATCCTTTGAATGTAAGTATGGGTATCATGTAGATGTAAATTACTACACTAACATGTGATATGTATACATTTGCATCCATCAAATTTGATTAAAAATTGAGTACCAATTTGCTAAATCATCAATATAATAGCATATGATAAATTATAATACATAGAAAAGTAAAATAACAAACCCATAATTTGCTATATATTAGATTAAGATGATGAAAAAACAACAAACTAAAGCATGTGAAACTACCTTGTTAGAATACATGAGCAAAGGTAAAACCATCACAATTTCACCTTAAACAAACCATCATATGTAAGTAATCTTAGCTCTATGATGAGTGCATCTAAAACCATGGGTGAATTTAGTTTTCAAAACTATTATCCTACTATAGGTAATTGACTAGTTTTACTCTAAAGGATTTCGCTCCAAATTGTTGGCCAACAATGGAATTGTTAATGTTAAGACCTCCAATTTCCTATAATAACAAAGTTGCAACAACTTAGTTTTCACCTTGTTTGGAAGTCTTTCCAATGCAAGGGAATGAAAGAATAAATTCCCTCATTCATATTATGTGATCAACATTGTATTCTAGCAAATTTTCATTAGTGAATTTGCACCCCCACCCAGTGGCTCCAAGTCCCACACTTACCTCTATTACTCAAAAAGATTTCCTTCTCATTTTATTTTCCTTTGTTTTTAATTTGTCATCCATCCAAATTTTGGATGAATTGTTTTCCCGTGTTAATTATAATATAATTTACCATAGTTATTATTTTGATATAATATAATTTACCATAGTCATTATTTTGATATTGAATTAGAAATTTGAAGTTCTCATTTGTAATATAATAGCTTATTAGCATTACGAAGAATAATTAAGCGCTTTGTTAATTATTTGTTGTTTGGTTTATATTAATTATCATAATATGCAATATTTATATGCTTAAATAATTTATACATATTAAAATGTTTGATTCTATTAATCTGTAAATGAAAGATAAAATGAAGACGTGTCTACATTTGAAATGGATATTGAGTAAATCTTTTGTACTTCATATATTCCATCATGCATGAATTGCATATCATTATCACAATTATTTTAGATTACTGGATGTCACATAAAAGGTATAATGTCAAATATTATTTGGTCTAAGGACATTTTAATTAGATTTTTAAAAATCAAATTTGGACATGATTTCGTGCACTTAAATATCACACAACACACAATAGTTGAATAAGAATTCCACACTTTATAAATATGCCATCGTGCATTATATTCCATGTCATTTTTCAAATTATTCATGTTCTTTGATTGGATATTACGTAAGGACATAATTCATCAATTTAGCATAAAAACCTTGTAATTATAGTTTGTCACATCAACTCTTGACATGATTCAATATATTTAAGTGTTACACCGGTGTTAATAGTATTCTCATGACAAAAAATATATTTCCAAAAGAATATTAATAAAGTAATGAGAATATCAAGGGAAGCTAAGGAGGATGGACTTTGTGGCATGGAAGGGTGACCTTTGGCACGATGGGGAGATATGAGGCAAAGGATTTTTTAGAATGGATATGTGGACCTATTTTCACTTGCGCTAAGGGTTTCCTCGAGTCAAAATTCACCATTCCTCTCTAGGATCCCAATTTGAATTTATTTTCCAAGCTCGCCTTCTTCCTTATTGTGGTCTCTAGGTTCTGGCTTATTATAGATTTGTCAATTTCAAACAATTATCCGGTGCTTTTCAAATCTAGCAGAGCGGGATTTTATGCCTGAAATATGACGAGAGGCCAATTAATAGGGCATTGTATAGAATGGAGGAGGACGTTGTTGATAGCGGAGATGATTGTCTAAGCCCTGTTAAAAATTTCCATCCCTTATCCAATTATTTTGTGTAGAACATTCTATTTTCCAAACAAGGAGATCAATTCAATTGGGACTCCATAGTTCAATCCATCAATTGAAGGATTTGTGAATGTTATTTTTTCTCAAGGTGGAAAAAGGGTCTAGGTTGTTCTTCAGCAAAGCCTCTACATGTAGATAGATCTATACAAATGCCCCAAATCTATCAAGGGATTACCATATTCCTACTCAAGACCTCACATAATATTTGTTACAAAGAGGTTCTAAGAAATAAGGAAGGGTCGACAATTGGTGCATCCAGCTCGTCAAAGAGAAGGCTTATTTGATCCAAAAAATAAAAGGTGGAAATTATTGTTGAGGTGGATGTGGCATTGGATCAAGTTAAAAACTTGCTTGACAAAACAGTGGTGGAGTGTTTATGCAACAAATTTGTTTGCCCCAAGTCGCTTAAAAGTTGGCTTGAAACTAATTGGTACCCATGCATAGGATATATCCCATTTTTCCATGTCCTACCTAGAGGGTGGCTATGCATCATACTTCATTCTCTCGCAGATCCAAAAAAGGTTAGGAGTATTAATTGGTGTTGGAAGCCTTTTGGTCTTCTTATGTAAAAGGGGAGTGTGTATTTAGATTTGGTGAGGGAGACTTATTCAATTTTAAAGGTATGTGTGATTCTCGCATCTTTACCTATGGCCTTACAGAAAAAATATATGTTGGTTTCCATAGGATAAAAAACTTGTATCTCTCTAAGTCTGGAGCTAAATTGGGAATCGAAAATAGATAGGAATTAGGCCTAGATTCAGCTTGAAGTGGATATTTGTGAGGACCTTTTGGAGGAAATTGAATTGGTATTGGGAGAAAATTCTTGGCTTCGTAAAATATATTATTGGAAGTTGTCGTTTAAATGTGATGTGTAGCATGAGGTTGGCTACCTGAAGGGTCATTGTTCTAGGTCTTTTGATCTAAGCCAAAACATCTGAAGGAAAATTAGGTTAGGAAAGAAAATAGATTGGATTTGAAGTTTCCTGATGTAAGGGCAGAGAAAAGTGTCTAGGCTTCAATGGTTATGGAAGGGTCCAAGGATTCAAAAGCAACATCATCAACTCAATCATTGAAATCTCAATCCCTTGTCCAGAAGGGACAAGGATAGTAGATTTGGGTAAGTCATTCCCTATCCCTGGCCCCATTTCTTTTATTTGTATGTCAATAGTGGATGATAAGGTACATGGGGTGGAGGAGAATGATTTTACATTTGAGATCTGTGTTGCCAAACTAGATCCCTTGATGGGCCCCCTCTTTCTCCTAAAATAATTGGGAAGGAATCTAAGTCAAAACCTTCTTCTATACCCCCTCCCATGAAGCCTACAAACAGATTCAGTAGCAACCCCTCGTCGAATGCTCCTAGATTTGAAGGTGATGCATTGGGGGATTGTCAAAAGAACACAATCAATATCATTCAGTATCAAAAAGGGTATAACCTTAGTTCCAAATTTATACTTAAAGAAGCGTCTTTTTCTTAGGGTGGTCTTGTGACAAATTCCCCTTTGGTTTCCTGCGTGAGAATAAAATATCACCTAGTCAAAGTGTAGCAAAAGGCTTTATTGGATATTAATAAAGGTAAACAAGCTACAGTTATGGGGGGCTTTAGAGTTGGGAAATTCCCAAAAAAGGCTTCTCCATGAAGTGTCTTTCTCTTAGTTCATGTAGGGATGGGGGAACTTGAAAATTTTATCCCCTCAAAAGGTTAGTCATAAGCCTTAATATTGAAATTCTCCTAATACAAGAAACTATGGCTACACATTCAAAAGCCTAAGAAGCTTTCGAACCTTGGTTAAAAGAGTGGTATTTCTTCACCTGGGATGTGGAAGGTCATTCGAGAGGGTAGTTTCTATTAGCTTGGAATCTTTCTCTTCAATCTATTTTGACAATGATTCATAATTTTGTTATTTCAATGGACTTGGTTGTGAAGGAGTTGGGCATCCCTCTGAATCTCATCAATGCATATGGGTCGTACACTGACAGGAAACCTTTTTGGGATGATATAATCAAGTCAATCATTAGAGAAATTTTGAGGTCTAAAGTGGGTCTCCTAAGGAATATTATAAAATAATAGAGGAAATAATCAAATAAGATTACATTACATCATCAAATTTTAAAGGGAAAAAAGAAAAAACTATTTTTCCAACTCGTATTTTCAACTTATCTCCCTACGGTTTTACTCAAATTTTGAGTGGGAGTAGTCATTGGATGCAGAATTTAATTCCTCATCCAGGGAGTACCCATGTTGCATAATTTCAATGGACCTTTTTACAAGAAAAATGATAAATACATAAAACAATATGATTGCAATCACGTTTTTCATGTATTTTTCATTTTTCGTGTAGCAGGGTCCATCGAAAGTATGCAACATCAGTACTCCTTGGATGAGGAATTAAATTATGCATCCAATGAGTGCTCCCGCTTGAAATCTGAGTAAAATCATAGGAAGATAAGTTGAAAATACGAGTTGAAAAAATAGTTTTTTTGTTTTAATCTTTTTATTTTTTTACTCCAAAAATGGTGAATCATCCCCACAGTTGACATCAACAACTTGAATCCTATTGGTTCCTATAAAGTTGATTTTGGTTGTACATTTTTGTTTTGATACCCATTTTAGACCTCAAAATTTCTCTAATGTTTGTTAGATCACCGTCATACTCTCCTTGGTAGACACTATAATTTTACCCTATATTTATGTGTGGTTTGGGGAGCCATCCCTCTCAAGATGTTATGTGTGATATATTTTCTTCCTATTATAAATCTCACAAATCGGTGGAGATGGAACCTATTCAAATGGTCCTTACTTGGTAGAATTTTCAAAGCAATGCAGATGTTATCTCCAAAATACTAGACATATTTTTTTGTGTATGAAGTGTTGTTTAATGGCCCTTTCCTTGTGAATTCATTGGTGGAAGTAGGGGGCCTATCTAATTATCTCCCTATGCTCATCAAAATGGAGCCCGAAGAAAGAAACCATGCAACTCTTTTAATATTCAACCTTTCTTGCCTACATGAGGATTATTATAAAAAACTTAATTGAAAAAATATGGGAGCGTCTCCATCCTCAGCCCAACTCCACTTATATGCTCCAATTTGTAGACATTATTGCTAGGGTTAAGAGCATTGCTAATAAATGGCTTGCTTTTTTTAAAGAAAAGTATCAAGCTCAACTCAAGGACATTGAGTCCAAAATTAAAAGTATTTTTTGAAGACGACTCTTATGGCATTATTTTGGAGGAGGAGAATCAAAACCTGAGATCCTTGGAAACCACAAGATAGGTCCTATGGGATACAGAAGAAATTGTGTGGAGAATTAAGAGCAAATAAATGTGGATATAGGAAAGGGATAACAACAGTATGTCTTTCCATCAATATTCTAGATATCACAAAAACCTCAATACAATTTGGGAAATTAAAAATTCGGAGGGTGAATTAGTTTGATCTTCAAAAAATAAAAAAAGTAGAAGCCAAGGTCCAACATTTCAGATCTCTTTTTAAAGAACAATCAAGATGCCCTATCCAAGAGATACTTAAGGGTCTCGACAAAATCTCGAGATCGTTCTTAAAGGAAATTGTTAAAATTTGACAACTAGGTCCAAACTCCATGTTGTGATTCTCAAATGAAGACACCAATATTTTTACTGGGTTCCTCTTTCGGAGAGGTGCAAGATTGATCTAAATATCATCTTGATCCGATGAGCAGAACATTTATTTTGAATTTATTTTTAATACTTTCAAAATATGTGCAGGTCGGCCTTAAGGTTTTACACCCCTAGCAAATGTGTCACACACCCTCAGTGATTGATATAAATAGAGTCAACGTTGGAGGACATTTCACTCATCTTCTCATCACATATATTTCTCTCTCCACTTCTGATTGGTTCGAGCTCCAAGGAGGAAAATCTGTGGTTCACACGTGGGAGAAGGACGAAGATTGTTTTTGCTGCAGCTAGGATTTTACCGCAGGTTTGACCAGTGTTGACTTTGGTCAACACATGGTCCAAACGAGCTAATTTTTTGCATAGACTTCGATTTATGCAGTCCGTACATTTTGGCACAAGAACTGAGGTCAAAGGTTGACCGAAGACTGAGCTACGTTGACTTTTACTTGCTGTTGTTCTGCGTTGAATTTTCTGGGCAGCATTGACTTTTCTAGGGTTGACTTTGAGTTGACTGTTTGGTTGTTTTTAGGGTTGTTGTGACACATACTAGGTTGGTTGACCAAGGAGACTTTGCTGGTTGAAGCATCCTACTGATCGCCGTAACACAACAACAAATATATATTTTTCTGGCTTGTCTTATGTTGATCCACTGGTATGTTCTATCAGCATTTTACTTAATGATTTATGTCATTGTTGTCTAGTATTGAAGAGAAAGTAAAGTTGCATCAAGCATAGAACATCTACATAAATTTACAAAAATGGACCAGATGATGGAAGAAGAAATTGCATAGGGTGAAATACAAGCCATGTTGTCCTCTTTAAAGAAGGAATGAGCATGGGCTTAGATGGGTTGATGGTCAAATTCTATGTTGGTTTCTATGATTTGATCAAGGAGGACCTATTGAATGTGTTTCGGGAATCTCATAGGTCAAGTAAGATGCTTGGAGATCTTGACTCCAATTTCATTGTCTTAATCCCCAAGAATCAAGTTGTAGTTTCTTTGAATGTTTTTTGTCCAATTTTGTGTTGTAACATTATTTACAAGGTGGTATATAAGTTGATTGCTCATAGGTTCAAACCCACTCTCAGCAAATTGGTTTTAGAAGAGCATTTGGGTTTCTTCTGCATAACCAAATCCATGACTCAGGTTGTAGTTTCTTTGAATTTTTTTTGTCCAATTTTGTGTTGTAACATTATTTACAAGGTGGTTATATATAATTTGATTGCTCATAGGTTCAAACCCACTCTCAGCAAATTGGTTTTAGAAGAGAATTTGGGTTTCTTCAGCATAACCAAATCCATGACTCAATGGATTTAGCTCAGGAGGTTATTCATTCAATCAAATAGAATAAACTTCATGTAGTGCTTCTAAAATTGGATATATCAAAATCATAAGATAGAGTCAGCTAGACTTTTCCAAGGCCAATTCTCCTTCAATTAGGGATGAATCTTAACCTAGTAAACTAGATAACGGAATGTGTGCATTTTGTGTCATTCATGGTTTTAATCAGTGGTGTGACTTCCAAATTCTTTCAAGCATCCATGGGATGCTCCCTTTTTCCTTTTCTATCCCTATTAGTGGCTAGAACTTTGAGTAGAATTATGGCTAATGCAAGAGAAACAAGGAGTTGCAGGGGATGAAAGTATCTTCAAGTGAATTCCTTTCTTGTCCCCTTTTTGTAGGCCTTGTGTTGATCTTCGAAGCTAGTCTAGGTTAGGATTCTAGAGCTTTTAAATGTATTATTGAAATGTATTATAAAGCCATATTAATGTGTCTACATAACATGCTTCCCAAAGCATTATTGCATTTGATGGATCCTCTTTTCCCATTTCCTCGTCGGGAGTTTGACTCAAGTTTCAAGTATCTAGTGTTTTTCTTTTTTCTTATTTTTTCAAAAAACTAATGGCTATATATTGGCTTTGGCTTTATAAGAAAATTGAAGCCCATATCTCAACCTAAGTAAATAGATTTATGTCTAGAGGTCGGAGCTTGGCACTTCTCACATTAGACTTAGAAAGTATATTGTTCTTTTGACCTTGATCGCATGTGTCCCTAAAAGCATTCTTAAAAAAATAAGAATGCTCAATTTCCATTTCCTTTGGTTAAGCAATAGATCCTCTGAAGGTATTGTTGGTCAAATGCTCGATGATAACTTTACCAGAAAAAATTGCGGGGATGGTGCTTGAAAAACAACTCCCTATTCGATAAATCTCTTGTTGCGACAGTCTATGGAGACACAATTTCCCTTATGACGAAGGGTCATGAGGTTGAAGTACTTAGATGATTCATTGATGAAAGAGTGGTATAAGAACCCAGGAAATCCAAAAAAGGCTCAATCATTTGAAAGGTGTTAGTGTCTACTTTTCCTCTTATAGGAAATTGGATTGTATGGAAATTTGGATACGAACAAAAGTAAGACTAGGAAAAGACCCATAGGTGGGTACTAGGGATGAATTTCACACATCATAAGACCTCTTAATGCATCTTCATGATTCTCGTATTTTTTTCCTAACGGATACAAAAGTGCAAAATTCTCAAAATGAGAGGAATAAGAGGTTTCATAATCCAATTTGGGTTTAGAAGGTGACTTAATTGACAAATGACATAACTTTGTGGGCAAGTTATGCTTTAATTTCATTAGGCTCTCTGGTGAGCCTGAAGACTCTCTTTGTTGGTCTAAAAATCATAGCACTAGTAATTACATAATCAAGCTTGGATATAATGTTCAGTTTGAGTACCAATTAAATGGTGATAAGAAATGATGGCGAGAGGTGATATGGAAGATTCATGCACCTCTTAAGTGCAAAATTGTGTTATGGCTTGTCTTAAATAATAAGTTGTTAACATGGGGTAATGGTTTAAAAAGAAGTTTAAATGGTCCCAGCATATGTGGACTTCACAAAATTAATATCGAATCTTTCTCTCACTTTTTTATTTCTTGTCCTTATGCAACCCAATTTTAGTCCCAAGTCACTTGCATTCTCAAGCTTAAGGCAGTGTAGCAGATATCGGGTTTAGCATAATGCTTTCACTATTATCTCTAAGAAGCAAAGGTGAAACAATTTGGGGCGCTTCCTAATGTGTTTGTATATGGTTTATGTTGGTTTCGTAATTCAAGCATTTTCCAAGATAAGGAAATTCCTTTTGAAGTGACAACAAGTTGGATAATGAAGTTATCTAGAGAATATAAGATGGAGCCATAAGAAAAGAAGACTAAATCCCCTGCCATGCCTTTGTTGAACTATGATATCCCTTGGGGATTCTTTGACAATGTTAGTCAACGGGATCTACCATTATGTAGTATTGGAGCTCTTCAGTCATTCTAATCACTTCTTTCACATTCAATACTCTCAGTAGAGGCACTATTATGAAGGTAGAATTTTTGGGGCTCTAGACTCTACTTTCCTTTGCTTTGAAAAAAGGAGTGTCAAAATTACAAATCTTGGGAGACTCAAAGACAATAATTGATTTGGCCTTGAATAAAATTGTGCTGGAGAATGTTCATCTTGGTCCCCTCTTGCAAGATATCAAAAATTTTCTTGGATCTTTTCACTGGACACCAGTCTCTCATATCTATTGTGAGCTCAATCAAAATCCAAATGAGCTATGTAATGAAGCATTGACATTAGTTGGGATCCTTGAGCATCTACGAATTTATCAATGCTTAGGAAATAGAGTAAGGCACGAGACCCCTTGCATCGGTTTCATCCATGTTTTTGTTTTTCAGGAACTACAAATAAATTTATCTATATGAGTTTTTCTTCTTTGATGTCTTTGTAAAGTTCTTGTGAAATCATAGGTTATGTTTTGGTATGTAAGTAGTGTTGTTCTAAGCACCAATAGGACAATGTCATATACCAAATTTGAGGTAGAACTTGTTTTTTCAAATGCTAGTAAAATTTTTCAGTCAAAGCTCTCTTTTTTATTAGCCTGTTGAAATATTGAACATGTATATTCACATTCATGAATAAAATGATTTTTTGTTTAGAAAAAAAAAATTAATGAGTATCAAAATACAAATATTGTATTTATTCACATTTTATCAATCTAATTTTAAAATAGCATCAAGGACAAATATTGCATATCAAAATATTATACTTTCAGCAATTCTTCCTCCTTATCATGAGATCTTTGGGACGTGTTATGGCGGCTTTTATTGGCAGTGGCATATATATCTTTTTTGAGACTATGTACTTATGCTAGATACTTTGATGAATGAGGCCATTTAGAGGCCTATTTGATACATTTTGCCACTCTCCTCTTTCAGTGGAAAATGAACTTGTTCTAAATGCACCTTTAATGCATTTACATATGTAACTTTATATATATATATATATAAAGTCATGATTTTTTTTGCAAAAAAAAATATTGGATATCAAAATACAAATATTATCTTTATTCAAACGCTATTGATATATAGTTTTAAAATAAAATCCAAAACCAACAACACATCAACATTAATTAATAAATAAACAAATTTCCATATTGATTAAAAAAACAAACAATTTCAACTTTGGAAAATTTAATTGTAACCCAAAAAAAATCCAATAAGTTCCAATATCCACATAGAAAAATTCAATTTACTAAACATACTCTCCTTAAAAAAAAAAAAATGCTAATAAATGCCAATATCCACATAGAGATTTCATTACTAAACACACTCTCTTTAAAAATGCCAACATCCACATACGGAAATTTAATTTACAAAACATACTCTCTTTAAAAATGCCAACATCCACATACGGAAATTTAATTTACAAAACATACTCTCCTTAAAGAAAGGTATATCCTACCAGAGTCATCTCCACCTAGAATAAATAATACCTATATCACCTCACCTAAAATCCTCAACTGATACTGGATAATTGCATTATTTTTATCTTTCCATTATTCATCACAAACGCGCACAACCTGCTTTCCAATGTTTTTACCTTCAAATAAACCAGCAAACGCAGCCGGTGCATTCTCCAAGCCATCAGCAATATCTTCAACATAAACTATTTTTCCTTCTTTTATGTAGCTTCTTACCTTCTCCACAAACTGGGGGTACATGTGCCAATAATCATTTATGATGAAACCTCGTATATTTATGCGCTTGCTTATCACACGACTTATGTTTCTTACACCTCGGCCTTCCTCCCGATTATATTCTGAGATCATCCCACAAGCAGCAATACGGCCATGGTGATTCATATTTTCAAGAACTGCTTCAAGCATCTCACCACCCACATTCTCAAAATAGATATCAATCCCGTTCGGAAAGTACCTGGGAGTAAGTGAAACAAAAATTTATCAATGTTCACATTAGTGTATGAAATCATATGTTAAAACTGAGATTTTGTTCTGAAATCTCCTTATCAATCAGTCAACCTCAATTGGTTTGAATACAACCAACCAAAAAAAAATGCCAGCGTGTTATATAAATGGAAATGATCACAATCTCTGATGAGCAAGAGTCATCCAATGCACCCTCTATATTTAATTGGAAACTCAAGTGTGAAAATGATTGGTCAGTTTGCCTCACAAACCATTAGAAAAAGTAGAACATCGCATGGTTGTCATTTCATATTAAAAGCAAAGTTGAAAGGGAATTAGTATTCTAAATGTTAAATGGTTGTCATCTTGTGCCTTGTTCTCTGAAAATTTGTTTTGAAATTTCATGTGACTTTTTTATCAAAATAAAAGAAACACAAAGATTTCAGTGCCCTTTTCATTCCGTTATAACGTTAAGAGTCAATTTTTACCATGGATAAATGCAATTTACGCAACAGGAAGACTCAACAGGTGTTGAAAATATAATGAATAGTGAGATGAAGCATACTTCTATTGCATGGCTCAAACAACTGAGTTTTGATTTTGGAAACAAAGGGGAAAGTTTCACTATTCGTAAATAAGGATGACTTTCGAGACATTAAAACTTCTTCGAGTGTCAAAGGTAAAAGATTCAAGCATTTGCAATTTTAGGACTATATATAGATATATATATCAAATTTGATAACTCTAGTAGGACTAGTGTGTACAAACCAGTGTTATAAAAATTGGTCAAATCAAACTCCAAGTTGATCGACTTGACAAATTTAATGCCTTCGGGTGGTGACTCCAACTTCAAACTAGTTGGTTCAGCATGGAACCCGTTTAACTGATCAGTTCCATTCCAAACAGGTCAACTACGGAAGAGCACAAGTATTTTAAGAAAAGTACAAAAAAATTATAAAACAACGGAAAAAAACCCTTCCCCTCCAACCCTAAAAGTATCTTACATAACAACCCCCGCCACACCTACCCCCTCTCCCTTCCCCTCCAAACCCTAAAACAGTCTTATTTTTCAACTTTTTATGATTCACCATCACTGGAATCTGGTTATTAGATGTAAGAACATGCACACCATGGTTTGCACAATTTGGTGTTAGAACTGTTGGTGTTGAGCATGTTAGCATTGTTGAATAGCAAGTGCATTAACAAAGACACGTTACTCTTGCATATGACATGCCAGGGGTTGGGCAACACTTCCTGAGAGTATCTGGAATCACTAGTGATATTGCAAGGAGCTATAGGTCACAGGAAATGCTTGAACAAGAAAAATTTGCTAGTAGAAATAGTTATCTGGGAGATGCATGTGTGGATGAGCAAGCTTGGTAAGAAATTGTACGTAGGACCATTATATTTGTTTAATTAGCTAATGGGTTTGTACTAGCGATTTAGCACATCTCGCAGATCTCGTAGGACCATTATGTTGGTTTAATTAGCTAATGGGTTTATACTAGCGATTTAGCACATCTCTAAGTTTTTAAGTTGTGGATTTACAGGTTTGAAAAGAAAGTTGATCATCCACCTAAATATGTATATTGTACTATAACCCTAGGATACTTTGTCCAACATTATTACTATCCAACACTTTTATACCTCTATATATACACAATATAGTGAAGAGTGTACCAAACGCATACATTGTCTATCGATTATAAGTGGTGCACCTAAATCGTGTAAACCAAACTTGGTAAAATTTCACACCCATGAACAATCGTGACTATACAAGGGGAGATATGTAACAATTTAATTTAAATTCAAATGCACATATATAACAATTTAAATTCAGATGTTGATCATCTTGTCAGGTAAGTTTCTTTCATTGGTGTAGATGAAATAGGAATTTTCAGAATTTATAACTAATATCTCATGTATTTTCTTTGGTACATTATCTCATTTTTATTACAATTTGAAAACAAATGTGCATGCCTACAAACACTGAACGTTTCTAACTTCCCCAATAAAAGATAAATTTTGAAATAAAATAAAGAAAACAAGTTGGTTCTCTAACCCATATTAATCTCTGTCAAAGAAATAGCAAAGTTAACCACCACTTTTGATTGACTTATAAGCATGGAAATCCAACAATATGGAGAATCACTTTGAAAATGTATGACCTCTTAAGGGTAGCATGCAAATCTGATTCCTCCTTGTAATTGAATGCATCATCAAAACCTAGTCTATTTTTCAGCACCTCCACCTGTATGACAACAACATATATGGTGTTAGTATAATGTGCATATTAGGTTTGAATCTGCCTTATGTAGCATGTTAAATATTTAGGCAACACAATGCAAATATAATTTTATAGACTTATAATTTAGTCTACTACTCAACAATGTCTACTTGGTCATGGACATTTCAACTTGTAATTCCTTGTGCCACAAGAACTAATGGCGTTAAATTCCTGGTGTAATATATACGTGTGACCATTTCCCATTCATATCCCAATCATTAATTACTTGTAATCATGGTTAAGATCATATGTTATTTAATTTACTGTATACTAGTCTTTAAGGTTAAGGTCAATCTAATCAAACTTGATACGTAAACAAAATTGAAAATACCTTCTTAGGATGTGAGCCCTTGTTATGTGGATCCATGACACCTATTGAGAAGACACCACTTGAGTTATATAAATAAACGACTCAAGTACTCATTTGCATCATCTCATCTTGTGATCTTGATCTCTCTTATAAAGTGTTTTATGCGTAAGGGCACCTAAATCATTGGCTCTTTCTTTTATGAGTACTTGTGAACTTCTACTTGGGCATATTTCTCTCTCTAGCGCTCTAGGGTTATCTCTCTAGCACAAATGTGATTGAATTGCTACAAAATTTGGTATGTGTTTTTTATATTTTATTTTATTTTTTTCTCCACTTTCATTTGTGAATCTCAACATGGTATCAAAGCAATTGTGAACCTTAGTCACTCAATTCCTCTAGTTGATTTGAAAAATATTGGCTAGTGGCATCTTTGCCATTGTGCAGAACTAGGTTATCCCTTCATTCCTATGGTTACTTGGGGTTTTGTATCATTTGGATCTATAAAGGCAAATTTCTGAAGTCTTCATTTGTAATATTCCGTTTCTTTTGGATATGGTCAAAGAGGCAGAAACTACCCATGGTATCTGCCCACAGTTTTCTCCTTTGTTTTCGAGGGAAAATAATAAAATAAGGCTTTTAGAAAAATCCATCAAGCGTTTAATGGGGGTAGGAGCTAGGGCATTGAGGGCATTTGGGTTTATCTATCTTATTATGTCTTGGTTGAGAACTTGGCGTGGCAAGTTCTGGCATTGATCCCGGGATGAAAACCTCGTGGTGAATTTGTCTGGTGGATCCATCCAGGGTCCACGATTGAGCTTCAGTGCCTTAGATCAGTGTTGGTTTTTTGTTTTAATGAGCAACTGTGCATGCCATTTGTAGGAACTCCAATCTTATTGTATAGGCATGTATTTTGTTTCCAATTATTAATATAAATAAAGTGTTGCAGTTCCAGATTCCGTTGTGTTCAATGTTTTTATTGCAATTATTTTTAGTTAGAACACCTAGATGTGCCAGATCGGTTGATTATTTTGTTGTTTGGGATATTATAGTGGTATCAAAGCTGTGCATCCTACCAACCTGAGAGTTTTATGCAAGGTCCTTCGGTGGAATTTCTTCTCACCCTAGCCAGCATCTTTCATTTTCGATGATATTTTATCACCCTAGTTAGATTCTTATTTTCCAGTTCTCCTATAGCGAGCACCAGATCTATATCCGTGGAAGGTTATTAAAGACGAGTTTGATCTGGGTCTAACAAGTGAAATAAGTCTATTGCATCCCAGGAGGACAGCGATTGCCACCACGAAATCACAGAGGACGAAATCGTAGATCAAACTATTTATTCCTTTGGCTGCTAACTGACGAAGTTATCAGTGTTTAAAATTGGGACCAACGCTACAGTAATTTGGTAAGCTTTCTCGTTGGATCGTAAAGAGGCCGTGAACCACCGACTCCAGGCCACAGGGGTTCGATCCACCATTTGGAAAGAAAAATGAGAGGCATCACACTAGGAGGAGCACTGTTTGGGAACCATGTCAAGGATTGTTGATTCATGTTGTGAGCGAGACGCCAAAGCTGCAAAATGTTGAAATATGACAACAAATGTAATTAATGTAATTTTGGGCAAATTTACTTATTACCGGTTAGTTGGTTGTATAACGAAATGAAGTTAGAATAACGAAGTTGCCCATATTAAATTGGGATGGCCCGAGAGGCTTGTAATATGAGGAGAATCATTCCTTGATACCCTGTCAAGATTTTACCACGTAAAATCGTGTATTTATCTGTGTATATTTGTTTTCAGTTATCTGTGTATATTTGTTTTCAGTTATAAGTTGGTTATATGTCTTTCTTTCTTAGTTAATCTTTTTCCCAAATCTAATAAGTGGTACCAGAGCCTAATGGAGTAAGGATTACTTTGAGAAAGCCAAAAGATTCAGTTTCGAGAAAATCTTGGAGCCACCACTGTTGGAGGATCGAGACACTAATTAAAATAAATAAATAAATAAATCTCCGCCATTTTGTATATGTTGTCGCCGTAGAGATTGTTGTTGTTGTTTGGAGCCGTAGTCCGCAATCTGAGAAGTGGGTTGTCAGTCAGCCATCATCTGAGAATAAAATCGGATCTGGTGGCAAATTCAAGATAGGAAGGAAGAGTGCAGTTAGACTGGAGCACGTTGAGCGGAGGTCGATCAGTTGGAGGAGTCTACGCTATCTGAATCTGCTGCCAGAGAAAAAAAGAAGCAGTGGGTGTGCCGGAAAAGAGGGTTAGCATTGCAGGAAACTCTGTCACGCTGGATAAAAAGGGTGCATCTACGGCAGTTGGTGAGACCGCAATTGCCAATCACACAGTGAGAAATAATGCCGGCATAAAGTAGAGAATGCTGAGAATTCGGGTACAATTTTTTTTTAAAGAAGTTACAGTTTTGTTTTAAAACAGAGAAATTGTAAGTTTGAATTGGCAGAAACCGTTGAAAAACAAATTTGTTGAAGAGGCTGAAATCTGAAATTTGGCTTGCTTCTGTTGATATTCGATTTTTTTTTTAAGGAGGGAGACAGATTAAAGTCTAAAGATTTAATTTTTTTTTTAAAGAATGAAAGAAAGAGTTTAAAATTCTAGAAATTTTCTGAAAGAAACAAAGGAAGTTTAAAGAGGTTTTTTTTTAGAAATTTTTCTGGTGGAAATTCTGGAAAGTGGAATAGGGAAAATTCTGGAAAAAAATTGTCTTTCTTTCAACAATCTCAGAATTTTTTTTAATTAAAAGAAAGAAAACTCAGAAACCTTGGGGGAAATCAGAAATTTTTTCTTTAAACCCTAGTTGGATGTTAAGAAAGAAGGAAAACCAAGAAACCTGAGTAGAAAGATTTCTAGGAGGAAGAAATGGCCAAAATGATGAATGCAAAGTTCGAGGTGGAGAAGTTCACCGGGAAGAACAATTTCGCATTGTGGAAACTTAAAGTTAGGGATTTGCTGGTACAACAAGGGTTGCACAAAGCATTAGACGGGGTGAAGAAAAAAACCTACAAACATGACAAATTCAGACTGGGAGGACTTGGATGCCCGAGCCCTCAGTACCATTAGGCTATGCCTAGCAGATGAAGTTCTCTTTAATATTGTTGGAGAGTACAACTACAGGTTTGTGGAAAAAGCTGGAAACTTTGTATATGACCAAATCATTGACCAATAGAATTTATTTAAAAAGACAATTGTATAGTCTTCGGATGAAGGAGGGTACAAAAGTTGCAGAATATTTAAATGTTTTCAATACACTTATTTTCCAGTTGTCAGATATGGAAGTTAAAACTCAGGAAGAAGACAAGGCTATAACCTTGTTGTGTTCTCTACCCGAGTCATGGGACCACTTCGTAACTTCAATCAATTTGAGCACAGCTGATTCTTTGAAATTTGAATCAGTTGTGGGTGCTCTGTTATATGAAGAAGTACGAAGGAAATCCAGTACTGAAACATCTGCACCAGAAGCTATGGTAGCCAAAGGTCGGTCAAAGGAAAGATGGGAGAAAACAGGGGGTTCTTCCAAATCAAAATCAAAGGGCGGCAAGAAGTGTAAAGCCAAGTGTTGGTACTACAACAAAATTGGACACATCAAGAAAGATTGTTGGAAACGGAAGGAGTCAGAAAACCAGACTAAGGAAGCAAATCAGGTGGATTCAGGTATGATTGATGAAGTTTTAACTGTTGAAGCTCTACCTGTTTGTAATGTCTCTCAAGATGTTGAAAATTGGTTGTTAGACTCGGGTGCTTCTCATCACATGAGTCCGCACAGAAGTTGGTTTACTTCATATGAAGTTGTAAATGGTAGTTCAGTGTTTATGGGAAATAATGCATCTTGTCAGACTGTTGGGATGGGAAATGTAAAAATTAAAATGTATGATGATACAGTTAAAACTTAAAACATTATCTGATGTTAGGCATGTACCTGAATTAAAGAAAAACTTGATTTCTTTAGGAGTTTTGGATTCGAATGGATATAAATTTACAAGTCAAAATGGAGTGTTGAAAGTCTCAAAAGGAGCCTTGGTAGTTATGAGGACTGAAAAGGTCGGAAATCTGTATAGACTCACAGGAAGCACTCAAGTTAGTGAAACAGTGATCGTATCAGAAAACGCAGAAGAAGGTTCTCGTCTATGGCATCAGCGGTTTGGTCACATGAACGAGAAAGGTCTTCAGGTACTGATGAACCACAAGTTGCTCCCTGATTTGAAATCCTTGAAGTTGGATTTTTGTGAACATTGTATGTATGGAAAACAATGTAAACAAAGGTTCAAAACCGGAAATCATAATAGTAAACAAATTTTAGACTACATTCATTCTGATTTGTGGGGACCATCTCCTACTGTGTCTTATGGAGGTGCAATATATTTCTTAACATTTATGGATGATTTCTCCCAGAAAGTTTGGGTCTATATGTTAAAAAAGAAAGCTGATGTATTTAATGTTTTTAAACAATTTAAAGCTATGGTGGAAAATAAAAATAGACAAATCAATTAAATCTTTAAGAACTGACAATGGCAGTGAATTTAATTCTTTAGAATTTGAACAATTATGTAAGGATGAAGGGATTGTTAGACATAAAACTGTTGTTTATACTCCTCAACAAAATGGCGTTGTTGAACGTATGAATCAGAATTTTATGGAAAGAACCAGAAGCATAATCAGCAATGCTACCCTGCCAAAGGAGTTGTGGGCCGAAGCAGTATCTACTGCTTGTGATTTAGTTAACAGATCACCTTCGGTTGCCATAAATTGTAAAATTCCTGAAGAAGTTTGGTCGGTTCAGTCTTGTGATTATTCGCATTTGAAAATTTTTGGTTGTGATGCCTATGCTCTTATTCCTAGAAATCAGCGTTCAAAGTTAGATCCAAAATCGAAATGTTATGTCTTTGTTGGGTATGATTATGCAGTGAAAGGATATAGGTTGTGGGATCCTTCTTCATGGAAGAGACATTAGTAGAGATGTAACATTTGATGAATCTTCTCTTCTAAAATCAGATGTTGGAAAAGTTGAACAGGAACAAGTATAGCCAAATCAGCAAATTCAATTGGAGACTAAACCTTTACCAGAAAGTCGAAAGGAAGGAGAGACTTCTGATGAAAAAGGTGAAGCAAAGGAAACTGGAGAAATTTCAGAACCAATGCAGCAACCAGTCAATATAAGGAGGTCTACAAGGGAAAGAAAAACACCCAAAAGGAATGAAGATTTTGCTTCATCTTTTGCGTTGATTACTGAATATGGGGAACCTTCTTGTTATCAGGAAGCAGTAGATGATGCAAATAGCGAGATATGGAAAAAGGCTATGGAAGAAGAAATGGATTCCTTAGCCAAGAACAATACCTGGGATCTTGTAGAACTTCCTGAAGGGAGAAGTGTTGTTGGGTGCAAATGGGTCTTCAAGTTGAAGAGAAAAGTTGATGGAAGTATTGATAGGTATAAGGCGAGGTTGGTTGCAAAAGGGTATTCTCAGGTTGAAGGTATTGATTTTCATGAGATTTGTTCACCAGTCGTTAAACTTGTTTCTATTCGTACTGTGTTAGCACTAATTGCATTACTTGATCTTGAGTTAGAATAGTTGATGTTAAAATAGCCTTTCTTCATGGTGATTTGGATGAAGAGATATATATGGATCAACTAGAAGGTTTTGTACAAGGTCGCAATAGAAGATTAGTTTGCAAGCTCAGGAAATCATTGAATGGCCTGAGGCAGTCGCCCAAGCAATGGTACAAGAAGTTTGACTCCTTCATGGTGAGCCAAAATTTTATCAAAAGTGAGTATGATCATTGTGTATACTTCAAAAGTTTCAATGGCATATTCATTATCTTGGTGTTATGTTGACGATATGCTTATTGCAAGCAAAAGCATGGAAGAAATCAGCAGGTTAAAGGCTCAGCTTTCTAGGACATTTGATATGAAGGATCTTGGAGCGGCAAAACATATCTTGGGCATGGAGATACACAGAGACAGGAAGGATGGTGAGCTTTGGTTATCACAACATAAGTATGTGGAGAAAGTACTTGAAAAGTTTGGTATGAACAATGTGAAACCTGTTAATGTTCCATTAGCTTCCCATTTTAAGCTTTCTTTGGATTTAAGTCCTAGAACTAATGAAGAAAAAAAGTATATGTCTCGTGTACCATATGCAAATGCGGTAGGCAACTTAATGTATGCGATGGTATCTACAAGACCTGACATTTCACATGCAGTTGGAGTTGTCAATAGGTTCATGGCAAATCCAGGGGAAGAACATTGGCGAGCAGTGAAATGGGTGCTTCAGTATTTGAGAGGCACAAGTGACCATTGCATCAACTTTGATGGTCGTGAAGGTTCAGTCTGCGGATATGTGGATGTTGATTATGCAAGTGATTTGGACAAAAGGAGGTCTACTACAGGTTATGTTTTTACTCTTGCAGGTGGAGCAATTAGCTAGATGTCAAAGCTTCAAGAGACAGTTGCTTTGTCCACTACTGAAACAGAGTATAAAGCTGCTTTAGATGCCTGTAAAGAGGCAATCTGGTTAAAAGGTCTATTTGATGAGATTGGAAGGACGTAGGAGAACGTGAATGTGTTCTGTGACAGTCGGAGCATTATTCATTTGGCTACAAATCCAGCCTATCACAACAAGACCAAGCACATCAATGTAAGGTATCACTTTGTGAGACATATAATCGAAGGCAGCAAAGTAGTTCTCAAGAAGGTTCGTACACAGGAAAATCATGCAGATATATTCACGAAGCCAGTTACAGTAGAGAAGCTAAGATGGTGTCTCGCTCCTCTTGCCTTGCAGAAGAGATGATGAATGGGCATGGGCAAGGGATTAGGAAAATTGTTGTCAAGGTGCAGTTTGTTGAAATATGACAACAAATGTAATTAATGTAATTTTGGGCAAATTTACTTATTACCGGTTAGTTGGTTGTATAACGAAATGAAGTTAGAATAATGAAGGTGCCCATATTAAATTGGGATGGCCCGAGAGGCTTGTAGTATGAGAAGAATCATTCTTGATTAATAGAGTTTCCAATCCCTTGCCTCATGGAGGTTTCTTTGACACCTTGTCAAGGTTTTACCACGTAAAATCATGTATTTATCTATGTATATTTGTTTTCAGTTATCAGTTGGTTATATGCCTTTCTTTCTTAGTTAATCTTTTTCCCAAATCTAATACAGAAGGCAAAGGAGCATTAGATACCCACTGCCGAGGGCTCTGGTTCTTCCAATCAGCCGCACCAAGAGTGTATAGAGCACTGCTACTTGATATATTTATTTGACTACTGTCTGAGGATTGCCACGATTAAGATAGGTAGTATTGGAAGTCGCCTGCATAGTTTATGCACCTACAGCGAAAGGAGAACAGAGTCGACACCCTAGACATCTCAACCATTGTTGGTGGCGCCAAGGTGATATTAGCAAAAGGCCAATCAGCATAATCGGAGCCATTAACTATCAGTTGGATTGGAGACAGGCTCAGCTTGGTTACAACAGTATTTTGGGCAAGGAGGAGGGACAAATGACAGACCAGCGTTATCGCAACATGGGTATCATCGTTTAAGCACCTTAGGCACGGAGCAAGGCCTCGTTGCGAACTGGTTACCTCATCGCAAAATTGCCAACAACAACCCGTGAAGAAACACGAGCACCCACGTTGTTTATTTCGTCAGGCTGCCAAGATCGCATCACCAGTCCCACCATTCGCACCATTTATGAGGTTCCTCACGTGACAGTCCCTTAAGCGCAGAGGATGGGTCAGAGACTTTGTGATGCAGGAGCATCAAGGGTGTTTTTTTTATTTTGTAAATATGTTAAAAGGGGGTGTGATGATTTTTAACATTTTAATTAATTTGAATAAAATAGGAGAAGGGGAGGATTTTTGTAAATATCTTTTTATTAATAAAAGGATATGAGGGAATTTAATTAGTTGAAGGATTTTAGGGATAAAGATCTATCCTTTAGGGATGTTGAGAGATTTAGGGGTTTGTTGAGGAATTGAAGGGAGTGAGCATTTAATTAAATGATTTTTTTAATTGTATAAATAGAAGGGGGTTTTGAGAGAAAAACACATTGAGATTGTGAGGGAGTGTGAGGTTGAGAGTAGGCTTGAACAGCAGGGCTGTAAGCCTTCAGCAATTTGTAAGGGCCAATTGTTGAATATCTGGCCATGCACAAAGGGTTTTGAAATTGATTTGCATTTGTTTATACAATGAGGAATTGTTCTGGAATTTTGTGTGAGTTTTATATTTTTGGTCGAATTGGTATAATGAGTTAGAATTCTTAAATTCTGTCATTTGATGAGCTTTATAGACAAACTTTGCACATAAGTTAAGAATCGACATTAACAAGTATTATAGTTCTTACTTGAAATGATGAATCTGTATACTTTTATGTCAATTTATAAGGGCGCATTGTGAAACTGTGTTCATAGAATTGAACGAAATTACATTGGGGGAAAACTCTTAAATTGGTTTCAATTGCAAAATTAAATACACATTGTATGAAGCAGGGCGCAAGGTTTCTGCAGAGTTCTGTGACTGGACATTGATAATAAAAACAATGATCGATTGAAATGTTGTGTTAAAGAAATTGTGAAGTCGATATGTATTGCAGGTATAGCAACTGCAACTAAGTTACATTGAATCGATACTCAGAGTGGATATGCGTTGGGCCAAACGTATTAGTACGTGGCTGGAAATCGGTGTATGGACAGCGTTGAATTAATAATGCAGGTACAGAAGGCGTTAAACACTGGAGATTCGTTGTTCAATTCAGGAATGCGTTAATGTTGAATGAGAATCCCGGATCGATTCTCATTTCTATTATGAAATGATGGAGCGCCATTCTCATGGTATTCGGCCTGCAAAATAAGTATTAATTTGTGAATGATGACTTGCCATTAATAATGATTGTGTTCAATGCATTCACACATTGTTTGGTTGTATGATGAGAAAAGCACAGTGGACAGAAGTGTTGAAGAAGCAGATTGCTGGAGTATTTGTAAAGGTAATCCAAGTGAAATAGTATGGCGTTGTTTGAAGATTTTTGTATCGATCTGACACTGTAAGCGTTGAAGACGACACCATTGAACTGTCAGGGTGTTTGTAAGGCGTTCCAATTCGAATTGGTAATTCGATACAAGTTAAATCGGTTCATTGCACGTTCGTGGAGGTGTGAAAGAACGGTGGGAGGTATGTTATTGTTAACAATCAGCTTTTGAAATTAAATTTGAACTGCAGAGTTAAAATTTGAGCGTGGAAGCTTATTGAAGAAAATGGTGATGGCGGTCTGTCCAATTCAGACAAAGTCAACTAGTAAAACATGAGAGCACAGAACAATTGGCACGCTGAAGAGGTAAAAGGGTGCGACTTGGTAATTATCCAGGTCTGTCACTTTAAAAGTCTGCAAAGGTAAGTCATAAATTGAGTTGAGTTGCGTTATGAATCTGAAACATAATTCATTAAAAACCGCATTGTATAGCCCAGAAATCGAAGGCGTTAATGGAATGAAAGGATCGATTGTGGAGGTGCATTGTGAAGGTCAGTTTGATGCAGCGTTGTGAGATTTATACAAGTTTTCAGTTTGTATTATACGCTGGAAGCATTCCTAACCTACAAGTCAAATGATATTTGAGTGATTTCATTGATATGCATTGAATGACTAAAAGAAACTGGCATATTAATGGATGAGTGAAGAATTTCATATGTAAAGAATTTGTCCAGCTTGTTTAAAATGAAAAGGGCGCACATATAAATATAGTGGAATGGAGTTTGGCTGAGTTTATGGCTAGTTAACTAAGTTCTCTTATAAGATTGTTGAAAAGGTATTAATACATTTTAAATGAAGCATAGTTAATAGCCATAAATGGAATTTGAGAGGTACATAAAATTTGATCTTATGAGCTTCCGAAATTAGAAGGGTTGAGATTTTAATTTGAGTTGATTGGGGAAATAATTGAGATGCATTCTCATATGCACAGATGTTAAAGATCCTGGTATTGCAGGCTGACTTGGCCTGCGTCATTTGGTATCAGAGCTTGGCTCTGTTGAAATGAAGAATGTCTGTTTGAAGACAGAAGGTTTGTTGAACTGAAATGTATTTCTGAATGTGTGATGAATGATGAAGATCAGATTTTAAATCTGAAATGCAGCATATAAATTGCAAGTGAACAGAATGCAGGTAAAGGAGATCAGATTCTAATCTGAAAGTCAAGTAACCAGAGTATAGCTGGGAGAATGGAGAAGAACAATTAAGTTCTTAGAGGCAGGTAAAGCAGAGATTGCAGAGACAGAAAGAATCCACAGCGATGTTGGGGAATGGAAATTCACTTGGATCGTACAGGTATTGTGTTTGGTTAATTTTGATTTGAGTTTTACTGACAAGAAACAGATTGAGGATTGATGGTTGCAGCAATGAAGTATCTCAGCAAAGGAGATCAAGGAAGTTGTTACTGATTTCTGAGTGGAAGAAACTCAGCAAGGAAGGAATTGTTGCTGACAGCTAAAGTTTGCAGATAAAGCCGGAAGATTGGAAGAAAGGATCAGATTCTAAAATCTGATTGACAGTGAATTTGTGCAGAGGAAACATAAAGATTTGCTGGACAGAATTGCAGGAATGATGAGATTGAAGTGCAGGAGAATGGAAGGACAAGATCAGACGAGATCTTGGAGGTAAGAAGATATGTTTTTTGAAGAATAGAGTATTGTAGTCTTTGCATTGAAATATTATTGCAACTCCCAAAAGGCAATTGCTAACAGATAAAGGAAGCTGGTGAAAGTTTCTAGGTGAAAACATAGAGGTGGCAGAACCTTGAGGAAATCCAATAGAGATTGGATAAGGAAGACAGTTGTGAACAGGCAGATGAGTTGAAGCCTAGGAAGAGCAAAGAGAAGTGCTCAAAGGAGGTTCCAGAGATAGAACCAATTGCTTGCCAAAAGACTGAGTGAGGAGAGCTTGGTGAGGTAAGTGGCGGCAGGACAGGACTTGCTGCTGAAGAGGCTTTAGTGCAACTCATAGTAAAGTGAGTGAGGAATTCATAGAGATGGAAAGGATGATGATTGATGACAGTCATAACAGAGGTTCTGAAATAAACCGCAGCAGAGGACAAAAGAAGAAGGATGCCAAGGCAATTGGCATACAGAGACAGTTAAGCAAAGAGGAATATGAGAGGGAGAAGGCTGAGATAGTAGTTCAGCTTGAAGTGTTAATGGAGATGTTGCAAAGAAATGAGGAAGACCGAAAGCATGGTTATGTTATGAGAAAGAAGCTGAGGTGGCAGAGGCTACAAGAGAAGTGGAATCATCAGGTAAATATGCAGTTGATAAAGGAACTAAGGGAACTTGAACAGGTCATAGATGCCAGACAGAAGAAAGAGAAGCTCGAAAGAGTTGAGCTACAGCAAAATGAAGATGCTGAAGAAGATGTTGAAGTTTCGATATGTTACCCAGAGAGTGGACCATTACTTTTTGAAAGTGATGAAGAGCTAGAGGAGTTGAATCATAAGAATGATTCAAAGCAGCCCGAAGACTTGATGACTGAAGCATCAAATAAGACCGTAAGGTCTTGTGATTTTAAAACTAATGATTTGTGTGTGATTGCAGGTTTGGAAGAAGAGGAAGAACATCTACTGAAGGATGTTAAGGAAGATTTAGCAGAAGAAAGACCATGTGATAATGAGACAATAACAAATGAGGAAATGGAAGATCGTGTAAAGTTTCCGAAGTCCACTCCAAGTAAAATCATTGAGTTATATAGAGAATTAGACTTTCAAAGGAAGAAATTGGAAGAACAGAGGATGAATGTCCAGGATAGATTGCTGAAGAAGGATGACAAAGCGGTTGTCATAAATAATAATCAAAAAGAAATTGCAGATGGCGAGCAAAGGAATGTTGCAGAGGGAAAGGAAGTATGGGAGGCCGCGACATTTATAGTAGCAGCAGCAGAAAAGGCGCAAAACAGCAGTAAGGGTGAAAAGGAAGCAATCAAAACAAATGAAGAACAAGCAAGAATGAGAGTTCAGCAATCAAGAGATGGAAACAATCAGCAGACAGAGGACATACTGGACAGAGAAATTGAGTTGATAAGGAGGATAATGATAAAAACATCCCAGAGAAAGACAACCGAAAGAAAGAAAAGGAGCGACAACAAGAGAATGACAGTGAAAGATTGCAAGAGCAGAGCAAGTGGAGCATTACAACACAAAATATGGAAACCTGGAAGACAACAGCAGATAACAACAGTAGTAAAGCAATCGACAAGCACGGAAAGATTACAAAATAAAATTTGGGATCCAGGAGGAAATATCCAGACTTATGACCAGGTGGTCATGAATTTTATTACATGGGGAGTCTGATGCAGGAGCATCAAGGGCGTTTTTTTTATTTTGTAAATATGTTAAATGGGGGTGTGATGATTTTTAATATTTTATTAATTAATTTGAATAAAATAGGAGAAGGTGAGGATTTTTGTAAATATCTTTTTATTTAATAAAAGGATATGAGGGAATTTAATTAGTTGAAGGATTTTAGGGATAAAGATCTATCCTTTAGGGATGTTGAGAGATTTAGGGGGTTTGTTGAGGAATTGAAGGGATTGAGCATTTAATTAAATGATTTTTTAAAATTGTATAAATAGGAGGGGTTTTGGAGAGAAAAGGATATAGAAATTGTGAGTGAGTGTGAGTAGGGAGTGAGAGGTTTTCTGTTTAGATGCCTTCGGGCAATTTGTAAGGGCCAATTGTTGAATATCTGGCCATGCACAAAGAGTTTTGAAATGGATTTGCATTTGTTTATACAATGAGGAACTGTTCTGGAATTTTGTGTGAGTTTTATATTTCTGGTCGAATTGGTATAATGAGTTAGAGTTCTTAAATTCTGTCATTTGATAAGCTTTATAGACAAACTCTGCACATAAGTTAAGAATCGACATTAACAAGTATTATAGTTCTTATTTGAAATGATGAATCTGTATACTTTTATGTCGATTTATAAGGGCGCATTGTGAAACTGTGTTCATAGAATTGAACGAAATTACATTGGGGGAAAACTGTTAAATTGAAATTGGTTTCAATTGCAAAATTAAATACACATTGTATGAAGCAGGGCGCAAGGTTTCTGTAGAGTTCTGTGACTGGACATTGGCAATAAAAACAATGATCGATTGAAATGCCGTGTTAAAGAAATTGTGAAGTCGATCTGTATTGCAGGTATAGCCGAACTGCAACTAAGTTACCTTGAATCGATACTCAGAGTGGATATGCGTTGGGCAAACGTGGCTGGAAATCGGTGTATGGACAGCGTTGAATTAATAATGCAGGTGCAGAAGGCGTTAAACACTGGAGATTCGTTGTTCAATTCAGGAATGCGTTAATGTTGAATGCGTTAATGTTAAATGAGAATCCCGGATCGATTCTCATTTCTGTTATGAAATGATGGAGCGCTATTCTCATGGTATTCGGCCTGCAAAATAAGTATTAATTTGTGAATGATGACTTGCCATTAATAATGATTGTGTTCAATGCAGTTACACATTGTTTGGTTGTATGATGAGAAAAGCACAGTGGACAGAAGTGTTGAAGAAGCAGATTGCTGGAGTGTTTGTAAAGGTAATCCAAGTGAAATAGTATGGCGCTGTTTGAAGATTTTTGTATCGATCTGACACTGTGAGCGTTGAAGACAACACCATTGAACTGTCAGGGTGTTTGTAAGGCGTTCCAATTCGAATTGGTAATTCGATACAAGTTAAATCGGTTCATTGCACGTTCGTGGAGGTGTGAAAGAACGGTGGGAGGTATGTTATTGTTAACAATCAGCATTTGAAATTAAATTTGAACTGCAGAGTTAAAATTTGAGCGTGGAAGCTTATTGAAGGAAATTGTGATGGCGGTCTGTCCAATTCAGACAAAGTCAACTAGTAAAACATGAGAGCACAGAACAATTGGCACGCTGAAGAGGTAAAAGGGTGCGACTTAGTAATTATCCAGGTCTGTCACTTTAAAAGTCTGCAAAGGTAAGTCATAAATTGAGTTGAGTGGCGTTATGAATCTGAAACATAATTCATTAAAAACCGCATTGTATAGCCCAGAAATCGAAGGCGTTAATGGAATGAAAGGATCGATTGTGGAGGTGCATTGTGAAGGTCAGTTTGATGCAGCGTTATGAGATTTATACAAGTTTTCAGTTTGTATTATACGCTGGAAGCATTCCTAAACCTACGAGTCAAATTATATTTGAGTGATTTCATTGATATGCATTGAATGGCTGAAAGAAACTGGCGTATTAATGGATGAGTGAAGAATTTCATATGTAAAGAATTTGTCCAGCTTGTTTAAAATTAAAAGGGCGCACATATAAATATAGTGGAATGGAGTTTGGCTGAATTTATGGCTAGTTAACTAAGTTCTCTTATAAGATTGTTGAAAAGGTATTAATACATTTTAAATGAAGCATAGTTAATAGCCATAAATGGAATTTGAGAGGTACATAAAATTTGATCTTATGAGCTTCCGAAATTAGAAGAGCTGAAATTTTAATTTGAGTTGATTGGGTAATAGTTAAGATGCATTCTCATATGCACAGATGTTAAAGATCCTGGTATTGCAGGCTGGCCTAGCCTGCGTCACTTTGGTGATAGCAGCATGCACGCATGAGCAACGAAGGGATTAGGCAGATCACTCCCTTGAGCAAAGGGGCAATGACTCCTATATACGCTGGAATAGTTTGTTAAACAGAGTATTCAGCGATCCGTAATCAGACATCGGAGGTAATAACAGTCGTTGCAACAGCTATCAAGGTTATTTGACTTCAGAGATGTCGTCAAGATGTCTGGGCTGCAATTGAGAAGTATCAATGGGGGAGAAGGGTGAACTCCTAAGCAATTGAAGAATCATTGGGCATTAATTTACTGATTAGAAGAGAATCACATTGGACACAGTCTTCGCGCAATAAGGAAGGGCGCCATTCATCATTCAGAGTGGAGACGAGACCCTGGTGAAGGAAACGCGATTCTTCAAGCTGACAGCCGACAATGTAGTTAACCCCCTACACGTTCACCATGTAAGCCGTGATGTATTGAGCCTAGAGGTTGAAATTAAAAATCCATTGAGCGTGGAGGTTGTAATTCATTGAGGTTGTAATTGCTATCAATGTGTATTGATTGTAATTGCCTCTAAATATGTGATGCATAACCTAGGTACAAGATTATATAGTAGTTGCAGGAATATGGTGTTAGTATTTTTGAAATTGCACCTCTTCAATGGAATTTGATTCTTATCATAAGACTTTGGGCAAAAACAAAATATGGAATTCATTTGGGACAAGGTAACAGGTATGTGCAACACTCTTTTCTCCATAATGTCTACTTTCAGTACGTGATCTTATTTATCATTTCACGTGGTTTTAGCTAGTAATGTAAGAGTAATGTTGCAGGCTAATGAATGCATTACAATATCAGGCATCTTCATCCTTACTTGCTAAAATCTTTGTTTACATTTTCCCTACCTTATTTCATAATCTTATAGTTTTGGCTTGCACGAGGATGTGCAAGAAATTCAGCATGGGGGGATGTTGAGCTGTCGTTTTGTCCAAATTTTTACGATTTTTATCAGATAATTTTGTGCTTGTACCTAGTATTTTAATCCTTTTTATCTTATTAAGTTGATGATTAGAGGCATTTAGAAACATTAATTATTAAATTATAAATTCTTGTTATTAATTAATTTGAAGGGTGTTTTGTGTAATAGTTTCATTAACAAATGCCTTCTTGGTGGTAGGTGAATAAGTCTAAGTGAAAAACTGCATTTAAGTACAGATTCATGCACGGGGGGCATAAACATATTCATGTACGGATTCACCCCATGCAAAAAGCAACATCTTGGACTCTATGACAAAGATTGAGAGCCATGTTCTTAACCCTTTGCCTAGTTTCAAGATGAAATTGTGCGCAGAACAGCGACTACACAATGTTATTTTTATGGGCCAACAACAGGAAGTACAGTGGGCTGGAATATGCAATGGGTCAGCAGTAGGAGTCATATTGGCAACAGGCTGAGACCTTGTTCAAGAAGGTGTGTACTTCGTGGTTGTGCCCCCAAAAATTTACTTGTTTATGCATCCAAGTTTTCTCATGAATCTGAAGAGAGTGGAGGGTTTGGCTGGTCTTATGAATGTGCGCCCAAGCATAACTGGGCCACTCTGATATCTAAAAAAAAATCTAGAGATAAGACGGTTCACTGGAGTGTACAAAAATGTTTTGAACAATGTTGGTGTAACTCTAATAGAAGGTCGTGGAAAGACTGTTGATCCACATACAATGGAAGTGGATGGGAAAATGTACTCGGCAAAGCATATACTTGTTTCTGTCGATGGATACCCATCTATTCCTAACATTCCTGGAAAAAAATTTGCAATCAATTCTGACATTGCTCTGGATTTACCTTCTCGACCAGACAAAATCGCTATAATTGGAGGTGGTTACATTGCTCTGGAACTTGCAAGTATCTTCAATGGATTAAACAGTGATGTTCATGTATTCATCCGCCAGACGGAAATAAAGGGACAGACAAAATGTCTGAAGTTAAAAGAGTTATCGATTTTGGTTTTCACGATATAGATAGATTGCTCCGACTTGTTCAAATTGCCAAGGACGCAATAAATGATTAAATCGATATAGTAACACCAACCCTCCTCAACTACCAGCATTAACACCACAGTGGCAACATCGCTCTTATCATCTGTAGCCACAATTACAACAACCACATGCAATGATTGAAGGCAGAGTTCAGTTCGATTTATTTTAGAGGCAAGGATAAGGCTTGTTGTATATTGTTTGAAGGATGCTTATCTTCCAAAACAACTCTTGGATAAACTGATGTTTATATACAATTAAGTAGAGAGGGCTCGTGTTACCAGTGTTCCTTTGTCCTTTTTTTCTTTTCGGGGGTCAAAGCATCACGGTTTTATCTCAGATACTAAGAAGATCAAGGCAAAAGAATCTGTTTGTGCCAAATATTGAAGGCCAAGGCTCTGGACAGGAGACTTTCGAAGGTGCTGGGATTGTAGAAAGCGTTGGAAGTGCAGTTACTGAGGTGAAAGCAGGGGATCACGTTATTGGAGGGACGAATGACAGACCAGCCTTATCGCAACACGGGTATCATCGTTTAAGCACCTTAGGCACAGAGCAGGGCCTCGTTGCGAACTGGTTACCTCATCGCAGAATTGCCAACAACGACCCATGAAGAAACGCGAGCACCCACGCTGTTTATTTCGTCAGGCTGCCAAGATCACATCACCAGTCCCACCATTCGCACCATTCATGAGGTTCCTCATGCGACAGTCCCTTAAGCGCAGAGGATGGGTTAGAGACTTTGGTGATAGCAGCATGCACACATGAGCAACGAAGGGATTAGGCAGATCACTCCCTTGAGCAAAGGGGCAATGACTCCTATATACGTTGGAACAGTTTGTTAAACAGAGTATTCAGCGATCCGTAATCAGACATCGAAGGTAATAACAGTCGTTGCAACAGCTGTCAGGGTTATTTGACTTCAAAGATGTCCTCAAGATGTCTACGCTGCAATTGAGAAGTATCAATGGCGGAGAAGGGTGAACTCCTGAGCAATTGAAGAATCATTGGGCATTAATTTGCTGATTAGAAGAGAATCACATTGGACACAGTCTTCGCGCAATAAGGAAGGGCGCCATTCATCATTCAGAGCGGAGACGAGACCCTGGCGAAGGAAACGTGATTCTTCAAGCTGACAGCCGACAATGTAGTTAACCCCCTACACGTTCACCGTGTCAGCCGTGATGTATTGAGCTTGGAGGTTGAAATTAAAAATCCATTGAGCGTGGAGGTTGTAATTCATTGAGGTTGGCTCATTAACGTAGGAGAATTTTAATTCCTTTATTGTTTTAATTCATTTATGTATTGGTTGCAAACGGGATACTACAAGGAAGCAATTGAAAAAATGGTAAAGGACGCCATCCAGAAGGAAATGGTCGAGGACAAGTCAGCCAAGCGTCCGCGCAGAACCATATCAGGGAAAGTGTTGGACAAACTTGCGTGCAGAACCATGTCGAGGCGGAGATATTTGTTTGAGGAGGATTGAACATGCCAAGAAGGTTCATTGATTAGTTTCGCAGGAGATTGAGGTTTAACAGGCGATGTGGAGCATTCAGAGGAGACGGGATCTTGACGTTGTTGTACTATATTGGAAGGAATTAATGTTTCTAATAGCGCTTGAGGTTAATCTGGAGCGCCTTTGTTTCGGGTAGCGTTTGTATATCATTTGAAACTACATCCTAGTTATTATTTTTTTAAAGAAAAGAGAGAGAGAGAGAGCAGAAGAAGACAAGAGGAAGGAGGCTTTAATGAGAATCTTGAGAAGATGGATAGTCTTGAAGAAATTTTGGAAAACAACGAGAAAATCCTTGATGAACTAGTGAGGATATATGGTCCTTTAAGCAGCCATACCTCCATAGACCAAAATGATAGTCAAAGCAGGAGACCATTCTCAAAAAGGGTCCATGTCATTCTACAGCAAAAGCAACGATGGGAGGTGAAGGAAGGACAAAGAAGAGGAGCTAAGCTCTTCACACTTGGCTCTGAATTGCAACAAACAAAATCAGTCATTGACCTTCATAAGTTCGAGGAATTAGACACATGTTTGTCTAAGGTGGGACAACCAGAATGGAACAAACTCAGTTGGGCTCTCAAGCCATCCATGCTTGCATTAATACAACCCAAACTTCGGGAACATCCTGATGAAGAAGTTAGGCTCACAGTTACTTCTTGTCTCAACAGAGTCATAGCTCTAACATCACCATTACTGCTCTACAATAATGATCTCATGACAGATATACTGATAGTAGAAGCCCTTCAAGGGTTGAATAATGCCATGATACCTGCCTTTCAGAAGCGGTGCAGAATGTTAAAACTCATGGTAGATATTCAGCTTTGGAACCTTTCTTCTGAATTTGGAATGCAACGACTTAATCTTTCATTTACTACAAAGATTTTACAGCAACATTGCATCAGCTCATCCAGATTGTGTCAAAAAAAACATGCAAAAGATTGTGACTCTATTCCTAGAAGGAGATGCTAACATCTGCAAGATATTAAGATCCAAATTGTTGACCATTTGGAGGAAGGAACCACAGGTATCACTAGTTGCCTATGATCTAATCGAGAAGTTGGTCAGGAAAAACATAAAATTGCTCAGAAGGGTGTTGACTAGGAAGGAGTTGAGAAGGATTGGTAGAGGAAGCAAGAACAAAATCTGCAACAAGAATGAACTAAGGACGAGAGGACTATGCTTTATTTGCAAGGGACCTTGGGCCCTTAACCATTCATGTCTAGGTGATAAGGAGGCAACAAGGGCAAAAAAGTCAGAGACTTCTTCAGATCATGGGGATTCATCCATAGTTGGGATCATCGGTTTTCTTTAGAGAACCTATGAAGGATCCAAGAAATCAGGTACATACTGTGAACAACAACACCATGCTTTTCAGAGAAAATTGCAGGACAAGTTGATGATGATCAGACAACTTGACAAAGTACATGGCAAAAGGAAGGAGGTAATTCCTCCTGATTATGTGATATTTGAGCCTATACATATTGTTAAATTTGGACAACTAGGTCCAAACTCCGGGTTGTGTTGCTCAGATGACGATCCCAATATTTTTATTGAATACCTCTTTCGGAGAGGTGTAAGATTGATCTAAAGATCATCTCAATCGGATGAGCATAACATGTACTTTGAATTTATTCCACTTATGTGCTAGGTCGGCCTTGAATATAATATAGACTTAAATGTCTTAAAGAGCGTGTCACACACCCCCAAAGATGCCTATATAATGGAGAGACTTGGAGTTCATTGTACACACATTGGATGGTGGATTTTCTTCTCTCTTGATGGCAATGGAGCTGCGTTCTTGGTGTTGCGTATTTGTGGAGTGTTCCTTGTTTGGGTTGTATTGGGGTTATATGTGACACGCTTGGTTGAATAACCTATTGAAGACTTTGCTGGTAGAAGCATCTTGTTGATCGTCGTAACGCCACCATTCATTATCTTTGTATTGACTTGTCTTCCATCAATCTATTGGTATGTTCTATCTGCTTCAGTATTTTGTGCCCTCACCTGAAATGGCATAGAACATGTTCAAAAATTAACATGGTATCAGAGGTTGGTGAAGACAAAGTTCAATTTGTGTTGAGAGCAATCACTCACACATCTGAAGGACTCGTTGGAGAGGTGAAATTATTTTCCCTAGCCGCAACAAGGAAAGATAAGACAACGTGGGTTTTTGAGGTCTGTTTTAGGGTTATCTTGAAGACCGAATTACTATGAGGGGAGGCCAAGGCAGCAAAGGCTGTTTCAGCCTACATAAATGTGTCTTGGGTGCAGTGGATAGCAGTGTATGCTGCTGTAGGTGGGCCGTAGTCCCTACCTCATCCCTAGAGACAGCGTGGACTGTCTTTGGCGTCGGCAGCAAGGCCTATGGTTTGACGTACAACGCAACAGCGAGGGTGTTTCACCGTAAAATGACGGATCTTGGAGGAGTGGAGATCATTCCCCTAGGAGAAGGGGACCAAGACGAAGGAAACTTGGACGAGATCTTCGGAAATTGGAGCCATCTACTTGTGGAATCTTTAACAAATGAACCCCATGAGGTAATCAGCAGTAAAAGTAATGGACTCGGCGAAGAATTTTCTGATTATTGACCCCGAAGATGTTGCCTTGGTTGATTTAGAAGACATTGTCGGCAAAGCTTCGCTTCCCATTAAAAAATGGCGTCAGCAGAAAGCAATTTGGAAAGGTTAACGGGCTCACAATTCTCCCGATGATAATCGACCAAAGGCTATGATTACGCCCATCGTCTGTGCAAACTTAGAGAAACAGAGAAATTCATAAAGCGGAAGGATCCGGGCCGCTGAGTTATCGTCGACCAAGCGAAGTCTGTGATCATGGCCTTCGCGGGGAGAATCAACGTGGATATCAAACTTTGCCTAACTAGCCATGCTAGCAACTCGATGATTGAATTCTCTGGAGATGAAGGATTCCAATTGCACCACGTACACCTTTTGACGGTCTGACTAGCAGACACAACGATTGACGGCATTAGCTTTGTACGTGGACTGTCGACTATTTGGAATAGAACAACAGGTTTCCTTGCTGGTTGCCCCCGTCGATTGCCGGAACAAAAGGCTCAATATGTGGCTGCAGACAGGAAAGTATGGCGATGACAAGCGAAGCACGATTGTGACGGTGTGGAGTCAGAGGCGATCTCTGCGCGAAAAAATGATGCTCGACGACTCTATCAACCTTTTGGAAATTCAAATGACGACTCATAAACAAGCGATCTATTATCTACAAATTAGACAGTTGTTGTCGTGGTTTTTTTTTTTTTGACTTAATAAGTTAATTGCGAGATCATTTATATATATATGGCACGTGGAGTTGCTCAATCCATTTGTATTTGTCTTCTGACCGACCTTGCAGAGTATACCACTTCCTGATTTTGGTTAAATGTTTTCACCCAGGTTCATGGTCCTGAATAAATGGTGAGAAAAGGAATATGGCAGTTGCTCAGTTTGAGCCAGCAGATGCTCGAAGGTGTTTTCCTTGCTGGGATGAACCGTCTTTACAAGAAAAAAAAAATCTGCAAATTAAACAAGCGATGTAGTCTCTTTGTTGTCCGAGATAAAACTTATTCAGACAAACAGCTAGAATGGTATCCAGACGGCTAATATTCCTGCAGTCATAGCTATTGCTGCTGCAGCTTCGGTTTCCAATATAAAAATGGCAAAAGCTGGTAATTTTGGAGATTCTGTCTACTGGAATTGTCAGTGCAAATGTGAAGTCCAATTATGTTGGAGAAATTGCTAGTATGAGAAGGCTTTATGACAACATTGCCGGTATGAGAAGGCTTTATGTCAGAATTGGTCAGAATCCTTTTACATAATGAGGAATGCCAGTCAGAAACAAATCAGCAACACACAGTTGTTGCAGCCTGAAACTGAGTCATTTAATGAGATGTTAGTTACTAGGTTTCTACACCTTCCACAGCAATTTGTGAACACAACCACAGAAAGGAAGTAAGAATGTAATCTTTGATTCTATGTCACTATCATTATGACAGTGACATAGACAGTCATATCTGTTTACAAAATTCATATAAGCAGCTTCAGGAGAGACAAAAAGCTCATGTGCAATAGTTTATGACAACTGAAGATGCTTTGATGGTGATGCAGGTTATGCACTCACTGCACGGGACAATGTTCAGAGAGCAGAAGGCCTGAGGCAGTTTGAGTATTGGTTGCAACATATATTTAGCTATGATGATAGAGATGGTCATATGAATTATGCGCAGTAGCTGTGATAAGTTGCAGACTATGTACAGGCAGTGAGAACAACATTCACTGAGGGAATTGATGGGCTGAGTGTAAAGCAGCGATATTCTCTGTGAGACCTGCCTGGTACATCAAGGACGGAGGCCATAGGGATAGGCATATGGAAATATATATAACCATGAAGTCTGATATCCTCTAATGGTTGTGATAAATAATGATATAGCATCACTGTAATTCATGATATGACATTATATGACACCTAACAAGATGTATGACAGATATGGCTATGATTCTTGAATGGCCTGTATAGTGGGTGAGTAAGATTTAGGCCCATGATTACAAATCCCCTTCCAAGTTGGTGTCTGGGATGCCCTCATTTAAAATAGATGTCTTCTCTCACAAGAGAAGCTGGCATTAAGAGGGAGAATACAACTGTATATGCTCTTGAGCTAAAATCATTGTTGAATGAAAGAAGACCCTCATGGCTCAAAGACATATGACTTCAAGGGGGAAATTCGGGAAGAAATCCAAGAAGCCATATAAATACAAGAGGTATCTAACTGCCATGAGTACAATATGAGCCAGAATTATTTGGGAAGCTGTAAAGCATCAAATTTGCAAGGATGCGAGGATGATGTCTGGGATATGGTTCCTAGACCATAGAACAAAGTTGTTGTCACCTCGATATAAGATCAAGCATGGATCTGATGGCAAAATGTGTTGCCTGAGACTTCTCTCGGAAGGCACTGATTATTATAGCACCTATAATCTATTATTTCCCTTGCTGATACGCAAGGACGGAAGCTTCATCAGATATATGGAAACACCGCTTTTTGACATGGTGCGGTAAAGGAAGAGGTGTATGTAGAGCAACCTTTGGGAATCAAAGTCCAGGATCGGGACACCCATGTCTGCAGGTTGAACAAAGCCCTCTATGGGCTGGAGCAAGCACCCAGATATTGGTACGAGAGGATAGATAGCTACCTAATGACGTTGGGCTTCACTCGTAGTAATGTTGATCCGAACCTTTACTTCAAGGTTGATAGAGAGAAGCCTCTCATTTTGTATGTGGACAACCTCTTCCTGACAGGTGTTGACCCTCTCATTTATCAGTGTAAGAGGGAGCTCGCTGCTGAGTTCGAGATAAAAGACCTAGGACTGATGCATAGGCCCAAAGGTCTGGTAGAGACCTGGCAAGATTTTCCTTTCTCAAGGAAAATACACTATGAAGCTTCTGATATGGTGGACTGTAAGTCCGTGTTGACACCGATGGAGCTCAACTTTAAGAAGTTGAGTGGCAGCGCTGCTGGGCCTGTGTTAGCAAATCCTACTAAGTATCGTCAACTCGTAGGGGCTCTGATGTTCTTAGTGAACACCCGTCCGAACATATGTTGTGCAGTGAACACTTTGAGACAACACATGGTTGATCATAACATTCACTGGGTTGGTGCCAAGAAACTCTTGAGATATCTCTGTGGCACGATAAACCATGGGCTAAGATACATTGTCGGCAGCATGACACTCCTTGGATATACTGATTTCGATTGGGCTAGCAGTGTGGTGGATCGTAAGAGCACATCTGAATGCTACTTCACAAGTAGATCTACTTCGAGCAGGACACGGAAGTCGGTAGCCTTGAGCACCATTGAGGTTGAATACATTGCAGCATGTATGACCCATTTTGAAGTCACTTGGTTGCGAAAGCTCTTCAGTGAGTTGTTCGAGCATGTGCTAGATGCCACCGTTATCCTTTGTGATAACCAAAGGGGGATTCATTTGTCATAGAATCTCGGGTTCCACGATTGATCCAAGCATGTTGATGGCTGGTACCACTTTATCCGGGATATGGTACAGCGAGGCGCCGTAAGGCTCGATCATATAGGAACTGATGAGCAGGTCGCCAATATTCTCACAATGCCCTTGGGGAAGGTCATGTTCCTAACCTTCCGTGAGAATCTTGGAATCATGGAACGACCCTATTCTGAGTGTCCTGTTGGACGATGAGCTCTAGGAGCTCCAAGGGGGTTTTGGGGACAGCTTTGGTGCTATAAGAAACCACAAGGCTAGGCTTGCCAAACCTAGTTGGTATGCTTCTACCCCACCGTGATGATATTGAGATGGTTTACCCCTCTCTCTGATCTGTGCCTCGTATGCATCCTACCCATGGAGTTTCAGACTCATGGGAAGAATCTCTCATTTGGCCAATGAGGTGGGAAATGTGAATAGAGACCATTGCAAGACCGATGGACGCATCAGAGATTGCCATACTCTCTATGACTAGGATGGAACGTGTCCAACCACTTGATCTGGGATCAAGTTTAGCGAGGTTTCGTACCTCCAATTGACTTCGAGTCAGTGAAACTAACTTCGAGTTAGTATATGACTCTCTTGATTCTTAGCGAGGTTTCGGACCTCCAACTAACTTCGGGTCAGTGAAACTAACTTCGGGTTAGTATATGACTCTCTTGAGTCCTAACAAGGTTTCGGACCCCCAACTGACTTCAGGTCAGGTAAACCAACTTCAGGTTGGTATGAGACTCTTTGTGAGTCCTATAGAGGTTTCAGACCTCTAGGCTGAATCTATAAGCCGGGTATGATGTCTTTGTGACTGACCCACTTCTGTTCTGAAATAAAGAGGTCAGCAAACCATGTTACAGCGGGATGACGCACGATGTTTGGATTGCACTAATGGACGGAGTTCTCCCTAGTTGAGAGGGAGTGTTAAATTTGGACAACTAGGTCCAAACTCCGAGTTGTGTTGCTCAGATGACGATCCCAATATTTTTATTGAATTCCTCTTTTGGAGAGGTGTAAGATTGATCTAAAGATCATCTCGATCGGATGAGCAGAACATGTACTTTGAATTTATTCCACTTATGTGCTAGGTCGGCCTTGAATATAATATAGACTTAAATGTCTTAAAGAGCATGTCACACACCCCCAAAGATGCATATATAATGGAGAGACTTGGAGTTCATTATACACACATTGGGTGGTGGATTTTCTTCTCTCTTGATGGCAATGGAGCTGCGTTCTTGGTGCTGCATATTTGTGGAGTGTTCCTTGTTTGGGTTGTACTGGGGTTATGTGTGACACGCTTGACTGAATAACCTATTGAAGACTTTGCTGGTAGAAGCATCATGCTGATCGTCGTAACGCCACTATTCATTATCTTTGTATTGACTTGTCTTTCATCGATCTATTGGTATGTTCTATCTGCTTCAGTATTTTGTGCCCTAATCTGAAATGGCATAGAACATGTTTAGAAATTAACACATATCCCGAAGAACATCCATAAAGCGTATGGGCAATCAGGTGTAGTACATCCATGTTTGACAAGGTGGGCAACTTATTCCCACATGTGGGGAAGGCTAGGAAGAAGACATTCAAGAAGAATCAAATGAGAAGCCAGTGGTAATAAACCAATATGATGATGAGCATGATCATGCATAGCAGCCTGACAAATCTAGTATGCAGGGTGAGCCATCTATGGAGGGTCAGCCAAAGGTTCAAGTTAAAGTTGTGGTCGTTGGGAATCCGGTGTAGACAAGTATAGATACATTCCACGGATCATCCTTTTCAAGACAGATCTGATGATGTTGAAGCAGAGAATCGAGACAGTCTAAGACATTGTCTTACAGGAGAACAAGAAAATTGAGGAGCTCATAGGAGTATGTGCCGAATCAACGACCAAGTTGTCTAGTATTGAGAAACGACTCAAGTTCCTCACAAGGCAACAAGAGGAGTACAATTGGGAGTTCCAGAGCAACCCTCTACATGAGTACATAGATAAGGCTTTCCACACTACCAGCTCACCTTTATACATTGGGAAGAGCGTGGCAGAGTTCTCCAAATGCATCATGTTGGGTGAGTAAGTGGAGCAGCATGAATTGAGCATCGAGCAACATCAACATAGTAGATTCGCAGATATTCATCCTTCCCAAGGAATGGATTGGCGAGAGATTATGAATTGGTACTCTATTGATGGGTTGATTCCTAGGGGAATACTCACAGCCAAGGGCATATTGTAGCTTGGGCCCTTTAGCACAGGCAGTGATGGAGGGTTGAGGTGGTATCATAACCCACAGGTCCCAGGACTTAGGTGGCATTGGGATCCAGAAGAATCCATTGGGGGCAGGATTGGACAGAGAATTGTTTGGGATCCAGGTAAATCTATCGAGGGAAGGATTGGTCGGAGGATTGTTTGGGATCCATTCAGGACCATTCAGCATGGAGGAATGGAATAACACATTGGGTTGTATGGGATCCTGGTATCAATGTGCAGATGCTTCTGTTGTGGATAGCAGTGGATTGCTTAAGGGCAAGCAATCTTTGGGCGAGAGGATTTGTAATATTTCTTTTTTTATATGGTCAAAGAGGCAGAAACTACCCATGGTATCTGCCCACAGTTTTCCCCTTTGTTTTCGAGGGAAAATAATAAAATAAGGCTTCTAGAAAATCCATCAAGCGTATAAATGGGGGTAGGAGCTAGGCATTGAGGGCATTCAGGTTTATCTATCTTATTGTGTCTTGGTTGAGAACTTGGCGTGGCCAATTCTAGCATTGATCTCGGGACGAAAACCTCGAGGTGAATTTTTCTGGTGGATCCATCCAGGGTCTACGATTGAGCTTAAGTGTCTTAGATCAATCTTGGTTTTTTGTTTTAATGAGCAGTTGTGTGTGTCGTTTGCAGGAGCTCCAGTCTTATTGTATGGGCATGTATTTTGTTTTCAGTTAATAATATAAATAAAGTGTTTCAGTTCCAGATCCCATTGTGTTCAGTGTTTTTATTGCAATTATTTTTAGTTATAACACCTAGATGTGCCAGATCAGTTGATTATTGCGTTGTTTGGGATATTATAGTTTCCATAAGGAGCCTTCAGGAGCCTTCATCCTATTGCTATTGAGCCTATGAATTCAAAGTGGTTGTTTCCCCATTTAAATGAATTTATCATTGTGGTATTTCAAAGAAAAGGTCTATGGATGTACTTACTAAGGCCACTTCTTGCAAAATATGATTATAGTTATGGCCTCATATGTTTGATGCAAGAGAGAGCTCTTATGTTGATCATTCTTTATTTCAAGCATGATCCAATTCATCATACCAAGGATAACAAAGGTGCTAAGAAAATCCAGGATACCTGCAAAATTCTCTTTGAAATGGTAAACCAACTTGAAACTAAACTCTGCAGCCTCTAAATGGGTGACTACGACCTAATTGAGGGGTATATTGCAATGTAGGTTAACATTATTTAAATAGAATGAAAACGAAAATCAAATCCAAAACTTGTAATTTATTATTTTAAATAGTCCCTCTCCAGCATTCAAATCCTTTCCTCTTATATATTCTACAGCGTTTCTTTATCTGTCAATGATCCTATAACTCCTACACTTGAGGGGATTTTCTCTAATCTCATTCAGCATGAAATTACTTAGGCCAATATGGGTGAATTAGCCACCCAAGATCAAGCCCATCCAAAGGCTATCTGAACCCCACTAAGTCTAACTTGTGTAAGGGGAATAATCAAAATTCTTTAAGAAGAAATAGTGATGTGTGGTTACTGTCCTAAGAATGGCCATCTCTTCAAGCCTTTCCTTGCATGTCTTCAAAAAATTGAAGAATTGAAATATTTACAGTAGACACTATTACCCATTATTTTAGTGTGACATGGATTAGATTTGGGAAACCTAGAGCTATTAGGGACTACCACATACTTTCAACATCAAAGGGAAAAGCAATAGCCAAGGCACTTTCTACCTCACTAAAACCTCGACTCTTTTTGGTGTCCTTGTAGAGGAGGATTGTAAAGATGATTGTATTGTTGATTTGGGGTAGCATTGGATGTGCTCCAAGTCTCAAATTTTGTGGCGAGGCTTAGACACATGTATTCTAAATAACCCAAAAGTGTTTGGTGAAATTCCACTCAGATTATATTCTATAGAAATTATTAATTATTTTTAAAGGGACCCTAAGTCAAAACTTAGGAAAATAAAATAATTAAAGAGTATTAATAGAATGTAAGTGAGAATGATCTAGAATAAACGGATCAAGTCAAAAGTTAATCTTTGTCGATGATTAGAGATATAATCTAGGTCGTTGAATCCTCAACGAGAAGATTATAAGGAGGAATTGAAGGGTCATTTGGAAAATACATTCGTGGAGACACAGAGGATCTAGAGATAGGATTTTTCTGACAGAGCAAGTGCTCGGACGAAAATCAGATCTAAGTGATCCTTTATTGTAGTGAGGGGCAGTATTTCCAGTTGGAAGGTTTCCTAAGCCGGAGAGTACATAGCAACAGAGACAGAGAGAGCCACAGCTTCAGCGCAGAGCCATTGACGTAGTGCCTATGCAGTCACTGCGCAGAGCTAGAGGGAGAATCGTTTTCCTGCAAAGGAGAATAGCAGAGCCAGTGTCAGACCCCAGAGAGATTTTCTAGAGGCTCAATTTCCAGCTAGCAGTGAGACCAACGCAGAGGCAGAAGGGCAGCAGATTTATGATGCAGTCACTGCACAGAGGCAGTGCAGGGCAGTCCAGCCTTGGTGCAGATCGGTGCCAATTTCCCGTGGAGGAGTGAGGTTTGTCTCACGAGATCTCTTCTGTCAGTTTCTCTGTATGATTTGACAGTCTCGTCAATCATAGATTTGTACTCGGAATTAATGCATAATAACATAAACCCTCATATCTGTTGCACCGGTTTTCTCGCATTGGGTTTTTCAGGGGATATTAGTCCAAAAATAATTGTGTCAGATGGTTGTGTGATCTATGTGTGTTCAGATTTGTTTCTGCACTTGTATTTCTTCCGTAGTTTAATTGTGTAGGCTGTAGTGAATGGATTTCGATATTTTCTTGTAGAACACAGTAAATAATTTGTTGAGTAAAATAAGAAATAGAAGATTTTCCATCAATTGTTGCAGTAGGATTCCGTGTAATACGAATTTTCACATGGTATCAGAGCTTGTTTAAGCTAAAAGTGCAGGCGAGACAAAGAACAGATCCAACAGATCCAGCATTAAAGCAACAGCTGGGGATCAAAGCGATGTGTAAGCAACAGATCGATCTCCCAGTTGATTGCGCAGTCCAAGCCAAGAGGGCTAGACCAGCAGGAAAATCTCTCTTTGAGTGATCAAAATCTAGATTGGGGCAAAAATTTGCTAAAAATTCAAAGGGCTCAAAATCACTTCAAACCAGAACGACCGAATAGGACTCATCGCCAGGAACCCGTCGCACTTCGTTTCATCAAAAACCGACTCTGTATGTGAAAGTTAGAGCCTGTTGTTCATCGTACCAAACAGACGAAATTTTTAAAAGGGGTCAAACAGGGTCAAAGGTTTAGGTTTTCCTCCAGCCAATGAGGTATTGGCACTTGTCGAATGGTGAGTGGCCCGAATTTCTAGGCACATGGCACAATTTTATTTGGTTTTTGATGAACCAATGGGGAGTCAACATGTGGCTAGCCTGAAGGCTGCCACGTGCCCCTCCCAAAGGCCGAAATTTTTATTAAGTTTCAAAGGTCGAATTCATATTGTGTAATGGGGAAAAATTATACTGGCGGAAGGGCAGAGGTCGGGGTCGAACCCGCGACCTCCCCCACACTAACTAACACGCATACCGCCACACCTGCGCATTAGGTCTTGACTCTTAACCCATATGGCAACGCGTAACTATTTGTGTTTTAAAATGTGTATGGGCGGAGGCAAAAAGGGGCCAGCCCACAGTACCACAAAACCATGGCCCGTGACCCATGGCAGAGGCCAATGCTAATTGGCGCGGAGTTAAGTTTTAAAATGGTTTTAATTAAATCTTAAACCATGGTTATGTGCGCTTAATCTAAATTCTAATTCGGTTTTGTAAAACGCGCTCAATTAGCGCTAAACCAATTTTAAACTGCACTTAAATTTAATTAAACCACCGTTTAATTCGGCGGCCAATTTGGCGGGTCTACCAATTTCGGCGCCAGCTCCAAATTTGGCGGTGTTAACTAGAGTTGTTCGAGTTTTAGTGGAGTTTTTCTAGGAAATATTGAGGAAGCCATAACTTTGGCATATTTTGACCAATTTTGGCTAAAGAAGAGTCATTCCTAGATGATTTGGATGATCTGAGCATGATGGTGCAAGTTGCAGAAACGTTGGAGCACTTCTATAAGTGAGCTTGCCACTTTGAAGATTAAAGAAGCCCAGGGCCACTGTCGAGCTGCCATTTTGTCCAAATTTTTACGGTTTTTATCAGATAATTTTGTGCTCGTACCTAGTATTTTAATCATTTTTATCTTATTAAGTTGATGATTAGAGGCATTTAGAAACATTAATTATTAAATTATAAATTCTTGTTATTAATTAACAAATGCCTTCTTGGTGGCAGGTGAATAAGTCTAAGTGAAAAACTGCATTTAAGTATAGATTCATGCACGGGGGCAAAATCATGTTCATGTACAGATTCACCCCATGCAAGAAGCAGCATGTTGGACTCTATGACAAAGATTGAGAGCCATGTTCTAAACCCTTTGCCTAGTTTCAAGATGAGGTTGTGCGCAGAACAACAACTACACAATGTTATTTTTATGAGCCAACAATAGGAAGCACAGTGGGCTGGAATATGCAATGGATCAACAGCAGGAGTCATATTGGCAGCAGGTTGTGACCTTGTTCAAGAAGGTGTGTACTTCGTGGTTGTGTCCCCAAAAATTTACTTGTTTATGCATCCAAGTTTTCTCATGAATTTGAAGAGAGTGGAGGGTTTGGTTGGTCTTATGAATGTGTGCCTAAGCATGACTGGGCCACTCTGATATCTAATAAAAATGCAGAGATAAGACAGTTGACTGGAGTGTACAAAAATGTTTTGAACAATGTTGGTGTAACTCTAATAGAAGGTCGTGGAAAGACTGTTGATCCACATACAGTGGAAGTGGATGGGAAATTGTACTCGGCAAAGCATATACTTGTTTCTGTCGGTGGATGCCCATCTATTCCTAACATTCCTGGAAAAGAATTTGTAATCAATTCTGACATTGCTCTGGATTTACCTTCTCGACCAGACAAAATCACTATAATTGGAGGTGGTTACATTGCTTTGGAATTTGCAAGTATCTTCAATGGATTAAACAGTGATGTTCATGTAGTCATCCGCCAGATGGAAATAAAGGGACAGACAAAATGTCTGAAGTTAAAAGAGTTATCGATTTCGGCTTTCACGATATAGATAGATTGCTCCGACTTGTTCAAATTGCCAAGGATGCAATAAATGATTAAATCGATATAGTAACACCAACCCTCCTCAACTACCAGCATCAACACCACAGTGGCAACATCGCTCTTATCATCCATAGCCACAATTACAACAACCACAAGCACCGATTGAAGGCAGAGTTCAGTTCGATTTATTTTAGAGACAAGGATAAGGCTTGCTATATATTGTCTGAAGGATGCTTATCTTCCACAACGGCTCTTGGATAAACTGATGTTTATATACAATTAGGTAGAGAGGGCTCGTGTTACCAGTGTTCCTTTGTCATTTTTTCTTTCCAGGGGTCAAAGCATCAAGGTTTTATCTCAGATACTAAGAAGATCAAGGCAAAAGAATTTGTTTGTGCCAAATATTGAAGGCCAACACTCTGGACAAGAGACTTTCGAAGGTGTTGGGATTGTAGAAATCGTTGGAACTGCAGTTACGGAGGTGAAAACAGGGGATCGCGTTATTCCGGCATACATGGAAGATTGCAAAGAATGCGAGCATTTTCATCGAGGAAAGGATGATGACGGATTGGAGCTTTCCAGTTATGCGCCAGCAACACCATGAAGTTAAATTATGTCTAGAAGTTGGGATCGACCCAACTCAAACTTGAATTGGGAAGAAAATCTTCTTGTTCCGATTTTTGCTCAAATTGTATTAACTAAAAATCCTAAGTTCTGTGTAACCATCGATCCATTTAATTAGAGCCACACCGCTGCTATAAAAGGGAGAAGTTGCGCACTAGTAGGGAGTGTAATAGAGATAGAGAATTGTTGTGTGTAAAACTAGAATCATTGTGCATGTGACTGGTGTAAATCGATTTCCAGATGTTGTCTTAAATATACACGATCGCCTTCAAGTCGTGAGCAGAAGCATTTGTGCCATGAATCATTTCGAATTTCGTTTTTGATGTTTTAAAGCTTTCCTCCATTACAGTAATTCGACTTACTCTAGGCATGGGAGGGCCCACCACTTTTGGAGCTAAGCTTGATCAATAGCATATGATAATTAGATGTGCGAGATTTTATGGCATAAGTTTCCTATTTGTGTGTGAATTTGTAGTAGGTACTATTCCATTTCGAGCATTTTTGTCGTCGTTGTACTGTGCAAATAAATGGACTAAAAACTTATCGTAAACTCGGATTCATTACATAATTTGTGCTTGAGTTGTAATATAAAGTTATAATCTATTCCTCTTGTTAAAATCGAATGTAATGGGAGCATTCATGATATAGGAATACAATGATTTTTGAATTTGAGTATGGAATTAGAACAAATTTTAATACTTTGAATTTGAGTATGTTAATACTGCCCATTTAGAGTATTCAAGGTTTACATTACCTAATTTCTTTGAACATTGGCAGGATTTAATGCTCATTTGATTTCTTTATGCATCTCGGGACTTCGCTTAGTAATTAGATTTCTTTTAATTAGAATTTCTCTTATTTTTCATAGTATAATCATTTCTTTATAAGAGCAAGTTTGAGTGCGGCTTTGATTGTGCAGGTAGAGATATCAAGTCTAATGCAGCGTGATTTAGTTTTCATTATTGAGTTACATGATTTTTAAGAGTAAGCTTGTTTTTGAATAATTCATTTCATCTAGATTAAAATCTTTGAATTGAAGGGTTCTCAATTGATTATTTGCAATACGATTTTTAATAAGATCTTTTAAGTGTTATTGCACATGAAGCTAAGTGGGTTTTCTTCTAGCGATAGTTAGAACTGTCCTTTGTTAATTTGAATCTTGAATTTGTTATCAAGAGTAGTTCTAGTTAGTCTAAGGTGTGAGGTTGTCATTAGAATAATATGTGTCATTTTTGCTTATTTCAAGTTTTAGTTTCAAGTGTTAGTTTCAAGTTAATGAAAGGAGCAAATAGATTAGGGTTTTCAAGATATCATAGCAGATTTAAAATGTAAAGTTATGAGGTTATTCGGCTACCGTGTGAGAGTGTTATATGATTGAGGATTGCTTTGCATCTCTTTTAGTTTCATTGTAGTATGGAGTTTGTAGTGAATGCTAGATATAGTTTAAAGTACAAATTCCTCTCAAGTGCAGAACCGATTGACTAAATAGGAACCTTAAATTACTTTTAGAAATTGAGCAAAATCAATAATCAAATTCAATTTCTAAAAGTAATTTAAGGTTCCTATTTAGTCAATCGGTTCTGCACTTAAGAGGAATTTGTACTTTAAACTATATCTAGCATTCACTACAAACTCCATATTGCAATGAAACTAAATCAAATGTGTGTCTCATTCCAGTACCTAGTTTATCATTACAAAGAAATATTTATACTCTGACCATTAAACTGAGCCAAGACGTAGTACAACTTGCGTTTACGACTCCCGGATTGACAATTAATATTGAGAGGTTTAATCCAACAATTAAAACCCCCAACATTTTGGCGTCGTTGTCGGGGAGTTGTATTTTGGTTCAGGTAAAATTATTATTGCAAAGTTTCATGGGTATTGCAGGACGTCAGAGGGCGGAGAGTGTACAGTAAGACGTGAATGAAGAGCCACGCATCCACTTTTGTGGGGTTGCTCCAAATTCTGCCCGTTGTTGCATATCTTTGAACTTTATTTTCCTTTTCTTTATGCGTGAAAGTAGAAGTAGGCCTTAAGAATATTCTGAAATATTTTATGAGACATTTAATTTCCGAATTGTTTTGCTTTCAATAGATTAAATATTGCTTTGATTCAACATTTTCCCCAACACGTCGTTCCCTTCCTTTTATGCAAATTTATTTTTTATGCAAGTGTGGTGAGCTTTATTTCAGCCAATAGCTTTTGAAATTCATTTATCTTCAGAATCCAATCTTCAACGTTATATCATTTTTGGGGTGCTGTAAGAACCCTTGTGTACTAATTCATGTGATGACAAAAAGTACCAGTTGGCTTGTTGAGAACAAGAAAATGGTATTTTGAGGAATCATTCAATGAGGAGTTTTTATATTGTTACAAAGACAGACAACTCATCCAATGAGGAATTAACAGGAGTAGAATTTTAACACCTTGCTTGAACATAAATTCAATATTATTAAATCTTTGATTTCGAAATTGGATGATTTGCAGAAACAAGAGAAGGATGAAGAACCACTGCTTATCGTTTGTGCCAACTGTAGAAAGAAGCACTTCCTTGGAAAGAGACCACTTAGCGGTCTGGAAGTTTGCAAAATTTGCGAGGATGGTCATGCAACCGAACATTGCCCATCACTGCCACGATTACGAAAGGTACTCGGGGAATCAAGTAAGGAATCGAATCAACCGCCAGGTATAACTCAAAACCCAACACCATTTGATACTTGGAATAATGATTATTCTCCTGAGCAAGTTCCTCTGCATGTCTATAATCCTGTAGTTTCATGGCAAACTTTTAAACCTCCTCCAATTTAATATCCTACTTCATGGACGCAGTGGCCCTCGCCTTGGTCCTTATCCTCGAGCTAGATATCTCCATGGCCTCGAGAATCATTTGGATCCTTCTCTCTAGGGCAATCTCCCATGCAAATTCAATCATATGAGCACCAACAACAACCATAATTTCTTTCCAATGGACCATTAAGTTATCCTCCTTCATGGTCCCAGCCGCATGTGCAACCTTACCCTAACCCTAATCCATACCCTAGTCCTAGTCCAAACCCTAATTCGCACACTAACCCTAATCCACACTCTAAACCTAACCCTAATTCTGATTTAAAACCTAGACCTAACCCTAGTCCAAAGCCTAATCCCAATCCAAATCCAAACCTTAGTCCAAGCATTAACCAAAACCCTAGCCCAAACCACATCCTAAACCCTAATCTAAACCATCAGGTTGCACAATAGTTTGAACACCTATTCTTTTTGTCGATTCCCCTATTGAACAAAATGTTACACCTTCCATGTTGGAAAAGGGAATGAATCTGGAAACTTCCCCGATTACCGTAGAACATTCACCTCAGGAAGATGTAATTCAAAGACCACCAGAGGAGCAATCTTTCATTGGAACTTGTTCTAAAAATGTTGTTGAAATTCAAATCCCTAGAATCTCTCTCAACCATTCTTGTCAATTTGAAAATCAAATATTTGAGCCTAAACTTGAGGGATTTATCTTTTGTCTTTCACCAGATTCTTTGTGCCTCCAGGAGAGTGATTATCAAACTGTGGAAGACTTGCATCAGTTGGAGAATCATAAATATGTGGATTCCATTGTATCTTGGTTTCGAGCAGTCATCCAGCAATCTTATTTCTTCAGCGTTTGGAAACTCTTGGTACCATATCAATTGAAGCAACTGGTTTCTCATGCCTTCGTATGTCTTGAAGTCTATTCTTTAAAACTAATATGAGTATAATCAGCATTTTGTTACGCATATGGCTTCATTGGAAGTACTCCTATACTTAAAAAGGAGTCTTTCGCCTCTTAGGGTAAAATAGGGGAGGAGAATAAATAAATAAAGTTGTTATAATGCTATTAGGGTTTTGATTTTTAAATCATGGTTGTTAAAACTACTTTTGATCCACATTAGTTGTTAACACACACGTTTGTGACAAATCTTGTTGAGTACAATTCTAATACCTTATGATTTTGCAAAAGTAACCATGATTAATCACTCTAATAAGTTTTCGTCTAGGATATATATTTTCAGTTTCCCTTAAAAGGTACTATTGGAAAACCCCCTATGGTGGACCACTCTTGTAAAGATCATAATGAGCTATTCGAGAGAACACTAGCATTCTTAACTCAAAGAATCTTTCATTCATTATTTGGGATATTTTTTTAATAAGTCTTCAGGGTAGAGGAATTAGCCAGCAATGATTAGTCATTAAAAACTTTTCACGCCATCCTGTACTCTTAAGGAGTAGATTTGTCTCCCCACTTATTAAGTAACCTTTAAGGTTAATCATAATCAGAGCTTACAAAGATTTAGGGAAGGATAGGAGGTCTCGTGATGAGCCGACCTACCACGATCATGAGGCCTAAAATGCATGACATTACTGCTACTTGTCACCAAGCCAGAGAGTAATGGCTTTCAGCCAAAAAGCTGGAAGACAAGAGATCTCATCACGAGTCGGCCTGTTCATCCATGTTACTTCTTGTGAGTGGCACTGCCATCAACTGGTTACCAAGCCAGGACAGTGGCCTTCATCTAAAGAGTCAAATAAGCTAACTCTGAATCTGTATCTAGTAAGTGGGACACAGACATTTCGCGGGGTTAAAAGACATCCCTGCCGAGGTCATAGACACCTCTGGCAGCAGGGCCATGTCTGTGGTATTAAAGTTAACTGCATGCTATGATTTGCTTGGTTATCCTTCTCTTTCCCTAAGACTCATCCTATTTTTGGACAATGATTTTAAGACGATTCGAACATGGTACTTTGAGTTCTATCTTTCAAAAATCATGAATCTTTAATGGAGTGGTACCCTTAGTGGATGTAATTATTTGCACTAATCAAGAAGAAATTCAAGTTTTCATGTAGATGACAACGAAATTTAGAGTGTTCAATAAAGAGATTGTTGATTGGTCCAGGGAAGTGTCATAATGCTCTTTTTCCTTTCCTGGTACCATAACTTTAATTTCTATGGTATTTGAAGTGACGAAATACTCAATGATGACTATTCACAAGGTGTTGGTTGCTATCAATGTGTATTGATTGTAATTGCCTCTAAATATGTGATGCATAACCTAGGTACAAGATTATTATAGTAGGTGTAGGAATATGGTGTTAGTATTTTTGAAATTGCACCTCTTCAGTGGAATTTGATTCTTATCATAAGACTTTGGGCAAAAACAAAATATGGAATTCATTTGGGACAAGGTAACAGGTATGTGCAACACTCTTTTCTCCATAATGTCTACTTTCGGTACCTGATCTTATTTTATCATTTCACGTGGTTTTAACTAGTAATGTAAGAGTAATGTTGCAGGGTAATGAATGCATTACAATATCAGGCATCTTCATCCTTGCTAAAATCTTTGCTTATGTTTTCCCTACCTTATTTCATAATCTTATAGTTTTGGCTTGCACGAGGACGTGCAAGAAATTCAGCGTGGAGGGATGTTGAGCTGTCGTTTTGTCCAAATTTTTACAATTTTTATCAGATAATTTTGTGCTTGTACCTAGTATTTTAATCCTTTTTATCTTATTAAGTTGATGATTCGAGACATTTAGAAACATTAACTATTAAATTATAAATTCATGTTATTAATTAATTTGAAGGGTGATTTGTGTAATAGTTTCATTAACAAATGCCTTCTTGGTGGCAGGTGAATAAGTCTAACTGCAAAACTGCATTTAAGTACAGATTCATGCACGGGGGCAGAAACATATTCATGTACGGGTTCACCCCATGCAAAAAGTAGCATCTTGGACTCTATGACAAAGATTGAGAGCCATGTTCTTAACCCTTTGCCTAGTTTCAAGATGAGGTTGTGCGCAGAACAACAACTACACAGTGTTATTTTTATGGGCCAGCAACAGGAAGCATAGTGGGCTGGAATATGCAATGGGTCAGCAGTAGGAGTCATATTGGCAACAAGTTGTGACCTTGTTCAAGAAGGTGTGTACTTCGTGGTTGTGCCCCCAAAAATTTACTTGTTTATGCATCCAAGTTTTCTCATGAATCTGAAGAGAGTGGAGGGTTTGGCTGGTCTTATGAATGTGTGCCCAAGCATAACTGGGCCACTCTGGTATCTAAAAAAAATGTAGAGATAAGACGATTCACTGGAGTGTACAAAAATGTTTTGAACAATGTTGGTGTAACTCTAACAGAAGGTCATGGAAAGACTGTTGATCCACATACAATGAAAGTGGATGGGAAAATGTACTCGGCAAAGCATATACTTGTTTCTGTCGATGGACGCCCATCTATTCCTAACATTCTTGGAAAAGAATTTGCAATCAATTCTGACATTGCTCTGGATTTACCTTCTCGACCAGACAAAATCGCTATAATTGGAGGTGGTTACATTGCTCTGGAACTTGCAAGTATCTTCAATGGATTAAACAGTGATGTTCATGTATTCATCCTCCAGACAGAAATAAAGGGACAAACAAAATGTCTGAAGTTAAAAGAGTTATCGATTTTGGTTTTCACGATATAGATAGATTGCTCCGACTTGTTCAAATTGCCAAGGACGTAATAAATGATTAAATCGATATAGTAACTCCAACCCTCCTCAACTACCAACATCAACACCACAGTGGCAACATCGCTCTTATCATCTGTAGCCACAATTACGACAACCACAAGCAACGATTGAAGGCAAAGTTCAGTTCGATTTATTTTAGAGACAAGGATAAGGCTTGTTGTATATTGTCTGAAGGATGCTTATCTTCCACAACGGCTCTTGGATAAACTGATGTTTATATACAATTGAGTAGAGAGGGCTCGTGTTACCAGTTTTCCTTTGTCCTTTTTTTCTTTTCGGGGGTCAAAGCATCAAGGTTTTATCTCAGATACTAAGAAGATCAAAGCAAAAGAATCTGTTTGTGCCAAATATTGAAGGCTAAGGCTCTGGACAGGAGACTTTCGAAGGTGTTGGGATTGTAGAAAGCGTTGGACGTGCAGTTACGGAGGTGAAAGCAGGGGATCACATTATTGGAGGGGCGAATGACAGACCAACCTTATCGCAACACGGGTTTCATCGTTTAAGCACCTTAGGCACAGATTGGAGCTTTCTAGTTATGCGCCAACAACACCATGAAGTTAAATTATGTCTAGAAGTCGGGATCGACCCAACTCAAACTTGAATTGGGAAGAAAGTCTTCTTGTTCCGATTTTTGCTCAAATTGTATTAACTAAAAATCCTAAATCTATGTTCTGTGTAACCATCGATCCATTTAATTAGAGCCACACCACTACTATAAAAGGGAGAAGCTGCACACTAGTAGGGAATGTAATAGAGATAGGGAATGGTTGTGTGTAAAACTAGAATCGTTGTGCCTGTGACTGGGGTAAATCGATTTCCAGATGTTGTCTTAAATATACACGATCGTCTTCAAGTCGTGAGCAGAAGCATTTGTGCCATGATTCATTTCGAATTTTGTCTTTGATGTTTTAAAGCTTTCCTCCATTGCAGTAATTCGGCTTAATCCAGGCGTGGGAGGGACCACCACCTCTGGAGCTAAGCTTGATCAATAGCATATGATAATTAGATGTGCGTGATTTTATAACATAAGTTTCCTGTTTCTGTATGAATTTGTGGTAGGTATTGTTCCATTTCAAGCATTTTTGTTATCATTGTATTGTGCAAATAAATGGACTACAAACTTATCGTAAACTCGGATTCATTACATAATCTGTGCTTGAGTTGTAATATAAAGTTATACTCTATTCCTCTTGTTAAAATCGAATGTAATGGGAGCATTCACGATATAGGAAAACAAAGAATTCTGAATTTGAGTATGGAATTAGAACAAATTTTAATACTTTGAATTTGAGTATGTTAACACTGCCCATTTAGAGTATTCAAGGTTTGCATTACCTAATTTCTTTGAACGTTGGCAGGATTTAATGCTCATTTGATTTGTTTATGTATCCCGGGACTTCGCTTAGTAATTAGGTTTCTTTTAATTAGAATTTATCTTATTTTTCATAGTATAATCATTTCTTTATAAGAGCAAGTCTAAGTGCGGATTTGATTGTGCAGGTAGAGATATCAAGTCTAATGCAGCATGATTTAGTTTTCAGTATTGAGTTACATGATTTTGAAGAGTAAGCTTGTTTTTGAATAATTCATTTCATCTAGATTAAAATCTTTGAATTGAAGGTTTCTCAATTGATTATTTGCAAAACGATTTTTAATAAGATCTTTTAAGTGTTATTTTACATGAAGCTAAGTGGGTTTTCTTCTAGCAATAGTTAGAACTGTCCTTTGTTAATTTGAATCTTGAATTTTTTATCAAGAGTAGTTCTAGTTAGTCTAAGGTGTGAGGTTGTCATTAGAATAATGTGTGTCATTTTTGCTTATCTCAACTTTTAGTTTCAAGATAGTGAAAGGAGCAAATAGATTAGGGTTTTCAAGATATCATAGGAGATTTTAAAAGTAAAGTTTTGAGGTTTTTCAGCTACCGTGCGAGAGTGTTATATGATTGAGGATTGCTTTGTATCTCTTTTAGTTTCATTGCAGTATGGAGTTTGTAGTGAATGCTAGATATAGTTTAACGTACAAATTCTTCTTAAGTGCAGAACCGATTGACTAAATAGGAATCTTAAATTACTTTTAGAAATTGAATTTGATTATTGATTTTGCCTCGTCAACTAGTGAGATTTCTTTCTATTTCAGAAGATTGAATTTAACTATCAAGATTGCAAGAAGCTTGAATATGATGGCTTGATAGAATTAGTTAAGTAGGTCCCCTTTTCAAGATTGTTTATCTGCCATCAAATGTGTGTTTCATTCCAGTACGTAGTTTATCATTACAAAGGAATATTTATACTCTGAACATTAAGCTGAGCCAAGACGCAGTACAACTCGCATTTACGACTCCCGAATTGACAATTAATATTGAGAGGTTTAATCCGACAATTAAAACCCCCAACAACCACCAGGAGAGGGGGTCATGCCTAGTTCACTTGAAGACCATTTTTAGAGCTTGAAGAGTCTATTTTGAGGTTTTTGGGTCTCCTGAATCCAATGGAGAAGGTTGCAAAGCCATTGGAGCACTGTAGGTGCATGTAATCAGAGAATTGACCATTAATCCAAAGACGGCCTAGCTAGTTGAGGCAAATTCCTAGGAGGGGTGAACTTCGTTATCAACAATTGTGTAATGTCTTTGTTGTGTTTTATTTCTCTGCAATTTACTTGTTGTACATGTGTTTTTAACAGCTAATTAACTCATGAATTGCTCATAAAAGACACAAAACTTGACACATAAACCCTTTCACAATTGGTTAATTTGAGGCAATCCTAAACACATTTATTTTATACTGATGAGGGAGCTAGCACAGCAAAACTAGTTTTCCAATATTCAAATCACTAAGTGAGCCGACAGAGAGGTAGGATTGTTTCAGATTGTTGTTTTTCCGAGGCAGAGGGACCAACGTAGCAGATTTACGCAGATCAGTAGCTGGAAGGACGTAGTTGACTTCGCAGCAGTGATTGTTGGTGCAGAGCGTCAAAAAGCGTAGCTAAAACACAGATTTGGGGATTTTCTAACCTCAGTGAGTTTCTGGCCCGAGAAACTCAGATTCCCCGTGCAGTAGCAGCAAATTGTGTCGCTTGCTCCATCAGGAGTGCGTAAATCCAGCTGCGTAGAGGGTGAGAGGCAGCAGATCGATGTACTTGGGTGAAATGGCCACCAACGAATTGCGTGATCAGGATCGGTTGGAGGGTGCCTCCAACTATGTAATATGGAAGGCAAGGATCTACTTCCTTCTAGATGAGCATGACGTCAAGCACTTTATCGATAGTGCTCAGGCTGAACCAGTGGATGCAGCGCCATTACGGACCTTCAAGAAGAATACGGCTAAAGCTAAGCAGTTGATCCTCGATGGAGTGAGGAATCACATTCTTTCACGCGTCTTAGCCAAAGGAACAGCTAAGGAGATGTGGGATGCGTTGGCAACACTGTATGAGGGGTCTTTCGAGTAGCAGAAGATGTTTCTGGAGGAGAAAATGCGGACCACCAGGATGTAGAAGGGAAAGCGTATTGATCCATTCCTGTCTAGACTTCAGGAAAACCGAGATCAGTTGGCAGTCATAGGAGTCGCTCATAAGGCCACAGAGATGGTCAGACTAGCCCTCGACTTATTGTCCAAGGAATACCAAGTTTTTGTCCAAAGCATCCTGGGCAGAGAAAACTTGTCGGACTGGGAGTCAATGTGGGCAGCTCTTCAGCGAGAAGAGATGTGGAGAGACTTACTCAAGTGTCAACTTGAGGGCGGCAACAGTAGCAATTTGAATATCAAGGAGGAGGAGGAAGAGAATGCGGCCCTTGCATCAAAGGGGTAGCAAGAGCAGCACAGGAGGAAGAAGGATCTATCAAAGATCAAATGTTTCTAGTGTGGTGAGATGGGGCATTATGCCACACAGTGTCCTCTCAAGAAGAAGGACAAGGATGAGAAACATGATCCTTAGGTCGGAGCAGCGAAGATAGAGGAGGAGGAGTTTGTGATGATTGCTCATATACCTCTAGGAGGTAGGTGGGCTGATTTGGAATTGTAGACCCAAAGATCTACAAGATGGGTAGGATCCTTGAGGAGTCCACCTCTCGGATCATCACCTTGCTACGGGAGCCCAAAACAGTAGTAGCAGGATGGATTAGTGCCAGTTGGTGCAGAGGAGTGCTTTGGTGACAGCGCAGTGGTTAGCAGAGCCAGAGTCTGAGCAGCGCAGTGCAGTGTTGCAACAGTGCAGAGCAACGGCAGTGCAGCAGCTTCAGAGAGGCAGCGCAGAGGCTAGCAGCAGTCAGATCTTCATCACCGAGATGCAGTATACTTGTCCAATTTTGGATGTTTTTCAGTTGCAGAAAGCAACTGTGTTGCAGTGTAGTAGCAGTTGGCAGTGGCAAAGTCAGCAGCAGCACGGATGCAGAATTCAAAGGGAGTTGCAGTAAGAATGCAATGGTTAACAGTGGCAGCGTCAGCAGCAGTACAGATGTAGCATTTGCGTAGAGTTGGTGGACAACATGTCATACATTAGCAGTGCAGAGGGAGACGCTTCAGAGTCAAAACAATATGCAGCAAGGCATATTGTTAGAGCACATTCCTCGCTAAGAGGGAGTGTTGATTTGGGGTAGCATCGGATGTGCTCTAAGTCTCAAATTTTGTGAAGAGGCTTAGACACATGTATTCTAAATAACCCAGAAAGCGTTTGGTGAAATTCCACTCAGATTGTATTCTATAGAAATAATTAATTATTTTTAAAGGAACCCTAAGTCAAAACTTAGGAAAATAAAATAATTAAAGTGTATTAATAGAATATGAGTGAGAATGATCTAGAATAAACGAATCAAGTCAAAAGTTAATCTTAGTCGTTGATTAGAGATCTAATCTGGGTCGTTGAATCCTCAACGAGAAGATTATAAGGACTTGAAGGGTCATTTGGAAAATATATTTGTGGAGACATAAAGGATCTAGAGATCAAATTTTTCGGACGAAGCAAATGCTCAAACAAAAATCAGATCTAAGTGATCCTTGATTACAGTGAGGGGCAGTATTTCCAATCGGAAGGTTTCCTGAGTTGGAGAGTACATATTAGCAGAGATAGAGAGAGCCACAGCTTCAGCGCAGAGCCAATGACGCAATGCCTACGTAGAGCCAGAGGGAGAATCGTTTTCATGCAGAGGAGACAGCACAGAGCCAGTGTCAAACCCCAGAGAGATTTTTCGGAGGGTCAATTTCCAGGCAGCAGTGAGACCAGCGCAGAGGCAAAAGGGAAACCGAGTTGTGATGCAATCACTGCGCAGAGTGACGCAGTCACTGCGCAGAGGTAGCGCAGGGCAATCCAACCTTGGTGCAGATCAATGCCAGTTTCCCGTGGAGGAGTGAGGTTTGTCTCACGAGATCTCTTCTGTCAATTTCTCTGTATGATTTGACAGTCTTGTTAATCATAGATTTGTACTCAGAATTTACTGCATATTAACATAAACCTTCATATCTGCTGCACCGGTTTTCCCGCATTGGATTTTTCCAGGGACATTAGTCCAAAAATAATTGTGTCGAATGGTTGTGTGATCTATGTGTGTTCAGATTTGTTTCTGCACTTGTATTTCTTCCGCAGTTTAATTGTGTAGGCTGTAGTGAATGGATTTCGATATTTGCTTGTAGAACACAGTAAATAATTTTTGAAGTAAAATAACAAATAGAGGATTTTCCATCAGTTGTTGTAGTAGGGTTCCGTGTAATACGAAGGGTTCCGTGTAATACGAATTTTCACATGTATTAGGGTATGATTTTGGATTCTTGCACATAAAAGCTATTAATGATGCTGGACACGACAAGGCAATTCCACTAAGCAAAAGCTTTTGTAGCCACATCTCTAAATTCTCAATACACTCTAGTTGGATGCAATGAAAGCTTCAAGGATGCCACCTTTATCACCCCGCGTCTCACAAGGTTGTTGAACAAAGAGAACCTAATTTTGACAAGTTTCCTACTCACGGTTCATCAAGATCTTTCTTATCACTTCTTTCAAAAGACTATTCAAATGAATACCAACATGCTTCTATGGATCATATTGCTTTTGATCACCATGCAAGTCCTTTTCTGAATGATCCTTGTCATTTTCTAATGGAGACTACTTCACAGTATGATGTCCATCCTCTTTCTACCTCTACAAGTACTCTCTCAAGTATTCCTTCTACAATATTTGGGCAGAGTCCTATGGCTGATGTGGATCATATTAATGATTCGTCCAATCTTCCTATTGTAGATGTCTCTTCACTTTTTCAAGAAACTCTTTGTTGTGGCTCATCCAATCCTCACGTTATAGATGCTTCTGGTCTTTATTATTTTCAAGATGAATCTAATGTAGGTAAGTTTCCTGTTGGTCCATTTGAGCACTGTCAAAAGTAATCTTCTCAACCATGAACCATTACTCGATTTTCTGATGTCCCTACCAAACTATAACATTCCCACCTAAATCTCTATGGTGCCTAGTCTCCATGATTAATGATCTTGATGACTTTAGGAAGGAACGGAGTGGAGTTCGAGGGGGGCTGATCTAGACTTCTACTCAGCATTAATGGAATTAAGTGAATTTTACAATCCTATATCGTAATGACATTTCTCTTTGGCCCCTTGTTCATCTCAATGGGGGGTATTGGAATTATTGGTGAAATTTGAACATACAACCATGGCTCATGTATCAGTATAACTTGTAATTATGGTTAAGGTCATATTTCTTTAATCTTTCATTGTATTATTAAGCATGGTTAAGACCTACCTAGTTAAACTTGATATGTAGCCTGAATAACCATCTTGGGGTGTGTGATTTTATTATGTAGGCCAAGAACCCCCGCTTGAAGGGATGCCTCACTTAAGTTTGTATAAATACACAACTTAAGCTCTTATTTGTGTCATCCCATCTTGAGATCTTCTTTATCTCTCTTATAAAGTGTTTTATACCCAAGCGCACCTATAACTTTGATGTGTACTTGTGCATTTCTTGTGCAGCATACTTCTACGTGGGCATATTACTCTCTCTAGTCCAATTATGATTGAGTTACTACAGAATTTGGATTTATTTTTGGTTCCATTTGATTCCTTTTTTTTCATTTGTGAATCTCAACAATTTATCCATGTGACCATGGTATCATTATGTATATGTAACAATAGCCAAGATCATATTTTATTTCAGTCACTATATACTTGACTTAGGGTTAAGGCTGACCTAGACAAACTTCATATGTAAATTGAATACCTTCCTAGGGTGTGTGCCCTTCTTATATGGGCCAATAACCCCTCTTGGGAGGACACCTCACTTGAGTTGTATATACATACACAACTCAAGCTCTCATTTGTATCATTTTGTCTTGCGATCTTCTTGATTTGAAATACAATGTGACATAAGCATAGGAGCACTTAATTTGGATTCTCTCTTGGCATTGTTGTCTTTCTCTTAGACGCACAGGTTTTTTATCTTCAGCAGTTGTGCTTGGCTTTACATTCTCTCTAGGGCACTAAACCTATCTCTCTAATGCACTTGTGAGGAGGCTATTTCAAAATTTGGGTGAGTTGGTTCCATCGATGCTTATGTTGATCCTTATCAATCTCAATAAATGGGACATGGCAATTGAAAGACGAAGAACTTAGCAAAATTCTTGGTATTTCAGAATACGAATTATCTGCAATTTTAGTCTTGAATGTGATTTGTTTGAATGTTGAGTGCCAAGTTGATATAACGTGAATGAGTCTTGTAATGAAGTTTATAACTACTGTATATGGTTTAATTATGGATATTTGGAAATAATTAAACATCAAAGCTTGTGTGCAGCATGGAATGATGTGCCATTAAATTTTGAACAATGTAAGGACACAAAATTTGGTGATAATTAGTAAAACGTTACCTTGTCTTTGCTTCCAGCACTCCCAACAACATAACACCCATGCATCTTCGCAAACTGCCCAACAATCTGTCCAACTGCTCCAGAAGCTGCAGAGATAAAAACCTTTTCCCCAGCTTTAGGGGAGGTCAAGTCATAAAAACCAACATACGCCGTGAGACCAGGCATTCCTGCAACAAGTTTAGCGTTAACAATGAAGAATACCAGTTGTTAATGGCCCAAAATATCTGAAAATGCCACCAATTTTATGAAGATATTGACCTTGAATAAGTATGAAGAATAAAATCAAAAGCAACTCTCATAGAAAACTAAAACAAGAGAACTATAGCTGATACAGTGCCTGACCAAGTTTGAAGCTTATTGTCAAGTGTTCAGTGGGAACGTTTATAACTTGGATTATTGATTGAAAGCTAGTAAATTTTTAAGACGAAGAATATTACAGAAAAGCCAAGACAACTCAGAAAAGACAAAATAAGGGCAGAAAAGAAGCATATTTAAACTAATCACAAAACCGAATAGTTGGGATTTCAACAGCCACGTGAACAGAAGAATGAAAAAAGAGAGACAATAACATACAAACATGTTGGGATTTCAACAGCCATGTGAACAGAAGAATGACAAAAGAGAGACAATAACATACAAACATGTTTCACTTCACAACTTCTGTTATATATAAACAATAATGTAAAGCGTTCAATTGGATATCGTGGCACTTGAGTAGTGTTATAGAACCTTTTTTAATAGATATTTTTGCAGCACGCCGTTTATGAACACATTGCCCAAGACAAGTTCCAAGAGTTCAAAGCTCTTGTGGAAATTTACACAAGTGGAAAGATTAAGGTGCTCCAGTTTGAGAATGAAGACAAGTATACCTCTAAGGATTTTGATGCCTTTTGTAGGGATGTGGGAATCAAGAGGGAGTTGACTATACCTCACAACCCAGGGTAGAGTCTTGAATGGGATTGCAGAGAGAAAAAGCTGGCTCATCATAGAGGACAGAGAAGCCAATGATCCATCATCATCTGGATCTTCCCATGTGTCTTTGGGCAGAGGTATTTAGTTTTAACGTTTACGTTCTAAACAGGTGTCTTCACAGTGTGTTGAAGAACAAAACTCCAAGATAAACCCAATGTTCCTTATATTCAGGTGTTTGGGATTATGTCGCATGAGTACACTTCTATCAAATTAGTTACATCTCTTGTATCTTATTTCAGTTGGTCGTTATATCAAATGGACGTAAAAACTGCATTTCTAAATGGGATGATAAAGGAGGAAGTGTACATCAATTAGCCCAGAGGGTTTGAGGTGCACGGGTGGGATACCCATGTATGCAGGTTGTAGAAGACCCTAAGTAGGCTGGAGTGGACACTACATGCTTGGTACTCATGGATTGACAAGTACTTGTTGAATTTAGGCTTCATCAAAACATAAGTAACAAGACATGTGCCCTAGAGGTGCCATGTTTGTATCCTACGTGTCAGACACTAACATGCTAGGACAAATGTCAAACATGTTCCCTAGACATGCCCTACCTGTTTGACACTAAAAAACATTTTTCACTGTTATTTTCTCACTTTCAGCTGTACAAATACAGCTCATATGATCTCTCATTGTGCAAGTGAAGGGTTAAATTCAGATTTCAAGGATTCCAAGAGTTTTGCAAATGTTCTATTTTCTGAAAATTTGGTTTTATGTCTATATTTGTATTAGTGATTTGTAATTTGTTTAATATTATAATTTTTCTGAATATATTATTTATTTTTTTAATATATATATATAAAAGGTGTCCTCTGTGTCCTGTTTCCAGGGTCAACGTGTCCTATGTGTCTTGGACATTCATACTTCCAAGTTCGAACTCCTCCGTGTCCTTCTGTCATGCAACTTAGATCAAAACTACTACAAATCCTAACCTTTATAGTTGTTTGATAATCTGATATGATTGTTTTGGTCTTATATGTAGATGATCCAATCCTTACAGGTAGTAGTGCTAGAAGCTCATAGCATGGTGCAAGTAGGAGTTGGCTTTCGAATTTGAGATGAAGTACATAGGCTTTATTCAGCATTTTCTGGATCTGGAGGTGTGGCAGGGTGCAAGAGAAGTCTTCCTTTGGCAAGAGAAGCACACAGTGAAGATTTTGAAGTGGTTTCAAATGGTACAAAATCTAAAGAGGACTGCTGATTCGATTCAGATTTGGTGGATCCTTCAATGTATTGGTAGTTGATTTGTTCCCTTGTGAACTTGGTGAATACCTGACCTAACATTTGCTTTGCAATGAACACATTTTCAGTTCATGGTTGCATTGAGGCAAATTTATTGGACTGGAAGCATGTCCTCAGATACTTACAGGACAAAGCGCAGAGATTTGATATTTTATGGTTTTGTGGATTCGGACTTGGCAGCTGATGTCAGTACTAGGAAAATCACTTTAGGAATTTATTTCAGCTTGGGCAGAGATATGATATCCTGGTTCAGCAGGAAGCAAGTGAGAGTGGCATTCGAGCCATGACAATCAAAGTTGCATCAAGCTCTTTGAGAATCCAGTGTTTTATGATTGCTCCAAACACATAGATATCAGGTACAGTTTTCATGGAAATAGAGTTTAGAATGGAGCAATGGTCTTCAAGTATGTTCCTTCATAGTGTCAGCTTGAAGAAAATATTGCCTCACAGTTGGGAAGTTTAAGATATTGAGGAAGAGACTTGATCTAGTGGAGAACAACTTCCCTAGAAAGAGTGTTAGTTTTCTTACCAATTGCTCCAAGTCGTTCTTCCCAGTAAAGGCATACTTCAAGAGATCCAAAGCAATCATAGTTCCTTGATACTCAGAACAAATAGGGTTGTGCACTAAACGATATCTTGAAGATGCAGTATTTATGTAGGCATAGTGAGGTGTGTGAGAGCATCGTATATATAATTTTAGGTAGGCACAGCGAGTGCATGAGGGTACATGCATGCTGTATCTTCAGATGGAAGAGATCCCTTTGTGAGGACAGTGCAATGCATGTGGAAGATTGACTATCTTTGTAGCACACAGATCCCTAGGCAAGTAGGTGTATGAGTTCATGCATGTAGTTCACTTGAATGAGCACTCTAATCAAGGCAGTTTTCCCTCGAGGCATATCACATCCATGCCGGCATTAAGTGTATTTCCCCTTCTCTCTTATATTATTAAAAATGGCTCTAGGCGCACCCCAGTTGTGGTTACACAGTCTTAGTTTTTAACTTATTGTACTGTAAGCCAGATGTGATTACGTGTTGCAGATTCATACTTGCTGTTCATATTTTTTGACTTGTGAGTTTGTAGATCTAGCATTCAGATTTCATTGTTTTAATAGGAGCTCATCAGTGTTTGTATTCCTAGGTTAAACTTGTATTTCTGCCACAGATCTGCTTTCCATATCATGAAAATTTAACTTAGTCAACCTAAAGCTTTTGCGATTTTTATAAACTCAAAAAGTTTGGCGACTACTCATCAAAGTGTTAGGAAACTTGTCTATTTGTTGCAATGTTTTGCTAAACTTACTATTGAGTTATGTCAAATCGTTGTCAAGCTGATCCTCCATTTTTCTTTCAACTGTCATTGCCAAGTCTGAATCACTGGCTTTCTTGTAATCTTTAGTAATTCAAATAATGATTTATGGACGAGGTAAAGCTCTTGAATTACGTTGTGCTTTAAACATGAATAAGGTTTCCCACACTATAAAAAGGCCTCACTTCAGGTTTTATCTTCCTAACACTACATTTGCTACTTTCTCTGAGGCATTTGAGCTTCTTTATCAAAGGTTGAGGACAATGATCCAACAATTGCCAACTATGTTTTGAGGCCCATACAGCATAGGAGTTCCTCTCAAAATGGAAGAACACTAATGAAACTATTCTTGCAGATGTTTCCAAAGATAGGAGACTTTCTCCTTGGTATTATGGAGGATGATTGGTAAAAGCATTAAAGGCATGCAAGGTAAAGGAAATATTGTTCGTGGATATGTATGTGTTTAGAAATGCTTCCAAACCTAAAGAGAACATAAGCTTTAATATATGATAGTGTCCAAGGATGTAACAGGGTCACAATAGGTATGTGAAGAATAATTTATTGAACAACAAAATGGAATCCAAGTGGGAAAACACATAATGACTTCCTTTCAACCACGATATTAACTCCTTCCGTCAATGCATTTCAACCATGGTTGACGTGATCCTCGCAGTGTTACTATGGTCCAGGTATGTCTGATTATTTTAGAATTATAGATACCCAATGACAAATATAACATCAGAGTAATCTCTATTCCGGTTTCTGTTTCTTAAATAATATGAATGCATTCCCCAGTCTATGAGAACGGATAACAAATGTCTATGATATAATTACTTTAAAGGTGTCGTCCATCGAAATGAAGACAAATGCTGAAATTTAGGAAATATTTAAAAAAACAAACAAACAAGCATTTAGTAGTAAAAGAACAAAGCTGGACCATAATGATTTTTTTAAATGCTTTGAAAATTAAAGTCTTCCAATCAAGCAATTACCTAAAATTCCCAGATAATATGAAAGAGGCATGTCCGTATATTTGATCTTCTGCAATTGATTGCCCCCAGGTATTATGCTGTATTCTTCCCATCCAGTAATACCCATAACCAAATCATCTTCCTTGAAGTCTGGATGATTTGAAATAACAACCTTCGCAACACCATAGCCATTTATCACCTGCACATTGAATTTATATACTGGACAATGTTATGCAAGCTTTGTAGTTGAGATACCAATCCTACAATGAAATTAATTTTGGTTACATCTTTTGAATTGCATTGGACTCTATCCTGATCTAGAACATGAAAAAGGACACGTCCTTCATTTATTACAAACGGGTAATGAAAGAAATATAATAGAACGATAGAATTCTAAGTTGAAATAGAATGACAGAAATTTATTATTTTTTTACTGCAAAAGCATTTGATGTGAGTTGGTTGAACCTTTTAACTAAAGAGCCAACAGCTTTAGATTGAAAAAAAAAATCCATCAGTTTCTAAAATATCAAGTTTCATGTCAAGTGGTACGTGCAAGAAACTACTAAAAATTAAAGTACCTAAAGTAATTTATTTGATTTAGTTACAACATATGTCAATTGCAAGCAACCCTAGAAGACATAAAAGTTTCAAACAACTAAGATTGACAGTACACTGAAAAGCTAAAAATCCTAACAAAAAACTAAAAAAAATCGGGGTCCCTAAAAATCCATATATCGGGTTCCAAACTGCTTACTTGAACCCACTGTTTTTCAATGTTTTTCCGAAAGATGTACTAAGCATGCAACTTACATACAAAAGAGAAGAGAAGAACAGGACATGTTTGCAACTTTGCACATGAAAATAATTTAATTCAAGTAACAGCATAAATTTAAAACAAAGGCAACCGCATCTCACCAATCCAGGCGTAAAAATAGGTGTAAAATAAGAAGGAAAGTTTCTCATGCAGCCTCTCATGTAAGGATCACATGATAAAAACAGATTCTTTGCAAGTACATCTTGTGATCCATCTTTAAGTTGCAAGGGAAGTTTTGTAGATTTTAATGACATATGAGACGCCTTGGGCATTCCAGTAATGTAATCCTTTAAGACAACTTGCTTATTATTCACTTCACTGGATGCCATTTCAGTAGAGAAGCCCTGCAAAAATTTGGTCCAAATAAATAAAAATTGCCATTACAATCATTCTTCCAATAACATGAGGAAGTATCATCCTTGAAAAAAACTAACCCAACAATATTTTCAATAAACCTTCTTACAAAATTTTAGTTTACAAGGAAATGAAGTTTCAAGTAAGCCAAACTAGAAGACTGACATTTATATAAAAAACACTATATTGGTAAAATCTGAAAAAAGTCAGACTGCAGATCATTTATTACGTATATTACTTGCTAGCATGATATCCAATAAATATGCAATAGATGTCTAGCAGATAAGAATAAAATTACCTTTAAAATAACTTTTTGGAGTCCAGAAAAAGCAGGTCTTGATATCCCCAGTAGTGACATTTCAAACACAAAAGAAGCAATCTCTAAAACACTAGATTAGATAAGATTAAATAGTTTTATTAATGTCCTTGGGTGACCACATAAGTAGGTCAATGAGACGAAAGGATATATTCAATGTGTAAATACAAGACATGTGGGAGTGCAAATGCAACTCCATCGTCACTCCAAAGCTAATAAGACTGAGATATGACTAAAATAGGGCTAACATGAAATAAAAGTACAAATAGAGAATCAACGTGAAGCCAATATTCTATCATGAAAGATTACTAGAGATACAATAGGAAGGAAAATTCAATTCAAGCAAGTTCAGTGTGTAATATTTGAAACGCTTGATAGCATCCAAAAAAAAGTATCACTGGATAGGAAAATATAATCAGCAATCAAATAATCGCAACTTTTTGGAGGCTCAACTTAGATCGTTAAGAAGCAGCAGAGAGACAATGTAACGCTCCTTTTCCTAGTCCATTTACTTTGTTTTATAACTGCCCACCCCAAAAAAGGTAAAGGAAAATAAAAAGCATTTCCTCGTCAAAGCTACAGTCTACTGTTGCCTGCTTCATATCTACCATCAGCTGCTTTTTTGCAGCTTGCACTGTTAGCATTCTCGGAATATGGTGCCTTTATATCCAGAAGGACATGTTATGGAAAAGATTAATTTCTTACATAAATCAGACTTCCATTCATTTGCATACAGTAAACTCAATAACTAATATACAGCAAATCAAAAAGTATATGACCCGACTCCATGGCAGTAACTACAATTCGGAAGAAAAAGAGTAATATTTCCAACCTCATTGGCCTGATTACAGTCTAACCATATTTTTCCCTCGCATCTAGCTGCTAAGCACCCAAGGTTATCCCACTTAGTTTATCTGTATCAAAAATTGCTTGCTTGCTTGGACTGTTAGCATTATTGGAATGCTAAGCATTACGAAACTAACCACCACGATGAGCACAAAGGATTGCATACACGAGCCAAGCATAATGGAAAAGGAATTTAAATTGTGAAAGAAAAATGGGTTGTAGCAATATGATTGTTGAAGCCATACGGAACAGCATAAAGGAAAATGAATTTCCATAATGAAAGAAAAATGGGTTGTAGCAGCATGGTTGTTGAAGCCATATGAAACAATTGCCTAATATCTGGACATGAAGTACGTGGTTATCGACCATCGTTGAATGTAAATTCTTCCACCTATTCCCAAAATATACGTTGAAAGGGGCATAAGCCATTCAAAACAAGGACATCAAGAATCTTGGGGAAATCTTTTGAAAAGCCTTTCGCTATCCCTCCTACCGATTCAAATGAAAGGAACCAAATAATTATGGCCCACCAATAGAAGGCTCTTGGAATCAGGAGAATCTGTGGTGGGCCCATGCAATTTTCGCAGATCCATATTTGAAGGAGCTCTTCTATTTCAAAAGGTGTAGTCTAACACAGTAATTCTTTGGGCTTTTTTTTTTCTAGAATTCAGCAACATGATTGTTGGTGAAATCACAATGTTCCGATGTTTTAATTGCATTTTTGAATGCAGAAATGAATTCAGCACCCAAGAAAACATCTGAAGCACTTGAATTATGCAGACTCAACAACTCCAAATTAGGATTTTCCCAATTTATGACCATATTTCAGGTAAAATCAATCAGAAAATCAACCTGGAAAAAGGCCAAAAAGTCGCCTTGTTAGACTCTGCATTCCAAAATTGTGTTGCCATACATGTACAAGGAAAATAATCCAAAGGGATTGAAAATCCCTCTTTCTACTCCAAAATATATACAAGCTAGTGGAGATATGGGATTGGATAATGTGGCATTCCCTCTTCCAAATCCTCATTACACAGGTGCTACTGCATGGCTGCAAAGTTTGAGGCCCGAGTGTACCCAAAAGCAGGTGGAAGCAGCTGAAATGGATATTTAATAATGGCCAGCACAGGAGTGAAAAACAGCACCCAGTGTGAGATACTCCTTGAAGAATCGGGATTGCATCCAATAGAGTTGGAGATGCCTAAAACGCTGATATTTTATAGGCAGAAAATGCCAACCATGAACAGTGAGAGGCTTTCAGCCAAAATCACCTAAGGGTAGTTAAAGAAGACAGAAGAAATCATTGAAATTCTATTGTAGAATTTGGCTTAAGGATTGGAGAATAGAAGAGGCAGCTGTCCCATAAATTAAGGGAAAAAAGAAACTGAACTCATATCCAAAAATGCTACAGCAAGAGGAAATGGAAGAAACATGCCAATAAAACTTCAACAAGCAGGGGGGTAATCAAAATGCAAGACTATATGAAACTAAATACATCATGGTGGGAAAAACAAGCAATGGCTCAAGTAAGAACCAGTTCCCACAGGGTATGGCGTGAAACAAGAAGACAGGAGCAATTTGGAGAATTGTGGAAGGAAAGGTTGTGTGGGATATGTAGGAACAATGAAGTTGAAACAAAGCAACACTTCCTTCTTCGCTGCACCACATAGTTGCACATCAGATAAGGGGCCAAAAGACATACCAAGCACCAGGAAGCAACATTCCAAAAGGAAGTAAATGGCCACTGCAAGGCTGATTGGGATATATGTGGGCAAGAAAAGGGCTATTAGAGAAGATTCTAATGGAGAAATCAAAATCTACACTGTATCCATAATTTTCTCGTATTTTTGCATTGTAATTATGCACTGCCCATCATGGTTTCCTTCTTGTTTTCTTTGCTGCTTTCTGTCATTTAAGGTAACCGTTGGCAGGTACATACATGCTTTCTTTTCTTCATTTGTTGTTTTCTAGTGCTTAATTTACAAGTCAGACAAGCTGTAACCATATTTTTTCTGTCCCATATGATCTATGGTTTTGTGGAGAGTTTAATAAAAAAATTCTATCTATCAATCTTCACAAAAGCTCTTCTTATAATGGGGTTCCACCTAGCTAGGAGGGTTTGAAAGGTATGAATCATGATATCAAGAATATGACAACTTACATTTGCTAAGCCATCAATACTTAGCAGGATAACCAAGCAATTCGTGACTTCAGGAATGTGGTTATTGTTAGCTTTTGGGGTTACTCTGAAAGTGTGTATACCATGTTTGTGGGTGCTTCATGAGATTTGGGGTACATGGTATATGGATTTATAAATTGGAGATGGCTTACTTGGTGACCTCAGTTGGGTGTTTGCATGACGTTATGACTTAGTCTAACATTGGAGATCTTCAAACAGCTTTGTTACACTTTATATGCTGGCCACATTGAGGATTTTCTTGCTTAGATAACACCCTGCATTGAAGGGGGGGCATTTGGTATTCTGGAGAAGAGCGTTAAGCCCTAGACAAACATGGGGGTAGCTTGGATGCTCACATGGAATCATGGAGTTGACTTGGGGACACTTGGGTTGTGACAGTATTCACGCAAGGGGACTAGATCCAGTGGAGCACATAGCTTAAGAAGAACATTGGAGTCCTTAGAGGGTTAGAGGAGGAGCATTGGACACATCTCATTTGAAGCCTTGTCTGTTAGAGAAAACTCTGATCTGAGCATGTTTTCGGAATATCATTCATCTTGGACTGTAACAGAAAGCTTTATATCAGCTTGTCGAGTTGCTTGGGACCAAATATCCCGATCCTGATTTTGATCTAAAAGCCAGCATAATTGAACTTATTGTGAACAGAAATGCAACTTTTCTGGGGTATTTTCAGAGTTTCACGAAACTACAGTTGTTGTAGGTATAAGCACGCATAAGGACAACACATGAATAAATAGCATGTATCACAGTTCTTGTCTACATGCAGGACATACCTTCAACACACAGAAACAGACAGAAAACAAGAACAATCCACAACAAGGTGGCACTCTACGCTTGAAAATTAAGCTTCACGGCATAAGTCACACAACATTTTTTCAAACACACCCTGTGTCAAATGAACAAATGCACAATGTAATAAAAATAAAAGGGTAAAGTATTGTATTAACATCCCCTTGACTTGGCATGTCACACATGTGTTAAAGCCCTTTGATGACAATGAGAAAACCAACTCTGGGAGGTCAAACTGTTGAAGATAATGGAGAAACTTAATTAGAGAGAGTCGGTTCACCAAAACCTTAGATTAGGAGTTTGTTCCTATTTCTTAGGTATTGGTTCTAACTTCCCTATTTGCATGTAAGCTATATATTGATTGTATTGTAATGAAAATGTAGAGCGACCTGCGGACGCAGTCCCTCCTTGTGTAGTCTCTCAAAGTAAAGCTAACCAGTATTGCTTTCATTAATTTAATCCTGCCATTGTTATCATGGTATCAGAGCTTCAGGGTCGAATCAAAGCCATAGAGCTTTGATCCTTGTGAGTATCCAGGTGGCAGAAGAGAAGCCCCCGATGACCTGAGGGTGGCCTCAGTGAGGCTGTTTTTTTTCCCGGAGGAAAAGCAGATCAGCGCGTTTGTTTAGAGCACAAACGCGTCGATCAGCACGGACCCGTGCCAGAGAATAGCATTGATCTCTGAAATCAGTGAGGAGTCGATTGGAATAGCAGCGCTGATCCGTGTTTTCCTTACGGGAATTATGCCCAGCACGACCAGCGCGACAACTGGATGATTGAGGAGCATCGATTGAGCCAGTGAGCTCGTGAAAGAAGAGCCAGTGTGCTCGTGTTGAAGGAGCTAGAATGCTCGTGTTGTAGGAGCCATAGATCTCACAATGAGGAGCGTTGTTGAGATCAGTGGCTGAGGAGCGTCGTTGAGCCAGAGAGCTCGTGTTGAAGGAGCCAGGGAGCTCGTGCTGTGGAGCGTCGTGGAACCAGAGAGCTCGTGATGCAAATCATCGATTGAAGCCAAAGAGCTTCTACTTGTTGAGCCAAAGAGCTCGTGCTTGCAGATCCAGTGAGATCGTGCCAGAGGAGTCAGTGAGTCGTGGCAGCAGAGGTAGTGGCAAATCACTAGTAAAGTGTGAGGATCGTTGTAAGCGTGATCCGTGACAGAGGAGCCCGTGAGCTCGCAGCAGAAGAGGCTGTGGCAGAGGAGCACGTGACCCCGTGGTGCAGTGCGCAGAGCAGCCTGCCAAAGTGGTCGAAGATCAGGTAGATTTGTTTCTTGATATTGTTGTTTTTTGTGGATCTGGTGTAGATCCATTTGTAGATCCGGTTTTCTGTCAATTGCTGGAGGTCATTTTTTTAAGTGTCAAGATGAATAATCTGATGGAAGTATACTTTAACGTGAGCAACAAGCTCGACGGTTCCAATTATTCTAATTGGAAATTCAAGTTACAGACTATGCTAGAAGGGCATAGCACATGGGGGATCGTGAATGGCGATGAAGTGAAACCTACAGCTACGACAGTACAGCAATGGGAGAAGAGGGAGAATAAGGCGAAAACGATGTTGAAGATGGCAGTCAAAGACTGCATCATCCCTCACATCAGAGATTGCAATTCAGCGAACGAGATCTGGACAACTCTCAAAGATCTCTACGAAATCAAAAAGAAAAATCACCTACTATTCCTTAAAAGCAAGATTCTCTCCATCAAAATGGAGGAGAATGAAACAGTAGCTGAGTTCATCTCATGCATCAAGGACCTTAAAGACAAGCTTGGCGACATAGGATAGGCTGTGAGTAATACTGATCTGGTAACAATTACTATGAATGGTATGACTGACAATTATCAGGTGTTTATAACCGGCTTGAAGGCGAGAGAGAAAGCCCCGAAATTCGAAGAATTGACAGGGATCCTCATGCAAGAGGAGGAAAGGCGGATGACATTGAAACCCTAGAATTCAGATCTAGCTTTAATGGTGAAGAGGAAGCCCTTCAGAGGGAAGGAAAATGGAGGACAGAGAGGTGGAGGTACAGCACAGAAAAGGTTGAATCCATCTCAAGGTATGTCACCAAATAGGAATGATTCACCATTAAAATGTTTCTATTGTGGTAGAATTGGCCATATGGCTAAACATTGTCGAAAGAAGAAATTTGATGAAGGTCAGTAGAGATACAAGAGACATGCAGGACACTTTGCAGATAATGACCATAACCAGGACCTCAAACTGTTTATGGTTGATTCTAATGAGAAGGATGAAGCAGACACGTGGTATGTTGATTCAGGTTTGTCCACCCACATAACAGGTAATAGACAATGGATTGAAGACTTCAAAGAAAACTAGCACTGGAGCAAAAATCTACCTTGGCAACAACAAAGGATACCCAATCAAAGGACATGGTAATGTTCCTGTAATTTTGCCTGATGGAAATATTAGGCACATTCAAAACGTGATGTATGTACCCAGAATTAATAAGAATCTTATTTTTGTTTCAATGATAACAGATCAGAACCTTAAGGTAGAATTTTTTAAGTCATATTTTGTTGTTAACTATTTGTTGGATAGTATGAAGACCATTGCAACAAGGATTCGTGTGGGCGGTCTTTACAAGCTGAATGTAAGAAGTGCACCACATCAAGCGTTGACATCATCGGGTATGTTTGCGGAAGATTTATGGCATCAGAGATTTGACCATATTAATTTCAATGATTTGTTGTTACTTCAGAAAAGAGGTATGGTTAGTGGTCTTCCTGATTTAAAGCATATTCATGTCGATTGCGAAGCATGTGCTCTTGGGAAGATGCACAGAGATGAGTTTCCTGTTAATGTAAATAGAAAACAGAGAGATATACTAGAATTAGTCCACACTGATTTATGTGGACCAATGCAGTCAAGATCATTGGGAGGTGCTTATTATTTCTTATTATTTGTTGATGACTGTACAAGATTCACGTGGGTATATTTTCCCAGTTAAAAGAGATTGAGAAGCAAACAGGAAAATTCATCAAGATTCTCCGCTCAGATTAAGGGGGAGAGTACAGGAAGGTTGATTTCAGCAAATATTGCAAAGACCATGGAATACTGCAGCAGTTTACAGTACCCCATATTCCTCAGAATAACGGGGTTGCAGAGAGGAGAAACAGAACCCTTGTGAAGTGTGCTCGAAGCATGCTAAAAGGTAAGAATCGTTCTAATGGATTTTGGGCTGAAGCGATAAATACCGCAGTGTATTTGAAAAACAGGAGTCCTACAAAGAGTCTTGAATTTAAAACTCCTTTTGAAGCTTTATTAGGATTTAAACCCGCAGTTAAACACATAAGAATTTTTGGATCTAAAGCCTTTGCTCATGCACCAAAGGAGGATAGAAAGAAACTAGATTCAAAGGCCATCAAATGCACTTTTGTTGGGTATTGTACAGAATTTAAAGCTTACAAATTGTTTGATCCCTCTATTCATAAAGTTTTTGCGAGTAGAGATGTAGTTTTCCATGAACAGTTTCATGATGGAAACAATGTAAACAACAAAGATGAATGGGACATTCCATTGTTGGTGGAAGAAGGGAACAGTGAAACAGGAGAAAGCCATGAGTAGCAGAGCATCAACAGCAGAAAAAGGTAGAAGCAGATGTTACAGATGCAATCGTCAAACCAAGTCCATCAAGGGATAATCATAACAGGTTTGATGCCACTCCGACACCCAGAAGATCAGGTAGGCAAACACAACTGCCAGCAAGTTATAGGGAGAATGCTTTTATAACTAGCATGTTAAATGTTGTTGAACCCTCTAGTTATAAGGAAGCCAGTCAATATAATGAATGGAGGGAAGCCATGGAAGAGGAACATGAATCAATTCTTAAAAACAAAACTTGGGAGTTGGTAGAATTACCTGAGGGCAAACAAACCATAGGTTGTAAATGGCTATACAAGCCCAAATTTAAAGCAGATGGGACCATAGATAAGTATAAAGTTAGGCTGGTTGCAAAGGGGTATTCGCAAAAAGAAGGTATAGACTATGAGGAAACCTTCGCCCCTGTAGCTAAACTTAATACAATCAAAATTTTAATTTCCTTAGCTACTAAACATCACTGGATGATGCACCAGCTAGATGTTAAATCTGCTTTCTTAAATGGGGAGTTGAAAGAGGAAGTTTATTTAGAGCAACCTGAGAGATTTGTTAAACAGGGAAAAGAACATTTAGTTTGTAGATTAAAGAAAACTTTATATGGACTAAAACAGGCTCCCAAATCATGGTAAGATAAAATTGATTCATTTTTCTTGCAGCACAATTATAAAAGAGGCAAAAATGACCCCAATCTCTATACTGTGTTTGATGAAAAGGGGCGAATTGTTTTGATTTCTTTATATGTAAATGATCTCATCATTACAGGAAATGCAGATAAACTCATTGGAGAAATCAAAAAGCAGATGTCACAAATGTTTGAGATGAAAGACCTCGGTGAGCTTTGCCACTGTTTGGGTCTAGAAATCTGTAGAGATTCAGGACAAACTTTTCTAGCACAGAGTAAGTATGTCAGGAGTCTACTGAAAATGTTAAAGATGGATCAGTGTAAGGCTGCAGCAGTGCCGTTACAACAGAATACCAAACTTCAGAGTGATGACGGTTCTAAGGAGGCAGATGCAACATTGTACAGACGGTTGGGAGTTTAATCTACTTGACCACTACTAGACCAGATTTGGCTTATGCAATTAGTGCATTGAGCCAATTTATGTCCAAGCCACTTGAGAGCCATTGGATTGCAGCAAAAGGCGTCTTAAGGTATCTACAAGGAACCTTAGACTATGGCATTATATATACTGATTCGTGTGATGTTAACTTGACAGGTTTTTCAGACTTCGATTGTGCAGGAAACGTAGATGACAGGAGATCCATAACAGGCTATGCATTTAGCATAGGGTCCGAGGTTATTGCATGGAGCAGTAAAAAGCAGAACACAGTTTCCTTGTATTTAGCGGAAGCTGAGTACCAAGCCATGTGTGCAGCGACTTGTGAGGCAGTTTGGTTGAGGCGACTTCTCCAGGAAGCAGGAGAAGAACAGAAAAATGCAACAGTTATCAGATGTGATAACCAGAGCTCCATCAAACTTGTAAACAATCCGGTGTTTCATAAAAACACTAAGCACATTGATACACAGTTCCACTTCATCGGGGAGAAAGTTCAGTCAAAAGAAATTCATGTCAAATATTGTAACACTTGTGATGACGTTGCCGATATTTTTACTAAGCCTCTTGGTAGAATTAAATTTGAAATGTTTAGGGAAATGTTAGGAATATTTGTGAACCCTTTCTCCATTAAGGGGGAGTGTTGAAGATAATGGAGAAACTTAATTAGAGAGAGTCGGTTCACCATAACCTTAGATTAGGAGTTTGTTCCTATTTCTTAGATATTGGCTCTAACTTTCCTATTTGCATGTAAGCTATATATTGATTGTATTGTAATGAGAATGTAGAGCGACCTGCGGATGCAGTCCCTCCTGGTGTAGTCTCTCACAGTAGAGCTAACCAGTATTGCTTTCATTAATTTAATCCCGTCATTTTTATCACAAACACCTTCCCCCTCACACACACACACACACGGAATCTACACTCACCGAGGTTTGAACCTGGACTATTTGCATGGCAGCACCTCATCCTAATCAATAAACCACAGCCAAACAGCAAAGGATATCAATCTCTCTGTGTGCAGGCTATGTTCTTATGATATGACAATTTTCCTCGTAAATTATTTTCCACTTGTGGATGAATAATTGTTGGTCACTTGGGATTGGGAGGGGCAGCTGCAGATAAGTGAAGTGCTTGCAGGGTTCAGCTTATCAGAGGATCTAAGGTTAAAGTTTGAAAGAGACACATTGGTAAGGGCAGCAAACAGGAGTCTACACAGTGAAGAGCCTCTAGGGTTAAGGGACGAAAGGGATACATCAGTATGGGCGGCAAACAAGAGTCTATACAGTGAAGAAGGGTAATGTTGTCACTTTTCTGCAAGCACGGGAAAATGACCGTAGGTGGTGGTTCAAGACACTGTGGAAATTGAAAGGCCCTCATAATGCAGGAATGTTATTGTGGCTTATCTTGACAAACACGGTCCTCTTTTGGATCTTCAGAAGTGGGGGTGACAAGGGTCAGGTCTATGCTACCTATATAAAGAAAGCAGTGAATTAGCAAATCACTTGTTCTTCAAGTGCCATATCAGTAAGGAAGTCTGGGCAGCTACAAAAGGATTCAAGGAAAGGAGAGGCAGTTGGAAGGGAATTTTATTGATGAAGCCCTGCAAATTTGGTTGCAGAATAATGAAATAAGAGATAGACACAGTTCCCTTCCAATCTTTGTCTTATGGGTTAGGACATCTTTAATGATAAACTGTCCATTAGACATGCCATTCAAGGTTCAAAATTGTCATCCCATCTTAAAGAAAAATCCCAAGGAGAAGTCAAGAAGGGCTCTTTCCACTCTGGATCTTGATCGATCTGTTCTTTTTGGATTTTTTTGACAGTGCTTCAAGGGGCAATCTAGGGACCAGAGAAGAAGGTAGCACCCCGTTATTGTGGAAACTGGAAGGTCATAGGTTGATTTTTGGATGTGGAACAGACAGAGGATTTAACAACTTAGCAGAATCCAGAGAAGTTTACCTTCTGATGGCACTTGCTTTGGAATTTGGGGGCTCAAAGTTCACACTTTTTGGGGACTCTCAGTCGATCATCTCGTGGATGGAAGGGTCAGCAGAATTTAGGAATCTAGGGCTGACAGAGGTTATGAAAAGAGATAATAGGACCTGGCGCTCTCCTTCAAGTTTATCAATTTTATGCATACCATGCGAAAGAAGTAACGGGCTGCTCGCAGAGAGTCCAAAACCGGTGGGGGTGACAAAACTAAGAGATGGGGTGACCATAAAAGCAACCCGTGAAGCTATCATTCCAATAACTGCAGTAAATTGAAGATTCCTGGCCAATTCAGGACTTTGGAAGGCTTTCTTTGGCATAAACTCTTGCCATGCATCGAAGTATACCAATATATAGATGCAGGCCTCAGCAGTGCTTCTGAATGCCATCTTTGTTTTGTCTTTGTAAGTGGATCATCGTACATAATCAAAATATCTTGAATTTCCGGCGGGAATGGTTCCATCAAGTATGGAAAGCCTCACATTACAACAGTTACTGCTTTCCCAAACAAAAAGGTATAATACAGTTGCGATTCTCCCAACTTAAAAGGATCTCATTTTGAAATAAATAACTTTCAAAAATAAGGCCCAGGTCTATCTTTTCATTTTTGACGGTAGACTGGACTGTTTCCCTTTTTATACTTTCTTATACTGTCAACAAAAGTTTGTTCTCTATTAAACGGTTCCAAGAAAATTCATCTTAAACAATAAGTTACCTCCAGGTATCTCTGTTCATTTTTCTGCCCTTTATGTTATTGAAAAAATAATCTTCAGGAAAAAGAGATTCTTCCTTTCTCCTTTGCAACAGCTGGTAAACTCTGAGATGTTTATTCCTAGCGGATCCATTCTAGTGATATTTTTGGTACCCTAATCGGCGTAATTGTTTCTGAGAGGAATACTGTAGCGCCTGCAACTTTGCATCGTCTGCGTCCTGAGCGTTGCAAATGTGAGGATCTGCTTGTTATGTCTTAGGAATGAAATACGCGAAGCGTGAAGAGTAAACTTCGTTGATGTCCAGGGAAAAAAGTCCTAAATTTATTTAAATTAATAAATTTAGTGTTCAAGTATAAATTAAAAATAAATAAAAAATATATAAGTAAAAATAAAAAATTTTGAAATTCAAAGTGCACAAAGTGAGAGACTATATAATAAAAAGCAAGAACAGGATGAATTGAGAATTGAGAATTGAGGTAGATATAGATTTTAAATTTAATATTTAAGTGGTATTTAATTTGGTTTAGTAAGTTATTTATTTATGATTATTTTTATGAAAGGTAGTTGTAACTCATTATTAATTTCTTATGTTTTAAATAGTACACTTAGCATTTATTCCATCTAGTGATAGTTATAAGGACGAAGAAATGAGATTGAAACTAGTGAAATGAATCATATAGCGTCAATCATAAATTGTTATGATATGATATGTTTAAATTTATTTAAATTTTGTTTTTAAATTAATAAATTAATTAATTTGATTAAAAAAAATTACATAAAAGTTGAATTGATTTATTTATTAATTTATTATTTTATTAAAAAAAAACATATTTTTAAAAATGAGTTTAGATAAATTAAATTGGTTTAATAAGAAAGATAAGAGGTAAATCTAGAAATCAATATTTTAAAAGTCCAAAGTTCTAAAAATGAGTAATAATTTTAAAAATGAGTTTATATAAATTAAAATGGCGAAGTAAATTTAAAAATCAAATTTTTTAAAAACCTAAATTTTTAAAAATGAATTTATATAAATTAAAGTGGTTTAATGAAAGAGATAAAAGGTAATTTCTGGATTCTCTTTATCACAATTAAAATCCTGGATGAAATCTTCAATATGACTTTTTCATAATAATATGATTAATAGAGTAAGCATCTCTAATGATATTTAGATCCATCATAATTTAAGAAGAAAATTTGAAAATAAATAAATTTAATTTTAAAAACTAAATTCTTATAAATTATCATTTATTGAGTGTTTAGAGAAATTAAATCTTTAAAAATGTAAATATTTTCTAAATTTTAACTTTTATCCTAATTAATACGTAAAATAAATCTATATTGATAAGTTTAAATTTATATATCAATTGATTTTAAGAAATAGCATCTATTTTAAAATACTAATTTAAAAATTATATTTGCACTCTCTTGATGATATGAATATAGAAAAAGGTTTAACTTACTTATCATTTACTAATAAATTTAGTTCTATATGTTTAAAAAAAAAACATTTAATATTTAAATTTAAAAATCTAAAAATTTATACATTTTAAAATTATTTTTATTATATAAATGTTTTTTCCTAAATTGATACAATAAAACTAAATATAAAATAAAATAATTTATTTATATTTTTCTATAAATTATAACTATTTTTTAAATAAAATAAAACAAATATATAAAAATATTTATAAACATTAATTTATTTTATATACAAATATATAAAATAACAAAAGTCCATAAAATTAAACTTCTAAATCTATCCAAAATAAACTTCCACGCATTATATTTAAAATTAAAAAATTATTTCAACATTATTAAACAAACTTAAAATTCCTAAATTAAAATTTTATTTCAATAATATTAAACAAAATTAAAATTGTTTAATTAAGAGTCTACTTTAAACAAATAAGTTTTTAGGAAAATACAAATCTTATTACATCTTAAACAAATAAGTTTTTTGGAAAATATAAATCTTATTACATCTTAAAAAAAAATTCTTTAACAATTTAATATAAAAAATTACAAATTAAAAATGATATTTAAAAATATACGATGATGATGATGGTTAATGTCTATTGAGACCAATTTTTGGTTTATAGAACCTAAAGAAAAGAGTTATTTAGTTTGATTTAAGATTTTATTCCTGTGCTTAAAAAGCTTGGAGAGAAGCCTCACTAGCTCATTATAATTTTGACATCTTAAAAGGCTAGGAAAGTCAGTATTGCAACAAAGATTATGAAATTGAGCTCTAATGTGGTTGTACGCGCGGCACTCTAAGAGGAAGTGATTTTCATCCTCGATGTTCATATTCTCACAGAGATGGTAGATCCTTTCCATCCATGCTGTTTTAAGAACTGTACAACGACATGTTTCACTATGGAGCTCATGAAAGTTCGTTCTAATCTTGGCTATATTAATTTTCTTCTTTGAGCTAGTTAAAACAGAGAAATACTTTTGATATTTCAATATAAATAATAAATACAAATATTTTTATATTAATTTTTTATATAAAATAATTAAAAATTAAAAATTAAAATATTTTAATAATATATGTCTAATATAAAATTGACAAACTCCACCTATAATATTTTGCCATAGTCTAAAAACACCCATAGAATAGTTTAGAAATTCTGGTAATATTATAAAAAATTCCTACTAACATTTTTGAAATTTTGGGTTACAATTGTTAAACTTCAATATTTTGGGTGCCTTGAAGGATTTTGATAGTGTTGAATCCATTTCCACCATAAAAATGCAATTCAAACACTCCAACTACTTGATTTTTTGAAATTTTGTTGTAAACAACTCCTAATATTTTTGCTTTTCCATTAGTGACTCAACTAAAATCTCATATTCTTATGTCAAGTACTGTGTTTTGACTATAAACAAAAAAAAAAATCAAACAAGAAAAAAGTACTACCTAGATGCTAAATGCTAATATCAAGTGGAAACAGAAAAACATTTCATTTTAGATTGTAAAGCTTTCAAAGACAGCACAGAAAATTATGCACGTATTCTGTCAGCTAGTTTTTGGGATAATCTATTTAGCTAATAGTTTGTCCAGAAGGTGAGAGCATTAACATTATGTTTATTGTAAAACTCCACGAGAAAAAGACCTAATACAAGAGCTAGATGAAGAAGCAATCTGTCTCATAGACTATTTTTAACTTCCCATATAAATACTTACTTTCTTTCAACTCAATATCAGGTAAAAAGTTGCTAAATTTACATCTAAATCAATTGTGTATGTGCAGATTTTTTTGTTTAAAAAAATAATATTAGAAAACAAAGCTTAGTTGGTTTTTTAAGTCTAAATATTCATATATTTATGCAAATGACTGCAATTCTTGACACCAACCCAAAAAAAAAAAAAAAAAACTCCCGTCTACCATTTTTCAAATATTAAGCAAATGCGAAGCAGCAGGACATACCATAACACAGAGACAGGAGAAGCGTGGTGTGCAGTGAAATTGAAGCTTCCCACCACAATATTCACACGAAATTCTTCCAACAACAGAGTGTATGTTTCTCTGTTTGCAGGCTGTGTTCTTCTGCGGCGACACAAATTCTTATATAGTTGTGACTCCGTCGGCTGCGCAATTATTTTCATTTTTAGATATTTTTGGCAAATTGTCCACAATCTCGTGTTTCTTGACCAGAGAGAACGGGTCAAGAAGGGCGTGTTTGGACTTTTTAGTAATAAATTGTACACATATCGTCAGTTCATTCAAAATTTCAAAAAAGTATTTGGCAGAGACAAGTTGGATTTGATCATTTAATTCCAAAAATATTTGAGAGTCAAATTAGATTGATATAACTTCGGATGTTGGCTTCAAAAGTCATTTTCTTAAGATATATTAGGTTTTCGGTTTGAAAATAGTGAAGTTAGAATTTGAATTTATTTGAAAATTATAACGAAAAAATAATAAAAAATATGATGATTTGATGGTGTAAAATGTAATTTTAGTAAAAGTTTTAGGGTGAGTCTAGTGATAACAAATCAGATTGATTTCAACTATTTTGTTTTTCCGTCTAACACTTGTAGTCAAGAAATTTTGGATGACAATTTAGATACTTTGATCAATGACACCTTGCAAAACGTACAGACTTGAGCAAAGAAGTAATAAATCACAAACAACTTCATAATGGAAATTGGTCAAGGTGAAGAAATTGTAGACAAGAAAATCTGATAAAAAATAACCATGACCTCTCAGATAATACACTGACCTCTAAGATAATGTCAAGACGAAACCCTAACATTTCTCTTATCAACAAAGTGACGAAACCCTAGCATATTAGCAACAATTGTGCCCTCAAATTTGACAAACCCTAACAACATATCAACAAATGTTCTCCAAACTGTTACTTAACAATTACACTATCTACAATTATGCCATCAACTTTGACAAACCCTAAGAGCATATCAACAAATGATCTCCAAATTGTTACTAAACAATTACACTGTCAAAATGTATTCAAGGAGACGGGCCCATTCAATATTAATCCCACAATTTACACAAAACCCACACAACTGAAGGTGTTTAAAAACACAGATAGATAAGTTGAACAAAGGCACAATAATCCATCTGGCTAAATGTGTTTAAAAACATAGGTAGATAGATTGGTAGGACAATGTCCTACCTTCCAGCTCTCATTTCGTTGGCTTCCTCCATGCCAGTGCACCACAGGAACCTTAGATGCTCCAAAAACTGTAGCTCCAACAAAAAATTGCACAATGACCTGCAAGATAGACATCGCACATTAATAAAAGCTCAGAAAATTACTTGTATACCTAGAAGAAAAAAAACCTTTGAATCACGAAATGGCCATATCCAACACTAACTCAAGCTAAATCCACCATAGGGACGAACACAAATGAATACCCAACCCAATAAACCAAGAAAAATGAATGATAACAACAGAACAACCTCTCGAACAAGAATCATAACTTCCCCATAACCCATTATCTATAGCACCAAGGACGATTATGCTTGCGACCAGCATCGCGTAAGTACCTAGGAGCAAAAACGAACAAGAATCAGGCTCGAACAGAATAATACAATGTCTTCAAGAAGCCTCCAACACACGAGGCTAAACTAACCCTAACGCTCCCTAAACCAATTGAATCGATCACTAGGTCCGAAGGACAAGTGTCTGCATGCGAAGGACATGTGTCATACGACGACTCAACAAGTTTGCGTGCCATCTATGTGGTCCGAGGTGGACGCGTTCAGGTAATGGCGTCCCTCCCCTAAGTCGTTGTTTTACAGAAGCCACAATTTTCCCTTAACAACAAATTTATTCCAGGAATCGTTAGAAAAATTTCAGAAAAACTGACTGGTGCAGTCTTTGAATCGTGTCTTTATATATATATATATATATATATATATATATATATATATATATATATATATATATATATATATATGGTGAAAATAGATTCAGCACCGTCAAAAACTTCTGATGTATCCAAAACCCTGAAGCTTGAGAGTTGTAACCAAAATTTCCAAAAATTTCATCCAGATTTTATCAATTAATGAGATATTGATTTTTCCATCAAACTAAAATCTTAAACCTTATGTTTTAGTGTGCTATATTTTGATAATATAGTCAAATTGTAAAAGAACTACCCAAAAGCTTATACAAATTCAATCTCAGGGAAGAACACTGAAGTGATCTGTTACTAAATTTGTATTTATATCATTTAAATCTATTGTTTATTTACAATTTATTTATTTATAATATATTTTAATTGGTTTCTAGTTTTAATTAGTTTTACACCATTTTTGTAAATAAGTGAAATTTTGAAACTAAAATCTTAAACCTTATGTTTTATTGTACTATATTTTAATAATATAATCAAATCTTAAAAGTACTACCCAAAAGCTGATACAAATTCAATCTCAGGGAAGAACAATAAAGCGATTGGTTACTAAATTTGTATTTATATCATTTAAGTCTATTGCCTATTTGCAATTTTTTTATTTATAATATACTTTAATTGGTTTTTAGTTTTAATTAGTTTTACACCATTTTTGTAAATAGATGAAATTTTGTTTTTTTTTCCTTTAACTATATTCATTTAAACCCAATAGAATCTAACAAAAACAAACTCTACTTAAAGTTAACTATCGTAACATGTTCTTTGTTTCATACCAAATAAATTCGATACTCTAAAAACCTTCTAAAACACTACAATTTTACAGATTACACAACATAAACTTATAATTTTAACATATATTTATAAAGAAAAATAACAATATTTATTGGAAAATATGTATAATCCAATTTATTGAAATTTTCCATATAATAATTATAAATTAAATTAACCAAAAAAAATAATAATGTTGTAGAGTATTCTAAAGTATTAAATTCATTTATTTTTATTAATTTAAAAATATAAAAACAATAAAAAATTTATGGCCAATAATGACAAAGCATTGCAATTTTAGCAACTTAAAATTGTACATTTATGGCGGATTTTATATTTATATTCAAAGGATGACGAACTAAAATAGTGCCAAAATCATAAAGTTTTTAGTATTCTTTTAATGTAATTAACCAACCGACTAATTCAAAAATATATTTTTTTGAAATAAATGTATTAGTAAAATTTATGACACTACGAAGTTGAGGAATAAAGAGGTTTTTTTTAATATCTTTTAATTTTATTAAACATAATTTTATTTTTATAATTTAATTATTTTTCAAAACTTTGGAAGATACGATGGTCCTAAAATTTTATATAAAAATGATATTAAATATTTTGTTTTTTTACTAAAATTTGATAACATATTTTTTTCAGTGATATTGTAGTTTTTATTTAAAATTATGTTTTCGATATATAAATGGATTCAAAGTTCTAAAAATCCAGTATATAATCATGCAAATTATATAATTCTACTCTAACAAATTTATACTAAACTTTGAATAAAATTGTTTTGAAAATATACTTTAAAAGATCAAAATATATAATAATTAAATTATATTTTTGAACACTATTTAATCTAATTTGTGTTATTTCTATAATAAAATTTATTAATATTGTTTAAATAATATCACAACGCTGTGAGCCTGCGCTCTAGACCTAGCAGCCATCAGCACGCAGCGCTTGGGCCTTTACCATCATGGTTCTCCCAGAGCTTGATCCGGGCGTGAATCCTTCTTGCGAAGGCACAACATCTCTGACTCACGCACAGGCGCCTGATGCGGTTGCCTCTGCCTTCGCCTCTCTAATCGCCTCAATGGGCCCTCAGAGAACCAGACCTGCTATCTCCAAATTTGTAAAAAAAAATTGAAGCTATCCCCGAGATCATCCTGCCACCAAACCTGCCTCAGAGAGCAGCTGTATCTTTAGCTGAGAAAGGGCTGGTTTGGCACTTCACTGGATTATGGCCCTCCCCCAAGATTGTCCAAAAATGGGTAGAACGAAACTAGGCACAAGTCACTTGGGGAAAAATCTCCATACGATTTTGTGGCAGAGGTTACTACACCTTCCATTTCGAATCCAAGGACGATCGGACCTCATCTTCAGAAGCGGTCCATATTTCATGGACACCAGAGGTTTATATCTGAACAGATGGACTCTTGATTTTGATCTGGAATTGGATGTCCCTAATGCAATTCGGGTCTAGGTCAGGCTACCTCATCTCCCTCTGCATTGCTAGGGAGATTATTCAGTAAGAGAAATAGGGAATGTCATTGGCAAGTACATTGATAGAAGCGAACCAAAGGATAATATGTTGGCATGTGCAAGGATATGTGTCGAAGTAGATCTAGGAAGAGGACTTCCGGAAGCCATCAAGCTTAAGGTCGACAACTGGACGCATATTCAGCAGCTGGATTACGAGAAAATTCCCTTCAAGTGCAAGGTATGTCACAAGTATGGCCATTTCGCTAATAGATGCAGCAAAAAAGAAGAAAATTATAAGCTTGTACAAGAAATTCAAGATCTAAAATGGGAAAAAGTTAAGAAAGAAAAAACAAATAACCGCATCCAAATTTCAGCCTGCACCTCCCCCGCCCCCTACATCTGACCCTCTCTCTCCTACCCACAGATCCTCTACCTAACCTTCCTCCTCCATCCCTGAAACCTCTCCTTTCCTGGGATCTATTCCCTTTGAGCTCCTCTCCAACCCCCTCAATCCATCTGATCCCCCCAACCCTCCCCTTTCCCCTTCCCCCATTCCCCAAAACACCTTCAAACTCTCTTCTCCTCCTCCGGGCTCCCCTCCCCCTCAGGGCTTCTTCTCCTCCATCACCCATCTAGAGGGTCCCCCCATCCTCTCCAGCCCCCCTCCCCCCTCCTCGAATCGGATTCTAACGAGAAACCAGTCGAAAGAATCCCTCCTATATGTTGAACACTCAAAGAAAGCAGGAAGGAAGTCAATTAAAGAAATAAGAGATGAGGCAACTGTGAAGGACCTCACCTTGGGAACACAACAGCCAATGGAGAGTTACCTTGAAAATGGCAACAAGAATAAGGAAAAATCTCCACATGTTCATGAAGGGAAAGGTCCCTCAGCCTCAATCCCCAGTAAATAATGATAGTTGTATCTTGGAATTGCAGGGGGTTGGGTCATCCCTCCAAGATAAACCTCATAAAATACCTCATTAAAAATGAAAAACTAGACATCCTCCTTATCCAAGAGACAAAAATTAACAGCCAAGAGATGGACAGTATCATAGCAAAGACAAAAAAATTATGAAGGAAAAGTTATTTCAACAAATGGAGCATCTGGAGTGATTTGCACTCTATGGCAAAAAGGAAAGTGGAAAATGCATAACTCAACAACGAAAGCCCACTGGATCAACACAAATCTAGAAAATGCAGCTAATGGGAAAAAAATCAGCATATATAACATCTATTCTCCAAATCACTATAGGGACAAAGAAATTTGCCGGAAGACTCTAAAAGAAACCACAATGGAAGACCAAGAAGAGAACCTTATCCTTGAAGGAGATCTAAATCTCATCCTTAAGTCAAAAGAAAAAAGAGGAGGCATTTTTCAGCCAGATCCAAATAATGATGTTCTTGAAGAAATCATTGAGAAGTGCAACCGTTTGGACATTCCTCCCAAAAATGGGAAATACACTTGGGATAACAAGAGACTAGGGAAGGCCAAAATCAAAGAGAAGTTGGACATAATTATGATTAGGGACAACATGGTGGCCAACTACAGCAAAGTCTCCTCTAAAATCATTCCATCAGCAGCCTCATATCACAAACCAGTCTCCATTGAAGTTGGAATAGCTGAAAACTTTGGGCCTCTTCTCTTCAATTATAATCAGATATGGAGCAGCCATGAAGAGGTAAAATAAGAGGTTGAAAAAATATGGAAGAAGAAAATTAATGGATCTCCTAGCGACATATGGGAAACAAAACTAAAAGCCACCAGAGTAAGACTGAAATATTGGGCAAAGGCCAACTATAAGGAACTGCAAAGAGAAAAATAAGAGTTGCATCAAGAATTAGCAAAAATACAAGAGGAAATGGAAAACATGGAGCCAAAAGTCAAGCAAAGGAAAACGAGATCCATTGGAAAATTTATAGGAATATCAGACAAGATGAAGAAACATGGAGGCTGAAGTAAAGGCAGTTGTGGATACAAGACGGTGACAAAAACATTGTCTTCTTTCACAATTTATCCAAAACAAGAGTGATAATAAATAATATAGAAAAATTCATGGGAGAAGGAGGGATCGAAATAAAGGGACAAGAAGACATTAAAAAATAAGTCTTCTGGCATTTTAAAATTATTCTAACAACTGTGGACAGCCAAGCAAATCCAGAGGAATTCTTAATGCATATTCTGAAATTAATTAATGAGGAAACAAACAAAGACCTCTCTAGAGAAGTCACTGAAAAAGAAGTAATGACAGTTGTATGGGACCTTCATCCGAAAAATGCCCCGAGCCTAGATGGATTCCCTATCTCTTTCTACCGCACCTTCTGGCATGCAATAAAAAAGGACCTGTTAAAAATGATTAAACACGTCATAAAAAAGAAAAAGGTGGGAGGATTCACTAATTCTACCTTTCTCACCCTCATTCCAAAAGACCCTCGCCCCTCCACCCTCAATAGATTTCATCCAATATTCCTATGTGATCTGATATGCAGAATTGACAAGATCTTTTCTAGCTCTTATACAATATGTGAATGGCAAGTATCTTACTAAACAATTACTTTTAAACAAAATTAATTGTTAGCATCAAATGTTTTTAAGTATAAATTTGTTTATGTTATGGCTTAACAAATACACATGATGCATATAAATAATACTATAAAACAAACGAAGTTTTGACGGAGTTCGTCCCTCCTGGACTACGTCTTCAAGTCCGCCTCAGAAATGTGCGTCCGCTGTATTCCTTAAGCCAAGAGAATAAGACTACAAAGAATCATCAGTTGAAGAGTGTCAAGAAATACTACTGATGTTTGCAGAAAAGGATCATCTCCTGAAGAGGCTAACTGAATACAAATTATTTTCAGCCAAGAAAAGAAGAGGATAGATTGCACACTTAATCTGAGAATCTGAAGCTTTAAAGAGCTTGAGCAATATGGTGGCTGAATAGAGTTTGGAATATTGAAGTAGATCACGTTGACAACAACGTACTTCAATACTGAAGCTTTGCAAGAAAGGATGAGCTCTCCTCCTTCAATGTACCTGCAAATCAAAACTCTCCACCACGTATTTGAGACAATCTTCTTAAGAGTAATCCCTCCTTCTTCCTAAAGCTGAAATAATTCACTCTCTTTCTCTCATGTCCCTCTCTCCCTTACAAAAACATCCATCCTTTCTTTTATAAGAGGAGTGCATATAAACATGGCAAATGAATCTCTCCATATCTTCGAAGAGGTTTTGATTTTCTATTGTTAACCATTGAATTAATGGTTCTCTATACTAATCCCTAGCATCATAAGTGCTCTCGGGTTTCTAGTCATTAGGATAGGGGTGTTGTTTCAAAAACAGTGCATAAAACCCATTTACAGACTTTATAATATAATTTTAGCCCCGACGACTAACTAATCGGGCGGAGGTCGATACTTCGGCATGTGATCAGCGCCTTCGACCGGCGGTTACGTCTTGAGCCTGACGGTCGTTGCTTTATCCCGATGGTTTGGCTACACCTAGCGGCTTCGATCTGTCACATGACGCAGCCTCCAACGCGGCATATCCTGCAGTCACAACAACTGGCATTCAACAATTACTGTGTGGTAACATATACATTGTTCACATGATTGCAAGTTTCTGACGGTTTTCCGTTTGGCTTACAAACTTAAAACCCCGATGGTTCAATGGTGTGGAACTTTGACACCACAAGGTTCCGTTGCCTGACTTTAAACCTTAACTCTGCAGTCTTGTCACATGAATGCCTTTTGACGCGGTCTATCCGACAGTTTCAACACGTGGTTTGACATTTTCCCTGCGGTTGCATTTCATTCCGTTGCGGTTGCATTTCATCTGTTCACATGTTTAAACAAATCCCGACATAGTCTATTAGCCACGCAGTTTTAATGACTAGCGTTGTGGTGGGTTTTGTAATATAAAGTTTTTGTAATGTTTTGTTTTAAAACATATCACCCGAACTTTGATTTACATACCCTTAACCCTTTACAACATATAATTAATATATGTTTTGCGCTACAAGATATGTTTTAATGTTTTTCAACATAAGTTTGTGCTTTTAGGATTTAGGACTTGGAAGTTTGTATGCATAGGTTTTTAGACTTAGGTTTAGAAATTTAGGACCTATATTTAGTCCTTTTACCTTAGGATTTATTTTCCCTTAAGGTTTACAACTTGGACTTTCTAATAACCTTTTGCCTTAGCCATTTGACATTTTTTCCTACCTCGACACTTTAGATCTATAGTGTTATATGTTTTTAAGACTTAGGATATTGTTTTTCCTTAAGTCGTTACAATCATGACTTGATGTGTTTTTATGTCACAGGTCGACATAATGACAAATTTCTTTGACAACAGCTTTGACTTTAGAAAAACATCGATGTTGATGGCAAAGTCTTTGATATTGATGTCAAAGTCATGCCGAACATTTGAACTTGAGTCGATGAATCCTTTGTACATATGACCATCTTGGTCGAAACATTTTCATCTTCACCTGTTTTATTACATAATCGATAATTACTTATTTCAAAATGACGATCTTGGTCATTTTGTAATTTCGATACAAATTTGAGAATCCAAAATTGGATCACACCTCCCCACTAAAAGAACTTTTGGTTCTCCAAAAGTTTTATTACAATGCTTTTTGAAGAAAATTTAACTCTAGAACCTAGTTACAACTTATCTAGATCTAGACAATTTTTACAAACTCATGTTAGGCATATGGCATAAAATCTGCCCAATTCCATTTAGCATTTGATTGTTCTCCAACAGGTGAATTGGATATATCCTGGGCTATTGGTGTTGATGTTGTTTCTCTTGGAAGGATTGGATAGTTGTCTTTGGCATGCCCCGACAATTTGCAGTGTCGACAAACTTTCTCCTTTGTACTTGTTGAGTTTTCTGAATGGTGTTCTTCTTTAGTAGATTGAAGCGCAATTTTTCCTGATCGCTTCTTTACCTGAAGTGCCTTGTCATCTTCTGGCGGCTGACTTTTAATAGCTCCAATTTTCTTGCTGTAGGCCTTATGTTTCCAGCATTGCTCTACATAATGCCAAGAACTACCACAAAACGTACATGGATATATTCTCTTAACAGTTTCTATTACCCAATTTTGATAAAAGAAGTCACTATCAGAATCATTACTACTAGAGGATTGTTTTTCCTTACCCTTTTTATCCTGGAGCTTCTTTGGAAAAATCTCAGGATGCATAGACCAACATTGGTCAGAGATGTGGCCAAGCTTCCTGTAGTAGTCACACTTCATCAAATCATATCCTAGACCTAGATGCTTAGGTATTTCTTGTACTGTGATGGGTAGAAGTCTCCCTTGTCCATCTTTTCCAAGGCCTTCACCTTCTTGGTATCCCATGGATTTCATCATGGATAAGCCTTTTCTTTCAGGAACTGCACTTGGTTTCTGACTAGAAACTTCATCAGACTCTAAATCACTTTTCAGTGATATCAGTGAGTCAAGAGTTTCCTCAGCAGGTGAGGAAAAAGATCCAATGGCCTCCCTTGATGACTTCGGTGAGGATGAAAGGGAAGAACTATTTTTATCTTCCTGTTGAAGAGAGAGTGTGAGCTTCTTTCCATTAGAAGCTATATCTTCAATGAGAGGATTGTTCCCTCTTTTATTCTTCCTCAAAACTTCAAGTTCAGATTGCAGGATTTGCTTGTCACTCTCTAGTGCTTGCACCATCCTTCGCAATGCAGAATTCTCCTGCTGATATTGCTAATTAACTCCTCGAGTTCTTTCAACCTTAGCTATTGTCGTGATTTTTTGCCCATTTTGTACCTGAAAATAGCTAGACTGCTCCGATACCACTTGATCTGAAATGCGGAATTGACAAGATCTTTTCTAGCTCTTATACAATATGTGAATGGCAAGTATTTTACTAAACAATTACTTTTAAACAAAATTAACTGTTAACATCAAATGTTTTTAAGTATAAATCTGTTTATGTTATGGCTTAACAAATACACATGATGCATATAAATAATACCATAAAACAAACGAAGTTTTGTGACAGAGTTTGTCCCTCTTGGACTACGTCTCTGGGTCCGCCTCAGAAATGTGCGTCCATTATATTCCTTAAGCCAAGATAATAAGACTACAAAGAATCATCAGTTGAGTAGTGTCAAGAAACACCACTGATGTTTGCAAAAAAGGATCATCTCCTGAAGAGGCTAACTGAATACAGATTCTTTTCAGCCAAGAAAAGAAGAGGATAGATTTCACACTTAGTTTGAGAATCTGAAGCTTTAAAGACCTTGAGCAATATGGTGGCTGAATAGAGTTTGGAATATTGAAGTAGATCACGTTGACAACAACGTACTTCAATACTGAAGCTTTGCAAGAAAGGATGAGCTCTCCTCCTTCAATGTACCTTCAAATCAAAACTCTCCACCACGTATTTGAGACAATCTTCTTAAGAGTAATCCCTCCTTCTTCCTGAAGCTGAAATAATTCACTCTCTTTCTCTCATGTCCCTCTCTCCCTTACAAAAACATCCATCCTTTCTTTTATAAGAGGAGTGCATATAAACATGGCAAATGAATCTCTCCATATCTTCGAAGAGATTTTGATTTTCTATTATTAACCATTGAATTAATGGTTCTCTATCCTAATCCCTAGCATCATAATTGTCTCGGGTTTCTAGTCATTAGGATAGGAGTGTTGTTTCAAAAACAGTGCATAAAAACCATTTACAGACTTTATAATATAATTTTAGCCCCGACGGCTAACTAACCGAGCGGAGATCGATACTTTGGCATGTGATTAGCGCCTTCGACAGGCGGTTATGGCTTGAGCCTGGAGGTCACAGCTTTATCTTGACGATTCAGCTACACTTGGCGGTTTCGATCTGTCACATGACGCAGCCTCCGACGCGGCATATCCCGCGGTCACAACAACTGGCAGTCAACAATTACTGCGCGGTAACATATACACTATTCACATGATTGCAGGTTTTCGACGGTTTGCCATTTGGCTTACAAACTTAAAACCCCGACGGTTCGATGGTGTGGAACTTTGACACCACAAGGTTCCACTGCTTGAATTTAAACCTTAACTCTGCATCCTTGTCACATGAATGTCTTTTGACGTAGTCTATCCGACGGTTTCAACACGTGGTTTTACATTTTCCCTATGGTTGCATTTCATTTCGCTGCGGTTACATTTCATCTGTTCACATGTTTAAACAAATCCCAATGCAGTCTATTAGCCACGCGGTTTTAATGACTAGCGCTGTGGTGGGTTTTGTAATGTAAAGTTTTTGTAATGTTTTGTTTTAAACATATCACCCGAACTTTGATTTACATACCCTTAACCCTTTACAACATATAAGTAATATATGTTTTGCGCTACAAGATATGTTTTAATGTTTTTCAACATAAGTTTGTGCTTTTAGGATTTAGGACTTGGAATTTTGTATGCATAGGTTTTTAGACTTAGGTTTAGGAATTTAGGACCTAGGTTTAGTCCTTTTACCTTAGGATTTATTTTCCCTTAAGGTTTACAACTTGGACTTTCTAATAACCTTTTGCCTTAGCCATTTGACATTTTTGCCTACCTCAACACTTTAGATCTATAGTGTTATAAGTTTTTAAGACTTAGGATATTGTTTTTCCTTAAGTCGTTACAATCATGACTTGATGTGTTTTTATGTCACAGGTTGACATAATGACGAATTTCTTTGACGATAGCTTTGACTTTAGAAAAACATCGATGCTGATGGTGAAGTCTTTGATACTGATGTCGAAGTCACGCCGAACATTCGAATTTGAGTCGATGAATCCTTTGTACATATGACCATCTTGGTCGAAACATTTTCATCTTCACCTGTTTTATTACATAATATATAATTACTTATTTCAAAATGACGATCTTGGTCATTTTGTAATTTCGATACAAATTTGAGAATCCAAAATTGGATCACTATGTAATGCTTCCTACAAAATCATCTCCAAAATCTTAGTTGGAAGACTCAAACCTCTTCTCCACTCCCTCATCTCTGAAAACCAGGGAGGTTTTTTCCCAACCCGTCAAATTGTTGACAATATCATCCTTGTTGATTTTAGGCTTCTGCGACTTGTGTTGTTGTGTGTAGAATATTCCGAATTTATCACATCCATTTTTGTTAGAATCTTAAGGCCCTTGTCTAAGAGGCCCTTCACTCAAGTTACTCCCGCATTGAACAAGGCTTTATTTTAAAAATGGACATGGCCAATGCATTTGATAGAGTCAATCTCACTTACCTTGTCGCTGTTCTAAATAGATTTGGCTTCTCCGAAGACTTCATAGGCACAATCAAGGCTTGCACTATTTGGCCATGGATAGCCCCTCTTGTTAACGGAAGACCTTGTGAGTATTTTCAAAGCTCTAGAGGACTCTAACAAGGCTACCCCTTGTATCTTTTCCTCTACATTCTAATGGTTGATTCCCTAAGCAGAAAATTGGAGCAAAATAGAAGAAACTCTTCCTTGACAGGCCTAACCATAAGCAGAGGTAAAAAGAATCAACCATTCATTATTCGCAGATGACACCCTTCACATGGGAGGTGCATCTTGCATAGTTGCCTGGAGATTTAAATTTGTCCTAGACAATTTCATGGATGTCTCGAGAGGGTTGATTAACAATGGGAAAATTTGTATATACAGCTGGAATACCTCTCCAAGAACCCTCCAATGAATGTCACTAATTGTGGAAATTCCCTTCCAGAATAACTGGAGCTACTTCCAATACCTCAGGCTGCCAATCACCAAGAAAAATTTAAAAACCGAGATATGGAGTAAGTATGCTGAGAAAATGAAAAATAAAATCCAAGCATGGGGAATGATATGGTTAAACCAAGTAGGGAGAATCATTCTCATCAAATCAATACTTTCAACTCTGCCACTATATTAGTTTTTTTTAATAGCAACACCAGCAAGCATACACAAGCAAATTGAAATCATCATTAGAATCTTGCTATGGCAAGGAGGAAAATTTGAAACAAAAAAGGTTCAACCTTGTCAATTGGAACCAAGTTACTGCCCATTACCAAAATGGAGGTCTATCCATTAAAACTCCTGGGACTATGAATCTGGCTCTAGGAACCAAGATTGCCTGGAGGTTTCTCACTGGAGAAAGATGTTGGTGGAAAGCAGCCTTAGAGGCAAAATATCTCAATGCCCCAAGAATTTCCCTATTGGAAAGAAGCCCTCCCATAAGATCGTGCTCTCAAATATGGAAACTCATCTCTAGCACAATCTCAATGATCAAGGAAAACATCTCAACAAGGCCAGGGAATGGAGGAAGAATCATCTTGTGGACAGATAGCATCATGGGAAACCCTCCCTTGGGAAACAACCCAAATATTCACGATTTAAAGAGTTGGTTGAAGGGGAAGGCTACACAAAATTAGGGGACATATCCAAATGGGAGAATGATGGAACTTGGAAACAATGGGAAAAACCCAACTTACCTATTAACCTCACTTATCAATGGAACTCCATGATTTCTCTCTTATTGGGAGCTGCTCCTATAGCCAAAAATATTCAAGACACCTATTTCTGGGTACCTATAGGAGGAGACTATTCAGTAAAGTCAGGCTATGCAAAGATTCAAGAACAACAAAGGCAACAAGAATGGCAGTATTGGAAGTATGCTTGGAAGGTGGAAACTCTCCCAAAAATCAAGATTTTCCTATGGATCCTCCTTCATAGCAAATCTCTCACAATAGATAATTTAAAAAAAAAGGGAATCCATGGACCATCTCAATGCCCACTTTGTTTGCAGGAGGAAGAAACCATTCAACATCTCTTCCTAGAGTGCTCATTTTCTATAGAGTGTTGGGAGAAAACTGTGTCTCCAATTGAAGTAAATTTGAATTACAACCTCCCTCTAAATAAATTCATAAGTTAATGGTGGAGCACCTATCCCCACACCTTAAAAAAAAAAACCACAATTCAAAGGTTCTGGGCCAACATCCCTCCTTCCTATGTTGGCAAATCTGGCTTGCTAGGAATGGGAAAGTATTCAAAAACAAAAATCCAACAGTGAACATAGTGACTTCAAAGGCATGGGGACAGATAACGGAGTTTCTCTCAACAAAGGGGTTAAACGGAATTGATATGAGCCAATTGCAGCATGATGAAAGAATCTGGATCAACTTTGCACTCAACAAGATCACAATTCACCAAACGACAAAAGTCGCAAAGGCACACCCAACCTGGAAAATCAGAAAGGATGAGGAATAATTTCAAAGGTGGATTAATTCCCTCAAAAAATCCTGCCTCTTCTTCGACTGAGCCTCAAAGAAGAACCCGGACAAAGCTGGAGCTGGTGGAGTAATATCCCAAAGAGACAACTCCTGTCATATTCAATTTAATTTGGGGATGGGGACAATGTAAAATAATAGAGTGGAGGCTTATGGCCTACTCCTGGGAATGAAAATTCTAAAAGACAGGAAAATGCACAATGCAATAATTCTTGGGGACTCCTCTATTGTCATCCATGCAATGGTGAGTGGAAGTTTCCCAAAAAATGCAGCACTCTGCCAAATATTGAATAGAGCTAAACAATATGAAAAATAGATTGGGAAGATAGACTACTATCATATCTTAAGAAGCAATAATAAGCAAGCCGACATTCAGGCTAATGAAGGAGTCCACATAAACACTAGGTAGGTTAAAATTGATGGGCATATCACCCTCCTCCCAATCCTTTGATGGCAACTCTCACTCTCTTTATCATGATGCCTTACCATCCATAGAAAGGACATCATCTTTGCAGATATGATATGACCTGATCCTCTTATTGCACTTGCAAAAATGTCCCCAAATCACTTATTCGAAATCCTTCAAAGATATTTTGCAACTTTTTTCAGAGTACCCAAACTCAGAACCTCAGCATCCCTCCCGTGACCCATCATCATTACATCACTCCTCCCTTCTTAAATTTGCTTCATGATCCTCAAATCTCCACATCTACATATTATTCTTGGTATCCAAGGCAGCCTATTCCCCAACAGCTTGGTTCCATTTCGCCTCTGCTCTCAAGCGCGATATTCCTCCACATCAACATCTTTCTCAACCCCAGGTGCATTTGTTATTCACAGATTACGAATTGGGCATTAGCACTCTGCCTCTCTTTTCTGCGTTTTCATTTTGAACTCATCTCTCCTACTCCTGCCCGCATCTTCCTCCATATCCCATCAGTTCCTCTCCATTTTGGAAAATCCACCATCCCGTCCTCCATAACTGCTATCAGAAATACATTTAACAAATAAGGTTCCACTGTTGTTAATTACAAAACAACACTATCTACTACTCAAAGAAAAGGCAAAAATACATTTTCTCTTTCCATCCTCAATCTCATGGACTCTTCTGATGATAAAAACCATCCTTGTTCAGTCTACAAATTACATAGAGTGGTTATTGAAAGTTTGAAGAACTAGATGCTTCAGGATAAGGTGCGCACTAAAGAGGAAAAGACCCTCCTTCGACAACAATGGAACACATGCAACAAGGACTTACTGGAGGTGAAAAATCCATGCACTCACTTGGAAGGGACTATCAATTATCTGTAAGATGTCCTCACCAAAATATTTGAGTGAGGATCCTGTTAGACTCTTGTATTTCACAGTATCACCAGCTGACAGTTTATTTCTTAGATTTCCATACTGAAAATAATATTCCATGGCCATCATTTATTTTCAGGAAAAGGGGAAAGCCTGACTGTCAAGAGTTTCAAAAGAATCTATTATGCCTTTCATTTCAGTAGAAGGTGAAAATGTTGTTGGTAAGACAAAAAAGGGAGTAGCATTATACCATTAGCAAAATCAGCAAGGGCAGAGTCCTAAAGGAGATCAGGTCAATTTGTGCACACGTTCAGGTCGAGTCGTGAGCACTAAAGTAGGTCAAGTCGTGAAACGCGGGACAAGTATTCCACGAACAAATAAGAAATGAATGGGCGTAACCAAAGAGACAAGGTCGAAAAAATACAGTAAGGGAGCAGTGAGGACCATTGGATCTAAGCAATGATCAATGATGGATGGGCACAAGGGTAAATGTTAAAATGATCACAGATCGCAAATTTTTCAGGATGGGCACAAGGGTAAATGTTAAAATGAAGGAAATGCGATTTGCGATGAGGTGGGACCATTCTCCCCACCGTCATCCATTCTGTCCATGTCCGCCAACTTCCATCCCTCCACGACTGGGCATACAAGGTATGTGCGCCATTTATGAGGAAATAGGCTACACATGACAGAAAGAATTAGGTCGGACCTGACAAGGGGAAAAGGATAGGGCGAGGCTGAATGTCACAAGGAAAAAGACAGAACGAGTCGAGTCGGGCATTGGTGCAGAGATGTAACAGCGGAGACTGAAGGGGCAGCAAAGCACATCAGCACCATCATCAATAAGTGAAAGTAGCCAGGGCTGCACCAGACTTAATTACCCCAACGCCGATCTTTTAAAAAACGGGACCATATGTTAGAGCCATCAAAGTGTTTAGATCCATAAAGAGTTGCTCAAAATTAATTTTACAGGCGATATGTTGTTTTCTCAAGCCTTGCTTGGCCATGCCTGTTTAATTTCAGTTGTTTTGTAATAAATGAAGTTTGACCCAAGTAGAGTAGGGCAACCAACTCAAGTTTTAGTTAAATACTGCTCGAATTTTAATTATCAAGGGTTGGAACCTTGTTCGACTCTATGTTGTAAAAGATCATTGTATTGGAGCAATGTAACTATTTTAAGTTGGGCATCAATAATAAAGAGACCGTTCACAGGATTCACAAGCTATGTTAATGGTGATGTTCTTTCCTCTGTGTTAATATTTTCCCCTGTCTTTTCATGTTTTGCATTAGTTTCTCTAATTACAAAACAAAAGTTTTAGATTAAGATTTGTTGAGAGAGCACCTTAATTATGTTTGTTTTTGTTATCTTAATGTTTTTCTCTGAAGTATAGTTAAAGAATTCTTAACTGCTCTTTAGCTAATACTAAACTCACTGCTTTCTTTCATCTCATATTCACACTGCCAGTAAGATCCAGTTTGCATAGTTAGCTTGCCCTGTGAATGCCCCTCGAAAAAATTGATGCACAATTCAACCTCTTATGACTCCATAGCCCAATGGATTAAGTTTCACAACTCTGTCTGTCCAACAACCCAAGCAATAAAAACCAACAGTTCTCATAATCTCTATAACTAGCCTAATATCAACAATTATAATCATCAAGCTAAATCATAAATAATAAAGAACAGAGAGAGCCCTCTCTGAGTCTAGGAAGGCTAGGTACTGGACTCCAAAGTGGTTTCATGTTGTCCTCTGTCGTTTGTTCTTGGAAATATTACAAATTACGAAGAGCTAACATAATAGCGACCATACTGGGGAGTTATTGAAAAGCTTATTATTTCTTCAGAACTCAGAAACCCCAGTCGAAACACTGGGTGTTTTAAGTAATTGCTACAAATTGGTTTCTGTACCTTGGGTCTGAATTCTGGTTCCCAGAAGAATCTTTACTAGATCCCATCCTGACCCAAATCACCCTTCCATAGTTTGAAATCCAAAGAAAATCCTAAGAAGAACTCCTAGATCTGAGAATCCAACTATTAGTGGGCCTCTTCACAAAGTAAGTTCCCTCCACGAAATCCTTGCAACCTTGCAGGATATCCATTTCGACTTACACTTTGAGCAAAGCTTGTTCAGGACCAAATCTCTGAATTGGATAGCCCATAATTTTTTTTATCCATATATCTTAGAACAAAGTTCTATTGGGGAAGCCTCTACCTCCACTCATACACCCATTGTCCACCTTCCTCCATTTAACCCTCCACCTCCCTTGGTAAACCCTCCTCTTATCAACCCTCCTTAGGTTCCCCCACCACCAATCATGGCAGCCTGGTATGCTCCATTAGTGTTACCACTACCTATGATGCCTATGACATAGGACTATCAATCCAAAATCCCACATTTTGATGGAATTGGTCCTGAAACTGCTCAAAAACATGTGGACAAAATGAATGACGCTTTTGACTACCAAGAGATAGAGGATGAAACTATTCAATTGAGAATGTTTGCTCAAAGTTTAGGGGGAGAAGTAAGAAAGTGGTTTAAAGGATTAAGTCCTAATAGTATACATGACCTCCCTTCCCTTCACCAACTGTTCATAAATAAATGGGAAGTTAAGAAAAATCCTCTCCAAATCTTGTCAGAATATGAAAACATCAAGAGAAATATTGAAGAGAGTGTCCAAGATTACTGTACCAGGTTCAACAGTGTATATAACACCCTCCCTCCTCATGTGAAACCCCCACAAGGTTTAGCCCTAATGAAGTTTCCAGATGGTTTCGACCTAGAGATGGCTTATCAGCTGAGAGAGATGGATCCTCATACCTTAGAAGACATGCAGAGGGGTGCAGTAAGTGTGGAAGCAAATCTGATTGCAAAAAGGGCTAGAATGAGAAACAAGAAGAGAGTCACTATTAGGGAAGAGCCTGCAGCCTCCACATCTGAGGCTAAGATTGAGAGCCTGGTTAAAACCATGGAGAGGATGATGGAGAGGATCAACCTAAATGAGAGAGTTGTCCCCAGGGAAAATCAACCAGCTCCTCAAAATAGAAACCAAAACTTTAGAAGAAACCCCCCTCAAGTAAGATAGAGAGAACAAAGAGGACCTGACCAACAAATCAGGCCTCCATTCCAAGAAAATTATCCTAATGAGGATGAGGTAGTGGTTGAAGAACTAGAAGAAAGTGATATTAATCTAATAGGAATTAATAGCGAAGATATTGTTTTCCTCATCGAAGAAGAACAAGATTTATTCTCTTTGACTCAAACTAAAGTAGAATTGAAAGAGTATGAAGATTATAAACAAGGGTTCGAGAATGCCATCATGGAGGTGCATAAAAAATATAACCTCCGAAGCAAGAAAAATTCGGATATTCCCAAGAGAAAGAATTCGGAAAACTCTGCTGAAAAGGCCCCTGAAGCTAATCCTAAGAAAACAACAGAGAGTTTAAAGAAAATTGCTAAGCTCCCTGGAAAAAATGATCTAGAATGCAGCACCAGCAAGGCTACTTTAGTTGATATCTCTAATACGAGTCAACAAGCTGAAGTTTCTGCAAAAATAGTGCCTGAGAAGACTGATTCAAATCTGCCAAAAACACAGATACCATTCGACATTGAGAATGAAATTGCCAAAATAAAAATCTCCATCCCTCTCACTGAATTGGTGAACCAGGATGTATATAGCTCCCAAGTCCTAAAAGCATTGAATATAGGAGAAATTACTGACTCTGTCAATCTAAATGATGACAAACCTGAACTTTTGTTTGGGCCAGAAGTAGAGGGTAAATTCCAAGAGGGAGGTGTTCCCCCGTTTTATGTCAGTTTGAATGTTCATGATAAGATCCTCCATAATGCCATGTTAGACTCAGGGGCATCTCATAATCTCATGCCAAAGGAAATTATGGGGAGTCATGGCCTAGAGATAACTAGACCCTACAAAGACTTGTACTCATTTGACTCCAACAAAGTGAAATGTCTAGGCCTCATTAAAGATCTCTGTGTTACTTTAGCCCAGATACCAGCCAAGAGTCTAGTGATGTACATAGTGGTGGCTAACATTCCTCCTAAATATGGTATGCTTTTATCATGCTCACAGGGAGCCAAGATTCAAGGCACCCTCCAAATGGATATGGCTTATGCTACCATATCAGTTTTCGGCCAACAAAGACGGTTGTATAGGGAAACTCTAATGAAATACATGGTGAGCAGTTAAGAAAAGCCTCATAAATACCCCCTTTACTCTATCCATTCTGACCTTGATTCATTTATTCTTTATAATGATGAAAATATTAATGAACAAGTAGTTGGAGGAGAAGAAGATCAGAAGAGAGAACAATCAGACCAAATGGAAATTGTGCAACAAGTCTGAACCTGAACCTTTTTGGAGCATGAGTTTTGATGGTTCTTGTGGCAATTCTGGCTCAGGAGCAGGGGCGTGGGTATGCAATACTAAAAATAACCACGTAGAAGGGCATTATTACAAGGTTGAATTTTAGTGTACCAACAATATAGCAGAATACGAGGCACTCCTATTAGGTTTACAACTACTGAAGAAGTTAGGAGCCAAAAGAATCTTCGTTCATGGGGATTCTGAGCTGGTCATTAAACAAATCAAAGGAGAATATTTAGCCAAGCATCCCATATTGAGAGCATACAAGAACACTACCCTTGACCTCCTAAAAACATTTGAAGAATAAGACCTTGATGCAATCCCAAGAAATCAGAATATCCTGGCTAATGGGTTAGCATTTTCAGCCAACACTTGTCAATTACCTCATCCTAACGAACAATATACAGTGCAAGTCAAACACCGCCCAATAATTCTTGACAATATGAGATATTTGCAAGTCTTTGGAGGTGAAAAACAGATTGAGAATTTCCTACAATCTAAGGGTGAGTTTGAAGATTCCAATTTGAAACTAGAATGTGAAGAAGACTGCTCCATTAAAGAACAAATGTGCAGGGAGGAGCTCCCTCACAATTCTGACATTAATTTTTCAGCAAAGAAAGATCTACACAAGACAGAGATGTATGAAGATCCAGAAAAGGAAGAATTTGAAGTACTGGAATTAAGGGACAACACTTTTCCTAGAGGACTTTTCCCTCTGGAGGAACTATTTGATTTCAATGATCTGGTTAGGAAACCAAAAATGGAATCTAGAGAAGCAAATATAGAGGAGTGAAATCTAGGCAGTGAGCAGGAGCCCAAGATGATAAAGTTATCAAATACACTGCCAACATCCATGAAGCAGAAATACATTGCTTTGTTTAAAGAGTTTATTGATGTGTTTTCCTGGATTTATGAAGACCTTAAATCTTATGATACTGATATTATCCAACACATAATTCTAGTCAAGGAGAACCAGAAGCCTTTCAAACAAAAACTGCGCAGGATAAACTGTGTCCAAATGCCTCTGGTTGAGAAGGAGATCAAGAAAATGTATGATGCCAAGATAATAGTCCCAATCAGGTACTCTGAGTGGGTTTCCAATATTGTACCTACGAGAAAGAAGACAAGTGAGATCAAGCTCTGCATTGACTTCAGAAATCTGAACAAGGCATCTCTTAAGGACAACTACCCTTTACCAAAGATGGACCACATATTGCAAAAGGTATTGGGCTCCAAAATAATCTCTTTGCTAGATGGATTTTCAGGGTACAATCAAGTGTTGGTGCATCCAGATGATCAAAACAAAACAACTTTTAATACTCCTTGGGGAACCTTCATGTATACAAAAATGCCCTTTGGATTAATAAATGCTGGTGCCACTTTTCAAAGAGCAATGGATATTATTTTTTCAGAAGAAAATAGTTTTTTCATTGTGATATATCTTGATGATATCACAGTATATTCAAAAACTGATGAAGAACATTTGGCCCATTTGAGAAGAGTTTTAGAAAAATGCAGCAGGTTCAGTCTATCTCTGAATCTTAAGAAATCATTATTTGGTCTTGAAGATGGAAAGCTTCTAGGCCACATCATATCAGAAGAAGGAATCAAGATTGACCCTAGTAGGATTGAGAGCATACTACAAATTAGTCATCCTAAAAACATCAAGGAGATGAAATCTTTCATTGGAAAGATAAAAATTTTAAGAAGGTTTATACCAAACCTTGCAGAACTCCTGAGGGATATCACTAACATGCTTAAGAGAGATTCAGGAGTCAAGTGGACCAAGAAGGCTAAACAGTCTTTTGACATGGTAAAGTAGGCACTCACAAAGGCACTGATTCTGATCAGCCCTGATTTCACCAAGGATGTCATCATTTTTTCCTTTGCATCAGTGCACACAATTGTTGTTGTATTGCTGCAGAAAAATAAAGAGGGACAAGAGCAACCCATAGCCTTTTTCAGCCAAGCTTTAAGAGATGCACCTTTGAAGTATAATATCAAGGAAAATCAGGCTTTGGCCTTGATCAAAGCACTGAAGGATTTCAGAGTTTACATTCTACATTCACACATCATTGCATTTGTGCCCAATACAGTTGTCAAAGACATCCTAACACAGGACCCAGATGGAAAAAGAGGAAAGTGGATTACTGTCATCTTGGAGTATGATTTAGAGATCAGACCCACCAAACTAATCAAAGGGCAGGGATTGGCCAAATTGATGGCTGAAACAAATTTTTAAGCACTAGATATTAACATGATTCATTCACTAGATGAACAAGAGAAGCAAGTGATTCCACCTATTGAGGAAGCATTCCTAAATTTTCCCTGGTATGCAGATCCATTATATGTTCTATTTAATTTAAATGCTCCTCATGGTTTGTCCAAAACAAAATCTAGATTCTTGAAATTGAAAGCAGTAAAATTCTGAATCCTAGAAAATATTTTGTACTGGAAAGATTCTGGGGGAATATTTCTTAAATGTTTGCTTAAGGAAGATGTAGATAGGGTTATGAAACAATTCCATGAAGGGGATTGTGGAGGCCATCTCTACTGGAAAACCACTGTTAACAAGTTCCTTATAGCTGGCTTCTATTGGCCTACTCTTTTCCGAGACATCCACAAAATGGTAGCTACCTGTCATAAATGCCAAATTTTTGAGGGAAAAAGAAAGTTGTTGCCTTTTCCCTTACATCCAATCTTTGTTGAAGATCCTTTCCAACAATGGGGTTTAGACTTCATTGCAGAAATTCACCCTACCTCCTCTGCCTAGCATAAATGGATCCTTACTGCTACAGACTATTTTACCAAATGGATAGAGGTCATTCCTTACAAAAATTCTACTGACTTAGTGATTATCAAATTCCTTGAAGCCAACATCTTGCCTAGATTTGGTTGTCCGAGGAAAATCATTACAGATAATGCTGCTACCTTTAAATCCAAAAATATGGTGTATTTTTGCCATAGATATCACATTTCTTTGGGGCATTCAACAACTTATTACCCTAAAGGTAATGGAATAGTTGAATCCTCCAACAAGAGCCTGGTCAACATCATCAAGAAGCTGTTGGAAGACAATAAGAAATCCTGGAATAACATATTGGTGCATGCATTTGGGCTGATAGTCTGACAACTAAGAAATCAATTGGCATGCCACCATACCGGTTAGTCTATAGAATGGATGCAGTTTTCCCAACATCCTTAGGAGTGCCAGCCATGAAACTCATTCAAGAGGTGCAGTTTGAATAAAATGACGTACAAAGAAGAATAAGCCAGACCATTTAGCTGCAACAGTCCAGAGAAGAGGTGTACAACATAACTCAGGTGGTACAAGAAAATATGAAAAATATCTTTGAAAAAAGGGCAAAAGCTAATGATTTCAATATCGAAGATAAAGTGTTGAAATAGGATTCCAGAAGAGAATATAAGGGTAAGCATGGCAAGTTTGACAACCTGTGGAAAGGCCCATACCTTATTCATTCTTCCAGAGGAAATAATACATTTTTCTTACAAGAGATGGATGGAACAAAGCTGTTTGGGGGTCTTTCCAATGGTAGGATGCTAAAACATTATTTCTATTAAGAACTCAGATTAAAATTTTCTCATTGTGAATACCATAGCCTTACAATTTTCAATAATCCGTTGGACAAGGTTGAATCCCGAAGTGAAGGCCATAAGCCTAGTCTAATAAGCAAAAAGAAAGCCCCACACACAAAAAAAAAAAAATCTGAAAGTGTTGCAAATCAAAATTCCACTACTATTTTTTAGAAGGGTTATGTGCAATCATACAGTTCAAGCATGATTGTACAATTTTGAATTTCTGTTGATAGGTTAGAAAATGAAGATTTTCTGAACCATTTAATCTTGGCTTATCGGGTAGATAGGTAGAAAATGACATTGGTTCAACAGCCTAATATGAACCAAAAGGAGGAATAAGGGATAGGTGTTAAGTTAGAAATTCAAAAAGGAGAAAAAAAACGATTAGAATCGTAGACTGGGTAGGTAGGTATGAAAACGAGCTCAATACTTTGAGCATTTTTCCAGTGTTTTAGTGTCAGGTTACCTTTCACTTTTTATGTGTTCCAGACTTCAGTTTGCAGAGAATTTTGACTTCATCTTGAAGGTTTTCAGTCACAGAGAGGGTATCAGATCAGGTTGTAGGATGGGATTAGCCCAATGGATAAGGCCACTAGTCTACAATATTCTTAACACCTCCTGAAGGAGCTGCCATCCCCATTTGGAGCCACTGTTAGACTCCTGTATTTCACAGTATCACCAGGTGACTGATTATTGCTTAGATTTCCATACTGAAAATAATATTCTATGGCCATCATTTACTTTCAGGAAAAGGGGAAAGCCTGACTGTCAAGAGCTTCAAAATAATCTATTATGCCTTTCAGTTCAGTAGAAGGTGAAAATGTTGTTGGTAAGCCAAAAAAGGGAGCAACATTAGACCATTAGCAAAAACAGCAAGGGCGGAGTCCTGAACGAGATCGGGTCAATTCATGCACACGTTCAGGTCGAGTCGTGAACACTAAAGCAGGTCAAGTTGTGAAACGCGGGGCAAGTATTCCACGAACTAATAAGAAATGACCGGGCGCAACCAAAGAGACAAGGTTGGAAAAATACATTAAGGGAGCAGTGAGGACCATTAGATCTAAGCAACGATCAACGACGGAGATTCAAATCGCAATCGTAGATTGCAAATTTTTTAGGATGGGTGCAAGGGTAAATATTAAAATGAGCGAAATGCGATTTTCGATGATGGAACCATTCTCCTCGCCATCCTCCATTCCATCCATGTCCGCAAACCACCATCCCTCCATGACCGAGCATATAAGGTCTGTGCGCCATTTATGAGGAAATAGGCTACACACGATAAAAAGACTCGGGTCGGACCCGACAAGGGGCAAAGGACAGGGCGAGGCTGAACGTCACAAGGAAGAAGATAGAACGGGTCAAGTCAGGCATTGATGCAGAGATATAACAACAGAGACTGAAGGGGAAACAAAGCACATTAGCACCAGTATCAATAAATGAAAGTAGCCAGTGCTGCACCAAACTTAATTACCCCAACGCCGATCTTTTGAAAAGCAAGACCATATGTCAGAGACATCAAAGTGTTTAGATCCATAAAGAGCTTCTCAAAATTAATTTTAGAGGCGATATGTTGTTAGATATCTTTTGCTCAAGCCTTGCGTGGCCATGCCTATTTAATTTCAGTTGTTTTGTAATAAATGAAGTTTTACCCAGGTAGAGTAGGGGAACCGACTCAAGTTTTAGTTAAATACTACTCAAATTTTCATTATCAAGGGTTGGAACCTTGTTAGACTCTGTGTTGTAAAATATCATTGTATTGGAGCACTGTCATTGTTTTGAGCTGGGCATCAATAATAAAGAGACCGTTCACAGGATTCATGCCTGTATCTTTTCATGTTGTGCATCATTTTCTCTGATTACAAAACAGAAGTTTTAGATTAATATTTGCTGAGAGAGCACCTTAATTTTGTTTGTTTTTGTTATCTTAATGTTTTCCTCTGAAGTATAGTTAAAGAATTCTTAACCGCCTTTTAGTTATTACTTAACTCACTGCTTTCTTTTATCTCATATTCACACTGCCAGTAAGATCCAATCTGCATAGTTAGCTTGCCCTATGAATGCCCCTTGAAAATGTTGATGCACAATTCAACCTCTTATGAATCCATAGCCCAATGGATTAAGTTTCACAGCTCCGTCTGTCCAACCACCCAACCAATCAAAACCAACAGTTCTCATAATCTCTATAACTAGCCTAATATCAACAATTATAATCATCAAGCTAAATCATAAATCATAAAGAACAGAGAGATCCCCCTATGAGTCTAGGAAGGCTAGGTCCTGGACTCCAAAGTGGTTTGATGTTGTCCTTTGTCATTTGTTCTTGCCAATCTTACAAATTACGGAGAGCTAACAGATCCAACTCTATGGACCAAGGGAGCGGCCATAGAAACAGCTAAAACACAGTCATCAAATGAATTATCTCCCTCTCTAGCTCTCTATGTATTGTCTACAGGTCATTAGGAGAAAATATTGTTAAATATGAAAACAAAATGCATTCTCTTCTTAGAACAATTTGTAAGACAATATAGTACAAATGAAATAGTCTCCACTTCAGAAAGGCTTGTTATAAGCAGTAGTAACAACGGTACTCTAGTAGAAATGCACTCCCAACACCTATATCTATTTTGTAAGCTACGTGGAGTGATTTTGTATCGAGGAAGTTCCCTTCCTCCCCTCTTTTTCTGATAATATATCATAACCGAATTTGTGTGAAAAATATGTAAACTTTATTAATATTAAAACTTAATAAGCAACATCATATCATGCATCAATTATATATAGCAATCAATAAAATACCTTTAAAAATATTAAATATGCATTTCATAAAAGTACAAATATATTTAAGTTAAATATTTTAATATTCACACACACACACAAATATATATATATATATGAGAATACTCGTCCCTCATTTAGATAGAGAATAACCCTATAATTATACTGAATGGATGATAAGTATGGATGTTGTGGGGTGTTGTGATTTTTTATTCTCTTTGGCCAAATTTTAATTTTTGTTTTTTAAAATGGTTTTTGATTGTTTATATAGATTCAATATTTTGGAAAATCCTTAATCATTCCGATTATAGAGAGCTTATAACTTAAATTTGTGATTAAAAAAACCCTTTCCAAATTTTGAACAAATTATACTAGAAAATATGCCATAAGACCTTCCAAAACATAGAACACATAGACAACATTATATGTATGTACTTCTTCTTTGTCCAAGACAACACATTAAATATGGATTGACTTAATATATAAAATAATGTATGTTAATGACAATGAATGAGATTTACCAACTTGCTTTATTTTAGAAGTGGCATCTTTGCACAAATATGACTTGAAATAATGCTTACAATAACATATAAGTAAGATTGGTTTGTTGCTGGTTGGAATTTTGTTGAGAGGTTTTCTCAACGATATTCTCCTTGTTTAGAATCTGTTGGATCTCATGAGCACTATTTATGTGGCTTGTAATTTGGATTTGAGTATAATATATGAATTATTGTGTGTGAAATATCCGTCCTATATTTGCTCCTTTAATTTCTTTGTTGGTATGAGAGCCCATATGGGACTGACTCCCTTAAGGGAAAGGTCGGGGACATGTGAGATTCATTATATAAGATGCTTTGTAAATAAGTTAGAAATGATTGATTTGCTTGGGAAAAATGCAGTGTTGGTTCTTCATTCTATGCATTTGTCACTGTTGCAAGAAGTTGTCGTGTGTCCATCCGAGAGTAGAACTAGGGACCGGAGATCCCTGTTGATTATCAACTTAAATATTGCCATTGTCTGTGTGTTTTTGGTCTTGTTTTTGCATTTGTGTTGGGAGTGACAAAGCCGCATGTGGGTGCGACAGTACTATGAAACAATCTGGTGTTGTTTGACTCCCTCAGAGTGGAGCAGCAAAGGTATACGATCAGTTCATGTTCATGTTGAACCTGACGTGAAAGTGAAGGATGACTTACTTAATGAATATTTCTGAGCTAAGAGAAGGCTTATCTATTAATGGTGATGACACTTTGTTTTCTCCAGAGGTAAGTATAAGGGAAACACCCTCTTGGTGTGGCGGGGTTAATAGAAACATTGTGGTGTCTCGGTAGCTCACAGATTGTCACTTCAATCTCGTCGCATTAAAAGACTCGTTTTAACCTTTAATATTAGGTGTAAAAGGGGAATGTTTGAATTTTTTTTCCTTTAAAATCTAATGCAAAATTTCTTTTAATAATTTAATGAACTTGGATGAGCTATTAAAATTTAATTTAATTGAACTGGTGAAATCATATTGATTCCTAATGTTTAACCAACCATTGTTTGCTCCAACAAACATGGAAATAATGGCATTAGTAAAGATAACCACGATGCATCATTCCAGAGCTCTAACAATCAGACCTATTCTTCATGTCAACAACACTGAAGGTAGCAGGGTCACCGCTCCTTCTAGGTTTTATGATCACATTGCTCAAGACATTGCAACTATTCTACATCGTTCTACCTTTGTTCCATTTGTTTGGTAGATATGGTTTGTGTGCAATTGTTCCTGCCTCAAGACAATGCAATTGTTGCTGCCAAGCTCACATCATGTCTGATTATGTATCCTCGAAGACAAGTATGTATTCTCGAAGTTGTCAAGCATTGTCTCAAGGGTGTTGATCGTTTACCATGTTGGTGGTAGAGTGTGTGTTATCATTTTGTAATTTATGAGATTGTGAGAATAAACACAGAGGACTACATCAAAACCAGTTTGGAAGCTGGGATCTAGCCCTGCCAGCTTCAGAGAGGGATCTCTCTGTAAAATTTAGCTATGTTTTTGTGAATTTTAGGTGAGTTATTAATGCACTGATTGTTTGATTGATTAAATTGTTATAATTCCATTGGGCTATGGAGTCTAAAAATTAATTGGATTTGCATCAAACCTTGAAGGATTTTCATAGGGAAAGCTAGGTTGCACTAACTGGATCTTTCAGGATTTTAAAATGAATTATGAAATGGAAGAAATGTATAGTTCAGTAGAAATTAAGGAGCAATGAAGTATTCCTCAATTTGACTTCAACAAAAAACATGTAAATTACAAACAACCAAAATAGGGTGCTTTTTATAACATATCCTATTCGTCACAATTTATGTTATGTAATTAAGCTTTTTAGAAATACAGAGAAAGAAAGACAATGAATAACGCATTAACAGAAGAAAAATATCACCAATTAGTACACCACATGAATCCTGTGAAGAATTTCCTTGTATTATTGATGCTTCCAACAACAAGAAAAATTGCAATGCTTAGCATAAATTATACTCAACAATCAACCCTTATTACTTCAAAATATGAAGTATTTATACTAAATTACAAAATGATTTACAAAATCGTTGTCTCAACTGAAAGTGTATTATTATCTCAAACAATAAAATCAATTATTTACAAAATAATAGGCAAGGTGTACAATAATTTGGAAAGCTGACACTGTTTTGGAGGAAACAATTGCTGAATAGGCCTATTTCTATGTTGCGTTGGCTGATGTGCTGGCCTGTGCTGACAACCTCCGAATTACTGCTTAGGTCTTGTAACTCACAAATTTTGTCCCACCTATCTTCATATGGTATGGTTAATTTATTTACCTTCCGGTAAATCTCATCAACCTCTGTATATCTTGTAAAAGTGGGTTTTACAACAAAAATATGATTTACTTCATGCTGGATGAAGAAATCATTTCCCATAGCTTCCAAAAAGGCTATGCCTGTCATGCTGCCTTTGATGCTTGAAAATTTGGAGCTGTCCATGGCTATCTCTTTCAATTTTCTGACATAGTCTTCATAAGTAATTAACTTGTCAAATAGAGAAGGCAAACCCTTCTAATTCAAAGGATCAATTCTGGCAAAAAATATGTTAACTGCTATCTCCAAACTGTGACACTTCTCCTCTAGCTGAACAACCAGATTATTTTGTGTAAGAATCCTCTTCACCTCTAGAATGGTTTATATCCTGTCATCAACTCCCAAATCATCCAATTCATATCTGTTTTTAGAGTTTAGGAATTTGATGATGTTTGTTGCTGTTGTAGGTATTTCTCCCAGCTCTTGTTTGATTTATGTTATAGCCTCTATTTCTCTTTTAATCAACTCTTTCTGCTCCAAGATAATCTGAATACATGGCCAAATTTCAGCAATTGAGTTCATAATGTCCGTCCAAATTATCTACTTGGATTGGGCCAAGGTCTGTCCTATTGCTGACTCTATTTCAAACTTCTGCAATATTTCAATCAATTTCTGAGCTCTCTCTAATTCTGCTGAGTGAGAATCTTCACTCCTTGTCTTTTGGTCTTGTAAAAATTTGACCTGGTCCTGCAATTTCTTAATTTCTTCTGTCTGAATGAACAAATTTTCAACTACCTTAGTCAACTGTTCAACACCATCTGTTGTCTGTGTAGTCTGTGGAGTAGAAGTTGTAGCTGCTGTTGTAGGAATGGTTGTAACAGGTACAACATCTAATGGTATCATAGACATCTTTGTATTGCGCTCTCTTTCTTTGATAATCTTCTCCATCTCAGTCTCCATTTGCCTTATTTGTGCATTTTGTTCCATGATGAGCTTCATCATGTCAGTCTTTTGGGTCTTTGTCTCCTCAATGTCCTTGGTAAGGGGATATTCAGTGACTGACAACTTCAACTGCTTTTTTAATGTTGCTATGTCAGCATTCTTCTTATTGATTATTTCCTCTGCAACCTTCATGTTTGCAGGGTCATATCCCATCTTGACCACTAAATCTTCTAAGGATTTAATCCTTTTATCCTTAGCAAGAGAAGAAATCTTCTCCATTTAAATTGTGACTGGATATTTGATAGGTAATCCTGCAATTTAGAAAGATTTATGGTAGTATTAGTCAGAGTTGAGGAAATCATTTCACCTGTCTGCTTATGCATCTCCATTTGGTCAATGGGATGAATATCCTTTATGTCGAATTCAAATGATGTCTTCTTGTAATCAGATGTTGACTTTGCCTGTGGAATTTGGGCCTCAAGGAAGGCCATCTACATCCTACCCTTCTCTAAATCAAACACTAATAGCAACCCGCTTTGAGATCTGGAAGTCTGCTTCCAGAATTGGGCATAGGTGTTGTTCTTAAGAATCTCATTCTTAAGCTTGATATCCCTGAACCTGTCAAATACTGTTTTCTCTTTCTCACCTTGGACATAGATAGTTTCTTGCTAGTCATGAGATACTGAAGAATTTGTGGGAGAAGTAGTAGATTGGCCACCTACTTGAGAGGATGAAGGTGTTTCTTTAATCATCATACTAACGTCTTGCTCAGAGTTCTTATATGTATCAACCTTAGGATTTAGCTTTGTTCTCTTCCTATACATTATCTTAAATTCTCTACCTACACTATTAGTCACTGAAGGTGACTCTTCTTCTTTTTGCCTCTTAACCGCTTTTTCCTGTGGGACAGGAGTTTGTGATGTTTATGTTGATACCAATTTCTATTCAGCTTCCTGCAATGTATTTTGAGCCCACACTGACTGGTTCATATATCTTTCTATCTGAGGCCTCTGGGTATGAATGTAGGGAGTAGTTTTGTTTTCTACTCTCAGCTTGGAAATTATTCCCAGAGGGCCATAGGACCAGGTGAAACTCAAGCTAAAATTCATCTCTTTCAAAATCTTATCTGCCTCCTCCTCTGCTGACCTGATATTGCAAATAAAAGACCCAATCTCTGTCTTGATTCTGAACTGGGACTTCTTTTTAGCTGACACAAAGTGAATTTCATCTGCATTCAACATCTGTTTGATATATTCAAGAGAAAAAATCCTCATTGTGAGGAATTTTGGGAGCTTATAAGGTGCAAGCTCACATCCATAGACTCTGATCTCGGTGTAATTCTGGTACAAGTACCAGTCTCATGTCTTAGCCTAATCTATCAAATGAAGTATCCTCTTAATGTCCTCACTTATCCTGGGTTCCATTGTGCTGCTTAGGACAGTCATAGTTGGGTGAAGAAATTGCTCAATGAACTGTTTGTAAGAGAATTCCTGATTTTCTTTCATCACCAAAGATGTCCAGAATATCATCGATTGTTGGTTGCCTTCTTCATCAAGCTTTTGCATGGAAAATTTGAACCTATCTTCCTGATAATATAAAAATATGTATACCAAAATGGAAGAGTATTTAAACAATTCTTCAGTCTGAAACTTAAGAAACTGCTCATGGACGTTTTTAGCCAGGAATTGGTTGAAATTGAAAATAATAGATGGTTTGCTTTATGTGGAAAATATAGAAAGGAAGCCTAAAATGGGCGCATCTACCCACTGATCAGAATAATAACCAAGGATGTATAAATTATTGTTATTGTCTATTTAGCTTCATCAGGGAAGATGGAGGAAGGGTATGGAGGGTTTTTCTTTGGCAATTGAGTGATTTCAGGTAGAAATATGTCAAAGATCTTGGCTCTTTTAGAAAAATTGAGCTTTTGATATAGTTCATTGAGGGCTTCTAAGGAAAAAGGAGTATTGTTTTCCACAGAGGGAGCTTGCATCATCTGGTAAATTGACTGGGCAGTGATGGTGAAAAGGATATCACCAGTAGGGGCAATGATGGCTCTTTGATTGGGAATGTAACAGGCTTGGCAGTTTCTGATGAATTCAGGGGCATGGAAGGTGTGAGGGAATATATAGTGTGGGAGATTGGACTCCTAAATTCCAATCTCATCTTATTTATCAATGTATTTTTCTTCCAACTAGCAATGTAGTTCAAATAGTTCGAATTTGGACTACGTTTCATTCATATTATAGTCCCTATCTGCTAGAGAAATGTGGTCTAAGTCTATGGGAGGCTGGACCAAAGGATTCAAAGGATCCTCCTGGTTTTTCTTTTTAGGAGGTGTAATTAATTCTGAGGAATTTAATTGGAAATGGGAGGATCAAGGTTACCAGGAATGCGTAGAAGCTGTGTAATTGGTTGAAGGGGAAAAGGAAGGTATAGACGCTCGATTGCAAACTGATCAACTGATAAATATTGGGCGCAGTGAAAAAACATGTGAAAGAATTCAACTTGTAGAGGAAAAATGACAGTAAAGATTGAAACAGATCGATTACAGGGTTTAAATAATGAAATGCAGGTTTTCTATTGCAAAGGGCGCGGGTCTGTTGGATTAATGGTCATCCAATGGCAATTAAACGTTTAACGGATAACCTGAGAAGTGATTTGATTGGCAACGTTTTAGCAACGTGGCACGGTGGTAATGGTGGAGGTGACAAGTAGGGACAGTGGTAATTAGAGTGAGGGGGGAGTGGTTTTCGGGGAGGGGGGTGCAAAAAGCGGAGGGGAGACCACTTGGTAGTGGGACTGGGTGGAGAAACAACTTATTTCAGACCCCCTCGCCGGTAAAGCGGGAATGGAGAGAGAGACGGGCTAATAAGGGCAGTTGATCGAGGAGCAGACAGATCGTGAGGCGGATAACTGCAAGTTGTTTAACAATACGTGACAGGACTTTTTGTCGGGTAGCACTTTTGACTTAAGATCGAAAGTTAGGATAAAACATGAATAAATCATGTATATCCCTTTATGCGCTCAATGCTTAAATGAACCTCGAAACTTAGGATAAAGCAATTTTTATGTCATATACCCCTTTATGCACCTAATGCATAATGAAATTAAAACTTAGGATATAGAATTTAATCCTTTTCAAAGCCAAAACACTTCTACCTACCCTTTTACACTTAAGTTCTTTTTGCTAAACTAACATTTTTTTATTTTTTCAAGGGGTGCATTTAGACTAGCAAACCCATATTCCTTTTTTTATGAAAAATATATTCTATCCTATCACTTATTTCTCCTATTGCTTCAGATTAAACAGTTGAATCAATGTCATTTTCTACCTAACTATTGATTTACCAATATTAGACTGTTTGGTAAATCTTTATTCTCTAACCTAATTTACAACAATTGAAAATTGTTCAACCATGATTAAGCTGCATGGTTTAAACAAATAACTAGTCATTGTGGCATTTTTAAACAAGCTGCACACAATCTTATTTTATTTGACATAAAGAAAACTATCTATCAGTAGTGGCATTTGAATTTGCAACACTTTTAGTGTTATTTTATTTTGTGGGGTTCTGATTTCATTTTATTCTTTTTCCATTTTTCTTTCTTTTTCTTCTTTTTCTCTCATTTTTTTTTAATTTTTTTTAAATTTTTTTTTTTAATATATATATACCCTCTTTTCATTTTCTTTTATATAAAATTTTTGGAAAGCATTTACAGATTGAAAATGATTTAGAATACAAGATTACTGAGATTAAATACTCAATCACCTTGAGATCCTATAAATTATAGGACCCTAACAATGTGCATGCAAAGTGTTTGATTTAATGTCTGAAAGAGAGATTAATCTAGATTTTGTTAAAACATGTAAAATGTTTGATGAAATTCCCCAACAGGTGGGGTTTTTGACTTTAGATCTAAAGTTAAGATAAAACATGAATAAATCATGTATATCCCTTTATGCGCTCAATGCTTTAATGAACCTCGAAACTTAGGATAAAGCATTTTTATGTCATATACCCCTTTATGTGCCTAATGCATAATGAAATTAAAACTTGGGATATATCATTTTAATCATTTTCAAAGCCAAAACACTTCTACCTACCCTTTTACACTTAAATTCTTTTTTCTAAACTAACATTTTTTATTTTTTCTAGGGGTGCATTTAGACTAGCAAACCCATATTCCTTTTTTTATGAAAAATCTATTCTATCATATCACTTATTTCTCCTATTGATTCAGATTAAACAGTTGAATCAATGTCATTTTCTACCTAGCTATTGATTTACCAATATTAGACTGTTTGGTAAATCTTTATTCTCTAACCTAATTTACAACAATTGAAAATTGTTCAACCATGATTAAGTTGTATGGTTTAAACAAATAACTAGTCATTGTGGAATTTTTAAACAAGCTGCACACAATCTTATTTTATTAGACATAAAGAAAACTATCTATTAGTAGTGGCATTTGAATTTGCGGCACTTTAAGTGTTATTTTCTTTTGTGGGGTTCTGATTTCATTTTATTATTTTTCCATTTTTCTTTCTTTTTCTTCTTTTTCTCTCTTGTTTTTTTTTAGATATACCCTCTTTTCATTTTCTTTTATATAAAATTTTTGGAAAGCATTTACAGATTGAAAATTATTTACAATATAAGATTATTGAGATAAAATACTCAATCACCTTGAGATCCTATAAATTATAGGACCCTAAGAGTGTGCACGCACAGTGTTTGATTTAATGTCTGAAAGAGAGATTAACCTGGATTTTGTTAAAACATGTAAATTTTTTGATGAAATTCCCCAGCAGGTGGGTTTTTCTACTTAGTTCCCTGGCTGTAGCTTGGTGTCGGTGGGTTTTGAAGGGAAGCTCAAATTTTTCAGTGATGTTTATTGTGCCCCGCACTATGAGGAATTATCGGGACTCTTGATTGAGCTATGGAATTTATTGCAGGGAAACTTTAGTCTTTTTGTTCCAGAGCTAGGGAAGTTGTTAGCATTTTGTGTGTTGTGGCTTAGTGCCTTCGTTAGGTATTCTTGGTCCTCTATTTTTTGAATGGACAAAGAGAGGGTTATGGATGTCATCAAACTATTTGTTGGAATGCCTGTAAGAAATACCCTGAATGAAGATGACAAAGTGCTTAATGAAAGCCTCATACTAGGGAATGGAGACATGGATCTTCAAAAATTTCCAATCTTTGTTAGATCCATGTCAGGGGAGTCTCTTTTTTTCCATGTCAGGGTAGTGGATGTTTTTCTTGTACTGGTTGATCACATTCAATTACGAACAAGAATCCCTGTGGGGGAGTTGCAGCTCCTCTGTAGAGTGAGACAACTATATATGAAAAAAGGTCTTGGAGATTATGATATCAAGATGAATTCCACCATATTTTAAATTATAGGCTTGAAAGGTGGATCCAAGGGAAATGAGGCTTCGTCGACAAAAATTTTTAGACCTTTCAAGGACCCCCTAAATCCCAACTCTAGTTCTCAGACACTTAAGGATCTCTCTGAAAAATATTTTGTGGTGGAATACTCTTCGAAGTCTCCATCGCTGGAGGTGGATGTTGATATTGTCAAACGAAGGGTGGGAAAGTATAAACAACAAGCAATCATATGCAATTTCAATGGATTTTGGCCATCGTCTCTTGCCCTTCGGGAGTGGCTTCATCTCAACTGGTCCAAAAATATAGAGTTGTTTTTTTGTTCGAAAGGTTATTTTGTGGTTTTATTCATAAAATTGAAGCTCATCAGAAGGTTTTTGACAATGGCCCTTAGTTTCAGGGTAGAGCTAGTCTTTCGATCCAACGATGGTTCCTAGATTTTAACCCTCTCACTATGTAATCTATACAGGTTCCTGTGTGGGTTAGAATTTTGAATTTTTCCTTTCAATGGATTTGGCAAGAGATCCTAGAGGATATTAGATATTGTATAGGTCGATTCATCAAAGTGGATAGTGACAGATTGGGAAAAGGTTTCATCACCTTCGTATGAATCTATATTGAGGTGGACCTCCTGATCAGGTGCTCAAAAATTAAAGTTGTCAAAATGGCTTGAAACATGTGCACTTGCGTAGATCTCATCGTTCTAAATCCGGTGCAACTTGTTTCACGGAAAAATGACGCCTTATGCTCCCAAAAACGAGTTATGTTTGTTAGGAAAATTTTGCAAAAAAAGACAACTGACTGGGAAAATTTTGGGCCAGTGGCAAGCTGCCACGTGGCCTCAGCTGATTGGTCGATTTTTTTTTTTTTTGGGCCTACCACTTCCTGACACATGGTAGGCCCCGAATGGTGCTGGTGTGGGTGAATTTCAATGGTTGGATGGTGGCCAACCACATGTTGCCACGTGGCCCAATCGGATACTGGCATGTGGCAGCACAAGGGCCACAAAAAATTTGGTTGAAGTTTGAATTAACCTCCAGCAGAGTCGAACCTTCGACCTCACAACAAACAACACAACGCGTTAACTGACTGGGCCACCATGGTTCTTGTTAAACCATAACCCACAAACATTATTTAAATTTTAATCGGTGGAGGTTTGGGGTAAGGGGCCAGGGCTTAGCCCCGACCCCCCCATATTATATGCCATACAACCTTTGGGCTCAGAACCGTGGGTGTGACCCTGTTATTTTTTTTTATTAATTAAAAATTTGGCCTTTAGACCTTGGCGGCTAAACTAATGCGCCCAAAATTTTCCCTGGAATTCTGCCAAAATGGTGCTCGATTAGCGGAATTTAGGGCGAAAATGTAGAATGGTTCCAGATGTTGGGGAATTTGTAGAGCAACTAGAAGCAAAGCTAGTGGAACTCACAACTTCTTTAATTTTTGACCAATTTGGGAGCAGAAAGAGGCTAGACATACATTTTTGACAGTTCTGAAGCTAATGGAAGAATTTTTGAAGCCATTGGAGCAATGTAAACTGATGTAACCATCATTTTTTAGCATAATAATGTAGGGCTAAGCCATTGGAAGTTGGACCAGGAGACATAGCTGAGGAGGGGTGAACTCCTTCATCACTTGTTGTGTTTTGGTAATGTTTATGCTGTATTTTTATGTTGTTTTCTGTTATTTCAGAGTTTAAATTCATGCTTTATTTGTATAATAATTTAACATAAAAACTCACAAAAACTCAATTTTAACACTTGCAATTTAAACTACCTCAAGCACATTTACCTTTAGATCTCATACAAATCAAGTTTGGTATCAAATCATAGGTTTTCTTTGCTGATGTGAGGATTTAATTGTTTGCAAGTGTTTATGATGCTTACAAGGTTGAATCTCAAGAGAGGAGAAGGAAAGCTTGTGGGTGTAGGTTCTCAAGTTGGGACAAGGACACGGAGAGCCCATTTGCATCAATTTCCACCACAAGTTGTACCTGAATCTTCAGTAAGCATGTCTCATGAAGGAGGAGCTGATAATATGTCAGAGGATGAGAAATTTTTTAGAAAATATTTCTTTGACATGACTGAGATGGTGAAGGTTCTCTACGAAGGGAGAAATTCAAGATTGCAGGGTGAAAGTTCCAAGCCTTCAAAAGGAAATGGTGAAAACCCACCCTCTTCTCCACCATCATCTTCACCTCCATCCTCACCTTCATATTCTTCCTCTTCCATAACCATTGTTACTCAAACACATCCACATACCCCAAGGGTTCATGGTAAAACTCCCTTATTAAAAATTGATATCAAATTCTAACTGCCTATGTATAATGGTGAAGTGAATGCTAAAATACTTGACAATTGGGTTCTTCAACTTGAAGTTTATTGCAGGATTTAGAACATCAAAGATGATGAATCAAAGATTCAACTAGCTTCATTAAAGTTGGAAAGTGTTGTTTTTATTTGGTGGGAAGCCAAAACACAAGAGGATATGAAAATGCATGGTAAAGTCTCAAACTCTTAGATAGATTCTATTGATGCACTTAGAAGACAATTTTATCCATTATATTATATGCATAAGGATATTATGGATTGGCAGAATTTTAGACAACTGTGTGCAAAGTTACACCCAAGAGTTTAGAAGAAGGTCTTTGATACTAGGTGTAGACTTGCAATCCCAGGACTTTGTTGAAATATATTGGGGGTTTACATAGTTATTTGAGGCATATTATCCTTATGTTTAATCCTACAATTTTAGATGAGGTTTGTGTTCAAGCAACACATCTTGAAGAAAGAGGGAAAAAAAATTCACAAGAGGGTAGCAAGAAGCCATTCACAAGTAGAGACAAGGGTAAGAGTAAGTTCAAAGGTAAAGAAAATAAGAATGCATCCATCAAGAAGGAAGGAGAAAAAATAGCATGCAAACTGTTAGTGCCAGTGAATTTTTCATGTCACGGTGATCAAATAGGTATGCTCTTTCTAAATTTGTTTGAGTCTTTTTCAAAATTTTAGTATTTCATCGAGTCTGAAAATAAAAATTTGTTCATTGGTTTAGATTGTCAGGTGTTTTCTTCTTCCGCCATGACTAGGTTTATAAAAAGGTTAGTTTGTACTGCCATCATGAAAGGTTATAAGTCACGATTCATTGATGTAATTGTCATGACAATCATATTTATATGGTCAAATTGTCATTTCAAGATGTATGGTTAAGTTCATGGTTTCATAGTATGTAATGTGTCATGATGGAGTCAAATCATCAAAATAGAATTAAGGTCATGTCATGATAGTTCATCATGAGTGGAAGAAGTATTTTCTCAAAAGATTAGGTACTAAATAATTTCAAAGCATGTGCAACAAGTTCTAAAGTTCAAATGTAAGTTGCTCAAAAGGTTCCTAAAGCCACTCAAAGAAAATATTAAAGGTGAATTGGTGAGCCAACCTATCATTATAAAAAAGTGGCATAAAGCTATAAAAAACTACATAAAATTTTCATTCTTCTCCTCCATTGCTCGAGTAGATCTCTCATCCTCCAACAATGCCTACCATCAGCTAAAATTTGTAAACCTTAGCCAGCTCGCTACACAAAGGGCCAACTCATTACATTTTCATCATTACACTACTATTTCACTTCATCCACCCTCAAAAAACTCAGCAAAGATTAAATTCACCTCAAATCCGATCAATTAGACTAATTTTCCCTTTCCTAAGCCTTTCTTGCTTCTCAACAACAACGTTTTGGCCAAATCATCGTTTTGTGGGCCGAAAGTAGCATGTTACTACTCTTTTGTTGAAACCATCATTTAAAACCTCTTTCTTGCTAGTTTTTTGAACATTGAAGCTGCACATGAAGATTTCAAAGCCAAGCACATCTTTCAATCTGCCCTAGGACGCCTCGAAGGTAGCGGAGCTTCTCCCACGCTATGTTTTCAGCCCAAATTGCTATGTTTTCAACAAAACTCAGTTTTTTTGTTCAAGGGAAAAACCAGGAGCTCAACATCTTCAAATCAACAATATTCAAGATCTTTAAGCTTTTAACATGTATTTTCATCAAAATTTCAAATGGTTTCCTCCTAAATGCTCAAAAATGCCGAATTCAACAGTTTGCTAGGATTTCATGGCATAGTTTTTCTTGTTTTAAATATTTTTACTCAAGTTTCAGCAAAAATCCTCAAAATTTGATAGAACTACATTATAAAATATTTTCATCACCTTTCCCATCCCTTTCAAAACATTTTTCCCACATCTCTATTGTTTTTCCCATTTTTCCCAAACCCTCGCTGTGTTTTAAACATCAGGCATGTGTTTTGGCTTTCTCTATCCCTTCCCATCATCCTTTTTCATCCCTTCAACTACCATAATATTCCTAATATCCCTCCACACTCCCTCAAATTTTATCAAAAAATTAGAACTCATTTTCCCCTTTGATTTCCCTCCATTCATCCAACATTGACAATCCCTTGTTTCCCTGCCCTGTTTTGTCAAAGATAGCAAGAAAGGTGTAACTATGAGCATTGAAAAGGAGAAAAGGAATTATAATAAAGGAGGAAAATTAAGCCGGATTGAGCCACAACAAACCACAGAGATCATGCAATCCCCTTACATCAGAAATTTATTTGAAGAAGTTGGTTGCTTCCCTTTTTTCCAGAAAATCCAAGAGGTAGGATTCAATGTGAAGTTGACTAATTTATTTGCTACCCTGTTTAAAGAGAATGAAATCATCATTGCTTTGGTTAAGTTCATGATATATCCTCAAACCATTGCTTCTGCCACTGAGATACCTCTTCAGGGGGAGATTCGGTTTAAAAAGGCTGATCTTGACCTATAATGTTACAATACTTTCCTAAAAACACCATATAAAGAAGCTCCTACAACCACCTTTCCTATGACACACTTGTGAGACAAGTAAATACCTTTGATGAGGGTGATAATGTCATACTTTAATTGAGAAGGAAGATATTCTCTTTTATATCAGTATCATATCCGCCTCTTGATGCATTTCACCTCTGCCAAGAAGTTGGACTTGCCACATTTTTTATACAAGAGTCTTGTTAAAATGTCTTAGAAGGTGAGAAGCAAGGTAGGGGATCACTACACTAGTTTATTCCATCACTTTTTCATTAAAATCATCATCCTCCATCAGTTGTCAGCTATTGGCATGCCTTGGGAGGCCTTTGTACATAAAATTTCTATTTCATCACCTTCAACCTCCATGCCTCAAGAGGTTGGTTCATCTAGCAAAGTAAAATCTGCCCTTACTGTTGAAAGGAGTCAAAGGGAAAATAATAGTAGCAGGGCTAAGAAGCTGACCTATGTTTTGGGTGAAAGGGAGAATGATCCTGCTCTTGCAATGACAAAAGAGGTATCCTTACAGGCATTATAAGGCCATCAAGAAAGTCAAGAAGAACAAGGTGATCAAGCACAGTTTGAACATGAACAAGGATCTCATGCACCTAAATCAGCTAAATGGCTCCTCCAAGAGAAGGATGCTGAAATTGTTGAGTTAAAGGAGAGGTTTTTTAAAGCCAACTACATGAAGGCTCTTTTACAACAAAAAAACATAAAACTCTTGAAAATCGAAGCAGAGGCTGGAAATATCAAATCAAGCATAGTGGTATCACTTGACAAAAAAAAGAGTGTGGTTGTTGATGTGGCAGAAAAGGATAAGAAGGGAAAACTAGTAGACAAAGAGCCAAGGAGACCTTTAACTAGAGGATTGAAGAGAAATTTGTCATGATACAGTGTAACACCATAAACCAATTTTGAAGACACTTGGAGAAATTTTTGAAAACTCCCCATTTTTTTGAAATCTGTTGCAAGGGAGAAAAGGTAACGTGCCCACCTACCTTTATCGATGGAGGCATCTAAATGAAAAATGGATTGCATTTTTGGAAAGGCCTTAGCTTATATGTTAATGATTTGTACTTATTTTTCTTCACCAGCAGTCAGTTTTACACATGAATGCAAATAAGTTCCTAAAAAATAGCTCCCTGCCCTCATTTCAGCACTCACATACCAGTTTTGGTAAATGCATATTTTGAGTACTTTGTTGGATGTTTCGTGATGCAAAAACACTTCAGAGGCATAGAATACACCCTCATCAACCTCCAACAAATTTCAGAGGAAAAATTGACCAAAGCATCATCATCAAATCAGCTCAAGAAATCCATGCTACTTATTTGCTACAGACACACTACACAAACACAGTCTTCATGCTACCTTTTCACCAAGAAGTCATTTTTTGTAATATTAGGGTGAAATTCACTTTGTCAATAGTGAATGATGGTGTAATATGATGTATTAAGTGTGTTTAAATGTCTAATAGCTCGAAATCCATTAATTATAATGAAGTCAAATGTATCTAGTTGGAGAAAAATAAGGGAATGGTTATAACCTCCCTTGATTTGGGTTTTTGTTAGAGAAAAAGGTGTTTCTAAGTCCTAAATACGTGGATTCAACCCCTAGAGGTGGGGATTTGTAGTTTTGAGTCTATATATGTCTATGTTTTGATACAAATAAGAAGTTGGAATGTTGGACATGTGAGGGTGGAGAGCTTTGGAGCTGGTGTACTGTTTTGACAATAATAAAACTAGAAGTAACAACTATTTCTTAGGAATTCCTATGGTGTGTAAATTTGGTAATGTTCCTTGTGTTAATATTTATACATTTGATCGTCATATTTGCTTTCTAATGATAATCTCTCCAGTCTGTAAAAAGAATTCATGAACACATGCTCTATTTTAAAAGAGATTTTCATGTATTTGTTTTATTCTTCTATCAAAATGAATTCAGCTCTTGTGTTCATTTTGATTTTATGCAATTTCATCCTATACCATCAAAGTATAAAACTCTAAAATACCTCTTAAGCATACCTACCTTGCTCCTAATTATCTTTGTAACTTATCATTTGAAAGTCTAAACCTAGCTCCTAGTTTTCACCCTCCTAAAACTATCATCCAACAAAACCAATTCAAACAAACGCCTGTACTCACACCTAGCCTAAAAACATAATTCATCCAACCCTCTTGGCTATGACTTCGTGGAGAGAGCCCTCTTCGGTTTGGTAGGGCTAGCTACCAAGCTAAAAGATTGGTCTGTGGTTACCTCTGTTTGGACTCTTTGTCAAACTTAGAGATATGGTGGAGTGATAACACAAACATTTTTCCAAAGAGGGTCATGATGAAGCTCATTGTTGGAAGCTTCATCTTGAGATGAAACCAAAGAAGTTTAACAACAAAGGGAAGCAAAAGACAATTGAAACTACACAACATGACTTAGGCTCTGATTCAGGAGATGAAACAAAGATCACAATAATGGGAATGAAGGGTAAGCAAATAACAAGCACTATCTCTTCAAGTTTTCCTAATGATACTGATCTGAATGAGGTATGTTAGTTATGTTGTGCTAATTTCCCTTTCATATTTTTAAATCAATGTCTTATATGTTCATAAGGGTTCAAGTTCTCTTGCAAGTGATTAAGTCTCATGAGTGATTTTTATGTTATTTTTTATGAACAAATTTTTATAAAAGAAAGAGTAAACAACAAAAAATAAAATTACAGTACATCACCATTAAACACATCAACACATGGATTTGATGAAGGAGTTCACTCCTCCTGGGCTACATCTCCTTGGTCCAGCATCCATGGCTTGGGCCTTTATATTATGCTCAAAATTTCAAAATTATGTGTTTACAATGCTTTTCTACTCCTAAAACCTAATCCAGTGAGTTCAGAATGCCCATAAATGGTGCCTTAGGCTCTCTCTACCCCTGATTTGGTCAAAAACTGACTCAATTATGACCTTTCCTAGTTTTTCCACAATTTATGGCCTAAATTTAGCTAAATAGAGCTAAATTCGGTTAGTCGGCGCTAAAACTGGCAGTTTCACCAGATTTGGCAGACCGCCAAACTAATCCAGATTATTTTAATTAAATGCAGTTAGAGCTAATTAAGTGTGTTTATCCGTTAAAATCACGCTTAGTGGTTAGTCGGGATTAGCGCAAATTAAATGAGGATTAATGTAATTAACCCCATATTAGCGTGTTAAATCAGCGCTTAGTGGATAGGCCTCTGTCGGTGGTTCTGTGGTCACGGACGTATGCATTGGGGGTTGGCCCCACGAGGCTGGCCCCCACTTTCCCCTGTCGGTGATGTCATTCAAACTTAAATATATGCGACAATACATACATATTAAGTTCTATTGTTGTGGCGTATTGGTAGTTAGTGTTTGTGTTGCATGTGAGGTCACGCAGTTGAACCCCAGCACCTCCGCCCTAACTTGTAACAAAAAATTTCTATACCATGGAGGGGGCACGTGGCGGCCCCAGTCCAAGCCACGTTTCTCCTCCAGATTGGCCCACCTTCAACCAATGTTAAAATCCAATAAACCACAAATTCGAACTAGTAATATACTACCACTTGGAAGTCCCTCATTCAACGAAGAAAATTGACCATCTTTGACCCTGCCTAGTGAGCATACCACGTCAGTAGTACGAACTTCTGACTGGGCTACCTATCTGCCTTTTTTTCCATATTTTTCTTGTTTGTGCAAACGAACAAAACTCATTTCTGAGGCCATATAGAGTCTATTTCACGAGAAACAAAGTGCGCTAGATTTAGAACGACGAGCACTACGCGGTCATTCAGGTTTTGAGCCATTATGAGAATTTTGATTTTTGAGCATAAAACTGAGCACCTGATCATTCCTCCCCACTAGAAGCCTTTTGGAGCCCAAAAGATCATATTAAGTTGTTGAACATGTGAGGGTACAATTCCATCAGCTTCCCAATTTCCATCCGTTTGGATTTTGAAGGATTTGTTCCTTTGAGCCCCACTCGAAGATAGTTGACATTGCCTCTTATTGATGTCCTTATTCTTCTGTCAAGTATAGTGTCTTGTTGAAGGTCGAAAAATAAATTTAGAGAAAAATATTCAATATATGGTAGCTGAACATTCTCTCCTTGATCTTCAATCAAAGGAGGCTCATACAATATCAAATTTTTAACATTAACAACTGAGTAAATTTGCATCTATGAAGGCAAATCAAGCTTGAAGGCATTGTTACCAATATTTTCCAGAATTTTGGAAGGACCATAACGGACTGGTTTCATATTTTTACCTTCTCCTTGAAGCCTTATCTTTCTAATGTGAAGCCAAACTTCATCACCAACTTGAAACTTATGATCCACATGATGTTTGTCGTGCCTCACTTTGTACTTTCCTTGACTTTTTTCTAGTTGGTATTGAACTGTTTGATGGATCAACTGAATTTTCTCTATGAATTTCTTTGCTTTATCTATGTCTCTATGCCCATCGATAGCTACATATTTCCCAAAAATGAAATCCAGTGGTGATTTTGGCAAGTATCCAAGACATGCCTCAAATGGCGATGTTTGAGTAGAGGAGTGTTTTGCACGGTTGTAAGCATGTTGAATGTAATGAAATTGTTCACCCCACAACTTAGGATGTTTGATTTAGTATCCTCGAAGAAGATGAATGACTATTTTGTTGACCACCTCGGTTTGACGATCTGTTTGTGGATGAAAGGTTGTACTCTTCTTCAACTTAGTTTCCATCAAGTCCCACAAGCTTGACCAAAAATTCCCAACAAATCGAGAATCTAGATCAGTTACAATAGATGTAGGAAACCCAAAATGAACCAAAAATATTTGAAAGAAAATATGACTTGTTTGTTCAGCTGTAACTTTCTTTTTACATGGCATCAATATACACATTTAGCTTAACCTATCCACAACTACATACAAATAATCATGACCTATTTTTGACAAAGGAAGACTTCCTACAAAATCCATAGAAATACTCTCCCATGGACGTGAAGGAACCAGAAATGGTGTGTACAATCCTAACTTCCTATTACTAGGCTTACTTACTACACATAATGAACAATATTTAATAAAACGTGTCACACTTTCAAGCATACGAGGCCAATAAAAATACCTCTCAAGATTTTCCACTGTTTTGATTACACCAAAATGTCCAGCAACAAGAGAAGTGTGCGCTTCCCTTATGACATTCACTCTCTCCCCCTGTGAAATACAAATATTTCCCAAATGATACAACAAGCTATTATGTACATGGTAATCCAATTCCTCAACTTGGAAACCTTGAATCAAGTTTGCATAAAAGTTTTGAAAGTAATTATCAAAATTCATATTGTTCAATGTAACTTTCATGTAAAACATAAGTATTCTTGAGTAAATTAGTTGCACTAATAATAGGCCTAGAAAGCATATCAACAACCTTGTTGTATATACCTTTCTTATACCTGATGACCAAGTGGAATTGCTACAAGAAACCCATCCATCGAAAGTGCCTTGACTGTTGCAATTTAGTTTGTGATTGAAAGTATTGCAATGGTTGGTGATTAGCATGAATGATGGTTTCCTTTCCCATCAAGTAGTGTTTCCACTTATTCACACTTTGAACCAACGCATATAGCTCCTTGTCATAAGTAGGATAATTTATCACCGCACCATTAAACATTTCTAAATGGAATGAAATGGGCTTACCATGTTGTAAGAGGACTACGCCCATGGCATAGTCACTTGCATCGGTTTGAATCTCAAAGGGTTGTCTAAAGTCTGGTAGTGCTAATATTGGGGTTGAACTGATCTTCTCTTTCAAAGCATTAAATTCTTTTTTCTGATTGCCTCCCCATTGGAAGACCTTCTTAACACTAGTCAATGCATGTAACAGAGCTGCAATACAAGAAAAATTAGCAATGAAATTCCTCCAATATTGTCCTGCTCCTAGAAATTTTTTTACCTCAATGACTGTCTTGGGTGCAGGCCAATTCACAATGACCTCAACTTTATAGGGGTCTGTCTTCAGCTCACCTCCTCCAACAAAATTTCCCAAATACACTAAAGAAGTTTTACCAAATTCACGTTTTTACATCTTTAAAAACAATTGTTCTTTTCTCAAGACATCAATCACCTTTCTTACATGCATGACATGTTCATCTCGTGATTTTTTGAATATTAAAATATCATCTAAGTAGATAATTAAAAACTCATCAAGAAATGGTCTCAATACATCATTCATAATTCTCACGAAAGTAGTTGGAGTGTTGCAAAGACCAAAAGGCATAGCAAGCCACTCAAACAATCCTTATTTATTTTTAAATGTGGTCTTCCATATGTCCTTTTCATCTATTCTAACTTGATGATAACCACTTCTTAAGTCTAACTTAGTTAAATACATTGCATACCTCAATTGACCAAGCAAATCATCAATCCCGGGGAGTGGATAACGATTCTTTTCTGTGATTTTGTTGAGTGCACAAAAATCCACACACATGCACCATGTTCCATCCTTCTTGGGCACCAACACAATCGATGAAACACATGGCAAGGTAGATGGCCAAATGATACCTTTATTCAACAATTCTTGGATTTGCTTCTTGATTTCTGCACTTTCCATTATTGACATGCGATACATGACAATGTTAGGGAGTGGAACATCCTGCTACAGTTGTATCTCATGTTGGATTCCTCTCTTGGGAGGTAACCCCTTTGGTTCCTATAACATCTCGCCATGTTGAATTACCGCATCAAACAAATCAGATTTTAATTTATCATCACAACCTTCAAAAGATTCATAATCCTTATCATTATTTTTTTTTATCATAAGAAGCACAAAGTTTTTGCTCTAATTTACTAGTCTCTTCATTTGCCCAGCATTAACTAAAGAGAGGTTTAGCTTTTTTCGATGAGCTCTCACAATATATTCCACTCCACATTTGAACAAGTGGTACTTTTTCTCATGGCGATAGAAGACTTCTTTCTTGTCATAGAGATATAGACTACCCCAAACAATTCCTGATATGTCAAGTGGTACAACATCTAACTCAACTTTATCAATAAAGTTTGCGGTGATTGCAAATCGGAAAATACATTTTCTTGTAACCTATAAATTTTTGTCCTTGGTTATCCAACCCAAGGGTATGGCTTGTGATGAGGTAAGGTTTCAAGATTAAGCTTCTTGATTAAGCCTTCAGATATTAAGTTCGTGTGAGACCCACTATCAAATAGTGTGTCAATTTTTGTATGTTTTGAGATCACTCTTACATGAAACAACTCTATTCTTGTTTCTTCACTTGGAGTGTTACTGTGACAATTTGATGAACTAGTACTTGCTATGGCTTCTTTTCCCTTTGTGACCATGGCTGCAATTTTAGTCTCATCTCCTGAGTCGGATCCAAGATTCTGTTGTGTGGTAGCGACTGTATTTTGTTTCCCCTTGTTGTTGAATTTCTTAGGCCTCAATTCTGGATGAAGCTTCCAACAGTGGGTTTCATCATGACCCTCTTTGGAATAATGATTACATGTGATTTTCTCCCCTTATTTTTTATGGATGAATTTTTCTTTTGTTTACCCTTGAAACCCTTTCCTTTTTCACCACCCTTAAATGGTTTCTATTTACCATCTTCTTTCCCCTCTTGCCTTAAGGTGTGTAGCTTGCACACATACCTCATCTAGACTAGTGGGATTAAACATGAGGATGGGATGTTTAAGGTAACTATGCAAACCCCCTATGTACTTCAACAAATTTTCTTGAGAATGAAAATCAACACCTAACATAAGAGTTGTTCTCCTAAATTCATGAGTGTAATATTGCACACTTTGACCTTTCAATTGTCTAAAGTTTTTCCAACTCATAATGACTTTTTGCATGTAAGCTAAAGGGTAGGATTTACTTTTAATGGAAACAATAAAATTATACCAAGGCATTGAGATCTTACCATGTTTATTAATCTCATCTTGTGTCTTTGCTTCCCACCATACAAGTGTTGCACCCTCCATTATCAAGGAAGCCAATTGAATCTTTATGTCATCCTCTTGAAGGTTCTGAATTCTGCAATAAACCTTCAATTGATGAATCCAATTGTCCAACTTATCTGCATTCACTTTTCCATTATACATTGGTAGCTCAAATTTAACATCAAGTTTAAGTAAGGGTGATTTACCAGCTCCTCTTGAAGTATGTGTATGAACAAATGGAAGGGTTGTGGTAGTGGAAGATGATGAAGAGGAAGGTGAAGATGATGGTGGAGTGGATGGTGGCTTCCTACCATCTCCAAGGCCTCCTCCTGGAGAACCCTCTCCTCTTGGAGGCCTAGAACTTTATCCTTGCATCCTTAAATTCCTCTCCTCGTAGAGGATCTGCCTTTCTGAATGCTCTCTCATCTTCTGTCATGGTAGGTTCTCCTTCATGAGACATGCTCATTGAAGACTCAACTTCAACTTGAGGATGTGCTGGTTTTGAAGACTTTTTTAACCTTGCCCTTCTTCCTCTTGTCCCAATTGCAGGGATTTCAACCAGCTTCCCTTCTCGTATTTTGAGTTTTAACCTTGTAAGCATGACACAAAATTGCAAAAAATTAGATCCATTCTTGCACAAAAAAACCTAAATTTTTGATACCAAAAATGATCTGAATGAGTTATGTTAGTTATGTTGTGCTAATTCCCCTTTCATATTTTAAAACAATGTCTTATATGTGCTTAAGGTTTCAAGTACTCTTGTAAGTGATTGAGTCTCGTGAGTGATTTTTATGAACAAATTAACATAAAAGAAAGACTGAACTACAACAAATAAAAGTACAGTACACAACATTCAACACATCAACACAAGGATTTGATGAAGGAGTTCACCCCTCTTGGGCTACGTCTCCTTGGTCTAGCTTCCATGGCTTGGGCCTTTATATTATGATCAAAATTTCAAAATGATGTGTTTACAATGCTTTTCTGCTCCTAAAACCTGTACCAATGAGTTTAGAATGCCCAAAAATGGTGCCTTAGGCTCTCTCTCCTCCTGATTCAGTTGAAAATTGACTCAATTATGACCTTTTCCAGTTTTTCCACAATTTCTGGCCTAAATTTAGCTAACTGGAGCTAAATTCAGTTAGCTGGCACTGAAACTAGCAGTTCCACTAGATTTGGCGGACTGCCAAACTAATCCATATTAGTTTAATTAAATGTAGTTAGTGCTAATTAAGCACGTTTAACCATTAAACTCACGCTCAGTGGTTAATCGGGATCATCGCAAATTAAATGAGGATTAATGTAATTAACCTCAGATTAGCGTGTTAACTCTACACTTAGTGAATAGGCCTTTGCCGATGGTTCTGTGGTCACCATTGTATGCGTTGGGGGCTGGCCTCCACTTTCCCCCGCCGGTGATGTCATTCAAACTTAAATATACGTGGCAATGCATACATATTAAGTTCTATTCCTGTGTTGTATTAGTAGTTGGTGTTTGTGTTGTGTGGGAGGTTACGGGGTCGAACCCCGACGCCTCCGCCCGAACTTGTAACAAAATTTTTCTATATCGTGGAGGGGGCACGTGGCGGCCCCAGGCCAAGCCACGTGTCTCCTCTACATTGGCCCACTTTCAACCAATGTTAAAACACCAATAAACCAAAAATTCGAACCAGTAAGATATTTCCACTTTGAAATCCCTCATTTAACAAAGAAAATTGACCATCTTTGATCTTGCCAAGTCAGCATGCCATGTCAGCGGTACAGACTGCTGACTGGGCTACCTATCTTCCTTTTTTTTTTTTTTCCAAATTTTGCTTGTTTGTGCAAACGAATAGAACTCATTTCTGAATCCATACGGAGTCCATTTTGAGCAAAACGAAGTGCGTTGGATTCAGAACGACGAGCACTACACAATAGTTCAGGTTTCGAGCCATTCTGAGAAATTTTATTTTTGAGCATAAAACTGAGCACCTGATTAGATACTCAAGATGAGAAAACAAGAATTGAACTTTTCCATATTCGAGTTATTTCAAAGCATACCAAAATTGATATACTCTTTGATAGTGGTTCACAAGAAAATTTTGTTTTCGAAGACTTAGTCAAGAAGTTAAATTTAGAGACCATTCCTCATGCAAGACCTTATCCTTTAGGTTGGATATGCAAGAATGAAAACTTACAAGTGACGAGGAAATGCATATTTAGATTTGAAATTATAAGAAACTTTCTTGATGAAGTTGAACTTGATGTATTTCCACTTGATATTTCGGGAATTATTTTGGGAAGCCCATATTTGTATGATAGGAAAGCTATTTTTCATCGCCATGAAAACAAGTATCACTTGTTCAAAGTTGGTATTGAGTACATTAGTAGAGCACATCGACAAAAACTAAAACTTTCACTTGTAAATGACGAAACAATGAAGAGACTCATTAAATCTAGCAATGATTTTGTGCTTTTAATGGTAAAAAAAAAGAATGATGTTGAGAATGAAGTTTTTCAAGGTTGTGACTCAATATTGAAACCTAATTTGGTTGAGGTTGTTAGCCAATATGATGAGATGTTTCAGGGGCCAAAAATATTGCCTCCCAAGAGGGGAATCCAACATGAAATACAATTGCAACAATATTGTCCTCTTCCTAACGTTGGCATGTATAGGATGTCAGTGATGGAAAGTGAAAAAATTAAAAAGAAAATTCAAGAGTTGTTGGACAAAGGGATCATCAAACCAAGTACTTCGCCATGCAGGTCTCCTATTGTTTTAGTTCCAAAGAAGGATGGAACATGGCGCTTGTGTGTGGACTTCCTTGCGTTGAAAAAAATTACAGTAAAGAACCGCTACCCACTTCCTAGAATAGATGATTTACTTGATCAATTGAAAGATGCAAAATATTTTACCAAGTTGGACCTAAGGAGTGACTATCATCAAATTAGAATTGCTGAAGGTGACATATGGAAGACATCATTCAAAATCAAACAAGGTTTGTTTGAATGACTAATTATGCCTTTTGGTCTTTGCAATGCTCTTGCTACCTTCATGTGTGTGATGAATGATGTTTTGAGGCCATTTTTAGACGATTTTGTGATAGTCTACTTATATCACATATTTATTTTCAGTAAATCTTGTGAATAACATGTCATGCATGTCAAAAAGGTACTTTATGTCTTCAAGAAAGAACAATTGTTTTTAAATATTTCAAAGTGTGAGTTTGGAAAAACTTCTTTAGTGTATTTGGGTCATATTTTTTGAGGAGGTGAATTAAAAATAGATCCCTCCAAGGTTGATGTCATTTTGAATTGGCCAAAGCCCAAAACAGTTACAGAGGTAAGAAGATTTTTGGGAGCAACCCAATATTGGAAGAAGTTTATTGCTAAATTATCTTCTATCGCAGCTCCATTACATGCATTGACAAGTGTGAAGCAGGTAGTGGGGAGGTAAACATCAAAAGGAATTTTATGCATTGAAGGAAAAGATAAATTCAACTCCAATAATTTCACTTCCAGACTTGAGATACTCATTTGAGATTCATACTGATGCTAGTGACTATGCCCTGGGTGTATTCCTCACGCAACATGGTAATCCCATCTATTTTCATTCAAAAAAATTTAATGGTGCAGTGATTAATTATCCTACATATGACAAGGAATTGTATGCATTGGTGCAAAGTGTGAAAAATTGAAGCACTAACTAATGGGTAAGGAAACAATCAGTCACATTGATTATCAACCATTGCAATACTTGCAATCACAAACAAAGTTGCAGCAATTTTCGATGGATGGGTTTTATTCAACAATTCCACTTGGTGACAAGGTATAAAAAAGGTATCTATAACAAAGTTGTTGATATGTTTTCTAGGCCTATTATTAGTGCTTCTACTATTCTTAAGCATAATTATGTTTTTCATGAGAGCTATGTTGAACAATATGCTTTGGATAGTGATTTTCAAGATGTATATGCAACTTTGAGTCAAGGGAACCAAGTAGAGTAATTGGTTTATCACATGCATGATAACTTTTTGTACCATCTTGGTAAGCTTTGTATTCCACAGGGAGAAAGAGTCAACATTATAAGAGAGGCACATAATTCTCTTATTGCAGGTCATTTCAGTGTAAGTAAGATTGTGGCACATCTACAGAGGTATTGTTAATGGCCTCATATGCTTAAAAGCGTGTCACGTTTCATTAAAGGTTGTTCATTATGTGCTGTCAGTAAGCCTAGAAATAGAAAGTTAGGATTGTACACACCACTTCCAATACCTTCTCGTCCATTGGAGAGTGTCTCTATGGATTTTTTTTGAGGTATTCCTATGTCAAAAAAGAATCATGATTATCTTTATGTAGTTGTGGATTGGTTCAACAAAATGTATATTTTGATGCGATGTAAAAATAAAATTACAACTGAACAAATTGCTCAGTTATTCTTTCAAAATGTATGGGTGCATTTTTGTTAGGTCCCTATATTACTAGTATAGTCCCTTATTGTTGTTAGTGTAACCTCCTTATTTTTATTGTTGTACCCCTGTAACCCCAATATTGTTATTATTGTGCCCTTACATTATTATTGTTAGGTCGGCTAGGATTATATTGTGACCCAATGGACTCCTATATATACAAGGAGGTTTTGGTCATTTGTATAATCCAAGAATTGTTCATTTATGTAATGTATTATAGGTTTCCCCCTCGAAGTGGCTGATTTATAAGGCGTTTATATCTCTTTTCTTCTATTTTTGGAGCTGGTTTCATAACATTTTCTATCAAAGCTTTGGATTCTAGGGTTTCACCCCTCCAAACAGGTCATCGTGAATTTTCGCAATAACGTTTTTTCTATGAAGGTTTAGAAGCTAAATTTTTTACAGAGCTAAGCCAAAATCCTGAGGAATGTCTTATAAAAATTTCAAATCTTGGTTCGTAACATTTTCGGAGATATGATCTGTGGAAGTTAGGGTTGTTTTAGGCTCCCGAATTTCATATAAAACAAGTCATCGTGGAATTTGCGCTATAAATGTTTTTCTAAGAAGGTTCAAAAGCTGAAATTTTTACAGAGAAAAGCCGAAAACCTGAGGAACTTCCCGTAGAAATATTAGATCTTGGTTTGCAATATTTTTGGATATATAATATGTGGAAGTTAGGGGTTTTTGAGGCTCCCGAATTTCATCTCAAAGAGGTGACCGTGGAAAAATCGTCATAACTCTCTCTCGGAGCGTCGAATTGGAATTTTCTAAAAAGTAGCTAGAAGTACACGGACTGTAGTTTCCTGTGTATCAATTTCAGTGCCGAAGGAGGAAACAGTGACACGTGGAACGTCGTACAAGTTAGCTCTACTAAACTAGTCTATAATTAGGTCATTGTGGGAGACTGGACATAACTTTGTCTTGAAGAATCCAAATCAGGTCAGACCTCTGACATTATAAAGAAGATTTAGAGTTATACTATAGGGCCGAATTTCAGATATTTAAGATCCGAAATCACAAAGATATTTCAATTTCAATATTGAGCTACTCAAAAGTAAGAAAAACGTGTGTATTTTTTTTTTTCCGAATTGAATAAGTCTTGTTTAAAGAATCAATTTGAATTGATTCCAACGACATATTGTAGAATATATATCAATATTGGGTTCTAAAATGCCCCCTGAAAAGAATTCAACACCCATTAAGCCTCCATAAGGCTCTACTATGGCTCATGAAGATGAATAAATGCAACATGACATATCAAAATTACAAGAGCAAGTGCACCAAATTTCGCTCTCGCAAAGAGCAACAAAAAATGAAATGGATGTTTTGAAGAAAAGCATGGAAGACAAGATGGATGGTTTGAAGAAAGGCATGGAAGCTTCGATGGATGGTTTGAATAATGGTATGGAAGAAAAATTGGAAGGTTTGAAGGAAGACATGGAAGGTTTGAAGGAAGGTTTGTCAAAGTTGATACAATAAATGATTCCTAATGGCAAAAATATAGTAGAGGAAACTCATGATGAGAACAAAATAAATGTTAATCGTGATTTCATAAACTCTAATGTTGGATTGAAGAACCACCATATTCCCAAGATGGATATCTGGAATTTTGATGGCAAGGATCTCGTAACATGGATACTACAGATGGAGCAATATTTTGATCCCAATAATGTGCAAAACACACAAAAGGTACGCGTTGCAACTTTACATTTAGAACAAAATACATTTGTATGGTATCGATGGCTTTGCTCCCGTAAAATTTTTTTCACTTGGTCAATTTTTACGGAGGAAATGATAGCACATTATGAGGATATAAAGAGCAACACCTTCTTTAGCCAATTGATAAATCTCAAACAAAAGGGTTCAATGGTGGAACACATTGAGGACTTCCAAAAATTGAATGTAAGGGTAATTGATATTCCAGAGGAAAAAAAAATTGATGTCTTCATAGGGACTTTAAAGGATAACATCCAACATGAAGTTTGTGTTTGGGAACCTGATTCATTGGAGAAGGCATTTAGGTTGGCAAGAAAAATCGAATGTAAAATTATGGCGACAAGGAAGCCTACCACCCACATCTATAAAGATGGAAGTGTTGCTACTCCTAGAATTCCACAACCTACAAGGTTGACACCACAAAAATTGGAAGAAAAAAGAGAAAAAGGGCTTTGCTACAGTTGTGATAGCAAATACACTAAAGGTCATAAGTGTGCTGAGAAGAAATTATTTTACATAGATTGTGAAGAGGAAGAAAATGAACAAGAAGAGGATATACACCAGGAACCAACCCTAGAAGAGGAAGAAATGAGTCTGACCATATCGTGTAATGCATTGGCAGGAATTACCACTCCTCAAACTCTAAAGATAGAAGGACATATCAAGAAGAAAAAGGTAATAGTGTTGATTGATTCAGGTAGTACCCATAATTTTATTCATTGTAAGGTAGCCAAGGAATTGAATTGTTTCCTATACCCAGCACCAGAATGTCAAGTGATGGTTGCAAATGGAGGAACTATAAATTGGTCTGGAAAATGCCATAATATCAAGCTAACCATGGGGGAATATGTATTGAATATTCCAATGTTTTCCATTCCAATGGGACGCGTTGATGTTGTACTAGGAGTACAATGGTTACAATATTTAGGGATGGTAGCTTTTAATTTTCAAGAACTTTTCTTGAAATTTTTTTCAGAAGGAAAGGAAATCGAATTACGGGGTATCGCAGGGAAGCCAGGAAAGATAATAAGCTCTAATGTCATGAAAATGCTTCTAAAGAAAGAACAACGAAGCGTAATTGCACAATTATGCTCACTAGAAGTTCCAACATCAAAATCATCTATTTCTCCAGATCTCAAAAAAGTCTTGGACAATCATTCCAAGGTGTTTGAAACTCCCAAAAGACTCCCACCTATTCATGATCATGATCATGCTATTCATTTGATTCCAATAAGTGTTCCTCCAAACATCAGGCCTTCTAGATATCCTTATGTCCAAAAGAGCGAAATTGAACGTATGATTGCAGAAATGTTAGAGGCTGGTATAATTCAACCTAGTCAAAGTTCTTTATCTGCTCGAGTAGTATCGGTGCATAAGAAGGATGGATCATGGCGCATGTGTCCGGATTATAGGGGGCTCAATAAACAATATTAAAGATAAATTTCCCATTCCCGTGATTGATGAATTATTGGATGAATTACATGGAGAAATTTATTTTAATAAGTTGGATCTTCGTTCAGGATATCATCAGATTAGAATGAAGACTGCAGATATTCCGAAACAACATTTTGAGCTCATGAGGGTCATTATGAATTTTTGGTCATGCCTTTTGGCCTTAACAATGCACCTTCTATATTTCAAGGGTTGATGAATTCCATTTTCAAACCCTTAGAAAATTTGTGCTAGTATTTTTTGATGACATACTAATCTACAATAGGTCTTGGAAGGATCATGTTCAACATGTTGACATGGTGCTCAAAATATTGGAGGATAAATAATTATATGCAAAAACATCCAAATGTGTTTGGAGTACAAGAGGTGGAATATCTGGGTCATATTGTATATCATGAGGGTGTTAAGGTAGACCCTAACAAAATTAAAGCCATTAAGGAATGGAAAGTCCCCACAACCATAAAGCAGTTGCAAGGATTTCTCGGGTTAACAAGATATTATCACAAGTTTGTTAAGAATTATAGGAGAATAGCAACACCTCTAACAACATTATTGAAGAAAGATGCATTTTCATGGACTCCTGAAGCAACTAATGCCTTTGAACATCTTAAAGAGGCAATGTGCCTAACACTAGTCTTAGCTACGACAGAATTCACAAAAATCTTTATTGTGGAATGTGATGCCTCGAGAAATGAAATGGGTGCCATTTTAATGCAAGAAGGAAGACCCATTGCTTTTGAAAGTCATACAATCAAAGGAAAGCATTTACAAAAATCTATTTATGAGAAGGAAATGTTGGCAATACTACATGCACTGAAGAAATGGCGACCTTACCTAATGGGAAGACACTTCAAGGTAAAAACTGATCATGATAGTCTTATACACGTTTTGGAACAAAGACTATCTTCAGAAGAGCAGCAAAAATGGGCCACAAAGATGTTGGGTTATGAATTTAAAATCATCTACAAAAAAGGGAAGCTAAATGTTGTTGTAGATGAAATATCAAGAAAGGATGAAGAGGTGGAAGCATTGCTTTGTGCCATTTATATTATCCAACTAGATTGGATAACTGAAGCAAGGGATGAATGGAAGAAGGACAAAGAAGTGTGGACACTCACTCAAAAATTGTAGCAAGATCTTAGTACATCTGATAAATTTAGTTGGAAAAATGATTCCTTATGGTACAAAGATCGCTTATATATTTGTAAGAATTCCCAACTAAAACAAAAGATTCTTTTGGAATTGCACACTTCCCCTTTAGGAGGACACTCATCATGATTTTTAAAAACTTACCACAGGGTGAAGCAAGATTTTTTTTGGGATGGCCTTGTTGAATCTTTAATTAAACTGAGAGGGGGGGGGGGTGAATCAGTTTAATCCATACATAAGCCTTTCAAAAATTTCACCAAACTTCTTTACAGCTTAATATGTGAACAATCTTAAAATGTTGCAGCCAATATTAAATTAATGTGACAACATACTTATGTTGAGAGCAACAAACAATTAAGCAGATTGAAAGAATCACATCAACACATAAGAAACACACATAGAGACAACAGATGTAAGTGGAAACCCATAAAGGGAGAAAACCACATCTTATTATTGTTGTGATGCAAAGGCAAGCTCCAACTCCTTCTCATCACTGTTTTTCTGCAGGCACCAACCTACAGGAGGCTCCTACCTCAATTATGCAAGCTACAACTTGCAAGGAAGTACCAACTCCCTTCAATTTTCTGCAGGCACCAACCTACAGGAGGCTCCAACCTCAATCAGCTACAACTGACAGCTATCAAGCTGCAACTTGATAGGGAAGCTCCAACTTCCTCAATTTATCAAACTGAATGTTTGCTGATTTACCTCAGATATCAGCTCTGTTCTATAGCTTCTCTTTCTGCGCTTCTTTTCTTAATCTTCTCTGCCTCACTCTTCTATATTCCGCTTCTCTATATTTACTCTCTATAACCTCTATGTGCATATCAATGTGATATTATATATAGAACTCATCACATGACTCTTTACATTCCTCAGGGAATTTGAAGTGAATAGTCCTGACTTTTTGACTTCAGTCTTCTCATTCCTTTATCCAACTCAATTTAAAATTATAATGATATGTACAAATTTCCATGTTACAGTGGAATTTTTCTTTTCCTTAGGATACTTGCCTTTGCATCACAAACAATAAAAAATTTAATTACAACATTTACATTCACATTTTCAGTTACACACTTCAATTTCACTTAGCTTCTTTTCTGGATTTTGGCTTGACTGGATTTGTCTTTTCTGCTGCTGTTTCTCTCCCTTTCGTTCTTGTAGGCTCTCTTCTTCATTGCAGTTGTATAACTGTGGTACATATAACTGTATTTTAATATCACTGCTGGGCAATTTCAATACTTTTAATTTCTGTAGTGGCAACCTTTACATGCTGAATCTTTGTCAATACACTTGTAAGGATTCGGGTCACAAGGAATAGCTCTTTTTGTAGAAGTCCAAGTTTGGTAAATAAAGAAAACACAAAGTTTAATTATCAACTCATTGATAGCGGTAACTCTGCACAGTCCCGTTTTCCCCAGGTCTTCCACATTTCTTTCGGTTGATAATTAAATATTTTCCACAACTTTTTAATTCAATGTATTCCCCACAGTACAATTCGGTACAGTATGAGTGCGCCACATTCCAACCTTAATCTCCCCACCTTATTTTAATAACCCAGCAACCCTTAAATAAACAACTTTAACGTATTCTAGACTTTTATTCTATCATTGAGCCTTATAACTAAGGTTCCAATGGTTAATAAATCCACATATGGATGCATTATACAAGATTTGATATTTTACATATATATATATATCAACACATATATATGTTTCGGACCTTGGGAATTTTAAATATATATCTCGAGTTATAATTCAATTGAACCGCTTATAACATTCCTTTGGCTTCGGGTCCACATATACGATTGGCGGGACTTCAATGGAATACATATGCCCATACCTTTGGTTAAACTCTGTGCTACTTCCGAAGGCGATCACCGTGTGATGCACATTCCTCTAGATCAACGGCTTGTGTCAATATCGCACCGAGTCTTTGGTCGATGGTTAATGCGCAATGGCATGCAGTGGAAGCGGTTTTTCAACCTCGCCCCATGCCACGTGTCAAGCTTTCTATGGAATCACTTGCGAATGGGGAAAACCGCTTGCTCCACAAAAGCAGTGCGATGTAAACCGGAAACCGCCGTCACTGTTTAATCCAAACCACGCTCACTGTTCCTATCGGTCACGGTTCTGCTTCTCCACTTCAAGTTCCATTCAGCTTCCGCTACAAGGTTCCGCCTGTCCGTTTGGAAGAGGTTCTCCTCTTCGCGCAGTCACAGTGTTTCTTCACATTACAGCCTCGTTCCTTGGCGTTCCTTTCATCCATCTACTCCGACGCATAGCTCCGCCATACATAAACCTTGCGGCTATGTTTTACAGTGCTCACAAGCATTGGATAATTAACCACAGTTCCACAATAACTTCAATCGATCCAGACGGACATGATTAATCACCGGGTTCTTTAATTGCTATAGAATTCGATACTCTCATCAAGAACACATGGGATTATTCATATCGATAACCCAACAATCCTCCACACAGAAATTCATTCAGAGCATTTCCCATACAATAATTACTGTGCCATCACCTGATTTCACGGTTTCCTTTGTGGGTTCACTGTGTTGTGACTGTAATTTCCTTAGTATATATATAACCTCACACACTATACTCCATAGTAAATCCATGTATAGAGTTAATCATAATTTCACATAGGAGCCATTTATACTTCGAATTACAGAGTCTCACCATACCCATGCAATGCTGAACACTTAAAGATACCCACTCTGCACCTTGAATATTTTTTTGCTTCTTTGCTATCCTCTGCTCCTTGACTGATGCTTCTCCTTACTTCTCTTTTTGCTATCTCCTTTGTATTTGTTTCCTCTGATGTCTCTGCTACCTTTCTGCCCCTTGAATGATGTTTCAGGTGCTCCTCCTTTGTCATCTCCTTTGCCATCAATGACAAAAATTCCAACAGTCTCCCCTTTTGGAATTGATGGCAACACATCCACCAATAATCCAATGCTTCCTCTGCCTATCTGCTTTTCCTCCCCCTTTGACATCAATGGCAAAGGGTTGCACATTTCCTAGTTTGCTTTCTGCATTTCCTCTCTCTGAGATCTTTTGACTTTGTACCCTGCTGCTCCAACTTTGGATTAAATCTAAAATTATGGTCCTTTAGCCTTTTCATTGACTCCTGTATGCTGGATGTATTCTTTCCATAAGCCTTTGATCCTGAGGACCTGTTTCATGGTTTCCTTATTGGCTGATCTCCCCCTGGAATGATATTTTCGTTTCTGTTCTCCCCCTGAAAATATGCTTTCTCTTTATATTAGAGAGTAGCATCTACAGATACTACCCCTAGTCTGTCTCTCAAATATTCAAATGGTTCTCTAGCAAGAGGTTTGGTAAATATATCTGTTGTTTGTTCTTTTGTTGGCACATACTCCAGTTTTACTATTTTCTGAGCCACTTGTTCTTGGAGAAAATGATACTTGATTGGAATATGTTTAGTTTTTGAGTGTAGTACAGGATTTTTAGATATACTTATAGCACTTGTATTATCACATTTGATTGAGATAGGTTCATCAATGCTTACCTTCATGTCTTGGAGAGTTTGCTTCATCCACATGACTTGTGTACAACATGCTACTGCTGCTATATATTCTGCTTCTGCTGTAGATAGAGAGATAGATGTGTGTTTCTTGCTTAACCATGCCACCAGACTTTCTCCTAGATAGAATGCACCTCCACTTGTGCTTTTCCTATCATCTACACAGCTGGCCCAATCTGCATCTATGTATGCTGTCAAAGTGAAGTTTTTGATTTTAGGATACCAAAGTCCATATTGTGTTGTTCCTTGTAGATATCTGAATATTATTTTTACTGCCAGAAGATGGTTTTGTTTAGGTGCTGCATGATATCTAGCCACTAGTCCTACTGCTAACATGATGTCTGGTCTTGATGCATTCATATACAACAGACTTCCTATCATGGATCTATATAGTTTTTGATCTATATCAACAGACCCATCATCAGCACACAGCTTACATCCCGTGATCATGGGAGTTGACACAGGTTTGCAGTCCTCCATTTTGAACTTTTTCAACACTTCTTTTAAGTATTTTTCTTGTGAGATGAATGTGCCTGTGTTCTTTTGCTGAATTTGAAGTCCTAAGTAGAAACTGAGTTCTCCAATCATGGACATCTCAAACTCTGACTTCATCTCCTCAGCAAACCCTTTTGCAAGTTCATCTCTATTGCTTCCAAACATAATATCATCAACATATACTACAACAATCAGGAGTTCATTTTCATGGGCTTTTATGTATAGATTGCTGTCTACCGCACCTCTCTTAAAGCCTTGTTTTTGCAAATATTTATCTAGTCTTGAGTACCAAGCACGGGCAGCCTGTTTCAGTCCATATAGAGCCTTCTTTAGTCTGCATACATAGTATTATTTGTTTGTTAATGAGAAGCCTTATGGTTGTTCCATGTAGACCTCTTCTTCTAAGTCTCCATTCAGAAATGTAGATTTTACATCCATTTGATATACCTTGAAGTTTTGGTAGCATGCAAAGGCCAGAAACATTCTGATGGCTTCCATTCTGGCTACAGGGGCAAATGTTTCATCGTAATCAAGTCCTTCGATTTGTGAATATCCTTTGCAGACCAGTCTGGCTTTATTCCTGATTACTTGTCCTTGCTCATTCATTTTTTTTTTGAATACCCATTTTGAACCAATGATATTTTTCTCAATTGGTCTAGGAACTAGTTCCCAGGTATTGTTCTTCTCAATTTGGTCCAATTCTTCATTCATTGCTTTTACCCAAGACTTGTCCTTGTTGGCTTCTTCAAATTTCTTTGGCTCTATTTGTGACAGCATGGCTATGTATACCTCTTCAGTTTGTTCTGTTAGCTTCCTTCTTGTTTGGACCCCTACTCTCTTGTCTCCAATGATCTGATCTTCAGGATGGTTCTTCTGAGTATATCTTGAGGGAGCTTTAGAACTCAGCTCTGTATCTTCTGTTGTCTTTCTTGTTTCCTCATCATCTTGGTTTTCTTCTTCATGGTTGTCTGATGGACTGCAACAGTCTGTATCTCTTGTATTGTTTGGAAGTTCTTCATCAAATCTCACATCAATACTTTCTACTATTTTTCAAAGAGTCTTGTTGTAGCACCTGTACCCTTTACTTTTGGAAGCATATCCTAGAAAAATCCCTTCATCAGCTCTTGCATCAAATTTCCCAAGATTTTCATCATTATTCTTTATATAACACTTGCTTCCAAAAATTCTAAAATGTTTGATTGAAGCTGGCTTTCCATGCCATAGTTCATAGGGAGTCTTGTCACTGCTTGGCCTTAAGTGAGATTTATTAAGGATATGCACCGCTGTGTGTACTGCTTCTGCCCAGAAGGTTTGAGGAATATTACTCTCTTACATCATGGCTCTGGCAATTTGTTGAACAGATCTATTTTGTCTCTCTGCTACTCCATTCTGCTGAGGTGTCCCTGCAATAGTAAATTGTTGTTTTATGCCATATTCATTGCATAGATCTGCAAAGTCATAATCTATGAATTCACCTCCTCTGTCCGATCTGATGCATTTTAGCTTGCATCCTGTCTGATTTTCTGCTAATGCTTTGAATATTTTGAATTTGTCCAGAGCTTCCGATTTATTCTTGAGAAATGCAACCCATGTCATTATGGAGAAATCATCTATTATCAGCATGAAGTAGGATTCTCCACTTGGTGTTTTAGTTCTTGCAGGTCCACACAAATCCATGTGCACAAGATGGAGTGGTCTTCTTGTTGATAACTCATCTTTGGCCTTGAAGGATGTGCGAGTCTGTTTGCCTAATTGACATGATTTGCATATGGTATTAGAAGGCCTCTTTATTTCTGGCATGTCTCTGACAGCTTTTTTCTTGCTTAGTCTGATGATGTGATCGAAGCTGAGATGTCCCAACCTTTTATGCCATAACCATAGCTTTTCTAGTTTGCTAAGATGACATGCTTCATCTTCCTCTTTTACAATGTAAACATTACTCTCTGTTCGAACTCCTTTGAGCAGAGTCTTACCTGTGGTGCTTGATCTGACTTCACAATCTTGTGCTCTAAAAAGAACTTCACAGCCTTTGTCACACATCTGACTGACACTTAGTAAATTTTCTTTCAGCCCATCTACAAATAGTACATATTGGGCCTTTCCTCTGCCATTGTCTATGCTGACTGAGCCTTTTCCCTTGATCTTACCTGATTTATCATTGCCAAAAGTAACATTGCCAGATTTCTTTTCATCAAGAGTTATGAACTTGATTTTGTCTCCAGTCATGTGTTTTGAGCAGCCACTATCCAAATACCACTGGCTTTTCAGGTCTTGAGCAGTTAAAGCCAAGTCACATTTATTCACCTTCTTTATCCACTGGTGGCACCCTTTTGTTTGGTATCTTTTGTGAGGTGATGAACTACATCTTCTGAGAGGACATTTGAAAGGCATATGTCCAACTTGATTGCATATACAACATTTGATCATATTTTTTGCAGAATTGTGAGTATGAACAAAATTTCTTTGATTCATAAACCTCCTTGAGGTGTTGAGCATCAATCTTTGTCCATACTTTCTACATTCAATGATTTTATGACCAAATTCCTTACAACAAAAACAGTAACCATAGAAACTATTTGCATACCTGATGTAAGGTTGTCTTTTCCATTTGTTTGATTGAGGCAGTCTCTTCAATGTTTGCATCTTTTGCTGGTTTGAATTACTCCTCCTTGCATGACAATATGCAGCAATGTGTCCCAGCTTGTGGCAGACATAACATGTGGCATTCTTCATAGGAGGGAAGAGTCTCCTTTGATGGTTTCCAAATTTTACATACTTAGGGATCTTAGTATTTATTACATTCTTTGCTACTAGAGGTTTCTTTTGATCTCTGTCTTCCTTATTATAGGTTTCTTCTTTTGTAGGAATTGTTTGAGCTGCTTCATCATTCTTCTTTGCTCTTACAAAAATAATCTCTCTGTCAACCTTTTCTTTGCTTTTACTTGATTCTCCTTCATAGCCTATTCCAGTTTTTATCATAGGGGATCTTTGAGCAACCAGAATTTCATTAAACTTACTATAGCTTGTTGTTTGAGAAGAGTTTTTAACCACTTTCCTTTGAGCATTTTCTAGTTTCTTTCTGAGACATACTACTTCTTCTTCCAGCTTCTCTTGTTCTCGGTCTTTATCCTTGATTTTATGAAGTAACATGTCTTCTATCTTCTTGGCTTCTTCAAGCTCTACCTTTAGCTGTATGAGGACTTTTGAGTTTTGTTCTTCTCTTACATACTTGAGAAGAATGTCCTTTTGTTTTCTGCACTTCAATTTGAGTCTGTCAATCTCCTCTAGAGCACTTCTTAGCTCCCCCTCAAGGTCGACTTCCCCTTCTTCTTCTTCATCTTCTAGCAGGAGTCCTTCAAGTTCTTCTATGGCCATCAATAAGAATTCAGAGGTTCCTTCTTCACTTGAGAGTTCATCTGAATCTTCAGATGTACTGCTGTCTTGTTGAGCATAGAAGGATTTTTTGCTGAACTTCTTTCCTTTCTGCTAGTTCTTTGATTTATTTTTCTCTGACTCTTGAGCCTGATTCTTAATTTCTTGTGAGGACACTTAGTAGCATAGTGTCCAACTCTTCCACAGTTAAAGCATTTGAAAGGAAGTTTACCTTTGTATTTACCTAAGCCTTTATCCAACTTCTTGACAAATTTTGCCTCTTCTTCATCCGAGTAAGAGCATATGTCTCCCTCTTCTTCTTTCTTCTTTTCTGTTTTAAAGGCTGCCTCCCTCGTACTTGGCTTCTTCTGTGGGAGCCTCATCTCATATGCTGTTAGATTTCCAAGTAGCTGGTTCATGGTCAAGGTCTCCCAATTAGATGTTTCTTCTATTGCAGACACCTTGGGATTAAAACTGGATGGAAGAGATCTTAGAATCTTTTGTACAATTACAGCTTCTTTTATGTTTTCACCTAGAGCCTTCATGTTATTTACTATTTCTGCAACCCTTAGAAAGAAGCTGGCAATGTCTTCATCATCATCCATTTTTAAGTTCTCAAACTGGGCTCTATAGACTTGAAGTTTGGCAATCTTTACCTTCTTGTCTCCCTCATGGATGTTTTCTAGAGTATCCCACATTTCTTTGGCAGTGTCTTTGTGCATTAATTTGATAAACTCTGCTTCACACAATCCATTCAAGATGGCATTCATGGCTTTTGCGTTAGCTACAAAATCTTGTTTGGTTTCTTTCTCTAAGTCAGTTGCCTTTGGGGCATATCCATATTCCACAGTAGCCCAGACTTCTATTCCTAGAGACATTATGTATGTCCTCATTCTGATTTTCCAGAAAGCATAATTTGCACCTGTAAAGAAAGGGGCTTTATTGGTAGAACATCCTTCTTTACTAGCCATCCTGAGAACCTAGGATCTCCTTTCAGTTGTTAAACTGGTACAAAGGAACTTGGCTCTGATACCAATTGTTGAATCTTTAATTAAACTGAGAGGGGGGGGGGGGTGAATCAGTTTAATACATACATAAGCCTTTTAAAATTTTCACCAAACTTATTTACAGCTTAATATGTGAACATTCTTAAAATGTTGCAGCCAATATTAAATTAATGTGACACCATACTTATGTTGAGAGCAGCAAACAATTAAGTAGATTGAAAGAATCACATCAACAGATAAGAAACACACATAGAGACAACAGATGTAAGTGGAAACCCATAAAGGGAGAAAACCACATCTTATTATTGTTGTGATGCAAAGGCAAGCTCCAACTCCCTTTCACCACTGTTTTTCTACAGGCACCAACCTACAGGAGGCTCCTACCTCAATTCTGCAAGCTACAACTTGCAAGGAAGCACCAACTCCCTTCAATTTTCTGTAGGCACCAACCTACAAGAGGCTCCAACCTCAGTGAGCTACAACTGACAGCTATCAAGCTACAACTTGATAGGGAAACTCCAACTTCCTCAATTTATCAAACTGAATGTTTGCTGATTTACCTCAGATACTAGCTCTGTTCTGTAGCTTCTCTTTCTGCTCTTCTTTTCTTAATCTTCTCTGCCTCACTCTTCTATATTCTGCTTCTCTATATTTACTCTCTCTAACCTCTATGTGCATATCAATGTGATATTATATATAGAACTCATCACATGACTCTTTACATTCCTCAGGGAATTTGAAATGAATAGTCCTGACTTTTTGACTTCAGTCTTCTCATTCCTTTATCCAACTCAATTTAAAATTATAATGATATGTACAAATTTCCATGTTACAGTGGAATTTTTCTTTTCCTTAGGATACTTGCCTTTGCATCACAAACAATAAAAAATTTAATTACAACATTTACATTCACATTTTCGGTTACACACTTCAATTTCACTCAACTTCTTTTCTGGATTTTGGCTTGACTGGATTTGTCTTTTCTGCTACTGTTTCTCTCCCTTTCGTTCTTGTAGGCTCTCTTCTTCATTGTAGTTGTATAACTGTGGTACATATAACTGTCTTTTAATATCACTGCTGGGCAATTTCAATACTTTTAATTTCTGTAGTGGCAACCTTTACATGCTGAATCTTTGTCAATACACTTGTAAGGATTCGGGTCACAAGGAATAGCTCTTTTTGTAGAAGTCCAAGTTTGGTAAATACAGAAAACACAAAGTTTAATTATCAACTCATTGATAGCGGTAGCTCTGCACAGTCCTGTTTTCCCCAGGTCTTCCACATTTCTTCTGGTTGATAATTAAATATTTTCCACAACTTTTTAATTCAATGTATTCCCCACAGTACAATTCGGCTACAGTACGAGTGCGCCACCTTCCAACCTTAATCTCCCCACCTTATTTTAATAACCCGGCAACCCTTAAATAAACATCTTTAACGTATTCTGGACTTTTATTCTATCGTTGAACCTTATAACTAAGGTTCCAATGGTTAATAAATCTGCATATGGATGCATTATACAAGATTTGATATTTTACATATATATATATATATATCAACACATATATATGTTTCGGACCTTGGGAATTTTAAATATATATCTCGAGTTATAATTCAATTGAACTGCTTATAACATTCCTTTGGCTTCGGGCCCACATATACGATTGGCGGGACTTCAATGGAATACATATGCCCGTACCTTTGGTTAAACTCTGTGCTACTTCCGAAGGCGATCACCGTGTGATGCACATTCCTCCATATCGACGGCTTGTGTCAATATTGCACTGAGTCTTTGGTCGATGGTTAATGCGCGATGGCGTGCAGTGGAAGCGGTTTTTCAACCTTGCCCCATGCCACGTGTCAATTTTTCTATGGAATCACTCGCGAATGGGGAAAACCGCTTGCTCCACAAAAGCGGTGCGATGTAAACCGAAAACCGGCGTCACTGTTTACTCCAAACCATGCTCACTGTTCCTCTCGGTCATGGTTCCGCTTCTCCACTCCAGGTTCCATTCAGCTTCCGCTACAAGGTTCTGCCTGTTCTATTGGAAGAGGTTATCCTCTTCACGCAGTCACGGTGTTTCTTCACATTAAAGCCTCGTTCCTCGGCGTTCCTTTCATCCATCTACTCCGACGCATAGCTCCGCCATACATAACCCTTGTGGCTATGTTTTACAGTGCTCACAAGCATTGGATAATTAACCATAGTTCCACAATAACTTCAATCGATCCAGACAGACATGATTAATCACCGGGTTCTTTAATTGCTATAGAATTCGATACTCTCATCAAGAACACATGGGATTATTCATATCGATAACCCAAAAATCCTCCACACAGAAATTCATTCAGAGCATTTCCCATACAATAATTACTGTGCCATCACCTGATTTCATGGTTTCCTTTGTGGGTTCACTGTGTTGTGATTGTAATTTCCTTAGTATATATATAACCTCACACACTATACTCCATAGTAAATCCATGTACAGAGTTAATCATAATTTCACATAGGAGCCATTTATACTTCGAATTACAGAGTCTCACCATACCCATGTGATGCTGAACACTTAAAGTTACCCACTCTGCACCTTGAATAGTTTTATGCTTCTTTGCTATCCTCTGCTCCTTGACTGATGCTTCTCCTTACTTCTCTTTTTGCTATCTCCTTTGTCTCTGTTTCCTCTGATGTCTCTGCTGACTTTCTGCCCCTTGAATGATGTTTCAGGTACTCCTCCTTTGTCATCTCCTTTTCCATCAATGACAACAATTCCAACAGGCCTTAAATCTGATATTCAAAAGTTTGTGGCGGAATGTTTGGTTTGCCAGCAAAATAAAGTTGAGACAATTAATACCCCGGGTCTTCTACAACCTTTATCCATTCCAAGTCAACGTTGGGTGGATATTTCAATGGATTTTATCACAGGTTTACCTAAGTCCAAAGGAAAGAGTGTCATCATGGTGGTAGTTGATAGAATTACCAAGTATGCACACTTTTGTGCATTATCTCATCCGTTTAAAGCAAGTACAGTTGCTATTGCATTTATGGGGACAATTCAAAAGCTACATGGAAACCCAAAGATTATTGTAAGTGACATAGATCCCATTTTTACTGGAAATTTTTGGATGGAATTATTTTCTTGTTTGGGTACTCAACTAGCTCATAGCTCATCTTATCATCCTCAATCTAATGGTAAAACAGAGATAAAGTGAATAAATCTTTGGAAGGATATCTTCGTTGTTTTGTATCTGATAAGAAAAAACAATGGGTCAAGTGGTTACCTATCGCTGAATGGTGGTATAACACTTCCTTCCATATTGCAGCAAAAATGACCCCATTTATGGCACTTTATGGATATCATCCACCGTCCATCACATCTCCTTTAAGAGAAAATTATAAGTTTCAAGTAGTGGAAGATTACATCGAGCATCAACAAGAAGTTATCCAACTCTTAAAGAATAACCTAAATTTGGCACAAATTCAAATGAACAATAGGCATATCAACATCGTAGTGAGAGAAGTTTTGATGTAGGAGACTGGTTATTTTTACGGCTACAACCAAACAAAAAAATGTCCCTCAAGCAATCTAAGAAGGATAATAAATTATCGCCATAGTACTATGGTCCTTACAAGGTGTTGAAAAATATTGGGACTATGGCATACAAATTGGAGCTTCCTACTTCTTCGCGAGTGCATCTAGTTTTCCATTTTTCATTCTTAAAGAAGGTTATAGGCGACAAACTTCTAGTTCAAACAAAATTTCCAGAACTTGATGAGGAAGGAAAATTCATATTGGAACCTGAAGCAGTCACAAAAATAAGAACTCGACAACTATGAAATCGATCAATTTCAGAGTATCTCATCAAATGGAAGAACTTACCCACTGAAGATTCTACATGGGAGGATGACAATTTTATATAGAAGCATCCAGAGCTACTCAAGTGTTGAGGACAACAATTTTTTGAAGGAGAGGGGCATGTTAGGTCCCTATGTTACTAGTATAGTCCCTTATTGTTGTTAGTGTAACCTCCTTATTGTTATTGTTGTACCCCTATAACCCCAATATTATTATTATTATGCCCTTACATTATTATTGTTAGGTCGTCTAGGATTATATTGTGACCACATGGACTCCTATATATAGAAGGAGGTTTTGGTCATTTGTATAATCCAAGAATTGTTCATTTATGTAATGTATTAGAGGTTGCCCCATCGAAGTGGTTTATTTCTAAGGCGTTGATCTCTCTTTTCTTCTATTTTTGGAGTTGGTTTCATAAAATTTTTGGATTGCCCACATCCATTGTTATTGTTCGAGATTCTCGCTTTTTTGGGAACTTTTGGTCAAGCTTGTGGGGATTCATGGACACCAAATTGAAAAAGATTACAACATTTCATCTGAAAACAGATGGTCAAACAGAGGTGGTGAACAGGACGGTGATATATATTCTTCACGGTTATTGCAACAAGCATCCTAAGTTGTGGGATGAACATTTGCACTATATTCAGCATGCTTACAACCGAGCAAGGCACTCTTTAACTCAAACATCGCCATTTGAGGCATGTTTGGGATACTTTCCCAAGTCTCCTTTGGATATAATTTTTGGAAAGGATGTTGATATTGATGGTCATAGTGACATAGACAAATCTAAAAGGTTCATTGAACACATCCAATTGGCACGTCAAGCAGTTCAAGAACAACTGGAAAAGATCCAAGTCAACTACAAAACAAGGCACGATAAGCATCGTGTAGATGAAAATTTCCAAGTTGGTGATAAATTTTGGCTTCACATTAGCAAAGAAAGGCTTTAAGGAGAAGGTAAAAAACTGAAACCAATTCGATATGGTCCATTCAGAATTTTAGAAAAGATTGGTGATAATGGCTTCAGGTTGGATTTGCCTCCATTTATGCAAATTTATGATGTTTTTAATGTTGACAACTTAAGGTTGTATAAGCCTCCTTTGATTGAAGATCAAAGAGAGAATGTTCAGATTTATTCTATTGAGGATTTATCTCTTGAATACCTTAAAGAACTACAACAAGACACCATTCTTAACAAAAGAAAAAGGACTTCAAAACGAGGGAACGTGGAGTACCTTCATGTGGGGCTCAAAGGAACAAATCCAAGCAAATCCAAATGGATAAAGATTGGAAAGGTGAGGGAATTGTGCCCTCATCTACTGAACAAGTGAAAGTGATCTTTTGGGGTCCAAAAGCTTCCAGTGGGGAGGAGTGAACAGGTGCTAAAAAATATGCTAAAAAATGAAAGTTGTCGGAATGGCTCGAAACCTATGAGCTTGTGTAGATCTTGTCATTCTGAATCTGGTGCAACTTGTTTCATAGAAAACTCACAATGTATGCTCCCGAAAACGAGTTCTGTTTTTTTCCCAAACAGACAAATTTTACAAAAAAGGACAGCTAACTGGGAAAATTTTGGGCCAATGGCAGACTACCACATGGCATCTTGTGATTGGTCGAAATCAATTTTATTTGGGCCTACCACTGCTTGACACGTGGAAGGCCATGAATGGTGCTAGTGTGGGAAAATTTCATTGGTTGGATGGTGGCCAACCACATGCTACCACGTGGCCCAACCAGAGGCCGCCACGTGGCAGCATAGGGGCCACCAAAAGTTTGGTTGAAGTCCAAATTAACCTTTGAAAGAGTCGAACCTTCGGAATCACAACAAACAATGCATATTATATACCATATGACCTTTAGGCTCGGAATGGTGGGCGTGAACTTGTTTTTTTTTATTAATTAAAAAATCGGCCTTTAGGCCTTGGTGGCTAAACTAACACACCCATAATTTCCCCAAAATTATGCCAAAATGGCACTTGGTTAGCAGAATTCAGGGAAAAAGTGTAGGACGCTTACAGATTTTTGGGAATTTATAGAGCGACTAGTAGCAAAGCTAGGGGAACTCATAACTTCATTTTTTGACCAATTTGGGAGTAGAAAGAGGCTAGACAGGAATTTTTGACAATTCTAAAGCTAATGGAACAGGTTTTGAAGCCATTGGGGCACTGTAAACTGATGCAACCATTATTTTTTAGCATAATGATATAGTGCCAAGCTATTGAAAGTTGGTCCAGGAGATGTAGCCCAGGAGGGGTGAACTCCTTCATCACTTGTTGTGTTGTGGTTATGTTTATGGTGTATTTGTTTGTTGTTTTATGCTATTTAAGAGTTTAAATTCATGCTTTATGTGTGTAATAATTTAACATAAAAACTCATTAAAACTCAATTTTAACACTTTCAATTTAAACTACCTCAAACACATTTACATATAGATCTCATACAGATCACCTCAGTAAGGGGTTACCAAATAAAATCATCCTCAAGTGTGATGGTAAGGATTATACCCAACCATTAGATTATGAGAATACAACGTTCAGGTGCAAAAGGTGTCGACTACCTGAGCACCTTCAAAATGATTTCCCTTCTCCTGAAGAGGTGTTTTGTCCCCACGTGCCAAAGAAATCTAGCTGTGGGTGGAGAGATCCGGAGCCACTATCTAGTTCAAAGAGTTCTGCTAGCCAAAAAAATGAGGGTTCTCAACATGAAAAATCACCCTAGGTCAATTTAGCATCTCCAGATCTAGTTCTACCCCTAGGATAACGAATCATCCCTCTGTAGAGGAGAAAAAACTGACGAAGGACAATGATTTATTGTTAGCATTAATGGTGTAAACTATCTATGGTTAGAAGTTTTGAGAAATCAATGCTTATAGGAAATAGGCTTTGATTCCTCTTTCTTGATAATTAATTGTGAGTTAAGTTGGCTTCTTTAACATATTTATTAGTTTATCTTTCATTAATAAATTACCAAATTAAATGTATATGAAGACCACAAGAACAAAAAATACAAGATGTAGGCACTTAGCTAGGGAAAAATCCCTCCAAGGGAAAACCCAATCCAACTCTTCCACTAGTAGATTCAAATCAAGATGAGACAATCCAAGACCCTTTAGACCTAGACAAAGACCTCCAATCACCAAGTCAACCCTTCCTTCCACTAGGTGGTCCCTGTATGTTAGGTCCCTATATTACTAGTTTAGTCCCTTATTGTTATCAGTGTAGCCCCCTTATTGTTATTGTTGTACCCCTTCAACCCCAACATTGTTATTATTGTGCCCTTACATTATTATTGTTAGGTCGACTAGGATTATATTGTGGCCCCATGGACTCCTATATATAGAAGGAGGTTTTGGTCATTTGTATCATCCAAGAATTGTTCATTTATGTAATGTATTAGAGGTTTCCCCCTCGAAGTGAATTATTTCTAAGGCATTGATCTCTTTTTTCTTCTATTTTTGGAGCTGGTTTCATAACATTTGGTATTAGAGCTTTGGATTCTTGGGTTTCGTTGCTCCAAACAGGTCATTGTGGAATTTTCGTTATAATTTTTTTTCTATGAAGGTTCAAAATCTGAAATTTTTACAGAGAGAAGATGAAATCCTGAGGAACGTCGTGGAAAAATTTCAGATCTTGGTTCAAAATATTTTTGGAGATATGATCTGTGCAAGTTAGGGATTTTTGTAGGCTTCTGAATTTAACCTAAACAGGTCACTGTGGAATTTTCGCTATAAATTTTTTTCTACTAGGGTTTAATATCTAAAATTCTCATAGAGTGAAGCCACAATCTTGAGGAATGTTGTGGAAAAATTTTAGAGCTTGATTCACAATATTTTCGGAGATAGGGTCTGTGGAAGTTGGGGATTTTTCAGGCTCCCAAATTTCATCTCAAAGAGGTGACCATGGGAAAATTGTCATAACTCTCTGTCTGAGCATTGGATTGGAATTCTGTAAAAAGTGGTCACAATTAAATGGAATGTAGTTTCTTTTTTATCAATTTAAGAGCCAAAAGAGGAAACAATGACATGTGGCACACCGTATAAGGTCACTCTACTGAACCAGTCCATAATTAGGTCATTGTGAGAGATTTGACATAACTTTGTCTTGAAGAATCCAAATCAGGTTAGACCTCTGGAATTTGAAAGAAGATACTGAGGGATACTATAGGGCCTAATTTCAGATATTGAAGATCCAAAATCACAAAGATAATCCAGTTTCAATATTGAGCTCCTCAAAAGCAAGAAAAAGGTGTGTATTTTTTTCGAATTACATAAGTCTCGTTTGAAAAAAATAGTTTGAATTTATTCCAAGGGAATAATGAAAAATATATATCTGTATTGGGTTCTAAAACACCCCCTAAAAAGAATTCAACACCCATTAAGCCTTCAGAAGGCTCTACTATGACTCATGAGGACGAAGAAATGCAACATGAGAAATCAAAATTACAAGAGCAAGTGCACCTATCGCAAAGAGCAACAGAAAATGAAATGGAAGTTTTGAAGAAAGGCGTGGAAGCTAAGATGAATGATTTGGAAGCTAATATGGATGGCATAGAAGTTGGCGTGGAAGCTAAGATGGATGACATGGAAGCTAAGATCGATAAAAAAATGGAAAACATGAAGAATGATCTAAAAGTAAACATCGAAGGTTTGGAAAAGTTGATACAAGAAATGTTTCCTAATGGCAAAAATATAGTAGAGAAAACTCATGATGAGAACAAAATAAGTGTTAATATTGATTTCATAAACGATATTGTTGGATGGAAGAACCAGCATATTCTAAAGATGGATATGAGGAAGTTTGATGGCAAGGATCCCGTAACATGGATACTACAGATGGAGCAATATTTTGATCCCAATAATGTGCAAAACACACAAAAGGTACGCATTGCAACTTTACATTTAGAAAAAAATACATATGTATGGTATCGATGGCTTTTATCCTGTAAAAAAATTGTCACTTGGTCAATTTTTATGGAGGAAATGATAGCACATTATGAGGATACAAAAAGAAACACCTTCTTTAGCCAATTGATAAATCTCAAACAAAAGGGTTCAGTGGTGGAGCACATTGAGGACTTCCAAAAATTGAATATAAGGGTAACTGATATTCCAGAGGAACAAAAAATTGATGTCTTCATAGGGAATTTAAAGGATAAAATCCAACATGAAGTTTGCGTTTGGGAACCTGATTCATTGGAAAAGGCATTCAGGTTGGCAAGAAAAATTGAATGTAAAATTATGGCGACAAGGAAGCCTACCACTCACATATATAAAGATGGAAGTGTTGCTACTCCTAGACTTCCACAACCTACAAGGTTGACACCACAACAATTGGAAGAAAAAGAGCAAAAGGGCTTTGCTACAGTTGTGATAGAAAATACACTAAAGGTCATAAGTGTGCTGAGAAGAAATTATTTTACATAGATTGTGAAGAGGAAGAAGAAAATGAACAAGAAGAGGATATACACTAGGAACCAGCCCTAGAAGAGGAAGAAATGAATCCGACCATATCGTGTAATGCACTGGCAAGAATTACCACTCCTCAAACTCTCAAGATAGAAGGACATATCAAGAAGAAAAATTTAATAGTGTTGATTGATTCAGGTAGCACCCATAATTTTATTCATTGTAAGGTAGCCAAGGAATTAAATTGTTTCCTATACCCAGCACCAGAATGTCAAGTGATGGTTGCAAATGGAGGAACTATAAATTGCTTTGGAAAATGCCATAATATCAAGCTAACCATGGGGGAATATGTATTGACTAGTCCAATGCTTGCCATTCCTATGGGAGGTGCTGATGTTGTACTAGGAGTACCATGGTTACAATCTTTGGGGACGGTAGCTTTTAATTTTCAAGAACTTTTCTTGAAATTTTTTTCAGAAGGAAAGGAAGTCGAATTACGGGGTATTGCGGGGAAGCCAGGAAGGATAATAAGCTCTAATGTCATGACAAAGCTTCTAAAGAAAGAACAACGAGGCGTAATTGCACAATTATGCTCACTAAAAGTTCCAACATCAAAATCATCTATTTCTGCAGATCTCCAACAAGTCTTGGACAATCATTCCAAGGTGTTTGAAACTCCCAAAGGACTCCCACCTATTCGTGATCATGATCATGCTATTCATTTGATTCAAGGAAGTGTTCCTCCAAACATCCGGCCTTATAGATATCCTTACTTCCAAAAGAGCGAAATTGAACGCATGATTGCAGAAATGTTAGAGGCGGGTATAATTCAACCTAGTCAAAGTTCTTTCTCTGCTCCGGTAGTATTGGTACACAAGAAGGATGGATCATGGCGAATGTGTCCGGATTATAGGGAGCTCAATAAGCTCACCATTAAAGATAAATTTCCCATTCCTGTGATTGATGAATTATTGGATGAATTACATGGAGCAATTTATTTTACCAAGTTGGATCTTCATTCAGGATATCATCAAATTAGAATGAAGACTAAAGATATTATGAAAACAACATTTCAAACTCATGAGGGTCATTATGAATTTTTGGTCATGCCTTTTGGCCTTACCAATGCACCTTCTACATTTCAAGGGTTGATGAATTCCATTTTCAAACCCTTCCTTAGAAAATTTGTGATAGTATTTTTTGATGATATACTAATATACAACACGTCTTGGAAGGATCATGTTCAACATGTTGACAGGGTTCTCAAACTATTGCAGGAGAAACAATTATATGCAAAAACATCCAAATGTTTCTTTGGAGTACAAGAGGTGGAATATTTGGGTCATATTGTATCTCACGAGGGTGTTAAGGTAGACCCTAACAAAATTAAAGCCATTAAGGAATGGAAAGTCCCCAAAACCATATATAAATTGCGAGGATCTCTCGGCTTAACAAGGTATTATCACAAGTTTGTTAAGAATTATGGGAGAATAGCAGCACCTCTAACAACATTATTGAAGAAAGATGCATTTTCATGGACTCCTGAAGCAACTAAGGCCTTTGAACATCTTAAGGAGGCAATGTGCCATGCACCGGTCTTAGCTACGCCAGACTTCACAAAAACCTTTATTGTGGAATGTGATGCCTCAGGAAATGGAATTGGTGCAGTTTTAATGCAGGAAGGAAGACCCATTGCTTTTGAAAGTCGTCCAATCAAAGGAAAGTATTTACAGAAATCTATTTATGAGAAGGAAATGTTAGCAATACTACATGCACTAAAGAAATGGCAACCTTACCTAATGGGAAGACACTTCAAGGTAAAAACTGATCATGATAGTCTTAAACAAATTTTGGAACAAATACTATCTTCAGAAGAGCAGCAAAAATGGGTCACAAAGATGTTGGGTTATGACTTTGAAATAATCTACCAAAAAAGGGAAGCTAAATGTTGTTCCAGATGCACTCTCAAGAAATAATGAAGAGGTGGAAGCATTGCTTTGTGCCATTTATATTATCCAACCAGATTGGATAATCAAAGCAAGGGATGAATTGAAGAAGGACAAAGAAGTATGGACACTCATTCAAAAGTTGCAGCAAGATCCTAGTACATCTGATACATTTAGTTGGAAAAATGATTCCTTATGGTACAAAGATCACTTAATATTTGTAAAATTCTTAACTAAAACAAAATATTCTTTTGGAATTGCACACTTCTCCTTTAGGAGGACACTCAGGATTTTTAAAAACTTACCACAGGGTGAAGAAATATTTTTTTTGGGATGGCCTTAAATCTAATATTCAAAATTTTGTGGTAGAATGTTTGGTTTGCCAGAAAATAAAGTTGAGACAATTAAGATTCCGGGTCTTCTACAACCTTTATCCATTCCAAGTCAACGTTGGGAGGAGATTTCAATGGATTTTGTCACAAGTTTACCTAAGTCTGAAGGAAAGAGTGTCATCATGATGGTAGTTGATAGACTTACCAAGTATGCACACTTTTGTGCATTATCTCATCCATTTAAAGCAAGTACAGTTGCTACTACATTTATGGACACAATTAAAAAGCTACATGGAAACCCAAATATTATTGTGAGCGACAGAGATCCCATTTTTACAAGAAATTTTTGGACGAAGTTATTTTCTTGTTTGGGTACTCAATTAGCTCATAGATCATCTTATCATCCTCAATCCGATGGTCAAACTGAGATAGTGAATAAATGTTTGGAAGGATATCTTCGTTGTTTTCTATCTGATAAAAAAACACAATGGGTCAAGTGGTTACCTCTCGCTGAATGGTGGTATAACACTTCCTTCCATATTGCAGCAAAAATGACCCCATTTATGGCACTTTATGGAAATCATCCACCGTCCATCACATCATATTTAAGAGAAAATTCTAAGGTTCAAGTAGTGGAAGATCACATCGAGCATCAACAAGAAGTTCTCCAACTCTTAAAGGATAACCTAAATTTGGCACAAAATTGAATGAAACAACAGGCAGATCAACATCGCAGCAAGAGAAGTTTTGATGTTGGAGATTGGATATTTTTACGGCTACAACCATACAAACAAATGTCCCTCAAGCAAGTTAAGAAGGATAATACATTATCTCTAAAGTACTATGGTCCTTACAAGGTGTTGCAAAATATTGGTACTATGGCATACAAATTGAAGCTTCCTATTTCTTCGCGAGTGCATCCAGTTTTCCATGTTTAATGCTTAAAGAAGGTTATAGGTGAAAATCTTCCAGTTCAAACAATATTTCCAGAACTTGATGAGGAAGGAAAAATCATATTGGAACCTGAAGTGGTCACGGAAACAAGAACTCAACAACTACTAAATCGATCAATTTCAGAGTATCTCATCAAGTGGAAGAACTTACCCACTGAAGATTCTACATAGGAGGATGAGAATTTTATATGGAAGCACCCAGAGCTACTCAAGCGTTGAAGACAACACTTTTTTGAAGGAGAGGGGTATGTTAGGTCCCTATATTACTAGTTTAGTCCCTTATTGTTATTAGTGTAGCCCCCTTATTGTTATTGTTGTACCCCTGTAACCCCAAAATTGCTATTATTGTGCCCTTACATTATTTTTTTTAGGTCGGCTAGGATTATATTGTGGCCTCATGAACTTTTATATATAGAAGGAGGTTTTGGTCATTTGTATAATCTAAGAATTGTTCATTTATGTAATGTATTAGAGGTTGCCCCCTCGAAGTGGCTTATTTCTAAGGTGTTGATCTCTCTTTTCTTCTATTTTTGGAGCTGGTTTCATAACATTTGGTATTAGAGCTTTGGATTATAGGGTTTCGTTGCTCCACATACAATAGTATAATGACTAGTTCATTCTTCACTATCTTGATGTAGAGGTTTGCATCGACAAATTTTTTGACAAGCCCAATCCTTAAGAGATATGTCCATTCTTGCATACCAAGCCCTAGGAGCTTGCTTCAAGCCATATAGAGCTTTCTTGAGTCTGCAAACATGTGTATCCCTGCTATTTATCTCAAAGCCTTCTGGTTGTTCAATATATAATTATTCATCAATGGTTCCATTTAGAAATTTTGTTTTGACATCAATTTGATGGATATTCCATCCCATCGTAGCAACTAGAGAAAACAAAGATCTAATAGTAGTATACCTAGAAGAAGGAGAAAAGGTTTCTTCACAATCTATTCCTTCCTTTTGTGAGAAGCCCCTTGCAACAAATCTGGCTTTGTATTTTTCTAGCGAAAATGCCACAATGGTCATGACAAGGCTCCAATTGAAATTGAATAAGAACATTTGCAACAAAGCTTATATCGAGTCTCGTATTCACCAAGTACATCAAAGTGCCCACCAACTTACGGTAGCTTGTAGGATCAATGAGACTAGAGTCAAAGTTTCTCAAATTCTTGAGATTAGTGATCATGGGAGTGGTCATAGGTTTGGAATCCATCATATGAAACTTTTGTAACATATTGATTGTGTACTTACCATGACCAAGATATATCTCATCGAGTTTATGCCAAACTTCCAAGCCCAAGTAATAGTGCATGAGTCCCAAATATTTTTTCTCAAATTCTGCTGCCAACATTCTCTTGCATTCTGAAATTTTACGTTCCACACCTGTAATAAAAAAATCATCCACATACAGTAGTATAATGACTAGTTCATTCTTCAATATCTTGATGTAGAGGTTTGCATCAACAAAAAATTTGACGAGCCCAATCCTTAAGAGATATGCGTCCATTCTTGCATACCAATCCCTAGGAGCTTGCTTCAAGCCATATAGAGCTTTCTTGAGTCTGCAAACATGTGTATCCCTGCTATTTATCTCAAAGCTTTCTGGTTGTTCAATATATAATTATTCATCAATGGTTCCATTTAGAAATGTTGTTTTGACATCCATTTGATGGATATTCCATCCCATAGTAGCAACTAGTGAAACCAAAGATCTAATAGTAGTATACCTAGAAGAAGGAGAAAAGGTTTCTTCACAATCTATTCCTTCCTTTTGTCAGAAACCCCTTGCAATAAATTTGGCTTTGTATCTTTCTATGCTTCCATCCATGACATGTTTGATTTTGTAAATGCATTTGGAAGTGACAACAGATTTGTCACTTGGTCTAAGAATGATTTACCAAACCCAATTCTTTATGATGGATTGATATTCTTCCTACATTGATTTCTTCCATTCTTCTTGATGACTAGATTATTCAAAGTTAGTTGGTTCTACTTTGATTAACTTTGTCGTGTATGTTGCATATCATAAGTATCTCTTTGGTATTTTTCTTTCTCTGAAAGTTCCTTTACTTGCTCCATGCCCTTCGACATATTCAAGTGTAACTTTTAACCAATTAGGCCTCTTCTTTGTTTCAAGAATGATTATAGGTTGAATATGATCACTTTGTCCTTCTTCTTCTTCTTCTTCTTGGTTTGTAGGTGCCTTGTCGTGATGCTCTTCTTATTCAAATAGTTGTACATATTATTCATCGGATTAAATTGGTATATCTTTGGATATTTTTTCATTAAATATAACATCCCTGCTAACTTCGATTTGTCTTCCTTCCTTGATGTAGATTATATAAGCCTTTGACGAAAGGATATCCAAAAAATATACCTTTTATACTTGTAGAGTCTAACTTATTTCACTTGTCTTTTGGAACATGGATGTATGTGGGACACCCAAAGATTCATAAATGGTATACACATGGATTCTTCCCCGTGAATGCTTCTTCTGGTGTCATATTATCAAGGATTATATGAGGACTTTTATTTCATATATATATTGTTATCATGGTTGCTAATTCCCATCGAAATTTTGGTAGATCTCGATCAAATATCATACTCCTTATGCATTCTTCAATGGTTCTATTCCTCCTTTCCACTACTCAATTTTTCTTGAGGTTATAGGGAACAATGAGCTCCCTTTTAATACATGTTTCTTTATGATATGCAATTAGTTCTTTTGAAGTGTATTCCCCATTCCATTATCAGATCTCAAAGTATTTATCTTTCTTCTAGTTAAGGTCTGAACTATGGATCTCAATTGCTTGAACTTTTCAAATATTTCGTCCTTTGTCTTGAGAAACTAGAGCCATATCTTTCTAGAGTGATAATCAATGAAGGTCACATATTAAATATGGCCTCCAAGAGATTTATTAGACATTTCCCACACACATAGGAATGAATGAGGTCTAATATCTCCTTAGACCTTGTGTCACTACTTGTAAAAGGTTTCCTAATATTATTTCCCAAAGCACATCCATTTCACATTCCTTCATGATCTTCCTTGATATTACGGGTGCCCTTTACCATTTGACTAAGAGAGGGTGTTAACTTGTAATTAATATTCCCATATATTATATGCCAAAGTTCGATAGGGTTGATCTCCATGGCAACTAGGGCTTGAGGAGATGGTGTTATAACTATATATAGTCTTCCTTCATGAACTCCAATAACCTTTGCCTTTTCAATGCTTGAATCCTTTACATAAACCAAAATTTTACCATCTACAAAAGCAACGCTATCTCCTTTATTTTCTAAACAAGAAATGGAAAGTGAATTATTTTTCAAACCTAATACGTAAAGGATGTTATTGAGGTGTAGCATTGTTCCATTTTCTAGCTTCAATGATATAGATCCAAGGCCATTGACAACATAGTTGTTATTTTATCCTAGCTCCACTACATGTGAATATGGTCCCCTTGATAGAGTATGAATTTGTCCACTTTCCCTTGTCATATGTCTTGACGCTCCACTATCAATGATCCATGTGTTTTCATCATCAAGTGTACTTGTAAGTGCAACCAAGAATCCTTCACTCTTGACTCTCCTAGATAGATTGTAGATGATCCTTCCAATCCAGTTTCCTACAATTTTCATGATATTGAGACCCATCTTCAAATAAATTTCTATGAGTAGTGTTATCCACCATTCCCCATCCTTCAAATATTGAAAGTTTCAAGTTTTTCTCCATGGGGGTAAGAACAAGCTTGCAATCCTGCATTCTAAATCGCTGAAGAATTTTTGTTGCATAATTAATCTGAGAAATGAAGATATGATGTGGACATTGGAATACTTCAACTCCAAGATAGTAGTGAAGTAGTCCCAAATCTGTCATCTTAAAACCTACATGTAACTCCTTTTTCACCAGTGCAATGTGATCATCATTGTTGCCAGTGATAATCAAATCATCTACATACATAACTAGAATCACCAGATTTTTACCTTGTTGGCATACATGCAAGGTATCATCAGATTCACTTCGTTAAAAACCAACTTTCCGAAGGTATTCCTTGATTTTGGCATACCAAGCTCGGGGAGCTTGTTTTAACCCATATAAAGCCTTTATCAGTTTGCAGAATTTATGTTCCTGTCCTTCAATTTCAAAACCTAGTGGTTGTGTCATATACACTTCTTCCTGTAAATCTCCATTGAGGAAAACACTTTTTACATCCATCTGATGAACTTTCCATCCTTGCTGAGCTGCTAAGGAAAGTGTGAGTCAGATGGTGTTCCATTTAGCTGTAGGAGCAAACTTTTCCTCATAATCTATCCCTTCTTGTTGCGCAAAACCCTTAGCAACAAGTCTTGCTTTATACTTGTCGATATCGTCATTTTTATTGTACTTGATTTGGTAAACCCATTTTCATCCGATGGGTTTAACATTCTGAGGAAAATCAACAAGTTTCCAAGTGTTGTTGTCGAGAACTGCTTGATATTCATCAACCATAACCTATTGCCATTATTTATGTTTTACTGCCTCTCGATAAGTAAAAGGTTCAGTGAAATCATTAGCTATCAAGGCAAAATTTCCTTCACTTATTTGTGATCCCCTTGTTCCTATTTTATTTTGTTCATTAGGCCTTACATATTTCAAAAGTTGAACTGCCCATTTTGGAAATTGATGTTCACTGGTTTGATATTGTGAAAAATCACCATCATTGTAAAGAGGGTTGATGTAAACTGATGTTTGTTGATCAACCGCGGGTTCTGGGGGCGGAGAGTCATTGTCAGAAGAACTGCTGCTACTAGGAAATTTGGATGAACTTCTAGAAGACCCAGACGACACTGGTGAAGAAGACAGACTGGATAAATCATTTTCAGATGAAGGAAACTCAAGTTCATACCAATTTTGTGAATTTGGTTGACTTTGTAGATTTCATTTTATTTTATCACCTTTTGTTTCTAACTTTTGAAGAAGAATTTCTACTTCTTCAACACTCTTACTCTCATTTTCATCAAAAACCACATCTCTGCTTACAATAAATTTCCCATTAAACAAAAGTCGGTACCCTTTCTTCACATCTAGAATACCCAATCATTGTGCACTTCAAGCTTCGTGATTCAAGCTTAGTTTGTTTTTCCTCTGGAACTAAGGCATAACATACTGATCCAAAAACTCTGAGATGTTTAACCCTAGGTTTTAACCCAAACCATGCTTCATAAGGTGTGATTACGTCTAAATAAGTAGTGGGAGATCTGTTCCTAAAGTAGACAACGGTATGATTTGCTTCGGCCCAATATATAAGACTTAACTTTTTGAAAGTTAACATAGATCTCGCTATTCCTAACAAGGTATGGTTCATTCTTTCTACTACTTCATTTTGCTGTGGACTGTAGACATTGGTAAGATGTCGTTTTATGCCATTATCCATGCAATAAATTTTGAATTCATTTGAAGTGAATTCTTCGCCATTGTCGGTTCTAAGAGTGCCAATCTTTTCCTTTACTTCATTTTCAATAAGTTGGCAAAAAGTTTTGAACTTTTCAAATGCTTCTGACTTTTGCTTTAAAAAATATATCCAAGTCATCTTGCTAAAATCATCAACAAAGAGTAAGAAATATCCGCATCCTCCTAGCGAAGTTTGTAAGGGTCCATAAATATCACTGTGAACCAATTGCGAACGCCTGTTTGCGCGCCATGAACTTGTGGGAAAATTCTCTCTATGTTGTTTTCCATAAATGCAAGCTTCACATTTTGCATTTTCCCTTTTGAAGGATGGAAGTCCCTTAACCATTCCCTGTTTTTGTAACTGAGAGAGACTTTCGAAGTTGAGATGGTGATATCTTACATGCCACAATTTGATTGGTGAAATGTGTGTACTTGTTGCTCCTGCAAAGTCAGAATTTCTTGGAATAACTGTCCCTTTCATCCTTAATAGTTTTCCATCTTCATAACCTGTCATCACTATTTTCATGTTTTGTTTGACTGAGTTAATTTTAACTAAGCCATCTTCCATGATCACCATATGTCCTGCTTGTCGAATCGCGACTAAAGATAACAATTTTTGCTTAAATGTTGGGACATACCATACATTTGAAATAATTCTTTCTCCAATGCCAGGTAGAAAAAATTTAACTACACCTTTTCCATAAGGAGTATGTTTTGTTTTATCAACAAGATAGATTGAATTTAGATGGCATTGTTGGAAACTCCAAAAGAAGTCATGTTGAAAAGTCATGTGTTGATTTTCTCATGTTTCCATAATCCATGCATCTTCATAATCACTTCTAAGAAAGGTTGAAACCTGTAAAGATGTTGATTTTGTGTTGCTGAAGACATATTCTGAACCATTAGGATCATCTTCATCATTTTCAAATTGTGCAGAGTTTGGATGAAACTTGGGAATTTTATCAATAGAAGTTCTACAATCTTCAGCATAATGTCCAACTTTGTTACATCTCCTGCAAACAATTTGATTGAAATCTCTGCCTCTCCTTTGATACTGTCCTTTGCCTTGATACTGTCCTCTGCCTCTACTTTGGCCTCTGTTCTGAGTTTTTCCTCTGCCTATACTTTGTCCTCTTCCTTGATTATATCCTTTGCTTTGATTGTTTCGTCTTCCTTGAAAATTGATCCTGCCTGAATTGTAGCCTCTGTTGAAATTGATTCCTCTGCTTTGATTGCGACCATGACCTTGTACATTGTGGGCTGCTTGACTTTGATTGAAATGTCCTCTTCCTTAGTTTCTAGAACTATCAGTTGAGGATTTACTTGTGCTAGCCTTTGTGAAGAAGACATCTTCCCCAATTTGTTTCTTCTTCCCAAATTTTTTGTCATGTTGGGCTAGCATATCACTCAATTCATCAAATTTTATCTTCTCTAACTTTCCAGTGACTTGCAAAGTTTCCAAAAAATGTGTGTAAGATGATGGCATTCCAAGAATTAAAATTGTAGTCAAGAAAATTTCATCGACAACTTGAAAACCAACATTTATTATTTCTTGCTTGATGTTTTTAAGCCGTGAAATATATTCAAGAACATCACCACCTTTAGTTAATTTTTGTTGAAGCAATTTTAATTGAAGATCAACCTTCTTTGATTCAAGTTGTGTATCAAAGAGATATTTGAATGTACGCAAAGCAGTCCATGCATCTTAGGCATTTTCAATATGAATGTACATTTCATTATTAACTGAAGCCTTTATAAGAGCTAATGGCTTGGCATTTTTGATTTCCCATTTTGCAAGTGAAGCTACATCTGTTGGTTTGTTAGGCTTAATGTTGCCATCACATGTTTCATGCCACAATTCATTATATATGAGAGTGCTTTCAATTAGACATTTCCATGTCTTATAAGATTTCACCCCTTCTATCTTATCAGAATCAGAGAACAAATTAATTAACTTTGACATTGTAGTGTTGAAGCAGCGCACCAATAGAATCAATCACAAGAAAAAATAAGCAACTCGTCACACGAAACACACCACCAAAGAGAAAATGATCTATCGGGGCTTGGCCTTGACCCTCGTATAGTCGTTGAAAAAAGGAGAAAAATGATTGAGCTTTGCACTTGGCTCTAGTCAATTTCTCGTTGAGTGTTTACAATAAAATCCTTTCAAAATTTGACCGCTTGACAATGCCCTTACAAATCTCTTTAAAAAAAATCTACCCCCCCTCAAAGTAAAAAAGTACTTTGAGTTACAATATCACTCTTATCTCTCCATATAAAAAATTACAAATAGAATCTCCTTATTACTCCAAAAATTACAAAATCCTTATTACTCCAATAATAAAAAATTACATAAAATTATATACCTTATCTCTCCATGTGACTTACAAAATTTTAAATCACTTTATAAAAATGATTTATAAAAAAATCACTTTAATTTCCCAACTTTTTACTTTTTCACTTTATAGAAAAAGTGTTTGATTTTCCCTTATTTTCCAATTTTCAAGTAGAAACATTTTATTTTTCCAAATTTTCAAATAAAAAGATTTTACTTTCCCAATTTTCAAATAGAAACATTTTATTTTTCCATTTTTTCACACTTTCAAATATGAAGTTAAATACTTTAATTCTGAAAAATTACTTTTGCAATTTAAACTCCACGCTATTATTCTACCTTTGATTTTGATGTTTATCAATTCTACTTTGCAGATATAAGAGACTTTCAGGTTGCCCACACTTTCCACGTTGGTGTTGCTCCTCAGCACTGGTGTTCTAGCGTTTCTCATCTGTCTTCATCTCAACAATTTCTATCACTCTCTCAACATTTTTCCTTTTTGAAAAATTTGGTTTTGATTGATGTGTTGGTTGCAAAGTTCTAGTGATTGCTGGACACAAAGTTCAACGATTGTAGGTTGATGTAGATTGCTGTAAATTCCAAGTTCCGGTGTTGAAAATCCATCAAAGCAAAGACGCCATTCCATATGACAACATGTGCTGGTTGGAAGGCTCGTTTGGGCTATTTCAACATGAAAAACTGAACTAGATAAAATACCTCCAGTAGCCGCTACGCAGATCAAACTTGGGACAACATCAATCTTGCATTCTGTGCTGTTTGTTGGAAGACCACGCAATCAACCGCACTCAGATTTCGAGAAAGCGTTGATGCATTTTGTCAACAGTGCCATGGTCAATTGGACAACCCACGCTCAGCCGTACGCAAAAGCTGATTACGGCCAGATTGATCAAAGCTCACTGATTTCTTAAAATCGTATTCTAGGTGTGGATGAAAATAGGAGTGGTGTGGAGAACAATAGGAGTGGTGATAGAATTAGATGTCCGTCATCACAATCCAAATCTCATTCAGAATTAAATGTGCTATTACAAAAAAATGTCCGTTGCTATTTAAATTAGGGAATGTTGGCAATGGATCTACCTGATTTCTTAAAATTGCTAACCTATTTTCCCACAGAAGCTAATGACAATGGAAATCATGCATACTAATTTCAAAATTCCAGCGGATATGGAACATGAAAAGAACTCAATGAACCACAAACACTCAAACAGTTTAACCAAAAGGAGCGACGTTTGTGGCGTTAGTCAAAAGCAGAGAGGAAAGCATTAGAGGACGTTGGCTATGTTGGCTAAGTCTCAAAAAATTAACTCAAGCCCATTAAACAACACAATTTACATTTTTCAATTACAATCCCTCAAGCTATTGATAAATTTCAGAATTTTAAAAAATATATATTCATAAATTTCGAGAATTTGGAAAATTATGAAATCAAATTTCTTTTCCTTTTATAAACAACTTGCATACCAATTAATTGTTGATCAACTAATTGACCAATTCAATGGAGTTTTCCAAGAACTTGCAGAGCTGGAATCTCCTTCTCCCGTCAGCTATATTAGTGAAGCTCTGATACCACAATAATACAGAAGTGTCCTCAGACACGTAATTTTATTGATAATGGAAAAGAAATTACATAAAAAATTGCAAGAGTTTACAAACGTAAACTTCCACTCATTTTCAATTAAGACAACAACCTATTTATAAGCTACATGTCCTAACTTAATTTATTTATGGACCACTTGATAAAACAACAAGTGTCCATTTGCAATAAATGATCTTCTATCCAATCTACTAACTTTCTTCCTTTTCACAAGGAAAAATTCGTAATTTTATTATGAAAACAAAATTACATGTTACATGAGCTGGTAATTGTCAATCAAGACAGTCAAGTATGCCGCAAATAAAATAATTTACAATGGGAAAAAATTATGATTTTCTCCCTTTTTTCTTTTCAACCTTATGCCAAGCACCTTGTGTTGGCATGGTCGAGATAAGGACGAGCTGGTTTTCTTCCGCATGTGCTCCAATGTCCTTATCTAAGTCTGATGTGTCTGAAGTATGTAGTCTTTTATTCCCCTCGTTGTTTGGTGCCCCAGGATCCATATCCGGCTGTGGCTTGGTGGTGATGTCAAAGGGATCTTGCATTTCCTATTCCTTTGTGCCCAGAGAGGTGTCTGTCTGTTTACTCTCATGTGGGATGGGATCTTCCTCTTCTTCATTTGTCTGTTGTTTTGGCTCTTCTGAAGGAAATTGCCATCCTTTGGCAACTTTACCTATTTTCTTATTTTTCCTGTTATCTCTTGTGGCTTTCGGGCATGTGTTTTGCATGTCGCGTGTTTCTGCATATCTGACATCTAAATTTTGCGTTCTCATAATCTATGTGTTGTGTCCATATTTGTTGTTTATGATTCAGCAAAATGCACTCTGGTAGGCCTTTGCTCAAATCCACTTCCACACAGATTCGTGCGAAAGTGTAAATGAGCTCCTCCAAGCGTTGGGTATTTGTTTTAATATATCTGCCAAGGGTGTTCCCAATGCAGCCAAGAACATTTTCCTTCCAAAAATGAAGCGGGAGGTTGTAAAGCCGTACCCAAACCGACATTCTGATCACCTCCATAGTGTTGGCATCAAAATCAGGGAACCATGGTGTGATGAAGAGTCCAGTGGATCCCCAGAACCATGGTCCATCCCTTAGTATTATATCTCTGGCTTCAGATGATGTAAACTTGACAATGAAGAATCCTTTTGAACATAGATGGATTTCACAATCCATGGTACAGTTGGTAAATATCCAATGGAACAACTCCATTGGTTTGGGCCAGAAGCAGTTGAATTTGCATATTATTGCTTGGGATTCAAAGGTGGTTCGATGCACATCTATTTCTAGAGTGTCTATAATTATTTCAGGCACACAGTTTTGTTGTTCCACAATGTATGGCTTGGGGGAGCTTTCTGCAGGGGCAACAGTTGCTGTAGTTTCTTTGTTTTTTTCCCCCGTGTAAAGCATTTATGTATGTGGGTTCTTTTGAGTTTTCTATTTTGGAAGTATTGGCTCCCATAGTGGTTCCATGTGCTCTGATTTGGCCTAACTTCCCCCCCCGCAGTCTTAGGTTGAGGCAAACAGAGGACCCATAAATGATAACGTAATTTTTAAGAGTGCTGGAATATGATAAAGCTTTCCCCCCAAAAATCAAAGACTGGAGGTGAAAGGGGAAACCTGCAACTAACTGGATTTTTTCCTTCATATATAAAATCGAGTTTGTATCCCGTATCCAGATAATAAAATATTGCCTGCAGGAGGCTTAATGAAAATTTGGAATGGAGTAGAGCCTACCCGTATTTCATTTTCTGTGATAAAACTGCAGCTCCCTTTGGCCTTCGGTTCGACTGTCTTGGTTGGTATACAAATAGGTTCATACAGCTGTATCCCCCAGCATGGAGCAGTATGAGTGCAGCCGCCAAAGCGGGATACAACATGCTGATGGCCCGATGGTATTGGAAAACTCCTCTTCCAACAGCAAGCCACCGACGCAGATTCAGATCCAGAGAACCCAATAAAACTATTATTATCGCGAGCCAGTGAGCATATCCGGTGCTTTGTTTCACAAGTCTGTCGTGAGTGAATGATTTCCATCGCAATGCAAGGCTAGTGGCCAGATGGTTCGAAAGGAAATGTGCTTGCAGCCTCCGAGAAAAAGGGTGCAGGTCGGCAGGTAAAAATACTCCAACTCGGCACCTGTGCAGTGCGATTCGTCGCCTCTGGTGCCCGTCCATGGTAGACTGCCGCCGTAGAAGCCTAAAAACCAGAGCTATGTGCCTTAGGGTTGCCGCCAACCATCGCTCCGCTTCCCTCTTTTCTAACAATATTCTATTTCTAAGAGTCTATAATATTTATTTAATATTATAATTTAATAAATATTTTATCCTAACTTTACATATGATATTTGGATCATCTAACAAGCTATGATACCATGTTGAGGAATCAATGTTTATAGGAATTAGGTTTTGATTCCTCTTTCTTGATAATTACTTGTGAGTTATGTTGGATTCTTTTACTTATTTATTAGTTTATCTTTCATCACAAAATTACCAAATTAAATTTATATGAATATCACAAGAACAAGAGACACAAGACGTAGGCACTCAAATAGGACAAAACCCCTCCAAGGGGAAAACCCAATCCAACTCTTCCACTAGTAGATTCAAATCAAGATGAGACAATCCAAGACCCTCTATACCTAGAAAAAGACCTCCAATCAACAAGTCAACCCTTCCTTACAATATATGATCCCTGTCAAATTATCCAAGTGACAACTTCCAAATAGCAGCTACAATCCAGAATTTTGACCCGCAGCTACAAATTTTCAGCCCCTGACAATAGCATTTTGGACCTGCAGTAGGTTAAAAATTTCGACCCTAGCTACAACCCAAGAACTTCACATGTGTGAGAGATAGATTGCCTAATAACTTCGATTTAGGTCTTCCCATCTTCTTCCTTCCTTCTCCAACTACTTCAATCTTATGTTTGTTTTTATCTCTTGTAGATCGAACTTGAAGTTAATTTACCAAAAAAAATGTGTAGAGGAAATTGTATTATATGCTCAAAAGCTATAAGAGTTTGTTTACTCTATCTCTCATATATATATATGACATGTTAAATTTATTCTTAATATTAATATAAGTATTTAAATGTAAAGATATAATGAAATTATAATAAAGATTTTTTTTGTGTGTGTTTTAAATGGTTTCATTTTATAAGGCAATTTTGATTATGGAGACTTATAATATAGAACTATGTTAAAAGTTGGTGTGATCCAAGTTGGATGCAATATCCAAGCAATTTTAATGGCTTTGATGCCCCTGGATCATAATTTCTTATACCATAGGCTAATCTCCCAAATCACACACACACACATACACATATGATACTTCTAAAAATTAATCATATATGTCTGGATTAATTTTGAAATTTTATCCATATTTATGTATTTTTGAATTGATTAGAAATTCATATTTTATTATGAAGCTTCCCTCTCGTCGCGTGAGGGTGGTGGTGTACACATTCCCCTGGTGGCCAATCAATAGGTGGTGGCAAATCGTGTGAGGGTGGTGTTACGCATTCCCCCGGTGGCCTTGATCAATGGGTGGTCGTGTTGGTTCTCAACTAATGGGTGGTGGCCAATCAATGGGTGATCATGCTGGTTCTTAACCATCTTAGGGTGGGCATCATGCTGCTCCACCATCTCGAGGTGGCCATCAATATGAATATTATTTTCATTCAATTATTAATTTGTTAAATTATTTATATAATTTTTTTATGGTTAAAAAGAAAATTTGTACAAATTTGTTCTAACGTTTTTTTTATTTATACATAATTTTATATATTGATGCAGAGGGTGAAAATGTTGCTTTAAAAATATGTAGGCCAAACCACATTATTCAAGAAGAAGGATGTACACCAACCACGAATTATCCTTCTGAAATTTTTGATTTAGCTTGGGAAACAAACATCCAACAATGCACATTACAAAGGTGTGAATATCTTTATTCAAAATTGACGAAATATCTTTTGTCTTTGAAACTCCCTGCTGAGAGTCGAGAAAGCTTAGAAATAATTTCACACTCTTTAAGCACACTTGTATATGTTTACAAAAAATGTGGGCCTACCACTGATATGTTGAGATTGCAACAAGATGATGAGCTTAGTGGAAAGGAGTCGCCTTCACTAAGTGGGCCTGCAGGCTATTTTTGGCGCAAAGTCTATTTTTAGACATGTGGATCATGATTCTATGAGTTGCAGGATGCTATTTGTGGAGGGTTTGTCAAGTTGGAAAAATAGATGGACTTCTATTTTTAGACATACTGGGTGGAATCTATTTTTAGATTGTCAGTCTAAAAATAGATATTTCAAATATTATTAGCTCTTAATAATATTTAGACTCTAAACATTATCTTATTCTCTTGGAGCACTTCAGTTTGATGCCTAGAAGTGGCACATGCAGCTGACAGAAGGAATTACGCTATTCCCGAGGGTTTAGTGGAGCTATTGCATGAATACTTCAGTTAGAACTCATGTGACAGAGTTTGGTGGAGTTGATTGAGGAAGTTAGTGGAGTTGTATTCAATTTAACTAATCTAAACATAGTTGAGCTATTTGTATCTAGTTTAATTGATTGATACAATTAGTGAGAGTGGTGTGAATTAATTATTAAATTAATTCACTAATTATAAACTCATTAATCAACTAAAGAATACATCAGTTAACTTCAGTGCATGGACAGTTTCAGTGGAGACCAGTGCAGAGATAGGTGAAAGAGCAGGTTAACTATCAGTTGTGACTATACTGTTGCTATTTGCAACACATAGATAGGTGGATTAAGCCCACGAGGATTGCGCAGTTCAGGCCAGGTGGTTATCTATTTAATGAAGCCATCCCATAGCTTTAAAAACGCAATAGAGGCTGGCTATCAAGTGGCTAAGGATTGGAGCATGTGTTTTGCTAGATCTAGCTTGATAGTGTGTAGCAATTGAGGGTGTGCATGAGAGCTTGTGAGGAGCTTTTGTACTATGATTGTTGCATGATCTCCATGGCATGTATAATATACAGATAGTTGGGGTTTTCGGCTTTAAGATTTCCCATTAAATAATGTGTTCATATGTGTGATTGTTTGTGGTTTTAATGTGTGCATGCAATTGATTTTATTTCCGCATGCGATGATCAATGGTAGAAGAGATTCTGTATTATGCATGAAGCTAAAATAGTGTGTGATCAGGAGAATCTCGGTGAATAATATCTCAATTATTCAAATTTCTACATGGTATCAAAGCGTTATTGATCATTGGAGCAATTGCAAAACATTGAAGCGGTTGAGTTTTGTGCTGGTGGAATTCGAATTTGCAGCAGTGTTTTCTTGGTGTCAAAGTTGAGATGTCTTTCAACGGATTGCGATTGGAGTATGCCCTTGAGGGCAGTTCGAATTATATTGCATGGAAGGACAGGATGAAGGCAGTTCTGGATGATAATGGGTTGAAGGAGTTCATAGATGCTGAAGTCCCAAAGCCTACTTCTAGTGATGCTGCCGTACTTGACACATGGCAAAAGAAGACAACAAAGTGTCGAAGGATTATATTGGAGGGTGCGAAGGATCACATAGTGTCCAACCTTCATGGTAAGGCTTCTCCATTCTTGATGTGGAAATCTTTGATAGATTTATTCCAAAGCAAGAGCGACCAGAGGAAGTTGGCGCTCAAGGATAAACTCAGAAACATAAAGATGGAGAAAGGCGACAGTATGCCCAAGTACCTCACGAAGTTCATCCAATGCAGGGATGAGCTGGGAAGTGTGGGGGTGAATGTTGATGATGAGGACTTGGTGAGCTTGGCTCTCCTTGGGCTTCCGAAGAGTTGGCACTCCTATCAGGACTCTGTCAATGGTCGGGAGAAATTGCCAAGATGGGAGCGACTTTGGTCGGATCTTGTGCAAGAGGAGATAAGGCGAAGTACCAGGGACGAATCTTCATCAAAGGCATCTGATGAAGAGAATTGCGCTTTGGTTGCCAAAGCAAAGAAGGGGAAGAGCAAGAAAGCTTCTCAGTCTGGTGCAAAAGGCAAGAAGCAGGACATGTCCAAGGTGAAGTGTTTTCACTGTCACCAACATGGACATTATGCCACTAATTGTCCACAGAAGAAGAAAAATAAGCAGGCTGCTGGAACTGCAGCTGGAGAGGCCTTAGCCTCGCAGTTTGAGTTGAATTTTTCGCTGATCGCATGCTTGGTCTCAAGTGTGGCAGGATCAGTGCGGTTTCTGGACAGTGGTGCGTCTTTTCACATGACAAGAGATCGAGATTTGTTTACTAATCTGGATGAGAAAGATCTTGGAGTGCACATCGAGATGGGCAATGATGGTAGATACAGTGCGACCGGTATCGGTACCATTTCCTTTGAGAGGGAGTCTGGTAAAACCTTCGTATTGAAGGAAGTGATGCATGTTCCACGATTGAAAAAGAATCTTATCTCTGTGGCGATGTTAGAAGACAAGAGATATGATGTTGTCTTTAGCGAGGGAAAGGCTTTCCTGCGCAGTAAGGCAACTGGTGAGACCCGGAGGATAGGGGTTCGAGTTAAGAACCTTTATCAATTGTAGGTAGATGGCCGCACAACAATGGCAGGCAAGGCAGAAGGAAGGCAGAACGAGTGGTGAGCCGGGATGATGAGGGCGAACTGTGGCACCGAAGATTGGGCCACCTTCACCATGGAGCCTTGAAGATACTGCAGCAGATTTCTACGGGACTTCCTAAGGGCACTCTTGCGCAGTCAGATCAGTGCAAGGGGTGTACCTTGGGGAAGTATGTGAAAGCCACCTTTCACGAGAAGGATAGTCGCGCCACGACGATCCTTGAGAGAGTTCACACAGACGTGTGTGTTCCTTTCTCTGTAGCTTCGACAAAAAAGCACAAGTATTATGTGATATTTGTTGATGATTTCTCTTGGAAGTGCTGGATCTTCTTCATGCAGAAGAAGAGCGAGACACTTTCAAAGTTCTGTGAATTCAAGGCGCTTGTGAAGAATTGGGAAGCGGTGAAGGCTCTTAGGAGTGACAATGGTGGTGAATTCATCTCTGGAAAATTCAAGGACTTTTGCAGCGCAGAAGGAATTCAAAGAGAGCTCATAGCACCTCATAACCCACAGCAGAATGGGGTTGCTGAGCAGAAGAACAGAACGATCGTGGGTGCTACACGGGCGATGTTGCATGATCAGGGCCTTCCCATCCACTTGTGGGCTGAGGCATGCAATACTGCAGTATATGTGCATAACCATTGTCCTCATAGGATACTTGGCATGAGTACACCCGAGGAGGCGTTTTCTGATAAAAGGCCTGATATTTCCCATTTGAGGATTTTTGGTTCACCTGTTTACATTCATGTGACGAAGGATGCTAGGAAGAAGTGACCGTGGGGTGCAGGATGTTGTGAAATTTACCTGTACACCCCCACTGAAACTGTGCAATATAGTACCCGGACAGTCATGAGCTTGTTGTGCGACGGGATATAAAATTTCGGGAGGAGAAAGCCATGAAGTGTTCGCTTGAGAGGGAGCCCTGCCCATGCGAGATGAGGGCTATTAGTTCCTAAGGATGAGTCTCAGGATGTGGATCAGCCACAAGAGGAGGTTCATGGAGTGGAAGAAACCACTCATTCAGTGCCAACCATCAAAGGGCGGAAGTGCACTACAGAAGTTGAGCAACTGAATCTTGATGCATAGAAGATTGTAGGAGCACCTACATCACAACGCAAACATAGACAATCACCTGACCGATATACTAGATACATGGCTCTGATGAGAAAGGGTATCATGACAGAACCATCTTCTTTTGAGGAAGATGTGGATGACCCTACATGGGTAGATACCATGGTGGAAGAGTATGATTTGATTGTCAGAAATAGTGCATGGGAGATTGTCCGAGGCCGGAGAGAGGAAATCAGTGGTGGGTTCGAGATGGATCTACAAAGTGAAGTAGGCAGCTAACGGGAGTGTGGAGAAGTATAAGGCAAGATTTGTTGCCCGGGGCTTCTCACATATTGAGGGGATTGACTATGAAGAAACCTTTGCACCTGTCGCACGGTATTCTTCCATACCGACCATCCTTTCTCTCTCAAAGCAGATGGGTTGGCACATTCATCGGATGGATGTGAAGACTGTGTTCCTTAATGGGATCATTGAGGAAGAGGTGTACATTAAGCAGCCTGAAGGGTTTGATATCTTCAGCAGCGAGTCGCATGTGTGTAGGCTCAAAGAGCGTTGTATGGGTTGAAACAAGCACCTCGTGCTTGGTACACATGGATAGACAGTTATTTCACCAGACTTGGATTCTCCAAGAGTGAGGCGGATCCTAACCTATACCAGATTGTGGTGGAGGGTAAGTTGCTGATCATTGTACTTTATGTAGATGATTGATTTTGACAGGTGATGAACTGTTGATACACTCATGCAAGGCTGATCTTGCAAAGGAGTTTGAGATGAAGGACTTGGGCCTCCTTCATTATTTCCTGGGATTGGAAATTTTGCAGCGCAGTGGTGGACTGTTTGTTTCTCAGGGTAAGTATGCTCTGGAGATACTGGAGAAGTTCAACATGCATGGCTGCAAGCTTGTTGATACTCCTCTTCCTGGTGGTTGGATGAAGGAGGATGCTACTTCGACGGAGGTAGTGGATGCCACTTTTTATCGACAGTTGGTGGGGTCGCTTATGTATCTGGTCAATACACGACCCGACATATGCTATGCTGTGAACCAGCTTTCACAAGCTATGGTTAAGCCAACCAAGCTCTTCTGGAAGGCAGACAAGCATGTATTGAGATATCTCGAGAGGCACGATATCTGAGAGACACATCGGGATATGGATCATGAAATGCAGAACCGGGAGGATGAGTTGAGCGCGGTGCTTGAACATCGGTATCATCATATGGGGTGTGTGCGTGGAGGATCATGTTACTTTCATACATTCCCCTACGGAGGATGGGGATCTTGATATCTTGGCCGAAGGCGCTCACCCGAGCGGTCGAATACCACGGGGCGGGGATAGGGGTTGCGAGATAATCCATATCTTGTTGAGAGGGAGTGTTGAGATTGCAACAAGATGATGAGCTTAGTGGAAAGGAGTCGCCTTCACTAAGTGGGCCCGCAGGCTATTTTTGGTGCAAAGTCTATTTTTAGACTATGTCTATTTTTATACATGTGGATCATGATTCTATGAGTTGCAGGATGCTATTTGTGGAGGGTTTGTCAAGTTGTAAAAATATATGGAATTCTATTTTTAGACATACTGGGCGGAATATATTTTTAGATTTCCAGTCTAAAAAGAGATATGTCAAATATCATTAACTCTTAATAATATTTAGACTCTAAACATTATCTTATTCTCTTGGAGCACTTCAATTTGATGCCTAGAAGTGGCACATGCAACTGACAGAAGGAATTACGCTATTCCTGAGGGTTTAGTGGAGCTATTGCATGAAGACTTCAATTAGAACTCATGTGACAAAGTTTGGTGGAGTTGTATTTAGTTTAACTAATCTAAACATAGTTGAGCTATTTGTATCCAATTTAAATGATTGATACAATTATTGAGAGTGGTGTGAATTAATTATTAATTAATTAAATAATTATAAACTCATTAATCAACTAAAGAATACATCAGTTAACTTCAGTGCATGGATAGTTTCAGTGGAGACCAGTGCAGAGATAGGTGAAAGAGCAGGTTAAATATCAGTTGCGAATATACTGTTGCTATTTGCAACACACAGATAGGTGGAGTATCCCATGAGGATTGCGCAGTTCAATCCAGGTGGTTATCTATTTAATGAAGCCATCCCATAGCTTTGAAAATGCAATAGAGGCTGGCTATCAAGTGGCTAAGGATTGGAGCATATGTTTTGCTAGATCTAGCTTGATAGTGTGTAGCAATTGAGGGTGTGCATGAGAGCTTGTGAGGAGATTTGTACTATGATTGTTACATGATCTCCATGGCATGTATAATATGAATAGTTGGAGTTTTCCTGGCTTTAAGCTTTCCCATTAAATACGTGTTCATATGTGTGATTGTTTGTGGTTTTAATGTGTGCATGCAATTGATTTTATTTCCGCATGTGATGATCAATGGTAGAAGAGATTCTGTATTATGCATGAAGCTAAAATAGTGTGTGATCAGGAGAATCTCGGTGAATAATATCTCAGTTATTCAAATTTCTACATGATACTTTTATAGAAGTGATGAGGAAAATAAAGGAAACAATGATGGGTTCCGATACATGGGACGTGTTAAAAACAAAGTTACAAAAGAAATGGAAAAATCTATGTTTAATTTCAAAGAAGGGATGAAAAGAAAGATGCTAAAGGTGCAATATTTCAAGCACCCTAATATAGCTTGCCATTTGTATGATAGGCACCTTGCATCCTATGGAATACTACCATGGAACGACAAGGTTACTCTTTATTTTGCAAAATTATTTTATGCAAAATTATCTTTTAGAATGAAGCCCAATTATAATGACCTTCCCTCTAAATTTTTTGGTCCTGGGAAAGGTCGATTATGTGACCATAGGGGCGCTAAGTGTGATTCTGAGTTACCTCACCCCGAGCCACCATTGGTAAGTTGACCTCTTCGTGTGGAAACTTTGCGGTCAAAGATGGATTCCACTTCTCAAATTAGTCGAAAAGAAAGGGATGCCATCAAAGACAATGTTCAGACTGGACATGGTGGAATTGCTATTGGTTTGAATCGAAAAAGAGCAAGAGAGAATGCACGTGCTAATTTTGTGTATAGTACAGATGATGAGATAGACAACATGAGTATTGAATAGCTTAGAACATATGCAAAGCATTATCGCAATGGTTGGTAGGACTTAATTATTGATGAGGAAGAGGGCATGTGATCAGTATGTGTTAATGGTTAGGGTGAATATTTTAATGTAATTTGTAATTTACATATACATGTTTATTTGTATATGTTAATCTAACAAAAATGTATCATATGTTCACCATTTGCAGTTAACACGCTTGATGAACGAAAATTTTGATAATATCACAGTCGAAGGTTTAGGTTCTTGCAATCAAGATGATATGTTGGGAAATGTTAGTGTTTTTTAAGTGTTCATGTTGTTGATGTACAATTATTATTCTATTATTATATCAGTATCATGATGACATATTTTTAAAAGAAATATTTGTGTACACATGTATGTATATAATTAAATATTAACAGATTTTGATTCCGTTCGATGTTTTCACAATGGAGCCACCCTCTTCTTCCATGTTAGGAGATGTATCAAATCCACCATCACACGTATTCAATTTTTCAATTATGTTTAAGTTATAAATTGAAGTGAAAGTTTCATTAAAAAATGAGATCTAGATCTTGAGTTATTTTACAGTTTTAAAATTTTTGAATTTTAGGTTTGTGGAGAAGATTTTCATTCTCCAATGACTGTTTTCGCAATGGAGCCACCCTCTTATTCCCTGTTAGGAGATGTGCCAAATCCACCTTCACAAGTATTCAATTTTTCACTTATTTTTAAGTTATAAATTGAAGTGAAAGTTTCATTAAAAAATGATATCTAGATCTTGAGTTATTTTACAATTTTAAATTTTTTGAATTTTGGGTTTGTGGAGATGATTTTTGTTCTCCAATGATTGTTTTCACAATGGAGCCACCCTATTCTTCCCTATTAGGAGATGTGCCAAATCCACTGTCACAAGTATTCAAATTTTCACTTATGCTCAAGTTATAAATTGAAGTGAAAGTTTCATTAAAAAATGAGATCTAGATCTTGAGTTGTTTTACAGTTTTAAAAATTTTGAATTTTAGGTTTGTGGAGATGATTTCCGTTGTCCAAAGGACTCTAGCAACTTTGGCGATGGAGTGTATGATGGATATAGGAACATCCAAACAATTTCAACAAGAAGTTGTCTATTTTTTTTTTTTTTAATATTATTGCATTAGTTTATGCATTTTCATTTGAAATTTTTTAATATATATATATATATATATTAAAATTTCAAATGAAAATGCATAAACTAATGCAATAATATTAAAAAATAAAATTAGACAACTTCTTGTTGAAATTGTTTGGATGTATATTGTACAATTTATCATGGGGATGCATTGATGGATGACCAACATGGGACAATGGAGGGGGAACTACATGAGGTATTGCATGATTTTTTTATTTTTTATTTTTATTTTTTATGGAGTTCTACATTCTCATTCAATTTTAAAACATTAAATTTTAGTTTTTACACGTTGTGTAGGTTCCCCCATTCTTCACATGATAGCACAAGGAGGCTCAAGGGGTTGTTGGAAAATACATTGCACCCAAATGTGAAAATACATATTTCAAATTTTGGATAGTTGAATTACATTTAATTTTATTGAATGATTTTAAATTTTGGATAGTTGTTACATTTGGCATGTGATCACATGTTGTTATATAATGTTAACTTAGATGATCTTACATTATGTTTTGTTCTTAAAACTTGTAGTTTTGTCACTTGTTATTTAAATGAATCTAGATTGAAATTGCAAATTACAAAACACATGTGGTACATGTTACACATTTGAACAAGTGTGAACGTTATATAATTAGGATGTCTATTAAAGGTGTTATTTAGGTATATTTTGCATGATCATTTGTCATTTAAAACAATCATAGATGGTTTTACATATTTAAGTTCATGAACTTGTAACAATGATTGAAGTACATTTGCATTTATTTGTTACATTTTCCATACATTATCACATGTTTTTATAATGAACTAACTTAGATGATCTTAGATTATATGTTTTGTTTCTAAAACTAAAGTTGTTTTGTCATTTGTTATTTAAAATGAATCTAGATTGAAATTTAAAATTACAAAACACATGTGGTACATGTTAAATGCATTTGAACATGTATGGATTTTATATAATTAGGACATACATCTTTTAAAAGTGATATTTAGGTGTACATTTTTCACATGATCATGTGTCATTTAAAACAATTATAAATGGTTAAATACATATTTAAGTTCATGAATATGTAACAATGATTGAAGTACATAAATGCATTTAGTTGTTACATTTTCCATACATGATCACATGTTATAATGATCTAACTTAGATGATCTTAGATTATATGTTTTGTTTTTAAAACTCAAGTTGTTTTGTTATTTGTTATTTAAAATGAATCTAGATTGAAATTTCAAATTACAAAACACATGTGGTACATGTTATGCATTTGAACATGTGTGAATGTTATATAATTAGGATGTTGATTAAAGGTGATATTTAGGTACATTTTTCATGACCATGTGTCATTTAAAACAGGGAGCTCTATGGGAATGCTTGGTGTATTTATAAATTTCCGCCTCAAAATTTCTCAAAAACTCTATCACAAAAATTTCTTCTTCTTGTAAATCAATTCTTTTAGCACTTGTAGTACTACTTGAACCAATCCATGTATGAATATATTCATATCTCTTCCATTTCACTTTTATGTTGGACAATTGTTGATCATTTGTATAAGTACGATATTTGTTGTGAAATAAAGTCAAATTTCCACAATCATCACATTTTTTACCACCAACACATTTCTTTTGGTAAAATAATTCATGGATTTCTCTTGCACAAAGAATTTGAGATATGAAATCATGGATAGTGGAAGGAAGAGGTGAATCTTTACAAAATGTTTTACCAAAATTAAGGAATGTATCATAATATAACTGAAATTCCACATGATAACGACAACAACAAGTGTCGCGTACAATGATATGTTTAACATACCATGGTTTTTATTGCACAAAAGCACTGATTGAGACATTACTTTCACGATTCTCTTCTATGAAATTGTTGAAAAAATCTATTTGAGTGGTGTCCAAGATATGTTTTGCATGTTCTTCATACTGATTTCGGGCTATTCTTCGTCGCATCACATCTGTTGCTTTTGGTGAAAACATGAATTTTTCATCTAATATTCATATATTATTTTTTTAAACATCTTCTCCAAGTCTATCTTTGTATGGCTGCCTACAAATAACTGTCCAACAAGCGAGTTCATCATTTACATCTATGTTTGTGCAAAGTTTTTCGTGAGGTCTTTAATGCTTCTGCTATAGATTTTACCAAACGATTCTCTTTAGTACTTGATGAAACCACCGCCATTTGTATTGCTCTATGTGCATCTAAATCACTTTTATTTCTAGATCTTCCAATTGACTTTAGAGCACTATTTATATTTTGTATCACATTTTCCTTCATTTTTTTTAAAATTTTTTGTTGATTTTCGAATACCCAATAAAGTCATAGCTTCTTTTAATTTCTTTGATGTTAAGAGACTTTTCAAAATTTGGGCTTGAACTACCACATTTTCATCTTTGAAGAACATATCAATAATGCGCTTAAAACGATATTATATAACATGGTCAACTTTTTATCTCCATATGTGTCAGTGTCAACATTTTCTAACATCTCATCATTGATATTCATTTCATCTGTACATATTATAATTACATGTATAAAATGATTTTACATATTCAATAAATAATTAAATTAATAAATATTATGTATAATTTCAATAATACACATTCAACATATATATACATACTTGTTGATTTAATTTATTCACTTGAATTTATTTCAACATTTTCAACATATTCAATCATTGGTTCAATATCTCTTTCACTTTCTCTTTCAAAATTTTCTATCTCATCATCAATGTTTTGAGAAATATCTCTCTCTGTTTACATTGTAAAATATTTTTCAAATTAGTTCATCAAATAAAAATTAATTTTAACAATACACTAGTTAAATTTTAAATATCATTTATAATATTTACATTTACATACCTGCTTCAACTTCTAATTGAGGTTGGTTTTCCCTTTCAATATTTGAGCGTTCTTCTCTCTTTTCTTTGTGATAGTCTCTCCCCTGTTCTTTACGAGCCTCACGGTCTTTTATTCGATCATATTTTCTCTTGAAATTTCTTTAATTTCTTATGATAATTTAGTATGAAGCTCAAAAAATTTCCTTCAAAATCCTGTAAAAAAAACTCACTATCAAAATTTAGGCAAAAAATTAATTCAAAAAAGCATCACAAAAGATTTAATTTAAAAAAAACTCACCTTAAAATTTTTGCACAAAAGACATACTTCAACCTAAAACACTTACTTTAAAAATTCCACCCAAAAAATGTCTTTTAAAAATGAAGCTCAAAATATTTCCTTCCAAGTCCTGCAAAAAATTTTCACTTAAAAAATTAGACAAAAACTCACTTTAAAAAATCATTATAAAAGATTTACTTCAACCCAAAATACTTACTCTAAAAAAATATAACTTTAAAAAATACCTCTAAAAAATGTCATTTGAAAATTAAGCCAAAAAAAAATCTAAAAAATTGTCACTTAAAAAAATACCTCCAAAAAATGTCATTTGAAAATTAAGCCCAAAAAACCTCTAAAAAAATGTCACTTTAAAAAATACCTCCAAAAAATGTCCTTTGAAAATTAAGCCTAAAAAACCTATAATTAAATGTCACTTTAAAAAATACCTCCAAAAATTGTCCTTTGAAAATTAAGCCCAAAAAAATTCCTTTGCAAATTCAACTCAAATGAAGAAATGTGCGAAAATAATGTTTCTGTTTTCGGCATTTATATAGTTGTGAAATTTGTTTTTTTGGAGGGAATTCATTGAATTTTCTGGCCGACGTAATTTGCAAGCATAATTTCGGCCCATTTTTTTTGTCGTTAAAACTAATGGGACGGAGCAGCAAAAAACAATTCGGCCGAACTATTACAAAAGTTCGGTCGAACTAAAACGTCTGCAACTATGCTAAAGCTCAGCGTTGAACAAATTTCTTCAACTTTGGAATAATTAAACTCCATCAAAATTTATGAATTAACTTTCAAAACCATGACAAGCATTTGTAGAATTCAATCTACTTTCAAGAAATATAACTTTTATGGAATTCCATAGATATTTACTAATTTTAATTAATTTTGGAATAAAATGGGTGCAAACAATTTCTGAAGGTTATTATGATTCAGTGAAATCAAAATTTTGTATCTCCCAATATACAATGTAAAAAAATTGAAAAAGTTATGGTGCATTACATTGGTTCATCGTCTGTAATGGGTAGTTTTTAGTTTTTAGTTTATAACTAATATGTTGAGAAAATTCACGTGGGCCAAAACATATTCAAAATATGCAGTTTTTTCATATTGGTCCAGTTCAAAAAATTCTAGTAATTATGATATGCATCAGTTGGTTTCGTAAATATAACAATACCGGAGTAGATTCTGTCTAGATTGTTGTAACACATTTTTTTTTTCTTCTAAAAAACACACAGTTTTCAAAGAATACACCAATGCATCTCAACATGACATTTTATGAATCCTTTGGTTGTTAAAGAACACTCACTCAAAGAATTGTTAAGTTGACAAATCAAATGTGAATAGAAAAATTGCAAAAAATAAGTATTGGAAAGCTAATAAAATTTTTGACAAGTTTTATTTTTATCGAAAAATGAAATTCTAAATAGAAAATTTGTTTTGGCTTGTAGAAAGTTGAAGAACTTCTAAAAATGACATTTTTTGTCAAAAAATGGCAAAAAGTGTAACCCAACTTCACATTTTCACTATAACTAAATACATACATATGATTGATTACATTGTGTGAACCATACCATGATCGCATAAACCATGACCAAGCTCCATTGATTGAGTAGATACTCTTATCCTCTGAACTCCTAAAAAATGAAATTTATTAAAAATTAATTTAACTCACAAAATTGATAAAAATTCAATTCCATATGTATACATGTATGTACACGGGGATACAATTATATATATTCAATAAAAAATCAATTCCACATGTATACATATATGTATGGGGATAAGATTATATATTCAAATGTCATTTAAAAGCCTTCACATTTAATATAAATACCATAAACATCCCCCGATCCATGATGCCCCTCTCTCATAGAGGCATGGGATTCTATTGATGTTCACCTCGAAGAATCACGTGCCAAATTATCATCCTCCATGATATATATGGATATCTACAATAAACAATTACAATTATTTTTAAAATTAATATTTAAAATAAATTCAAAATAATTCAAAAATTTGATGTAATTTAGTACACAAATGTTGAGCACAAACACAAATTATGTAAAACACAAAACTTTCAAAGCACAAATTGATGTGTAAAACTCACTTTGAACAAAAACTTGTTGAAGTTCTGCACATTTTAATTTTATAAAACATGAAGTTCACCAAGTTGTGCTTACATGGTGGAAGCACACTTGGTATATAATTGAAAAAAACACAGTCACTGAAAATGATGCATTTATAAGTAAAAAAAATACACATATCGAAGGTATGTTACAATCTCCATCAATAAATTTTGAAGGAGAGCGTCTCAACACTAATTCATCTTTGTGAGATGAATCATTAATATATTTTGAAAGAGAGCGTCTCAACACTAATTCATCTTTGAGAGATGAATCTTGAATTGGAATTGCCCCATACAATACTAATTCATATTCGACAGATGAATCTTGAATTGGCATTGCTCCATACAATAGATCACCAGACATCTTATTAACATTTGCACAATGTCTTATACTAAATGATTGAAATTGTATAACAATATTGTTTGATTTTCAATGCAGTTGTTTTAGCCTCTCCTTTTTAACTTGGTACATGCTTTTCATCTGGTTTCACACAAGTTCAGAATTGGTGACAATTCCATTTGATCCATACTCCCTAGTTGTTCCCAAGCCTTCTATCAATGCAATTTAATATTCTTCATTGTTTGTTGTTCTTTCAGGTATATTGATTTTCCTTTGGAGGACTTTGTTAGTCGCAATATTGCATAGCACATATATAATCACTGCTTTCCCTAGATTGGGATAACAAGAAACATCTATGCATAATGTCCATTTTCAACCATGTTTAGTGGAATTTTTGATCCCTGAAAAAAATAAATTCAATAAAATATATTAAATGAACATTCATTGCAAATGCTTTAAAGTTTATGGGAGAAATGACATGTATGGTTGCCAAAAACTCTAGGATCGCAATAAAATATTAAATGAACATTTATTGCAAATGCCTTCAATTTTATGGGAGAAATGACACATACATGATTTCCAAAAACACTAGCAAATGATTTAAATTTTATGAGAGAAATGACATGTACATGGTTTCCAAAAACACTAGCAAATGCTTTAAAGTTTATGTGAGAAATGACATGTACGTGGTTTCCAAAAACACTAGTAAATGCCTTAAAGTTTATGGGATAAATGATATGTACATGGTTAAGTTTATGGGAGAAATGATATGTACATGGTTTCCAAAAACACTAGGACCATCCCTGCATTTAGCTATATAAGTTTTATAAAGGTGATAAACTTGTGATTTTTAAATCATCCTTGTTGTTAAAAAGGACGGGGGCTAAATGAGTAACAACACATCCTAGCTGTGCACTGGTTTCATTTCTTTGAAGCTGTTCTGTGCGGCGCATTGATCGGTCGACGCGACGCGTAATGTCGGGCACCCCTTCTTGACTGGGCGCGATGCTCTATTCTTGGGCGGTGCTCTAATCTCCAGCGCGGCGCATTGCTGTTTCGTCTCCGTGGTTTTGCAGGGGTCTCTCAAATCCCCTTTTTCTCCCTTTGCTGTCTTGTGGGGCATGGTTTGAACGCTGGATGCTGGGCGTGCTCGCTTTGTCTGAGCGCTAGAGCCACTGCTAACATGGAGTTGCCTCCTCCGCCCCCCCCTCTGATGTAGAGGCTTTTCATAAACTCCTGGACTCTCTTCCAAAGAAGAAAGTTTCCGAAGCTGCGAAGTTTGTGAAGCGTTTGGACGACATCCCCGAGATCTCACTGCCTCCGGAGGGCTCGATCCAGGTCGCCCTTTCTTTGGCTGAGCGAGCTTTGGTTGGTCAGTTCTCTAGGCTCTGGCCCTCCCCCAAATCAACAGAGAGCTGGGTTGCTAGGAATTGGGCTCCGCTGATTAAAAACAAAGTCACCTCGTATTTTCTTGGGAAGGGATTCTTTTTGTTTGAATTCTCAGATAAGGAGGACAAGGATCTGATATTTTGGAATGGTCCCTACTTCATGGGTCCTCAGGGACTGTACCTCAACAAGTGGACGCCTGATTTTGATCCTGCAGTTGACGTCCCCACCGCCGTCCCAGTGTGGGTAAGGCTACCTAATCTGCCTGTGCATTGTTGGAAATGGGAATCCCTCAAAAATATTGGAAACACCCTGCGCAAATTCATTGATCGTGCAAACAGCAAAGATCAATACGATTGTGCTAGAATCTGTGTTGAAGTCGACTTGGAGGTTGGGCTGCCCGAAGCAATAAAGATCAGGGTTGGAAGTTGGACTCATGTTCAAATGCTGGACTATGAACAACTCTTGTTCAAGTGCCGGAAATGTCATGTCTATGGTCATTTTGCTAGAGGTTGTCCCAAGAATACTGAAGTGGAGAAAGGCAAGGAGGAAGGATGGACCCAGGTAAAAAGGACCAAAACCGCCCACAAAGTCCCTAGAACTGGGAATAAAAATGGGAAAGTTCCTTAGGCAGCCCCTGGAGTCCAATCCCAAAGCATAGCAGAACAAGGAAACAAATATGCTCAGTTAAGTTCAGTAATCGAAAACACTCAAGAACTAGAGACGCAAAAGGAAGGATCGTTTCATAAAGAATCCACCTCGAGTCCACAACAAGATGAATGTAATACAAACAAAACAAAAGAGGTTCTCATAGAAGAGACCGAGGAAGCGCAAGGTTCGGAGGATTCAGAAGAAGAAGGCGAAATAGGGGATTCACAAACTTCGACTAGAAGATCTTTAAGAGGCCGAAAATCTGCTCGAGAAAAAAGAGAGCAGGAGACTTATAAAGACAAACTCCAGGGATGCCAACCAACCCTAGAGAAACTCTTGTCCAAAACACCGAAGATGACTAGGAACCAGTCCCAAAGCTCTAAAGGAGCTCACCCTACAAAAATCAAGTGATGAAGATCATCTCCTGGATTGGAGGGGTATGGGGAGCAGATCAAAGGAAGAAGCTATAAGAAGTTTGTTAAGATCCAAATCTCCTGATATACTCCTCATCCAGGAGACTAAAATGGAGGACAATACCTTCCTCCAAATAGGAAAAAATTGTGGAAGAAAAGCGATGGACAAGCTGCCTCAGCTCGAGGTGCTTCAGGAGGTCTGGGAACCATTTGGAATGCTGAAAAATTTGCAACGGTCAAAGAAATCACCAACACTCAGTGGCTATTCTCAAAATTGAAGCACGTGGAAAATGACATGACTTTCTCTCTCTTTAACGTGTATGTACCTGTAAGCGTAGGAGAGAAAAAGATCTGCTGGGACTCCATTAGAAGTCTGGCAGAATCCGAGGAGTTAACAAATACCATCATCACAGGGGATCTGAATCTCACCTTATCTATGGCAGAAAAGCGTGGAGGAAGCATCGTAAGGGATCCGGCGCGGGAATGGGTTGAGGACTTGCTTCAAGATTGGGACATGATCGATATCAAGCCTTTGACTTGTAAGTATACTTGGTCCAATAAAAGAATGGGTCCGGGACATATTGCTGCAAGACTAGACAGATTTTTTGTTCAAAGTTCATTTCTCCTTCTTGGTTTAGAGTCTAGAATGCAAATTCTCCCTTGTAGTGTTTCCGATCATCGACCCATAAAACTAGATATGCTGGCCCATTTGGATCAAGGGCCCATTCCGTTTAAATTCAGCCCTCATTGGGTCAAGGACTAGTCCTTCTTGAACCTAATTAAATATTGCTGGAAACTCCCAGTCAAAGGCTCTGCTTTCTTTGTTTGGGAGGAGAAACTTAGGAGAGTAAAAGAAGCGCTTAAAGTTTGGGTAAAAACCTTACCAAATCCTGCAGAGGAAAGAAAAAAGATTCAAGAATGTCTAGAGATGCATCACTTGGCCACAGAAAATGTAGAGATCACTAAAGAATTACTTGACAAGGAGGCTGATCTACAACATATGCTTCTTAAGGCTAGCTTGGCTGAGGAAGATTATTGGAGAATGAAATCTCGCAGTCTCTGGCTTAAGGCAGGAGACAGAAAAACATCCTTTTTTCATAAGCAAGCCCAAGCCCGTAAATGCCTTAATTCCATTTCAGAAATCAAAGTAGAGGCTATCAAGCATAGAGACATCAAAAGCATAAAAAATGCCGCTTTCATTCATTTTAAAAATCTCTATAGCGAAGAGGAGGCCTTGGGATATGTTTCTAATCTTGTGAATGAGGTGCCCTCCCTGATTTCCGACAGAAAGAATCAGTTCTTGGAAGCAGAGATCTCCAATAATGAAATAAAAAACACCCTCTTCGCTATGGTTCCGGATAAGGCCCCGGGCCCTGACGGTTTTACTGCCAGATTCTTACAGGCTTGTTGGCAGATAGTGGAGAATGATTTATGTAGAATGGTACGAAAGTCTCAAGAGTGCCAGAAATTAGGGGGAAGCACCAACTCGGATTTTCTTGCCCTCATCCCCAAGGAAAAAGGCGCCAACTCCTTCAATAGGTTTCATCCCATCTCCCTTTGTAACATTGGCTATAAGTTGATTACCAAAGTGATTGCCAACCGATTAAAAACCATTATGCCAGACATAATCCCAGAGAACCAGGGAGGCTTTATTCAGGGAAGACAGATTGTGGATAACTTTATTTTGGTCCAAGACGCGGTGCAGTCAAGTTTGGTGCGCAAAGAGAAAGGCATGGTAATCAAGTTAGATCTAGAAAATGCCTTTGATAGAGTGAGGCATAGTTTCCTGATGAATGTCCTGCAAAAATTTGGTTTTGGCCCCAAATTTATCAATTGGATAAAGGCTTGTATCAGTGAGCCTTGGATAGCCCCATTAGTGAATGGGAGGGCCACTGATTTTTTCAAAGCATCTCGGGGTCTGAGACAAGGGTGTCCTCTATCCTCGTTGCTCTTTGTCCTCCAAGCTTCAGTCCTCAGTTATATTTTGAATAAAAAACAGCAGGATCAGGAGATTATGGGTCTGAGCATTGCAAGAGAAGTAAAAAACATTAATCATGCGCTATTCGCGGATGATTCCCTCTTGCTGGGTGCTGCCACTGTGTCCTCTGCCAAAAGTTTTAAAGATGTGATTGATGAATACTGCGAAGACTCAGGAAGCAGTCTCAACAAAAGTAAATGCCATATCTACTGTTGGAATACCTCCGCAAGCACGCTTCAGGCCATTTCCAGTTGCTTGGATTTCACTGCCTCCACGACCTGGTCATCCTTCAAGTACTTGGGCCTTCCTATCTTCCAAAAGTGCGTAGGCAACAGAGATTGGTTACCCCTGCTGGATAAGTTAAAATCAAATATAAACTCCTGGGGATTCAACTGGCTTAACCTGGCAGGAAAGTCAGTGCTTATTAAAGCAGTTTTAAGTAGTCTTCCCATTTATCAGTTTGCTGTTATGTTGGCTCCTGTGGGTATTTTGCAGAAAATGGAGGCTCACATAAAAAATTTCTTTTGGAAAGGTGGGAAAGCTAACGAAAAGAAAATCCCTCTAATAAGCTGGGACAAAATCTCCATGCCCAGATTGGAGGGTGGTTTGAGCTTTAAAAGTATTCGCATGCAAAACATAGCGTTGGGCACAAAGTTGCTCTGGAGGATAATAACCTCGAACCCGGGTTGGGCTCAGCTAGCCTTGTGGAAAAAATACTTTCAGGGGCAGAGGAAACGATGTTTAGACAAGCCTAAAGCAAACACAGGTTCGATGATTCATAAGCTCTGTGCAAAATCAATCTCCTTAATCAATCAACATGCGCATTGGATCCCTGGTAATGGCAAGCGCATTAGAATATGGGATGATCGTATTATGGCCTGTGCTCCCCTGGCTGAAGATTGTTCCCTGGATTTGCTGAAAGATTGGATGTCCAGAGCAGGCTTCAAAACGCTGTGGGACATCTCCAATTGGGAGAATGGATATTGGCATAGCTGGAAAGTGATCGAGGTTCCTCAGAATTTGTCCAAGGAGTACGCAGAGTTCTGGGCATTTTTAAATGGCAAAGCTCCCTTGAACAGCAGGTACTTGGATACCCGTGGCTGGGGGTCAACTCTAGGGCGATATATAGTCTCGCAGGGGTATCATCAGCTCTTAGCTCATCCTCATGTTCCACCTGATCTGACACCGTGGAAAGGGATTTGGTTCCAGCCATCGATTCCTAAAATCGATTACTTCTGCTGGCTTCTTTGTCATCAGCGTATCTTGACTGACGATAGACTGCAGAAAAGAGGTATTCATGGCCCCTCTCGGTGCACGTTGTGTGGTGAAAACACAGAAACAGCTGCGCACATTATGCTCAATTGCAATTTCGCTGCAGGTATTTGGAGAGAGGCCATCGGCCCATGGAACTCTAAGTTTGAAATACCTACTTCCATCCCTGATCTGTTCTCGAATTGGACGCGTATGTACCCACGAGGCACTCCTCAGAACGTCCATATAAAAGCTGCCTGGTGCATTCTCCCTAAAATAATTTGTTGGCAAACATGGCTGGAAAGAAATCAACGAATTTTCAGAAATCAAAAGAGCGATTTCAAGATTGTCTGGGTAAAAATAAAAAGATTGTTAAAAGACAGTGTTGGAAATCAGCTCGATGGAGCAGCTCTGAGCGATCAAGACACTGCTTGGAGTGCTATTTTCGATCTCCAATTCACTAATATTATCAGGCCTCCCGTTGCTTTAGAAGATTGGCAAATTCGTTATAATGCTTCAGATTTCTTGGCTTTTTGTACAAAGCAGGTGCATCGTATCCTTTTCTTCGATGGGGCTGCAAAAGGAAATCCGGGCAGATCCGGAGCAGGAGGAGTGGTAAAAAATGTTGTTGGCAGAACTAAGCTAAGCTATGCCTAGGGAGTGGGTTTTAACACTAGTAATCAAGCTGAAGCTCTAGCCCTTCTCCAGGGTCTCAAGAAACTAAAATTTCTCGGTATCAATGACGCAATTGTGATAGGAGACTCTCAGTCTATCATATCCTCCATGGTAGACAACAATTCCCCTTCAGACTTAAGATTGTCCAGAGTGATAAACAGAATTCGAATCCTGACGAAATCCTTCCGGACCTTGAAATTCTATCATGTCAAATGGGATAACAATAAGGAAGCAAACATTGAAGCCAATAAAGCTGTTCTTCTCCCCCTCGGAGTCCTCCTCAGAGATGGAGAAGAAGCCTGGGATCCCATCCCTTAACTGGCTGTTTACAATGTTCTACTGTTAAATCTTGGAGCAGTTTGTCTGCATTTTCAAATTGGGGAAATTAGATTCGTTGGACCAAAGAATAGTGTGTAAAAACCTCTGGCGTAGTAAGGAAAAATATTCTTTGGTCCTGGCCAGGGAGAAATTTGGGCTTGGCCTAGCAGTATGTAAGCAAAATTGAGGCATTTAGGCCAGAAAATAATATATCACTCTACCCGTTTCTGTTAAAAAAAATAAAAAATAAAAAAACAACACATCCTAGCCATTATGGTTGGTTAGGTGCTAGTGGAAACCTATGAGATGATAGACACATTTAGTTAAAATTTTTATAACTGGCCCAAAAACGTACTGCATCTATAACCAACTTCACTGATAGGAAATTCAAAGTTCAAACGTACTAACAGCCTGCAGTTGGTCTAATTGTTAAGTGGAGAGGTTTAGTCTCCATAGGTCTCAAATTTGAGAAGTACATCCCTGAATTGTCATCAGAGTCCTATGTAATGTGTCATACGTTTCATATATTGAAACATAACTTTGTCGAGTTTGACAAGTAATTTCATATATTGAACATAACTTTTTCGAATTTGAGCAGTAATGCTAATTTCAAATGGATTTTGAAAAGGAATGGTAATTTAGGCAATAATTTTAGATGGATGGTGATTTTGTTATTTGGTTTTTAATATTCTCCAATGTTATTTCACATGGTGTTAAAATTTATAGGTGCACGAGTGAGCATGTAAAATGAGATTAAGCGGATAGCATATTCAATTCTGTAAAATGTGAAAAGATATCATTTCTTTCCTTGGCCAGGTATTAGCTCTGTTATGTATAGTACACTCTTCTTGTCACTTATGAAACATATATGGTCTAATTTGGTGTCAATATCAAGATCATGTAGCCTCTCAAATGTTTTTTTAGTCGGTACTTGGAATCATATTCTCTCGTTTACTTTCACAGATGGTTAAAATTTAGAGGTCCATGAGTGAGCATGAAAAAGTATATTAAGCAGAGAGCACATTCAACTCTGAAAACTATAAAAAGATATCACTAATTTCAAATGGATTTTGAAAAGGAATGGTAATTTAGGCAATAATTTCGAATGGATGGTGATTTTGTTTTTTGGTTTTTTATATTCTCCAGTGTTCTTTCACATGGTGTTAAAATTTAGAGGTTCATGAAATAGATAATTTCATCCATGAATCCAACATACACAATTGATATGGATTGGATGAACATATTTTTTTTCATCCATATCAATGCATTAGGAGTGGAAAAAGTGGAGGAATCAACTCATGAGACTATTTTTACTAGCGGGACCCAGTTTGGTGAAATGGGGTCTGAAAATTTCCTTGAGCGTTTTGAGGCATCAAATGAAATTTTTTTGGGGTAAAAATTTACCGCTTTAATGTAGCATATTTTCATGTTATTATACAAAAAAATATATTTTCAACGGTGTAAGAAGCATGTCAAACGAATTTCTTTTGCAAAAGTGTTCCCACTCATAAGTTGACCTTCTTGTTTTCACACCTATATTTCGGGAGGATGCCGCGTCAACGCCCTTTATTCATGGAAAAGGGGCTAGCTACCACCTGTTTGTGATATAAAATACCATAGAAGAGTATATTTTGTAACTCTAGTTAAGAGTTGATGTAGACAAACTTAACCACTAGTAGGCTACTGGTTGTGTTATAATAGGGCCACCAGGAGGAAGAGACATTCCATTCTTTCGAGATCATTTTGTTCCATAGTTGAGAAAATATATCCAGGAGAGATAGGAGGTATAGAAAAAAAAGAGAATTTGTGCACTGTAGAATCCCATGATCCACATGCATTACTTCTTTGTACCTACAACCTTATTTTCCAGACAGAGAAAGAGAGCGAAGCTGCCTCACCTTCTAGTTGGGTTTTCTCCTAAAAGGGTTTCATAAAGAATATTTTGTGTCTTATGTGTGTGTGAGAGATTATTATGTCATTAACTACTTTTATACATAGTTTCTATTCACATGCATGCACTAATTACAATAAAATATATAGATATACAAATTAAATAAAACTGTAATAGTGTAGAATTTCATATTTTTTAATATATTATTATCAAATCTGTTGTGACGAACTGTCCAGTGGAATATCCATGGAGTTTTACAGATAAAAAATGATTGAATTCCAAATCCAAGTTGAAGTGAATTCATATGTCTACCTCCAGTATAAACATGTTTGTAAAATGGTTTAAAATGATATGCTAAAAATGATGAGAAGCACCATGTTTGATAGAGCTTCTTGTGAATTTTTTACTAGACCAAGAGTCACTATTTGGAGTGTAAATTTTTTCATTAATTATCAGATCGATGTGATTCCACTTGGAGATTAAATTAGATTCATTTTTTTCTATCCAGTAGAAGCACGTTTTTAAAATCCTTAGGTTTGATATCACAAAATTGCTGATAAAAAAACCTAGGAGGCAGAGGTTGACTATGCTGATTTTAAGACATGTAGTCGCTAAATGTGGAATAAATTTTTCACCTGGAATTTGAATGATATGATTAAAATTGTGTCATAAAACAGAATTCAATATATATCTCCCTTAGAAACAGGTTTTAAAAAGAAGATGATCTGGTCAAGAGGGTCTTGGTTAAACAGTGATGAGGTGGGCTCTTATAGCACTCATCACAGGTTCAATTCCCTTCCCTGATCGGGGTGATGTATGTGGACATGTTGATGAAGGTGGAGTAAGAAAAAAAAAGTGAAGAAAGAGAAAAATGAAGGGTACTACCAAAATTACAAAAAAATAAAAGAAAAGAAGATGATTTGATATGTGAAATATGCTAATGAATAGTCAAGACCTAAAATTGTCAACATGCAGATTTTTTGACAAGCAATTAGTATTTTGAGAATAAATTTTTCATATGATGCTGGATAGAGGCGATTAAAATTGATTTGGAAACTAGATTCCAAGGGATATCTTCCCTATACATATAATTTCAAAATGTTTCCATTAGACCCCTCGAATCAATGCTTTACTAACTATGTCCTCAAAATTTCTCTTGAGATCTAGTGTTTATTTTGATCATTTTTTATTTGTAATCCAAATTGAGAAATTCAAAATGGATTTAAAAACTAAATTTCAAGAGACAACTTATTTAAAAACATGTTTTAAAAAAAAAATGATTCTATATGGTTAACCAAAATATGATTGTCCTTACTGCATTTTGTCATGAAATCCTTTGAAATGAGTATTAAACAATGATGTGAAAATTTATTCATGAGAGTTTGAAAAAAAAGTCTTATTGTGAACTCATTTTACCTATTTATTTATTTATGTTATTCTTCCCTACTCTATTGTAGAAAAATAAGTCATATTCTATCCTACTCTATCGTAGAAAAATAAGGCATTCTGTCAAGAATAAGAGAATTTCCAATGCATCCATTTGCGTAACAAGATCATAAGTAAACTCACATCCAAGTTTGACAAATATAATTTAATGAATGCTTGGACATGAAAAATTATTTGATCATAAATATTTGATGCTAAAGAATGTTGAAAAAAGGAGTGGTGTTGTGGCCTAATGACTAATTGAAACCAAGTTTTGAAATGATCTTTGTTTGCTTGACTTTCCTTAATTGTCATTTCACGAATTTCTTCTTGTGGAACTTGTTCAAAAGCATGAATGCACAAGAGATATTGTGTTACATATGATAGATATTCTTCAATTTTTAACTTTATTGTTTGAACTTCATTGCATGTGATCCATAACTCATTGATCTCTTTACAAATATAACTAGAAGAAGCTTCTAGGATTTCTTCTTGTGAATCCTCTTCATGGATACTTTGTTCCTCTTCTATCTTTTGAAATGAAGATTCATCCCTAGTGACCATTCTAAATTGTGGACAAGGATTTAAGAAGATCCTTGTGGTGGCATACCCTCCTTCTCTAAATGAATTCTTTAACATCATGTTTTGTAGATCTTGTTTTGCAAATGGATTTTGTCGTTATTTAGTTTTTGTTTTTGTTTTTGTTTTTGTTGGGAGTTTGTTTTGGGGATTTACCTTTCTAATTTCTATGTATAAGCATGAATAACCATAATGAAAAGTGTTTTTGTTTTTATGTTTTGTTTTTGTTTAAAGCTTCCTATTGATTAAATCTGAATGTGCTTCCTCGACAACGACGCCAAAAATGTTGGGTCAATTTACTATGTAAACTAACGCATGTGTTTTACTTGTCAATCTGGGTTTGTAGACTTGGAAACATGTCCAAAGTATATGAATTTTAGGTAAAATCAATTTTAGAAGACAAGGCTCAAAGGTTAAAGGAAATGCATATTACAAATATAAGTTCTAAGTTTGAAGAGACTAAAAAGTCTTTGTTTCAAGATGCAACAAACGAAGGAAGATGCTCCTAACTTAGGAGGTCATGGTTGTCCTTCCCCACATTACTGCCCTCAAGAAGAGAGACTAAAGAGCAGTAGTTTGTGATGTATAGATAGCAAGAGAAGAGGCTCCTAACTTATAAGGTCCTGGTTGTCCTTCCTCACAGTTCTACTCCAATAACAATATCATTGCACCAAAACATAAACTGAAATTCAAAGAAAAATAGTTTGTGATGTGTAGATAGAAAGAGAAGAGGCTCCTAACTTAGGAGGTCCTAGTTTTCCTTCCTCACAGTTGTACTCCAACAACATTACCATTGCATCAAATCATAAACTAGAATTCAAGAAACAATTCAAGAAATGCAAAAGGATGATTTTTACTTGTGATTCATAACTTGATAGAAAGAGAATTTAACTTAAATCCTTGGTTGTCCTTTCATACAAAAATTAGATTTAAACCAAAATCATCCAAAAATCATAAATAAATCATAATACATCTAAGTAATTGAATCATAAAACTGAAACAAGAAATACTAAATCAAAACTATGCTAATTTATACAAAATGTAACCAAAGTGTACTTAGCTTGGTATGGGGGCCCTCCAACCTTGGCTTGTACACTTGAAGACTTCTTCAGCTATATCTAACTTAATAAAGCATCCACAACATGAAAAAAAATAGAATAGTAGAAATGATTCTTGAAATTATCTCAAAATTCTCCAATAATCTCAATACTAAATTACACCTATATTACCTATCTGAATGGTTCATAAACTTTGTTTAAATAGGAAAATTATAAACAAACTTTGATATAATGGCTCTAACAACCTTATCAATCCTAATACATCCATACAATTCGAACTCATCAAGTATGGTTCACAAAATCAGGAAAAATCCCACAAAATAATAAATCTGCCCCTTTTTACTAGGGATTCCTGAATGACAAGTCAAGTTTGACTAGTGTTGACCGGACATGTTTTTTCTCAGTTTGACTGAAACAATAGGTGTTTCTCCATTCGTGGTTCCCAATATTTCCAAATATGCACTCAGATATTGCCTAGGTGTCCTACACATATGACTTTAATGGATATATAACAAATTTTTTTAATGTAGTCCAAAATTACTCTTAAAACCCAATTTTTACAAAAAATTCTAAAAATTGAAAAAATTAATTTAGTTACTTGAATATGCAAAATAGGACTAAAATTAGGCATATATAGGTGAAATAGGATGGCATATGGTGGTAAATAAATAGATTTAGGATGGGAAAAAATGACCAAAATTGAGGGCCAACAACTTATTTGAAGCATATTTTAGGAGCATTCAGGAAGCCTAACTTTCTGAGATAATATCTTAAAATTATAGCGAAACAAAGTTTGAAATTTCTATAATAGGTATATCAAAATCGCCCTTCTATCTCCTCCAATTTTCACAGTCTGAACCATCCCAAATGAAAATTTATAGTGAAAATTCCAAGCTGACATGTTTGAAATAGATTTCAGGAGCATTTGAGAAGCCTAACTTCATAAGAGAATATCTCTAAAATTATAGCGAACTAGAATCTGAAATTTCCATCACAAGCAAATGAAGATCTCCTCTCTATATCCTTCAAGTTTCACGGTCTAAAACATCCCATAAGAAATATTATAGTCACTCCACAAATCACATTTTTGCTTCATCTTTAAGACCTGAAGGGTATTCCCTATCTTCTATTGCCCACCTCAAATAAATGTTTCCTTATATGGTATTCAAATTCACTCAGATACCCTTTATTTATAGTTTTTTTATGTTCAGTTATGGAGATGACTTGTAAACTTGTTGGGTCGAGTTGTACCTTTTGGTTGAGCTGACTTGACAAAATATTTCATATCTCCTCATTCCTATGAAGTTAGAGGGAGTGCCATATACCATTGTAAATGTACAGAAACAATAAATTCAACCATATATATCATAATCCCATTTGAACTAATTATTTATACTAAAAATTCTTTCAAATATAAGGTATCCAAACCTTGCATAATTTATAAATCAAATTTTGGAAATTTTGAACAACAACAAACGTTTCATTTCCCAACACATAATTAATACGTAACCTTATAATATCATTTCTCATTGATTTTTGCAATTTTACATCACTCTCATATGGTAAAAGGTATACTTTCTCTAACCTAAAGAGTGATTTCAATGCGTTTATTTATATTTTTGCTATAATGTATGATATATTGAATTTCAACATTTTAAAATTAACTCCTAACTATCATTATTAGGTGGTGATTGATGCCCCATTTATTTATTTATTTTTTAATATTAAGACATTCTATCGCTCGATTGGCACTAGTCAATATAACCATATATTGAGGTGTTAGCTGCTGAAATTAATTGCTTGGCATAGAATGAAAGAGAGAGTATGTTGGGGTGACAATGGTACGTTTACCAAATATACTTATCCACATTAAGTCTCTATCAAAATTTTTACAGAGGGTGCTAATTTGAATGATAAAAATACCTTTATTAAATTATTGCTTATTTAAATGAACTATATCTCTATTTATGTTTTTCTTTTTCATTAAAAAATGTTAAATTTATCTCTATTTATGTTTTTTTTCATTAAAAAATGTTAAATTTAACTTATATTTTAAATAGTAATATAGAAAATTAGTAATATTGATAAGTACAAACAATATATAAACTCAATGTTTTATTAAAAACATAATTAAATGTCTAATAGTTATTAGAAATTTATATTATGTCATGAAATTGTGGTAGCAATATATTTATTTGATATTCAATAGTTGAATGAGGTATTGGTGTAATTACTAATGCAATAATTTTGTGCTCTATATATATATTAGATTATTAAATCAAATATTAAGAGTTTGCTTCATATGCATATTATTAAATGTGAGACTGAATCAAAGTAAAAGTTGTCTGCACCCTTGGTATTAGTAACCCATGGTATTATAATGAAATTTATTAATACACAGATGTGAGTAAAAATAAGTGAGTGAAATGTAATAATTTTATTGTTATTGTAGCAAAAAATATCTAATTTCTCTCCCTATGGTTTTTCCCTGAATGGAGTTTTCCACGTAAATTATGTGTCCAATTTATTAGTTAATTTGTTTCAGTTTATTTTTCTCTTGTCCCTTTTTTAAACAATTGGTATCAGAGTTGTAGGTACTTATTGTTAATGGTGTAAGCTAGGTATACTTAGTAGTATAAAGAGTAATACAATAAATGATATGTAGAAGTTGAATGGAGCCAATATTTCCCTATGGAAATCACAAATGGAGGATATACTGATTCTGAAGGATTAATATTTTCCAATTGAAGGAATGGAAAAGAAAGCCCCAACAATGAAAAATGAAACTTGGAAATCATTGGACATGAAGGTTGTTGCTACAATCTGGAAGTACTTGGAAAATAATGTATACGATAATGTAGCAAGTGAGAGGACGACAAAAGAGTTATGGAAGAAGTTACATGATTTTTGTTGGGCGGTATAAATGCTAGGGTTTATATGTGAACAACCTGACTTTGGAAGGACCCCACTAAAGTGGATGCGTGGCTCTTCACTCACGTCTTATCGTCATTTCCGACCTCGAGTTGCCCTGCAGCTAAGATCACACCAATATTTACACCGACATTTAATTTGTCAATCTGGGGTCGTAGGACTTAGAGACATAACACAATATGTGCTAGAATATGGCCTCAGGGATTTGTGTAAGATCCCAAACCTTAATAATTTAGTCAGATCTAGCACATTCTAGTGCTCTCAATACAATTACCTTCAGTAAAAATCATGAACATAGACGGGATCTGGAAATGCAGCCTTTTATTTATATTATTAACTAAAAACAAAGATACATGCCCACACCAAAAATATCTGAGCCTTTGCAGTGGCATGCTCGGTTGCTCATTAAAACAAAAAACGAATACTGAAGCACAATCATGGACCCTGGATGGATCCACCAGACAAATTCACCACGGGGTTTTCGTCCTGGGACCAATGTTAGAACTGGCCAGGCTAAGTTCTCAACCCAAACACAATAAGATAGATAAAACCAGAATGATCCTAAATTCCTAGATTCTATCCCCTTTTATAGGCTTGATGGACCTTATTTTATTATTTTCCTCGAAAACCAACAATAAATACCATGGGCCGATACCATGGGAAAATACCACAGTAATACCATGGAATGATTTCGTCCACTTTGACTGGATCAAGATAAGGAATATTACAAATCCTCCACACTTGTTTGCTTGTCCTCCAACGATCCACTTCTATCCACAGCATAAGCATTTGTACATTGAAACCAAGATCCCATAGAACCTGATGTATTGTTCCAACCCTCCATGTTGAATGGTCCTGAATGGATCCTTCGATACCTGGATCCCAAACAATCCTCTGACCAATACTTCCCTCAATAGATTTACCTGGATCCCAAACAATCCTTTGGCAAATCCTACCCCCAATGGATTCTCTTGGATCCCAATGCCACCTAAATCCTAGGATTTGTGGGTTATGGTACCATTTCAACTCTCCATCGCTGCCCGCACCGAATGGTCCAAGCTGTAATTTTCCCTTGGCTATGGGTATCCTCCAAATAATCAACCTATCAATAGAATACCAACTCATAATCTCTCGCCAATCCATACTTGGGAAAGAATGAATATTTGTAAATCTACTATGTTGATGGTGTTTGATGCTTGATTCATGTTGCTCTACTTGGTTACCCAACATGATGTATTTGGAGAACTCTGCCCTACTCTTCTCAATGTATAAAGGTGGGTTGTTGGTGTTTCAAGCCTTATCTATGTATTCCTGTAGAGCGCTGCTATGGAACTCCCAATTGTACTCCTCATGCGGCCTTGTGAGGGACTTGAGTTGTTCCTTAATACTAGACAACTTGGTTGATGATTTGACACATACCCCTATGAGTTCCTCAATTTTTCCGTTCTCCTGTAAGACAGTGTCTCGGACTTTCCAGATTCTTTGCTTCAACAACATAAGATCTATCTTGAAATGCATGATCCTTTCGCGAAAGTCTTTCACTGGCAATTCTAGTGCCCTGCTGAATGTCTTTGTATTTGACTGCACCGGATGCTCCACGACCACAACTTCAGCTTGAGCCTTTGACCAACTCTCTAGGAATGGTTCATTTTGCACATTATGTTTGTCATGTTGCTCCTCATGATCATACTCATCATGCTGGTTCAATATGGCTGGATCCTCACTCAAATCTCCCTGGTCTCCTCCATCTGTGGAGACAATATGTTCATCCCTTTCAACTGTTGAACATAGATGCATTGGTGGAATTTTATCTATACTTGATTTTTCATATTCTTTATGGATATTCCCTTGGGGATCTGCGAACTCAGTTGTATAGGAGTCTACCTCATCAATGCCATTAGGTAGAATTTCCTCATGCTCTTCCAAATGCTTGTCATCCTGTAAGCCTCCCTGAATAATGTCATGATGTGGCTCACCATCTTGAAGATCAATAGACCTAGCTACAAAAGACTCCCCATGATTTGAAGTAATCTCCTCTTGTTCTGTATTTGTTTCCCTCTTCTTATCACCTGGACAGGAATGGTTAAGGGCCCAAGGTCCCTTGTAGATAAAGCATAAGCCTTTCCTCCTTAGTTTATTCTTGCTATCTCCACAAATCCTTGTTAGTTCCTCCTTGGTAAACTTCTTTATAAGTAGTTTGATGCTTTTTTTGATCAACCCCTCAGCTAGTTCATAAGCAGCAGGTGATAAAATTAGCTCCTTCCTCCAAATGGCCAACAATTTGGATCTCAATTGTTCGCAGATGGCCCTATCTTCTCCTAAGATTGGAGACATGATATTTTTCATGTCTGTTTTGATGAAGTTTGGATGAGATGCTGTAATTCCGTTGCAGAAGTATTGGAGCATTTGAAGGATTAAATCACCACACTCTAGATCCAGCATAAGCATACCAAATCTGAATTTCGCCATGCGTTCTAAAATTGTGCGCTTCTGGAAAAAAGTAAGAACGATGGTTTTGTCCAACCCTTGGAGTGCTTCTACCATTACCCGAAAATTCCTCCTCATGATGTCATCATTGTAGGGTAGTAGCGGTGTTGTTAAGGCTACGATTTTACTGAGACAAGAGGTGACTGTGAGTCTAACCTTTTCACAAGAATGTTCCAATAACCGAGGTTGTATCAAAGCAAGCATGGACAACTTCAAGGCCTAACTTGACCCTTTCCATTTTGATTGCTCTATCAATATCAGAGCCATATCTAATGTGTCCAGTTGTAGGAGGACATCTTCTGAATTTGTACTTGCAATTTGCATCCAAGATCAAAGAGGCACTTTCTTTTTACATCTTCCTTCCGGGTATATTTTGACTACTGAAAGATAACATGCACCTTTCGAGAGAAGGGCTTCTGATTTTAATGTTGTTGCCATATGTGATCCACAGAAGTATTGTATCCCAGAGAATCAAATGATATATCATTATGCTGATTCTTGTGGCGTTTCCAAAAATAAAATGACGACATTATGGCTTGGGATCAATGGATCTCAATACTTAGCCAATGAGAAACCTGGGAATGATCCTTGTCTAGCAATTAAATTTCCAGCCTTTCAAAAATGACCATATTTGCAAGAAAGATATGAATCTTCCATACACATGCATAAAAGTCATGGGTACATTTATAATCTTCCATACACATGAATAAATATCATGGGTGCATTTATTCATAAGGGGTTGATATACAAGCTTTAATGTTGGATTAGCTTCTTCCAGGGTGGCCCATCAACGTTGCAATAACATAGTTTTGGCTCTGCTATTATTAAATAATACTCCCATGATAATACTCTTTATGACTCCCCAGAGACTTTGTATAATGAGCAATGGGCCGCCAACTCCACGTTCCTGTATGATCAACTCTGCATGGGATATATGGTCTTCGACAACTTACTTATGCCAATAAGCAGTCTGTCTTACCTAGGCAATGTGACTGATCTCTCTCGATCCAGTAAACACGCAATTGGCTCAGTTCAGAAATGTGTTTAGTGTCCTTAGAAGGGATCGACCTCGGCTAGTGGTGCGGAAAATCTGGCAGGGGCGATGGAAATAATTAAATGTCTGTTCAACTCGTGCCTCTGGTGCTTAAAAACCTCACAAACTTCCTTGAATCATACACTGGTTATGTAGCCTCTACATAGAGCAAACGTCGTCCAATTCTATTATGCATGCAGGCCGATTGGTGCAACACCCGTCCCTTCCGTTGCTCAGGTTCCTCACGGACTACGGGCTTCAATCACCACGCTATTTCTCAGTGGCCGCACTTCCTTTAACCTAGTGTGGAAGATCACGACCCCTCCTCATCTAGTCAACCGGTGCAACGTCAGCCCGTCTACTCCTCCCTGGCTGATCACACTTCCCTTTCATTTCTGTAACAAATATGAGACTGTGCTATGCCTTGAAATCAACACGAATTGCGCACAATGAATGTAGTCTTCACAAATCGGCCTGCTCCTTAAAAGAAATGTACATGCCAAGGAATGTCGATCATGTCACCATAATAATTACACCCTTTTTATGATGTTTTGAGAAAGTGGCTTCATCATTCACATCCTCAATGTTCCCTTGTTCTGTCCTGGTCGACTGACTCAACCTTTGACTCAAGCTCTGGCGTGACAAATTGTATCAAAATTCTTGCACTTTGTGCAGAGCAAGGCTCCTTCAATGATTCAACCCTTTTATTATAGATAGAGATAGGAAATGAATGAACACTTCGATCTCCTTCTAGAAATGATTAGTCTCCGATATGAAATAAATTGGCCCGATGCATAAATGACTCAAACTTTTGTATATGAAACGATTTTGGTCTTCAACGCCCTTATATATCGGCTTTGAATTCACTTGGTCCTTCTAGAACACACAGTGCTATCTTAGTGGCTTTCGGCATGCCGCTTTTCAACCCCTGCAATTCCTAGCGTGTAAGCCCACAACTGTGGAAATCACATGGACTTTGAACTTTGGAATTATGGTTATGGAGGGTTATGGCTACCTGACTCAATGCATGAGGATATGGTCTTGAAGCCTTTGCTCGCCTGTGCCACTCCAAATATTGGCCTTGCCTCATAGATCAGTTGTCAAAACCTCCAGATTTGAAAAATATATCAAGTAATATTGTTGGCCTTCAGCATGCTGCACTCCCTCGTCTTTAATTCACCGTTTTGTACTTTTTTTCTCGATTATGAGCTATCCTTATTCAGATCTGGGTGAGATATATGATTCGATTTTTTTTTTTTTTACTAAACGGTTTGAGCCTCTTGAGAAGATCAGCTCCTTCAATCTCTTTGTGCTCCCACAAAGAGTGTTAATTTCAGCGAATAAATTTCATGTAGATGAAATTGTTCATCCAATTAGGGTAGTTACAGAAAAGTTAAAACCACCAAAATTGGGCTAGTCACTGGCTAGGGTGATTATGGAGAATCTCCGAATATTAGTTTCTTTTGATCTTCAATATGCAATAAAACACCGTCAGGCTGGCAAGATACACAACTCCGATACCACTGTAAGATCCCAAACCTTAATAATTTAGTCAGATCTAGCACATTCTAGTGTTCTCAATAAAATTACATTCAGTAAAAACCATGAACATAGACGGGATCTGGAAATGCAGCCTTTTATTTATATTATTAACTAAAACCAAAGATACATGCCCACACCAAAAATATCTGAGCCTTTGCAGTGGCATGATCGGCTTCTCATTAAAACAGAAAACCAATACTGAAGCACAATCGTGGACCCTGGATGGATCCACTAGACAAATTCACCACAGGGTTTTCATCCCGGGATCAATGTTAGAACTGGCCAGGCCAAGTTCTCAACCCAAACACAATAAGATAGATAAAACCAGAATGATCCTAAATGCCTAGCTTCTATCCCCTTTTATAGGCTTGATGGACCTTATTTTATTATTTTCCTCGAAAACGAACAACAAATACCATGGGCCGATACCATGGGAAAATACCACGATAATACCATGGACCGATTTCGTCCACTTTGACCGGATCAAGAGAAGGAATATTACAATTTGTGAAATCAAAACCCTAGAAATAATTCGAAAAGGAAATCATTCAGGAAAAGAAATAAGGTTCTTCAAAATGAAATTAAACACATTCAGGGAATCTACTTCTAGCTCATCTTCTGGGTTGAGTTGACTCCTACAATAAGTCTTCCTCAATTGTCCAAGGGGCAAAGGAATGTAGGCCCCATTCAAACCGAAAAATGAAGAATGCAATTCAGGAAAGAAATAATGCCAAACCAATGCAAATCCTATTAAAAATGATTGCTACACTGCAAATATGAAAGGGCATGAAATAAATTAGAAATCACAAGACAATTGATCTACAGAAATAACTGAATTCTTTGAAAAAATGTACTGCTCCTATGGAAATAGAAACACGCTAAACAAGATAAATCTACAGTACAATAGAAATAAAATAAATCTATCTATTGCTTTCGAGTTTACTCTAATCATTGAGCACTTTTTCCTTCAACACAGAAATACTTCATATGATATGTGCAACATTATGATGAAAGAAATATTAATCCCAACTATCTATTACAGTTGTCAGTCTTCACTAATCCTTGCATTTGTTTGTTAAGATGAGAATGAATGCTTTGTGGAAGTCAGCTCTCGTGGTAATCATGAATGCTCCAAATAAGTTAAATCAAACAGGACCTTTGGTGAGAAATAATTTACTTCATCGTTAAAATCCAAGAGTAAACCCTGTTATGCCGTAGTTGAGATCATACTGTAAAAACAAATGAAAATGCAGTAAAAGACACATGCTCTGCTTCAATCCTTATAACGATAACATCATTAGTCAAATCTCAATAATTATTCAAAACAATGAAAGGAATTTTTTTAAATAGAGCTGCAAGCTGAAAGTAAACCATGCTGATTATACTTAAGCCACGTGGTCACACCATTAAACCACGCTGTCACACTATCAAACCACACTGTCACATAATCAAATTGTAAGCTATGCCATAACACGCTATATCAAATCAATCTAAGTAAGGAAATATGGAAAGATAACTATATCTTAGTGAAAAAAGGTTCAAGAGAATGATACACATAAAAACTGGTGCCAAGTCGTATTAATACTAAAATCAATATTGCATAGGTATTAAACAATACAAATCGGAGCTCTAGTGGTCCCCTCGGGTCATCCCATTGAGCGCAAAACCCTCCTTCCTACATAGTAAAACCAATCTCTTGCAATCTACAAACTAATACCTAAGTTTTCCCCTTGTGTGTGCCATCGATCCAGCTGGATTCGAATCCTTCCCAGGATCTCCTCCCCTGCAGATCGCGAGCTCTATTATATAGCAGCAACATTGCTCTTAATTAAATGGGTCGATTGTTGCATATGATATAAATTTAGAATACAAATTGATTGAAATCAAAACAAAAGGATTTGTTTCCAATCGGGGCCGAGTTGGTGATCTTCTTCTAGAATAAACTTGACAACGCACTATTGGCTGGAGCATCACACAGCTGGCAAGCTAACTTCGCACCAACTTGGAAAATGTAACCATGTTTGCCAATGCAGGAACAACTTCATCATACTTCTTAATTTTCAAACCACCATGAAAACCACAATTTGGATTTACCCATAGGATGTTTGTCTCCAGATTCACAAATTTAACGCTCAAGGCTCATCACTATAATGGCTGAGCACTGCAATGGCTCAATTCTTCCATGGTGACTCGATGGTAATGACACCGATGTCCATACCAATAATGGAATGAAAATTTTTGTTGAAATTGGAGTAACACATGTGGGTGTGGATCTTTACACCACAATTGGTGAAACAAAAACCATGAACAACCCATTCCAGGTAGTGAGCATGTTTTGCCTTATGCAAAAGTAGTCCTTTTCTCAGGGTTGCCTTGTCGATTTGGATCGCTCAATTACCAACTATCTCCAATATTCTATCCAGCAACATAGCATATTCATTACTTTGCTGGCAGGCTCCATACCAATGCATGCTTCATTACTGAGTGAAGTACTCTTTCTCGTAACATTGAGCTTGGCCAAAAAAATTCATCCATCCAAGCACGACTTCGCTTCTCTGAGGGTCTTCGTTCAATCTGCTATTGATTAAGAGAATTTAATAAAGCCCTATTCTAATCAATATCCAAATATAGAATGTCAAAGCTTGGTTAAATTGATATTTCTAAAAGCAAATAAATCAAGTTCCTTCAACAATGAATACAATGCTTGTCTTGAAAGGTCTGTCAGTTCGTGGAATAATTGGATCCCATTAAAAGGAATATCAAGGCCATAAATCTCTGCAACTCGAGCACTTGCAACAGCTCCTATATCCTTGTAATCATGGGTGGTTCTAAACTTAGCAACACTTGCCATGTCGTCCACATTTTCCAGTGCAACACCCAACTCGCTTAAAGCCTCTTCGCATTGAGCAAGAGCCCGACGATGACTCACAACATGTAATATTCCTAATTAGCCCAAGCTAATAGGAATATTCATTTTTGTTTTCCTTTTCTTGTTCAAGAATAAAATTGTAAAGGAGGACAAATTAAACTCCTAAAACAGTAAAATAAATCAATGCCCATATGAACAAGGCTAAATCTGGGTTGCTTTAATGAAACTCCTTCATGTGTGAAAGGGGATTGTGACAATTGACTGGGTCAACAGGACCAAATCTACAACGCTGTCCAGATGCAATGTACCAAGATAAACAACGCAGATCTAGTTGGAGGTTCCAAATGTGAAAGGAGCTAAACCTTTGAGATGGTTTAGGGTTTTGCAAGGCTTTCATCCTATAAATGAAAGAGGAGAGAAACATGAAAGAGGTTGTTGAACATATTATCTTGGAAGGATTTGTTTTTTTTGACACTTCTCATTCTCTGGCTGTTTAGCTAAGAATAGTGCTGTTTAGCACTTGGGTGTTCCTGGTCAGGAATCCCACCTCTTTCCTTGAGAGGCCTCTTGGAAGAGTCTTGCATTTCTTGGTACACTATAAGGCATTTGGCCAAGCTTCTCCTTCCAACTACAACACAGATCCTGTTGAGGGTTTGGTTGTCCTTGTGAGTAGCAGCAAGTGGAAACACTAGATCTGCTCAGATCTAGATTGTACTAGTGCCTCTTCTCAGTGAGTGTGTCTTTTAACCTCATGGAAGAGTGCATTAGATGTTGAGCTTTAGATCTACAACTTGGCATCAGGCCAAAGTCTACATCAATCCTATAGCGCAGTTTATCTCCCTATGCTGTGTTATTCTCCAAGTGAAGAGTTGCAGGGTGTTTGGCAATTGTTTGGAGGAGAGATCTCCGGTGTAAAGGAGTCTTCCTTGCACTGTGGTGATCCATGGATTGGCCAACCAATCCATGTATGTTTCAGATCCGATTCATTCATTTCTATATCTACTTCAGAATTTCAGAAGCATTCTGTAGATATGCTGCAGTAGATCTCAGATCTACTCTCTGTGCTTCATGTTTTGCTGAAAACCCCAAGGGGGATGTAAAATAGAGACAATCTAGTGTACAAATCTGATATAGATCTAATATTTTGTACACAAATCTGTCCTAGATCTGACTTGTAACCTAAAACTTCTCTTTTTCCAAAATAAAACAATGTCTAGCTTGTTCAGTCATTTCCTATGGTTGCAGTACCTCATTCTTGAGGATTTCTTCATGTATTCTCTTCATATAAAAGAAGATTTTTCTCTATTTCCTTCCATAATCTGATGTAATAAACTTAGATATTATATTCATGCCATATTGTACCTAAACCCTTCAGAAAATCACGCTGCATATGCTTCAGTCACTTTCTGTTGAGTTAAGTCTTGGGGATTGGGCCTTTTTGAGCTATATTGGGACCGGGAGACTTGTTTAACTTAGCCAGAGTCATTTTTTTTGCTGAAATTTGGTATGTGAGTCCCACATGACCTAAGCTAAAGGATCCCACTATCATTTCCCCTTATTTTTACGCAAATCTCAGTAAATGACGTTCTTAGGGTTGAAATTGCTGCTTTTCCCCATCTTTTGGATCATGAATCAGAATATAAGTTGCTGCTGTAGTTTTGATTGAAGGATATGTGTTTTTAACACATAATATGAGCTTATTTAATGCTGTATATCCATTATTGTGTTTATATATAGCTGCAACCCCTCATTGGGCATCTATCAAGCCATACTAGGTGTGGGAGGCTTGTTTGCCTCACCTAGTCTGATTGGTTTCTGATCTCCTCTTGGATTTTGGTCTTATATTATTAGATATAAGGGATCCAAGGTCTGATATTGGTTGCTGAAGCACACATCCCTGAAAAATTCGTTTTTCAGGCTTGTCTTGCTAAGTAGTCCCTTTTGGGGATATTACAGTGGTATCAAAGCATCTTTCTTGGCTCATCCTGTGAGTCTCAAGACAGAGATCATAATGATGAAGAGGATGAGCTTGCTCTCATAATTTTTCAGATCTAGGAAGGACCTCCCCAAGGAGTTTAAGCAGATTAAAGAAGGAGAAGAGGAAGCACCATGTACTTCCTACTCTCACAGAGAAGAAAACATGAAGCATGAAGAGCATTGGGAATCTGAAATTCTAAGTGAATACCTTGTTGAGTACAAGACTCAACCTAGAGCCTTCAAGGAGACTCTAGCCTTCCCACACTTCATTCAATTGGAGGAAGAAAGGAGACCTTGCAGCACAAGAAGGATGAAGGGAAATAGGTTTCTATTGTCTACTTTTGATGGATCATCTTCAGCAAGGACTTGGACAAGAAGACTCAGTGAATTTTTCCTACTACATCCAGTGGTAGGGAGGGAAGCAGTGGAGATTGCAGCGTTTCACCTGAAGGGTGAAGCAAGCAGTTGGTGGTTCAGCCATGTGAGACATGCAAAAGTATCTTCTTTTGCAGATTTCACTCAAGAGGTGATCAAGAGATTTGAGGAAGAGAAGTCCTCACTATCTCTTGAGGAGATTTGTACCAGCACTATGACAGCCTTGGAGGGACAACCTTCAACACCTGCAATTGAGGGAGTCAACATTGTAGAAGAAGGAACTCTTGCAGCCATACAAGATGTTCCCAAAGCCTATCAAGGTATGATTAAGTTTCCACCTTCTATTATTGCAGCAAACCTTTTTGAGGGTTATGAAAACCTGCTGATGCATGACCCAGAATCATCACTTACTGCAAATTTAGAGCAGTAGAGTTGCATTGCGCTGTCCAAGAGCAGCAGTAAAGAAAAGAGGACCCATTCCTCATGGGAACAATCAGATGTCAGCTTCATTCAGGAACCAATGGAGACAAGGGGTAGAAATCTTGAGATGAGAAACATTTTCTCCTCCCTAGATGACACGTTCTCGATGAGAATGCCACAGCTCAGAGAGAGACTTCTACTTGCAGTAGATCCAAGACCCCACTAGTTTTGGAAGACCATGCATGAGGAGGAGGTCTCATCAAGAGATCCCATGAAAGGTGCACTTCAACATTTCATGAAGTGCAGAGTTCTTCAACAGTTTGAGGAGGTTCTTCCCTTCTCACACTTGAATCTTTATAGATTCAAGGAGGAGCAGATAGATGATGGAGGACATATTAGGATGGATAACATATCTCATGCTTGTGTTTGACATTCCTTGATCCCTACACATCATGATGGGAGGTTTTTGCCTACCACCTATTTAGGTACTTATGGGATCAAATTGATCCTTGAGAAGATTGCATTTCAAAATCCCATGAAGTGTAGAAATCTGATTTGGGATGATGGTAGCCCTCATGGGAGGATTACCAAGATGGAGTAGATGTGGCAGGATGCTAGCATCATTGAGCATCAAAGAGTATGGATGGATGGTGTTGGTGTGACATTCATATCATTCATTATGCCTTCATCACATGACTTGTATGATGAGAGCATGAGGAGGCAGCAAACACTTGTGTTGCTGGGGTTGTACTTGAGAGAGCAAGGGCAGATTTGCTCTCACATGTTGGATGATGTTGCAAGAGTAGGAGATGGCACTATCATTGTGCAAAGGGGCTACTCCTTGGCATTTTATGAGTAGGAAGTACTTCCATTTTGGGGGGAATTTCCAAATTGCAGCAACATTGTTGGAGGAGTCTTTGACAAGGATCAAGTCAAAGAAATGAGCTATGTGGAGTTGGGGCAGCCAAGGGCCTCTATGCAAGAGTCACTTCAGCCATCTCTTCCTTCTTTTGAAAGAGGAGAAATGTCCATGCACAACTCCATGTGTATGAGTAATTTTGGTGGTAAAGAATCTGTTCATGTAAAGCAAGTTTATTTTTCTATTTGTACATGTTCTTTTACCATCTGTATGCAAGCCATGACTCCTAAAAGGAGCAATGTATCATGCAAATGTCATGGAAATTTTTGGGCCACTAAGAGTGCTGAATTTGGTCACTCCCTTGATGTGCAAAGGGAGATTTATTTTCATGATGGGTGCTTCCCAAAGGCACCAAATATATCTCACATTTTCTGCAATAGTGAGATGACTTGGGTATAAAGTAAGTGGTGGGAGAACCACTTACTACATCTTGGTTTGATGCAGGCAGGGGATGCTCTGCGTTGGTTCCACATGTGGGACTATGATCCACCTCCATGTACACATATTTATGTTTACTTGTACATTGTCTTGATCCCCTATATTGATGACATGCTTGTACTTTTCATGGGGATGAATGGAGGAAGGAAGGGAGGCATGCATGTGCCCTATGGGATGAATACACTCCCTGTACTTCATGTTTTGTATTTCACGAAGGGCATTGGGAAAACCATGGTTGTTTCATGTGATTCATTGTTTCCTTATGGGAGGAGCTGGTTGCATCTCATGAGGACATTGTTGGGACAAATCATGAATGGATTGTTTGGTGATCACTTAGCTTATGAGAGAAGCTTATCCTTTTCTTGTGACACCTATGGAGGAGGAGATGAGTTGCAGCACTCACCTTATCAGTTGCTTGAGGACAAGCAACATTTTGGAGGGGAGGACTGTAATATTTCTAATTAGCCCAAGCTAATAGGAATATTCCTTTTTGTTTTCATTTTCTTGTTCAAGAATAAAATTGTAAAGGAGGACAAACTAAACTCCTAAAACAGTAAAATAAATCAATGCCCATAAGAACAAGGCTAAATCTGGGCTACTTTAATGAAAATCCTTCATGTGTGAAAGGGGATTGTGACAATTGACTGGGTCAACAGGACCAAATCTACAACATTGTCCAGATGCAATGTACCAAGATAAACAATGCAGATCTAGTTGGAGGTTCCAAATGTGAAAGGAGCTAAACCTTTGAGATTGTTTAGGGTTTTGAAAGGCTTTCATCCTATAAATGAAAGGGGAGAGCAGCATGAGAGAGGTTTTTGAACATATTATCTTGGAAGGATTTGTCTGTTTAGACACTTCTCATTCTCTGGCTGTTTAGCTGAGAATAGTGTTGTTTAGCACTTGGGTGTTCCTGGTCGGGAATCCCACCTCTTTCCTTGAGAGGCCTCTTGGAAGAGTCTTGCATTTCTTGGTCCACTATCAGGCATTTGGACAAGCCTCTCCTTCCAACTACAACTCAGATTCTGTTGAGGGTTTGGTTGTCCTTGTGAGCAGCAACAAGTGGAAACAATAGATCTTCTCAGATCTAGATTGTACTAGTGCCTCTTCTCAATGAGTGTGTCTTTTAACCTCCTGGAAGAGTGCATTAGCTATTGAGCTTCAGATCTACAACTTGGCATCAGGCTAAAGTATAAATCAAGCCTACAACTCATTTTATCTCCCTATATTGCGTTATTCTGCAAGTGAAGGGTTGCAGGGTGTTTGGCAACTGTTTGGAGGAGAGATCTCCGGTGTAAAGGAGTCTTCCTTGCACTGTGGTGATCCATGGATTGGCCAAAAAATCCATGTATGTTTCAGATCTGATTCATTCATTGCTATATATACTTTAGAATTTCTAAAGCATTCTGCAGATCTGCTGCAGTAGATCTCAGATCTACTCTCTGTGCTTCATGTTTTGCTGAAAACCCCAAGGGGGATGTAAAATAGAGACAGTCTAGTGTATAGATCTGATATAGATCTAATATTTTGTACACATATATGTTCTAGATCTGAATTGTAACCTACAACTATTTTTTTTCCAAAATAAAACGTTGTCCATCTTGTTCAGTCATTTCCTATGGTTGCAGTACCTCATTCTTGAGGATTTCTTCATGTAAAAGAAGCTTTTTCTCTATTTCCTTCCATAATCTGATGTAATAAACTTAGATATGATATTCATGCCATATTTTACCTAAACCCTTTAGAAAATCACGCTTTATATGCTTTAGTCACTTTCTGTTGAGTTAAGTCTTGGGGATTGGGCCTTTTTGAGCTATATCGGGACCGAGAGACCTGTTTAACTTAGCTAGAGTCATTTTTTTTGCTGAAATTTGGTATGTGAGTCCCACATGACCTAATATAAAGGATTCCACCGTCATTTCCCCTTATTTTTACGCAAATATTAGTAAATGACGTTTTTAGGGCTGAAATAGCTGCTTTTCCCCATATTTTGGATCATGAATCAAAATATAAGTTGTTACTGTAGTTTTGATTGAAGGATATGTGTTTTTAAAACATAGTATGAGCTTATTTAATGCTACATATCCATTATTGTGTTTATATATAGCTACAGCCCCTCATTGGGCATCTATCAAGCCATACTAGGTGTGGGAGGCCTGTTTGCCTCACCTAGTCTGATTGGTTTCTGATCTCCTCTTGGATTTGGGTCTTATATTATCAGATCTAAGGTATCCAAGAGATGATATTGGTTGCTGAAGCACACATCCCTGAAAAATGCGTTTTTCAGGCCTGTCTTGCTAAGCAGTCCCTTTTGGGGATATTACACAACACATCTAATATCTTCTTTCTTCACACCAGAGAGTCCAAGAAGGTGATGTAGGATGGGAAGCCATAATTCACCCACTATATGAAAATTGTGACAAAATAGAAAATCGTAGTTGCGGTGAATGTTGCCAAAAACATAATTGTCTATGGGAAGAACCGCTTTGTTAACTGGCCAGAGTTCGACTGCCTAGAATACAACTTCAAAATGTTCACAAGGAACTGCCTCGTACTGTGGATAGGATTTCAAAGCTACAACCTCACTATATGCTCCTGGAACATCCCGATAGGCTACATGAACTTGTGAACCATGGCATGATGAAGGGTCTAGATCTGTTAAAGATAAAGGCCCATATTGCGTGGGTGTTTTTTCAATAATCTCGATGTACAATCTCATTTTGAGACTAGGCCAAAGGTGCAACACATAGCCCTCAATATTTTTCAGGTTCTTCACTACCATCTGATGTAATATTTGGCTTGCATGGTGAGGCATACATTTCTTGATTGCAACTAACATTACATGTTGTCACCTGCCACCAAGAAAGCCTATTATTAATGAAATTTACACAAAATAATCTTTAAATTAATTAACAAGGAGAATTTATGAACTAATAGCTAAATGCCTCTAATTATTATCTTAATAAGATAAAAATGATTAAAACACTAGGTACAAGTATATACTTATGTGATAAAAAATTGTGAAAATCTGGACAAAAAGGCAGCTCAACATCCCCCCACACTGAACTTCTTGCACGTCCTCGTGCAAGCCAAACCTTTAAACTATGAAATAATGTAGGAGAAATGCTTGAAGATCGAACTATGCTTTTGATAAGAGTGTCAGCAAAGATTTCAACAAGTAGTATCGATTGCAGGAATGTAACAAGATCAGGTGCCGAAAGTAGACATTATGGAGAAAAAGAGAATTGCACACACCTATTGTCTCGTGAACTCCCTATTTTTCTTCTGCCCAGCGTCTTATGATAAAATCAAATTTTTTTGAAAAGTGCGGTTTCAAAAAGAATAACACAAGATTCTGAGACCTACGATAACAATATTGTACCTAGGTCATGCAACATATATTTAGAGGCAACTACAATCAATACACATTGTTGCCAATCAACACACATTGTTGCCAATCAACACATATTGTTGCCAATCAACACCTTGTGAAGAAACATCATTGAGTAATTCTTCACTTCAAATACCATAAAAATTAAAGTTATAATACCAGAAAAGAGAAAGAAAAATAGAGTAATATGACACTTTCCTGGACCAATCAGAAACTTCTTTATTGAACACTCTAAATTTTTTTATCATCCAAATTTCCTCTTAATCTAGTACAAAGAATTACTTTCACAAGGGTACCACATCATTAAAGATTCCTCAATTTTTTAAAGATAGAACTCAAAGCATCATGTTGAAATCGTCTTAAAACCGTTGTCCAAGAAAAGGGATGACTTTTCAGGGAAAGAGAAGGATAACTAAGAAAATCATAGTATGCAATTAACTTTAATACCACAGACATGGCCCTGCTGCCCGTAGGTGTCCATAACCTCGGCAAGGATTCCTTTGACCCAGCGAAATTTCCGTGTCTGACTTACTAAATACGGATTTAGAGTTAGCTTATTTGACTTTTTAGATGAAGGCCACTGTCCTGGCTTGGTAACCAGCTGATGGCAGTGCCACTCACAAGAAGTAACATGGATGAACATTCCGTCTTGTGATGAGACCTCTTGTCTTCCAGCTTTTGGCTGGAAGCCATTACTCTGGCTTGGTGACCAGTAGCAGTAATGTCATGCATGTTAGGTCTCATGATCGTGGTAGGTTGGCTCATCACAAGAACTACTATCCTTCCCTAAATCTTTTGTAAGCTTTGATTATTATGAACCTTAAAGTTTACTTAATAAGTGGGGAGAAAAATCTACTCCTTAAGAGTACGTGATGGTGTGAAATGTTTTTAATGACTAATCATCGTTGGCTAATTCCTCTACCCTAAAGACTTATTGAAGATATCCCAGATAATGAGTGAAAGATTCCTTGAATTGATAATGCTAGTGTTCTCATGAATAGCTCATTATGATCTTTAGAATAGTGGGCCACCATAGGGAGTTTTTTTTCAATAGTACCTTCTAAGGGAAATTGAAAACATATATCTCAGATGACAACTCATTTGGAGTGATTAATCCTGGTTAATTTTGAAAAATCATGAGGTATTAGAGTGAATCATACTCAACAAGTTTTGTCACAAATGTGTATGTTAACAACTAATGTGGATCAAAAGTAGTTTCAATGACCATACTTTAAAAATCAAACCCTAATAGCAACATCTTTTATTCATGGCATTTTATTCTTCTACCCTACCCTACCCTAAGAAGCAGAATAATCCCTTCTAAGTATAGGAGTAATTCCAATGCATTCATGTGTGCAACAGAAGGATAATTATACTCATGTTCAAATTTGAAAATTATATACGAGACAATACCAGAACATGAGGTACCAGCTGGACTAACTGATGTGATGCTACAAATTACCGAATGATAAACGAGGAGTGGATACTGACAACTATTTGGAGCCAAGATTCTATGGGATACATATTATCTTGGTCACTTGATTCATGAGTAACATCCAGTGCATCATGCAAATCCTCCCAATTTCTTTGTTTGTCTTCTAAAGTGCAGGTCGGACCAGGTAGATGTCCTTCAATCTCTGCTTCTAAAGGATTCTCCTCGTCAAGCATGATCCATAACTGCTCGATCTCCTTAGGAAGATCTTCCAGATCTTCATGAATCTTCTCTTCCATAGGAATAGACCTTTCTCTGATTGATGCCAAAATATAATCTTTTTGTGAAGCAGAGACCCCACCTTCTGTTAGAATTTGAGATAATTCTTGGAATAGCGTCACACTTCTTGTCATTTTCCTGCTAGTTGGTATTGTTAACACACGAATTTAGAGCAGGAGGGGTTATTTTAGTATATGTAAAATAAAGACTAACTCAAAAGATAAATTTTAGTAACAAGAACAGACCAATATTGTAAGCTATGAAAACCACACTTGCGGAAATTAAATAATCTAGATTGTGAAAAATAAAGCTACCTATTAAAATAAATTACTCCTAAAAAATCAATTACAGTAAAAGAAACAAAACCCACTTTGCAGTAAATAAAATCACTCATTTGCGGAAAGGAAAACATGGGGAATCTCATTAATCTAAAATTTCAATTGCGAAAGAAAAGAAAAAAACATAACAAATCAGTCAGGCCTTATCCTCCAACGCCTCCCCTGCAATGACGCCAAAATGTTGGGTGGTATAAATGCTAGGTTTTATATGTGAAAAACCCGACTTTGGAAGGACCCCGCTAAAGTGGATGCATGGCTCTATTCACGTCTTATTGTCATTTCCACCCTCAAGTTGCCCTGCATCAAAGATCACACCAATATTTACACCGACATTTAATTTGTCAATCCGAGGTCGTAGGACTTGGAGACATAGTACAATATGTGCCAAAATATGGCCTCAGGGATTTGTGAAATCAAAACCCTAGAAATAATTCGAAAAGGAGATCATTCGGGAAAAGAAATAAGGCTCTTCAAAATCAAAGTAAACACACTCCGGGAATCTACTTCTCGCTCATCTTCTGGGTTGAGTTGACCTCCTACAGTAAGTCTTCCTCAATTGTCCAGGGGAAAAAGGAATGTAGGCCCCATTCAAACCGAAAAACCGTACGAAAAATGAATAATGTGATTCAGGAAAGAAAGAATGCCAAACCAATGCATATCCTCTTAAAAATCATTTCTACGCTGCAAAGAAGAAAGGGCATGAAATAAATTAGAAATCACAAGACAATTGATCTATGGAAATAATTGAATGCTTTGAAAGAATGTACTGCTCCTATGGAAATAGAAACACGATAAGCAAGATAAATCTACAGTACAATAGAAATAAAATAAATCTATCTATTGCTTTCGATCTTACTCTAATCATTGAGCACTTTTTCCTTCAACACAGAAATACTTCATATGATATGTGCAACATTAAATGATGAAAGAAATATTAATCCTAGCTATCTATTATAGTTATCAGTCTTCACTAATCCTTTCATTAGTTTTTTAAGATAAGAATGAATGCTTTGTGGAAGTCAGTTTATCGTGGTAATCATGAATGCTCCAAATAAGTTAAATCAAACGAGAAATAATTTCCTTCATTGTTAAAATCCAAGAGTAAACCCTGTTATGCCGCAGTTGAGATCATATTATAAAAACAAATTAAAATGCAGTAAAAGACACATGCTCTGCTCCGATCCTTATAACGATAACATCATTAGTCAAATCTCAATAATTATTCAAAAAAATGAAAGGAATTTTTAAAATAGAGCCGCAAGCTGAAAGTGAACCATGCTGATTATACTCAAGCCACGTGGTCACACCATTAAACCATGATGTCACACTATCAAACCACACTTTCACATAATAAAATTGTAAGCTATGCCAAAACACGCTATATCAAATCAATCTAAGCAAGGAAATCTGGAAAGATAACTAAATATTAGTGACAAAATGTTCAAGAGAATGATACACATAAAAACTGGTGCCAAGTCGTATTCATACTAAAATAAATGTTGCATAGGTATTAAATGATACAGATCGGAGCTCTAGTGGTCCCCTCGGGTCATCTGAGTGCACAACCCTTCTTCCTACATAGTAAAATCAATCTCTCACAATCTACGAACTAATACCTAAGTTTTCCCCCTGTGTGTGCCATCGATCCAGGTGGATTTGAATCCTTCCTAGGATCTCCTCCCCTACAGATCGGAACCTCTATTATATAGTAGCAAAGTTGCTCTTAATTAAATGGGTTGATTGTTGCATATGATATAAATTTAGAATACAAATTGATTGAAATCAAAACAAAAGGATTTATTTCCAATCAGGGCCGAGCTGGTGATATTCTTCTAGAAGAAACTTGAAAATGCATTGTTGGCTGGGGCATCGCACAGCTGGCAAGCTCACTTCACAGCAACTTGGCAAATGTAACCATGTTTTCCAATGTAGGAACAACTTCATCAGACTTCCTAGTTTTCAAACCACCATGAAAACCACAATTTGGATTTACCCACAGGATGCTTGTCTCCAGATTTGCAAAATTTAATGCTCAAGGCTCATCACTATAATGGCTGAGTGTTGCAATGGATGAATTCTTCCATGGTGACTCGATGGTAATGACATCGACGTCCATATCAATAATGGAATGAAAAATCTCCTTGAAATTGGAGTAACACATGTGGGTGTGGATCTTTACACCACAATTGGTGATACGAAAACCATGAACAACCCATTCCAGGTATTGAGTCTGTTCTTCCTTATGCAAAAGTAGTCCTTTTCTCAGGGCTGAATCGTCGATTTGGATCGCCCGAATACCAGCTGTCTCCAAATATTCTATCCAACAACATAGCATATTCATTACTTTTCTAGCAGGCTCCATGCCAATGCATGCTTCATTACTGAGTGAAGTGCTCTTTCTTGTAACATTGAGCTTGGCCAAAAAAATTCATCCATCCATGCACGACCTCGCATCTTTGAGGGTCTTCCTTCAACATTCTATGGATTAAGAGATTTCAATAAAGCCATAATCTAATCAATATCCAGCTCTAGAATGTCAAAGCTTGGTTAAATTGATATTTCTAAAAGCAAATACAACAAGTGCCTTCAATAGTGAATACAATGATCGTCTTGAAGGTGTCTCAATTCATGGAATAATTGGATCCCATTAAAATGAATATAAAGGCCATAAATTTTTCCAGCTCAAGCACTTGCAAAAGCTCCTGTATCCCTGTAATTATGGGTGGCTATAAACTTAGCAGCACTTGCCTTGTCATCCACATTTTCCAGTGCAACACCTAACTCACTTAAAGCCTCTTCACATTGAGCAAGAGCCTGGTGATGACCCACAACACATCTAATATCTTCTTTCTTCACACCAGAGATTCCAAGAAGGTGATGTAGGATGGGAAGCTAGAATTCACCCAAGATATGCAAATTGTGACAAAGTAGAAAATCGTAGTTGCGATGAATGCTGCCAACAACATAATTATATATGTGAAGAACCACTCTGTCAACTGGCCAGATTTTGACTGCCTGGAATATAGCTTCAAACTGTTCACAAGGAACTACCTCGTACTGTGGATAGGCTTTCAAAGCTGCAACCTCACTATATGCTCCTGGAACATCCCAATAGGCTACACGAACTTGTGAACCATGGCATGATGAAGGATCTAGATCTTCTAAAGATAAAGGCCCATATTGAGTGGGTGTTTTTTCAATAATATTGACGTACAATCTCATTTTGAGACTTGGCCAAAGGTGCAACACATAGCCCTCAATCTTTGTCAGGTTCTTCACTACCATCTGATGTAATCTTTGGCTTGCATGGCGAGGCATACATTGCTTGATTGCAGCTAACATTACATGTTGTCACTTGCCACCAAGAAAGCCTATATTAATTAAATTTACACAAAATACTCTTTAAATTAATTAAAAAGGAGAATTTATGAACTAATAGCTAAATGCCTCTAATTATTACCTTAATAAGATAAAAATGATTAAAACACTAGGTACAAGTATATAATTATGTGATAAAAATTCGTGAAAATCTGGACAAAAAGGCAGCTCAACAATTTGTATGAAGAAAAATGGCATTGAATAAATTCTTCTTGATGAAGAAGCTATATAGCCTCAAGATGAACGAGGTGTTTCAATTGTAGAGAATTTGAACGAATTTAATATTATTACCAATCAAATTATCTCTGTCAAAATTATTTTGGTTGATGAAATAAAATCCATCCTAGTTATGTGTCCCATGCTAGACGACTGGGAGAATTTAATAGTAGCTATGAGAACTTTAGCACATGTTGGGAACATGAAGTTTAATGATGTCAACAAAAATTCAATGAATGAGGAGTTGCAATGTAATTCAATTATGGGAAACCAAGAAGGAGGAGATCTAACCTAAGTTGATCATGGAAATAAAATCACAGCAGAGAGGGGCATTCAAAATCAAGAGGAAACTTGAAATCAAGAACATGAAGACTTACTTGTTTTCATTGTGGAAAACCGAGAAATAAGAAAAAGGATTGATTGTTTTGGAAGAAGGGATAGAAGGAACAAAAATCAATCAACACAAATAAAAAATCAAGCAGCAGAAATGAAGGTGATACCACTATTCTAGCTTCTGAAAGTGATGTCTTATTTATTGTTTTAGAAGAAGAAGCTTGTTTATATACTTCCAACAACAACGTTGATTGGGTACTTGACTCTGGGGCATCTCACCATGCGAACCCATGAAAAAATAAATTTATTACATATGAAGCGAGCGATTATGGTAGAGTACATTTAGGAAATAATAATTTTTGTAATTATTTTTGGAGTGGGAGATGTATAAATCCAAACAAAGGATGGACAAAGTATATTGTTGAAACATGTTAGGCATGTATTAGAGATGTGTATGATTTTGATCTATATCAGACGATTGGATGATGAATATCTATCCATAACCTTTCGAAAAGGTGGTTGGAAGATTAGTACAAGGTCATTGTTCATGGCTAAAGGATTCAAGACAGGAACATTATATACAATGAGGGAAACAACAAATATATCAGATGAAACTATTGTTGCAAAAGAAGTAAAACCAATGGAGTTATGACATAAGTGCTTGGGACACATGAGTGAAAAGGGTTTAAAATTTTTTGTTGGTAAAAATATACTCCCAAGTTTGAGATCCTATGAAATTGATCTTTGTGAGAATCTAATTTATGGTGGGCAACAAAGAGTTTCTTTTATGAGAGGTGGTCATGAAAGAAAATCATTTTTTTAATAATTAATACACTCGAATGTGTTTGGGTTGGCGAATGTTAAGTCTTTAAGAGAGCATCATATTTTTTGACATTCATATATGATGCATCTAAGAAGTTTCAAGCATACCCCATCAAAAGTAAAGGTGAGGTGTCTAAGATAATTCACAAGTTTCATGTTGTTGTTGAAAGGGAGACTAACAAATTGCTCAAGTGTATGAGGACAGATAATGGTGGAGAGTATTGTTCCAATGTATTCAAGAATTATTTTAATAGGGTTGGAATTAAACATGAGAAGGTTGTCCTGGGTACTTCCCAATATAATGGTACTACAAAAAGAATCAATTAGAATATTATGGAGAAGGCAAGGAGTATGTTATCAAATAATGAATTGGAACATCATTTATACACAAAAGTGGTAAGGAAATTTTTTTATCTCATCGATCTCTCAACTTATACAACCCTAGATAGTGGTATTACTAAAGAAGTTTGGATTGGTAAGAAGATAAATTATCCTCACCTAAATTTTTTTGGATGTGAAGCATTTGTGCATGTTCCCAAAGAGCATAGAAACAAATTAGATGTTAAATAAAGGAAATTCATTTTTCTGGGATATGGGTATGCTGAGTTTGGTTACCATCTATGGGATCCAGTTAATGGAAAAATTGTTAGAAGCAGGGGTGTAGTATTTAATGAATTATAGATGTATCAAAGGCCTTTAGGTGATATGGAAGTCAAGAAAATTGTTGACATGTTTATAGAATAGCAAGAATATGGGAAGTGAATTCAAGAACAAGATGGATAACAAGTGGAAAATAATGGATAACAATAGGAAGATGTTGGCATCATGGTGTTGGTATTGATGTCAATAGGTTAATTCAACTATGTGTTGGCATTGATGTCAACAATTGTATGAGAGATTACATGATTATTTTTCAAATGTTGATTTGTTCTGGTAAACTACAGATGTTTGCCATCATATTTACAAATGGATAATGCAAGTGTTGGTAGGTATGTTGGAGAAAATTACAAAATTTTATGTTTTGAAATCCATACACGACTTCTATTCAAGTAAAGTGTGTATAAATGTGGTTGTTATGAAGTCAAGTCGCGTACATGATCATGCTCGTGTAAAATAAAAAACCATGAGATTTACCAAGGTATTTGTCATTTGGAGTCAATGATTCGTGTTGATATAGTCTCACTTAACCACTTTGATTTGGTCATCAGGACGAAGTAGAGTGCCTTCAATGTATTGATTTGGTCCAATTTATGATATGGGAAAATAGGTTAAAATGGTGTGCTCGTGGATCTAATTGAGGTTAGATGTTGTAGAGTATTATCAAAGTTATTTGTGCAAGGGAATATCATATATGTATATTAGGGGAAGATGCTAATCAACCAAAGATCGTATTTGAGGCAATGTGTTTCATTTGATTGCTAGTATTGTATTGTTGATGTTATGTTGTGGACATAGTTGTTGTTGTTACAAAGAAGAGAGTTGTTTTTGTAGGCTTGAATAGGGTTTCTAATAGTGGTGTTGATGTAGGGGTGAATGTCGTTGAGTCAACATATTCTTATGGTCATTGATGCCATGTATTTTTCATGATGTCAAATCCATGCTATGTCTGTCTTGTATTTAGAATTGATGAGATCAAGTAGCTACTAGAGTTTTTATGTCAAAGTATGCTTGCTAGGGTGATTAGAGAATTGTACGCAGTGAATGTATGAGTTCGTTTTGGAAGCAGAGTTGTATTTGATTCAATGGAGTTGTTTGTATTAAATCAATGAGTAGAAGGTTATAGTGGGTCTAGTATGAAAATTGGATGAAACAAGGCCTACGAGTTGTGTTTTTTGCAGGTGGATCCTAGTTTGAAAATGTATGAAAAGAGATCCATGAGAGCTTGAAGGTTGGGGACTTCAATGGGAAAGTGGTGTCTTGCAGATTTAGGGAGTGGTGGCTTCCTTCGAGTTGTGGTCTAAGAACTTGGGAGTGGTGTCTTTCTTCTAGTGGTGGTTGGAAAAAATATTAGGTATTGGGGCATCCAGTGGGTAGTGGCCTGCATAAGGAGGTGGCCTACATAGGTGAGGGAGTGGTGGCTTCCAATAGGTGGTATCATGCAAAGTTCAAGGAAGTGGTGGCTTTTATCAGGTAGTGTCTTGGAGCGAGTGGTTGTGTGCATGCATCACAAGTTATGGCTTGAACATTGGTGGTGGCATGTTATGTGATGTGAAAAGAATATCTGAATAATAAAGAAGATGAAGCAAACAAAGAAAATGGTGGTTTTTCTCCCGGAAGGATTTCCACCTTATGTGCTATATTCATATGGTTCATAATGTTTACTTGATGTGTTGATGTATTTCTCATTTGGTTATATGCCATGATATTTTATATGTTGCTCATGATATGTGAATGTGATGTTTATATATGCTACTAATTAATGAATGGTTCAAATAATCAAGTAAGAAAAGGTAAAAAGTTAAGATATTTGAGATTTCAGAAATATATGGTGTTTATGTGTGAGATAAGTGCGTACATATGTGTATTCCCTTTATGAAAATCACGTATATTTTAGAGTACATGAAAAAAGGTGTTGGCTTTATGGGGCCCTGACCCAGGTTCAGATAGTCTGCGCAATCCAACAAAACCCGCTATTACTGACCCTTTCGGAAATGATATGCTTGCGCAGACCGAAGTCTCACCCGCAACAATATAGGGGGATGCTAGAACCAAGTTTCCGCATCTAGAGGGATAGAGGATAGTGGATTTTTGTCTTTTCCTTCTTATCAGAGCTCCACAGGTAATATCTATCAATATTACCAATGTTGTTCAACACAACTGTTGAACTTACTCAAACACTTCGCGATATTCATTAATGAAGCATTAAACACAATAAATAACCATAAAATGGAATGCTCTATTTAGATATAGAATAAAACCCTAACTTGGCATAGTTATTCATAAATAGTAAGAAAAATACAAACACATCAATATAATGCAGAAATTCTCAATGATTCATTCATTAACATTTGGCACAGTTATTCATAAACAGTAAGCAAAAGAAAAACACATCAATATAATGTAGAAATTCTCAATGATTCATTCATTAACATCCATATTTGACTCATACAATCTCTTTCCACCCTCCGCACACAACTGCAGTCTTTCCTAAGGTCTCCGCGCACATAGCTGCAGGAGCCTTTTCCTCTAACCCAAACCACTGACTCTAACTCATTCTTACATCCAAATGCATTTCATATCATCAATCATAATCCTATCTATGAATTCTATCTAGAATCCTTATATAGATATATTTTTTACAATACCATGATCCAAAACCATTGGCGAAGTCCAAAGTTCATAAAAAATCCCATACTAATACATAATTAAGGGGATTTAACCCACCCCAAAGCCCCTATGACCAAAATTATACTTCGCGTTGTGCGCTTCACTCCTCGATCTGCAAAGTCTTTACTTCGTGGGGAATCCTGGCTCCAACAGGCCCCCAACACAAAATTGTGACTCATCCTGAGTCACAATGGTGGTGCACCATCAATATTTTCCCTGATGCCACTCAAGGCATGATTTAATGGAGGAACTGTATCGGTGCACTTCTTTGAAAAATCCTGGAATTCTCCAAGTAGTGATTTTGTGATGGACTTGGCTGCTTTCTGTTCCAATCCCCTTTGAATTGTGCACAACTCTTTAAGATTATTCTCCACAGTTTAGGAAAGATGATTGGCTTCAGCTTCCCACAACTTCATCCTGGTGATGAATAAATTCTATTTTCGACGCAACTCCTCAATCTGTTCCTGTAAAACTCTACCCTCTTGGAGACAGCTAATCCTCTAAATTGGCGCCAAGGTCTTTGCAGTGACCTTGATCTTATCCAACTGCTCCTGCTTCTCGCGCACCTTGGTTTGAATATCTTGTAGAAAATATGAATAACTAATATGTTATCCACCGAGATTCTCCTGATCACACACTATTTTAGCTTCATGCATAATACATAATCTCTTCTACCATTGATCACTACATGCGGAAATAAAATCAATTGCATGCACACATTAAAACCATAAAAAATCACACATATGAACACAGTATGTAATGGGAAAGCTTAAAGCTAAAAACCCCCAACTATCTGTATATTATATATGTCATAGAGATCATGTAACAATCATTATACAAAGCTCCTCACAAGCTCTCAGTATAATCTCCACTTGCTACACACTAATCAGGCCTGATCTTGCAAATCCCATGCACCGATATTTGCCAGCCTTTAGCCTGCCTCTACTGCGCAATCCCTGCTGAATAATTCCTCTTGATGAGAATTGATTACCCCAGCCTTGCTCACGCAGTATTTATAGGCATCTCTACTGAGTGTTGGATGCAAACCATGCATCACTTATAGTCACAACTGATAGTCACACTTGCCCTTTCACCTATCTTTGCACTGGTCTCCACTGAAACTGTCCATGCACTGAAGTTAACTGATGTATTCTTTAGTTTATTAATGAGTTTATAATTAGTGAATTAATTATTAATTAATTCACACCACTCTCACTAGTGTATCAATCAGTTAGACTAGATACAACTAGCTCAACTATGTTTAGATTAGTTAAACTGAACACAACTCCATTAACTTCCTCAATCAACTCCACCAAACTCTCTCACATGAGTTCTAACCGAAGTCTCCATGCAATAGCTCCACTTAACCCTCAGGAATAGCGTAATTCCTTCTGTCAGCTCCTGTGCCACATCTGTGCACTTAACTGAAGTGCTCCAAGAGAATAAGATAATGTTTATAGTCCAAATATTATTAAGAGCTAATAATATTCGACATATCTATTTTTAGACTGGCAATCTAAAAATAGATTATGCCCAATATGTCTAAAATTAGAAATCCATCTATTTTCCAACTTGACCAACCATCCACAAATAGCATCCTGCAAGTCATAGAATATGATCGACATGTCTAAAAATAGACATAGTCTAAAAATAGACTTTGCGACAAAAATCACTCCTCGTGTGGGCCCCACCTAGTTTAGTGATCACTTTCCAATCTTGTGATCAAGAATGATGCTCAGGATGCCGCCTTCATCGTTTCTTGTTGCAATCTTCAACACTCCCTCTCAACAAGAAAGTGACCTGCCTGCATGAGACATGCAACCTCATGCATTCGCCCCGCAAATTTCACAAGCGCCATGCAACTCCATGCATCTGCTCTGCAAATCCTCTGAAACTAAATAGGCTCCAAACAACTAAATTAGTCTGATGCATCTATCATCAAAGTCTTCAACTTCTTCTAGGCCCAACTGCACATGTCATCAGGAACCACTACACTGTTGAACTCTTGCACCCATGCACTCTGCACTTGCTATCAACTCCGATTCGCGCTCCAGTATCCGACACTGTCACTTTGATCTTCCTGCATCAATCCAACTGATCATGCTACTGTTGCAATGTGGGCACCTCGTAACCAGGTTCAATTCATGATATCCACACCATCTCATGAATCCTTCCCAAAAATCTCCTCTTGGGATTAATCATGCATGTCGCGCCACCTCTCACCTCGTGGTATAGCTGCTTCAACTCCCTCTGCCCATATGGCACGAAATTTCTCTACATGAGTGGTTTCTTCCACTCCATGATCCTCATATTGTAGCTGCTCCACATCCTGAGGTTCACTATTACCTGCATGCAAATCTAGCTCCCTCTCAAGCATCAATTGCATGGCTTTCTCGAACTTCCCAACAGTAGGAAGCTCCGTAGAAATCCCATCTACTTCAAGTCTGTAGAGATTATTTTCTCGAATCCAAACCTTCTTGAATTTTCCTTCCTCATCCACACTAACTACTACACTCCCAAGCTCATCCCTACAGTGGAAAAACTTTGTCAAGTATACTAGAATAGTGTCATTCTTCTCCATTTTTATTTTCCTGATTTTATCCTAAAACTCAACCGCTTCAATGTTTTGCAATTTCTCCAATGATCAATATCGCTCTGATGCCATGTAGAAATTTGAATAATTGATATGTTATCCACCAAGATTCTCTTGATCACACACTATTTTAGCTTCATGCATAATATAGAATCTCTTCTACCATTGATCATCACATGCGGAAATAAAATCAATTGCATGCACACATTAAAGCCATAAAAATTCACACATATGAACACAATATGTAATGGGAAAGCTTAAAGCTGAAAACCCCCAACTATCTATATATTATATATGTCATAGATATCATGTAACAATCATCATACAAAGCTCTTCACAAGCTCTCAGTATAATCTCCACTTGCTACACACTAATCAGGCTTGATCTTGCAAATCCCATGCACTGATCTTTGCCAGCCTTTAGCCTACCTCTACTGTGCAATCCCTGCTAAATAATGCCTCTTGATGAGAATTAATTACCCCAGCCTTGCTCACGCAGTCTTTATAGGCATCTCTACTAAGTGTTGGATGCAAACCATGCATCACTTATAGTCACAACTGATAGTCACACTTGCCCTTTCACCTACCTCTTCACTGGTCTCCACTGAAACTGTCCATGCACTGCAGTTAACCGATGTATTCTTTAGTTGATTTATGAGTTAATAATTAGTGAATTAATTAATAATTAATTCACACCACTCTCACTAATTGTATCAATCAGTTAGACTAGATACAACTAGCTCAACTAAGTTAAACCGAACACAACTCCATTAACTGTCTCATCAACTCCACCAAACTCTGTCACATGAGTTCTAACTGAGGTCAACCATGCAATAGCTCCACTAAACCCTAGGAATAGCGTAATTCCTTCTGTCAGCTGCATGTGCCACATCCAGGCATCAAACTGAAGTGCTCCAAGAGGATAAGATAATGTTTAGAGTTCAAATATTATTAAGAGCTAATAATATTCGAAATATCTATTTTTAGACTGGCAATCTAAAAATAGATTCCGCCCAATATGTCTAAAAATAGAAATCCATCCATTTTTCCAACTTGACCAACCATCCACAAATAACATAGTGCAACTCATAGAATATGATCGACATGTCTAAAAATAGACATAGTCTAAAAATAGACTTTGCGACAAAAATCACCTATGTGGGCCCCACCTAGTTTAGGTGATCACTTTCCAACTAGGATCAGGAATGATGTTTCAGGATGCCTCCTTCACTGTTTCTTGTTGCAATCTTCAACACTCCCTCTCAACAAGAAAGGACTGTCTTTGCATGCGACATGCAACTCCATGCATTCGCCCCTAAAAATCACAAGCGCCATGCAACCTGGCGTACCGCTCCGCAACTCCTCCTAAAACCGAATAGATCCAAAAAACTCAATTAGTCTGATGCATCTATCATCAAAGTATTCAACTTCTACTCGGTACCAATCGCACATGTCATCAGTCCTAACTCAACGTTGAACTCTTGCACCCATGCACTCGCACTTGTCGTCAACTCCGATACGCGCTCCCGCATTCGACACCGTCACTTTGATCCGCCCGCATCAATCCAACTCCGATCATGCCACGCCGTGGGCACCTTGTAGCCAAGTTCAATTCATGAGATCCACACCATCTCATGAACTCGCCCATAAATCTCCTCTGGGATATTCAAACTATGCGTGCAGCGCCCCACTCCTCTCACCTGGTGGTATAGCTGCATGCACTCCCTCTGCCCATCTGGCACGAAATTTCTCTGCATGAGTAGTTTCTTCCACTCCATGATCCTCATCTTGTGGCTGCTCCACATCTCGAGGTTCACTATTACCTTCATGCAAAACTTTCTCCCTCTCAAGCATCAATTTCATGTCTTTCTTGCACTTCCCAACAGTAGGAAGCTCCATAGACATCCCATCTACTTCAAGTCTGTAGAGATTATTTGCTCGAATCACAACCTTCTTGACTTGTCCTTCCTCATCCAAACTAACTCCTGCACTTCGAAGCTCATCCTTACAGTGGAAAAACTTTGTCAAGTATACCGTAATAGTGTCATTCTTCTCGATTTTTATTTTCCTGAGTTTTTCCTAAAACTCAACCGCTTCAATGCTTTGCAATTGCTCCAATGATCAATATCACTCTGATACCATGTAGAAATTTGAATAACTGATATGTTATCCACCAAGATTCTCCTGATCACACACTATTTTATCTTCATGCACAATACATAATCTCTTCTACCATTGATCATTACATGCGGAAATAAAATAAATTGCATGCACAAATTAAAACCATAAAAATTCACACATATGAACACAATATGTAATGGGAAAGCTTAAAGCTGAAAACCCCAACTATCTGTATATTATATATGTCATAGATATCATATAACAATCATACAAATCTCCTCACAAGCTCTCAGTACAATCTCCAATTGCTACACACTAATCAAGCTAGATATAGCAAAACACATGCTCCAATCTCTGCCACTTGATAGCCAGCCTCTACTGCGCAATCCCTGCTGAACAATGCCTCTTGATGAGAATTAATTACCCCAGCCTTGCTCACGCATTATTTATAGGCATCTCTACTGAGTGTTGGATGCAAATCATGCATCACTTGTAGTCACAATTGATAGTCACACTTTCCCTTTCACCTATCTTTGCACTGATCTCCACTGAAACTGTCCATGCACTGAAGTTAACTGATGTATTCTTTAGTTGATTAATGAGTTTATAATTAGTGAATTAATTAATAATTAATTCACAATTCACTCTTCATTTGCCTCTGAATATATGTTGTGACGCATCCAATCCGCGATCGTGCACTATCTGCCACGTTTTATGGAATTCCAATCCAATACTCAGAGAGAGAGTTATGAAGATTTTACCAATGTCACTTCTTTGAGATGAATTTCAGGAGCCAGCAAGAACCCTTACTTCCATAGATCGTATCTCCAAAATTATTGCGCAAATTGATCTGAAATTTTTACTGCAGCTTCCTTAGGATTTCGGCTTCACCTCATAAAAATTTCAGCTTCTGAGCATTCTTAGAAAAAAATTTAGAGCGAAAATGCCACGATGACCTGTTTCAGATGGCCAAATCCCATGCATAAGGAGGAAATGAAGATCACAATTTATATGAATGCTTAAGTTGAGAGGGGCTTCAACAAGTGAACGTGGGAGGGATCTTAGGAGCTTAAAAAATATTAATTATGACTTTTCAATGACCCATGCCCCAACCCCATGGGGTTTTAGCCCACTAATTGGGGGTACAAACTTCAAACATGAATATCTCTCAAACCGTGAAGAATTACATGGCGTTCCATATATCAACGGAAACATCTCGACAAGTAGAAACCATAAAAATCATTATTGACCCAGAATATATTAATTTGGTAGGTCAAAATTCCCATGCAATATTGGGTTAGCCCCTGGTGCTGCTTGGGTTGACATCAATGACAACCGCCGATCAACAATCTCGCCCTTTGGCATTGATGGCAACACAAGTACTCCCCCTGCGATCATGACACCTCTTCCTACAACATTCTCTCCCCCTTTGACATCAATGGCAAAGGGTAACTCCCCCTGAAACACAACCATCCTGCAGACCTATACACACTTCCACTCGCGCTGACACACAACCGTCCTGCAGACCTGCACACACTTCCACTCCCCCTTTATATTCTGAAAAAGGAAAATATAATGAGAACTTGGGAGAATCCCAAGCTTCTGGTGAAGATATTCCAATGCTGGTGAATATTTAATATGTGATTCTTTTGGTGCTGCTTGGAATCTTGCTACTTGTCCAATTGCTTGCATAGCATCTGGTCGAGAGGCTGTTACATATAGAAGACTACTAATCATAGATATGTACAACCTTTGATCCACATCCTTAGATGAGTCGTCTATGCTCAATTTGAAACCAAGTAAAGACATATCGAAATCACTTTGCACCTTTGTAGCAAAATTCTTACTTAGTCGATCATCATTGCTACCAATTATTTTATCATCCTCTTTAGCTATTAGACATGCTTTATTTGCTTCATCTAGAACATATATGTCGTTTGGAGCTCGACTTGCTGTAGCCACAATTTCACCATACACGCCTTTCCTGATTTCACATTTCATGGAGTTGAATAGTATTGTGTGTCCTTGATCACACATTTTTCCAACACTGAGCAGATTGTGATTCATGTTTTCAACCAATAGAACATTCTTGGCTAGAACATATTTTCTTCCGAGAGTGACAATACCTGATCCTATAACATTTGAAGATCCATCATTTCCAAAGGACACAATTCCATCCTTCTTCTGTTTCAGAGATACAAATTTATTTCTATCTCCAGTCATATGCGTTGAGCAACCGCTATCAACATACCACACATATTTTTTCTTTTGAGCCTTGAGAGCGAGAGCACAATTATCATTCTTCTTTTTCTTCCATGTTCGTTCATTCTGTCGCTTCGAAGATTCTTCTGGAGGATTTTCAAGTCTGCAGTCTTTGGCTATGTGTCCAAAGTTTCGACATTTGTAACATTCAATATTATTTCTTAAATGTTCAAATCTATTGATATTTCGCTGAGCCCTGGGAGGTTCATATTTGACAAATCTCCTGGAATTGTATTCGTTCCTAGGGTACATGCGACATTCTACAGCTTTATGACCAAATTTTCCACATGAATAATAGTAGCCATAAAAAATATGTCGGTACCTGGATGGAAATTTTTGTCAGATCTCATAGGTTCATGGTATTTTGTTGTAGAAGGTCCTGCTTCTTCTTCTTTGTAACCGATGCCAGTTTTGTCGTTGTAAGATCGTTGATTGTTGATGAGTTCTTCCAATGCCCTTGAGCTGTTGGCATATTTTTGGATAGTTTTTCCTTTCTTCACTTCCTCACGCAGCGAGACTACTTCGGCTTCTAATTCTTCCCTTTCTTGGTTGCTTTCTTCCAACTTCTTTTGAAGTGACTCTTCAATGCATTTGTGTTCTTCAACTTCAATTTTGAGACCTTGAACTTGTTCTTCAAGAGTTTTGGAATGGATCTTCTTCGCCTTGAGATCTTTTATAAGCTTGATTGCTTCCTCATAAAATTCGTCTATGGTCCATCCTTCTTCTTCGTTGTTTGATACCTCTTGCTTATTGTGCTTGGGTTTATTGTGCTTGGCCATAAACAATACTCTCTCATTGGCTTCTTCTTCACTATCATTGTCTTCATCAGATGATGAGCTATCTTCTTTAGAGAGAAAGTTTCTTTTGGATCCTTGCTTGTTGAATTTCTTAAAGCCTTTCTTTCTTTTTGAGTTGCCATTACTTTTGTTTGGACATTTTGCTGCAAAATGCCCAACCTCATTACAGCTGAAACATATCAATGGAAGTTTACCATTGAATTTCCCCTTACCAATTTGTAGTTTTCTCGTGAAGTAAGCATATTCTTCATCTGAAAGACCTTCTTCATCATCTCCCTTTTCTTCACACTTGCAGGTGCATGTATTTTCAATTGAAGGTTGTTTATCCTTATTGGTTTTCTTAGACGCAACGAACGTAGTTTCTAGATGCGAAGTACCCTCTTCTTCATCAAGTCTCATTTCATATGCTATTAGAACTCCATGTAATTCCTGTTTTTTGAGTTTGTCCAGATTTGCACTGTATTCTAAGACTGATACCTTTGGGTTGAATCTCCCTGGTAACGTTATAAGAATCTTATGTATAATAGTCTTCTCGTCAAATGGCTCTCCCAATCCTTCCAGAGTATTGGTTATTTCATCAACGTATTGAAAGCATGCAACAATGTTGCAATCTTCTTTCATTCTGAGTTGCTCAAATTTTGCTCTATAGATTTGAAGCTTTGCTTCTTTGACATTTGAGTCACCTGCATATATATTCTCAAGCTTGTCCCATACATTTTTTGCGGTTTTACAACCCAACACCTTATGATAAGCAGATTCAATAAGTCCACTGATAATAATATTCTTTGCTTTTGCATCATTTACCAAATTCTTCTTACCTTGTTCATCCGTAGTTGATGTAAATCCATTTTGAACAATGTCCCATAATTCGTAACCTTGCACCAAGAGATAGACCTCCATTCTTCCTTTCCAAAGTGCATAATTATTTTCATTGAATAGAGGTACACCATTCTTGGTATACTCCATGACCTCCTTCCAGCTGTTAAACTGCTATTGAAGGAACCAAGCTCTGATACCAATTGTTGGAAATACTGAGAGGGGGGGTGAATCAGTATTTCTTTCAATTAGAGCATTAGTTAATCTTCAATTATTATCAGTGTTTATACAATGATAGCAGCAAACAAGAGGAACACAAATGCACACAGTTTTTAAGGTGGAAACCCACTTCGGGACAAAAACCACCTAATGCTTTTCTAATAATTCTTTTCAACTCCAATTGAAAATAAAGCTCCAACTTCCTAGAATCTAGAAAAGCATTCTTCTCCAGCTCCCACTGGATGGATGCTCCAATGCCCGAGATTCTTCAATAGTCACTGAACGGATGCCCCAACACCTAATGAGCTACAACTCACCCTAGCACCACCCTACCACCCTATATAAGAATAAAAGAAGAATGGACTCCCGTACCAGGGAAAATGGTCCACTTTACAATGATATAGAATGATGTAGAAGAAGAATATATACTAGACCATAACCCCAACTTTGACACAACCACCTAATGATGATCCTAGACCTCCCAACACTACCTCTTCAACCCTTGGTAGATAGACACTAGTAAAATTTGTACAATAATGTATTTACAATGACTAAGTACAATGATACCTTTACAATGATTGTATGCAGTGCTGCCCACTTGAAGACTTCATATGATGAACTTCTTGCTGCTGTTATTCACCTTGGTTGCTGCTCTTGTCATGCTACCCTCTGCTGCACCTTGCTTTGCTTTTCTTCCATAGAAAGTCTAGTCCTTTGCAATCCTTGACAACACATGATCTAGCTTTTTCTTGCCTTCTAGAAGCTCGATATTGAATCTGGTGTATCTCTGTTATTTCAGATCCTCAATATCTGATTTTGGGTCCTGTAGTAGTCCTCTGAGTCTTCTTTCCAATGCCACAGGTCTGACCCAATTTGGATTCTTCAATAGAGAGAGTTATACCCAATTTCTCACATTGCCCTAATTATGGACTATTTCAGCAGAGCACACTTGTACGGCATGCCACGTGTCAATGTTTCTTCATTTTTCTCTGAAAGTGATAGAGAAAAAAACACAGACTGTGCACTACCTTCCAAATTTTACAGAATTCCAATCCGATACTCAAAGAGAGAGTTATGACGATTTTACCAATGTCACTTCTTTGAGATGAATTTCAGGAGCCTGCAAAAACCCTTACTTCCACAGATCATATCTCCAAAAATATTGCGTAACTTGATCTGAAATTTTTACTACAACTTCCTTAGGATTTCGGCTTCACCTCATAAATATTTCAGCTTCTGAGCCTTCGTAGAAAAAAATTTAGAGAGAAAATTCCACGATGACCTGTTTCAGATGGTCAAATCCCTTGCATAAGGAGGAAATGAAGATCACAATTTATATGAATGCTTAAGTTGAGAGGGTGTTACACAGCAATTTTTCACCGTCCCTACAATTCCCCATCCCTCACAATTAGAGGGCTCATTCCGTGACCTGTGAGCAGTAACATGACTTGAAACCACTTTCATGATATCCCTCTGAACATGAGCTTTCATTGCCCTGAAGACAACTCCTTGTAAAAAACCCTAAAAACACCCCTTTTTGCATTAGCGCGGGAAGCCAGTTCAGTACCTGCGCCAATGGGAGAAATCCTTCAAAAAGGGCACGCCAATTGGCGCTCTGTCTCAGAGTCACACTCGCGCCAACCATTTTAAGGAGTGTTTTTTAAAAATAAATGGTGGAAGTTTCGTCCTAACCAATTCATAAACTGGTATCTAATTTGAGTTGGGTGGTTTGGCTTTGGATCTCCATGTAGAGGAAGTGGTTTGCCACCTCTCATGGAAGCTTCCTTGAGGATAGGGCCAATCCCATGATTGTAGGGATCCCAAATCCTCTTCCACCATCTATATAAGCTTGCCATTTCCCTTTGCAAGCTAGTCTCCAAGTTCCCAAGAGCCATCAGAGCCTTATGTTGCAACAGCCTTGATTCATTCCCTTAAGGCCAAATCCAAGCAAGGAGATTATTGTCGAGACATCCAGAGAGAGAGGTTTGTCCCATCCCCGACAGGATTTTTCGAGACGTGTTCCGCTGGCGACCCTCCGAAGGAGAGTTCAGCGTCAGAGCCAGGTTGTATCCTCCTTTGATTGATTAATGATAAGCGACTATTGGTTATGGTTCCACTCCTGTTGTTGATTATGATGATGAGTTATGTCTTCTCTGACTGACATATAGTTGCATATACTGGATTTTACTCTTGTGTTTGTTGTGTTTCTTGCGTGTGCAGGTGTCTGGTCACGGAGATCGTGAAGATTGTGATCTACCAGAGCTAAGGAACGGGAGCGCTACTTTCTCTACGAGCGATAGCGTTGGATTCCAGGTAAGCCTTCATCGCTAGTTGGTTTATTTGCAATTAGGAACCTACACTATAGCGTGTGACGATTGTTGCTAGACCCAGTCTAGGCTAGTAGGGATCGCCTCTGTTTGCAGAGGGGATTTACCTCCACAACAAATTGGCGACTCCACTGGGGACCTTATTGTTGTTCTGCTTTGTAAGCTGCAGACGGAGCCTGAAGTTAGCCAGATAGCCTTCGAAACGCTATTGCTCTGCATTAGCGAAGTATATCAAAGCTGCTTCAGTCAATCTCCGGTTTAGTTTATGAACTGAACACTTGGAGTATTGTCTTGTATTTTCGGTTGTTTCTCGACTCTGCTTGCTTGATCGGCTCTTTTGGCTGGCTCTTTTTGTGATTTTGGCTTTTGGTCAGCTTTCTCATCACTGGTCTTCTTGTTGGGTTGCTTATTTTTATTTTTCCATAGCAAACTCGACTGGCGCGCTTTACAGCCTGACAGTCGTGCCCATTGGCGCTTGTTGCTTGTGTATTACCCACGCCAATTCGTTTTTGGTGCTAGTTTCAGCCTCACAGTCACGCCAATCCTATGAGGTACTAGGGTTTGCTCTGTTCTGAGCTTCTTGAGCTTGATCAGTGTGTTTGGTCTTGTTTTTTCGACTTCTTGAGTGTTCTAGAGCCTTGTTTGACTGGCTGTGACCTTCGTCCTTTGGTTGTTTGCCCGTTTCCATCGATTTCACATTCTAGCCCTAGGGCATCTAGGTGCTCTTGTGTGTCGAGCCTCCCTTGGGAGTTTTTGGTTTCCATTTGTTCAGTCAACCTTTTGATTGCTACTCTGCATTCATTTGGCAGTTGTTTATCATTTTATTGCATTATTTGAGTGATTTTTCTCTTCTTCATTCGAATTCCGCTTTGTCTCGCTTTGAGCCTATATTACATGGTTCATTTGAGTCTTGGAGATTCTGCTTGAAGTGGTGAGTCTGGTCTTGGTTGGGAGAAATTATTTGTTTTTTCATTTTCGGGCGTTGGCGCTTGTTGTCAGTTAGCAACCCACGCCAATTGGGCATTGGCGCTAGTTGTCAGTGAGCAAGTCGCGCTAGTTGGCGCTAGTTGTCAATGACAAAGTCGGGCCAATTTCAGGGTGTGTGAAAATTGAGAGTTTTTCCCCTAAATCCTTCACCAGTGTGTCTTTCCCTTCCAATATTTTCACTGTATGAACATAGATTACATTGCTCATTGTTTGAAATGTCTTATTTCCATGATTGTTTGATGTAAAAGGGAATGAATGCCTTGTTTTGATCTCTTGCTTTGGAAGTCCTCTTTGTGTTTGACCTCATATGTCTTGTCGCCTTTTGAGGGATTTCGTTACAAAGTGTTTGAAGCAACAATTGCATTCTTAGTGTTTGTTTACATCTCTTTTGCATTCATCCTTCATTAAGAAGATTTGCGTTCTTTTAGTTTTCATCTCATAGTTTGCTTTTCGTTAAAATGCATTAGATCACATTCCATTGAAAAGTATTTTTTGAGATTCATCATTGAACTTAGATTACATTGTTTAATGATCGAAAACTAGAAATCGCTTTGATTGCATTCTCTTTTATTAAAAGCATGCATTGAGTAGATTCTCATTTCATCGAAAAATGCATTGAGTGCATTCTTATCATTTGAAAAGAAAAAGGAAATTGTGCATAGACTACAGTTGCATAGTTTTCGAAAAAGAGGATTTTGCATAGATTACATTGCATTATTCACATCGTTGAATGTTTTAATACTTTTGGATAGTGAAAGTCATCTAGTTTGGAAAAGTTTCGTTTTCAGTATTGCTATTTGTTGCATCATTGTTTGAAGCTCTTCCCTTAACTAGATAGCATTCATCAAATTGAAAATTTTTCTTTTATCATATAGCTGCATATAGGCGATTTTGAGACATAACACTCGCTAGGGCTTGAAAAATGAAACATAATTGAAGATTAACATTAAAATTTATTCAATTTACACTGAGGCAACATTGAAACATTAACGAGATATTTAGAGGTCTAGGCTAGAGTCGTGTTCGACGTCTTTAAACCTAGTAGCTGTCGTTCGCCTCTTGGCTTTAGACAACACTAGTACGGACTTGTGCTCCCTGTACCGTCGCGTATATAAAGGGATACCCCACTAGGTTTCTATCCTTTTTCCATAGGAAGCTGAGTCTACCGCCCTATACCCGTGATACATCGGACACAACATTCGGGGAGATTGCCTGCACGTACGTCAAATCCTTGGTTGATTTCTCTTTCATTTTGAAACCAAGGTGTATATTGCAGTTCACGATTATTTGGTACACCCTTTGCCTAGTATTCCTGAGCAGTAATTTTGATCTTATCTGACTCCTTAAATTTGAAAAGATCACCAAGCGCTCGTCCTTTCACGCTTGTTTCAAAACTGAAAGAGATAGAGTCATCTTTCATCTGTTTCTCGACTCTTAAAACATGAAACGGTGAAGTTTCTAAGTTTCAATGTGGTAAAATAAATCACCCACGATCACATGCCCTTTTAGAGTTTTCTTGTTGGCCGTTTGATTGTGTGCCTTGGTTTTTAGCCCATGTGCGGTTTTGAGTTGTTGATGGCAACTTTTCCGGAGTTCACCAACCAAGGAATCCCCTCCGATGGGAATCCTGGTCCTTTTCCTCCTTTTGGAAATGTTGGTGCTCCTTATATGGCAACGTTGTCCCTTCCTGGGTTAACTATTGGGTTGCCTGTTTGGTTGTTCTCAACCTCTGTGGTCCCGAATGTCCCAGCTACTGTTCAATCAGTTCCTCCACCTGAACAACATCATGTTGATTCTAAGGTGGACCTCTCCCCTTCTTCACCTGTTTCTACGTCCTCCTCTTCTACTTCGCCTAGTGAAAGTCTAGATTCGAGTAACCGGGTGGCTAAGAAGAAGAAGAAGAAGACAAAGAAGAAGAAGTCCAATAAAGGAGAGGCTAGCTCTGCGGCTATTGCGCCTAAGAAGCCTTCTGTCGATAAACCTCCCAACCCTCCGCGGAAAGTCAAGTTCCCTTGCATGTTGTGCATGGGAGACCATCTTCTTCGAGATTTCCCTGGCATTCCCAAGGTGCTTGAAGCATGGTCCAACGGTCGCCGGCCGTTGCCTTTGGCTTCTGGGAGTCTGGTTGGGGGCACGTCTTCAGCTGCTGCTGGTAAGGTTCCTAAGAAACAGGGTAAACTCACTAATCCCTGTAAGTTGTGTGAAGGGCACCATGCCATTCACCTTTGTCCGTATATGGATGAAGCCAAAAGAGTCTTGGAAAACACAACTGTTTCTACACCATGCCTCCTGGCTGGTTATAAATGGCTTTCTTTGAGTCCTCTACCAGCTGATCCTTCGATTGGTCAAGAGTCATCCTTGGTCGATCCTGCTCCCTCAGAAATTCAAATTCAGGAATCCGTTCCCGACCAACCATTGGTCGTGGGATCTGTTGAGCTGGCCCCGTCTACAGTGCACCAGGTCTTTTCCGTTGAGAGTGGACCTCACACCCCCCATGTCCTTCTGGTTTCTTCAGATTCCTCGGACTTGGAGAAAGATTCTCCCGTCCCTATACCTCAAGAATCTGCTCCTCCGCCTCTCGTGATGGAGGTCCCAGAGGATATTCCTCCCACCTCCGAGATGGAGGTCGTGGAGGATGCTCCTTCTTCCGTAACACCAGGGGGAGACCATCTGAATTCAATGGTAACCCCTCCGAGTAGTTTGGTCGCTTCCTTTCAATTTATAGGATACCGTCTTTCGTCTTATGTGCCTTTCGAGATCACAGTACAGGCTTTTGGTCTGGTCGTACCCAAAACCATTATAGACGAAGGTGCATCTGTTAGTATTTTATCCTCAACTACTTGGCAAGCTTTCACTTCACCACCGCTTATGCCCGTTATGCAGAATCTGTTGGCGTTTAACAAAAGAACTAGTCAACCATTAGGGATCCTTCCAAGTTTACCTGTTACTTTGGGAGGTAAAACCGTCCATATGGACGTGATCGTTGTTCCAGGCCCCTTGGATTTCAATATGCTTTTGGGGCGCGATTACACCTATGCCATGGGAGCGCTTGTCTCCTCCCTTTTTCGTGTGGTCTGTTTTCCACATGAAGGACGGATCGTGACCATTGATCAACTTTCGTTCTTTGGTCTTGATGTGGCGGCTGGTTCGCCGTCATCCCTTCCTGGTTTTTATCCACCTGTTGTATCTGCCCCACCGTAGGTCAACTATGTGGCTACCTATCCCGTGCCTATGCTCAGTGATAGTGCCATTGTGCATCAAGTGCTAGGGGCATTGGGTCCTGACTTCCAGGATGTTTTCCTTCCATCGGGAGTGGAAATCTTGGAAGCGATGACTTCTTGTTCATTATGATGAGGTTGGTTGGAGCAAAGTTCCTTGTCTTGTGTCAAGCTCCTTAAAAAATGAAACAAGGTTGTCGGAGCAAATTTCCTTGTCTTGTGTCAAGCTCCTTAAAAAATGAAACAAGGTTGTCGGAGCACAATTCCTTGTCTTGTGTCAAGCTCCTTAAAAAATGAAACAAGGTCTTCGGAGCAGAGTTCCTTGTCTTGTGCCAATCTTCTTAAACCATGAAATAAGGTGTCCTGAGGATAGTTCTTTTAATGTGTCAACCTCATTAAAATAATGAAACACGTTCCCGTTCAATTCGAGTCTTTGATCAGATCTCGTAAAATACCAGTCGAGTCTTTCTTAGATCTCGTAATTTGAACTTTCACTCCATCTTCCTTTCATATGGATTGTGTTGGTATCCCGTGTTTTGACAGTTTGGAAAATCAAAAGACAAGGCAACATCAGAACCAATCTTTAGAGTTCCAGGATCTAGTCCTCCTGTTCTCAGAGAGGGATCTCTCAAATATTTTTTTGCAAAGGTTTATCTTGTTTGCTTTGGTTATGGATTTTTAGACTAGTTATTACGTGCAAATGTTTGTTTGGTTGGGTTGAGTTGATACAGCAGAATATGAAGGGTCTAGGAAAGATAGACAGAAAGAGGAAATATCCGGTTCATTGGGCAATGGAGTCAAAATAAGATCATGACAAACTCTTCAAGGGATATGGGATATCAAAGGGCAAATCTAACTTGGCCACAGGATCCTTTGTTTAGGAATGAGATGGACATTAATGATTTGGAAAAAGAAATTTAATTCTCAACAAAGGGAACTTGAGAAACATAACTTATCAATAAAGAGATATTTGATAGACAGGGCTAACCATAAATTCTACAAACATTCTTTAAGCAAATAATGATTTCAAGACAACTTCTAAAATGAAATCTAAGATTCTGGGAACACCCTATTTCCTCAAAGATCTTATTTTAAAGGATTTAGAAAACATAAAAGATTCACTGATAGTTGCATTCATAGAAGAGGGAACACCTAAATAACATCTGTGTTTGCAACTATAAAGACCTTCAAAACAACTGTTTAAGCATGGGCAAAAGGTAAGATCAAAACCGACCTCTTTGGTTAACTTAAGACAATGGTACTTCGAAGGGAGATTTCAATGATGGCTTTCAAGTGATGGCAGACAAGCAGGGAGAACCATAACATGCTGAAACCAACTATTTGAGCTATCAAGGAAATAAACGAGCATGAAGACTAAAGAGAAGTTTTAAAGCCTCTAAAATACTTCAGCAGAAGAAAACATAAAACAATGAAGGGTGAACAGGTCTAAGGTGCTTCTAGGAGTCATTTCTTAGCCTAAAACTTTCAGCCTATTGTAGTAAGAAATTATGGAACATAATGAAAACAAGGAAAAACATTTAACAGTTTAGAGCACTTCACCAACAACCAAGCTCATGGATCAAATGATAGAGCCTTCTTAGGAACAGACATGCAACGGCATCATCAAGACATCCAAGACTCCAAATTATTTTCAACTTCAACAGACTTGTATATTTATTTCAGAGAGTTTCAATATTACAACTTGTGATCAAACAACAACCAACCTTCTCATCTTATGAAGAAGTACTTATAGGAAGAGGAGGAGGTGAGAACTAACAAAAATATCTCGTGAACCATTAATACAGATTAAATGACTTTTCGGCCTCTTGAGGGGTTCGATGGAGAAGTGTACAGGTGGATCACTGTATTAATGTTTTACAATTAATATCAAAGCTCGGTGGGAGCTTTATTTGACTTTGAGGCTCTATGTTCTGTCTGGAGCAACTCTGCAGCTATTTTCTATTACACTCCTTTGGCAGAATTAACTTCTTGGCAGCGCTGGAGGCAGATATTTCCTGAATCAGTAACTTCGGCCTCTGTTTTGAATGGTTTGAGGCGACAGGTGGCTCTTTGTAGTAGCTGAGGAATCAATTCCCCTCAGTTGAAGCGGTGGAAACCTTTCTGTCAGCGAAACACTTATGATTTTCTTTAAACTGTGTTTTGAGTTGGGGGTTAGGCTTTTGATAACCGTCTTAGCCATAATCCCCATAAAAATGTCTTCAATCTCCGCTCTGTGGTGCTTTGTTTTAAAACTTATACTCTTTAACTATTTTTGAATAAAACAGTGTCTTGTTGATGTGCAGGGGTAGCACAGGCCATTTACGTGTTATCAACGCTCATGAAACGCTGATAAATCACTGGATTCAAACCTGCGAATGGTTCTGTTTAATAGCCCGAAGGCGCAGGAAACGTCTCTCTCGGTCTTGGCCTTTCTTCATAACATAATGGAAAACCATAGAAATGCCTGCAAAACACAAAACAATTAAGAAATCCTGCGGAAATAGGTTTAAACTGCTTCAGATGGCGGGGGAGGAGCGTAGCCGTTGGATAAAAATATCTAACGGTGGAGATGAGACGCAAAACGAGGAAGGAGAGCGGGAGAAGAAATAAGGCGGGGTGGTTTTGGGCCGTCCGTCTGGACACGTGGACGGTCTAGATCTAATCGAATCGCAATTGGAGGGGAGGAAACAAACGCATGCGATTAAAACAACACTATTGAAACTTTGCGATTGACATTGTCGTCGATCATCGGAGATGGGCGACCCAGTTTGTCGGAGGATGGTGGAGAAGGGCTTGCGATCGGCGATCGGGAGACAGTGCGATCAGCGATGACGGGTTGGATGAGCGGGAAATGAGCAGACGGATGTGTCAGAGGATCGTAATCGGTGGGAGAGATGGGCATGCGATTGCGCAATAAGGAGAAGTTGCGAGATCTTGTTCACGCGGACCGTTTGGATCGGACTAGATCAACGGTCGGGATTGCTTCGACTGCGTGCGGCGGAAGAACCTTAAAACATGCGAAAACCAAAGTTTTTAATAAAAAACAAGTAAAAATGGGTCGGGCGGAAAAAATATATAAGTAAAGGGAAAAGGCGCCCGATTGCGAGGCCAGTGGTTTTCACGGAATGTAATATGCCCGGGAGTATAAAGACAAGGGCCAATCGCAATCGGGCCATTGAGCCTCGTCTTTCCGATCAACCCATTGTGTTGTTTCCGATTGCGATTGCGCGATCGGCTCTTTTCAATCAACCCATTTATATTTATCACGTGATTTTAAGTTTTTGACTTAAAACTTCGGAAAGTGGGTTTTGGGCTTACAAAGGAAAAAATTGATCGGAGAGGGATTTTTCAATGGTTTAGCGCCCGATTGCGGGCTCTATGGTTATATGAGGAAATAATATGATCGGGGGTTTTATATGAAAAGGCTAATCGCAATCGGAGTTTCGTAATGGTTCAAAGACATGCACCCTTGGATATTTGCGATGCGATTAGCACCGAAAAGCTTTGGCGTTTGGTTTTGACACATGGGCATGTGGGGGGAAGTGGTTTAGGACTTAGCCCAAGGGGCTTAGGTCCAAAAAACTTGTTTTTTATGAAAATTTTCAAGGTTTTTTAAATGGATTTGGGGGTTTCGGCACAGCTCAAAAGAAGTTTTAAACCATGTCAGGAAGATTTTCACGAATGGAGGGAAGAACTTATGAAAAGTAGAGGAATAAAATGGAGAAAAAAGGGGAAGAAAATGATGGTTTCTTCAGCAGTTTGTTATACGAAATCAGCAGAAGTTTCTGAGTATAAAATGGGATAGCAAATGAGGATTTGGGACAGAGGCATGAGGCCTTAAAGAGACTTCAAGAGCCAACAATTTTTAGTGATAAAATTTGTTCCTTGGAGGCTCAAAAAGATCTTAGCCACCTTTTGGTATAACAAAATATTATAGGTGGCTAACAGTGGCTCCACTTGGGGATGGTGCCTTCTTGAAGGCATCAAGAATTCAGACTTGATTTCTGGGAGGCTGCCTAGTTGCCTCATCCATTGTTCTCTCTGGGATGCCGACTGGGGCCTGACCCATTGCTTTGCTCTTGCTTTTCTCTGACAAATAATATCAGTTATGAAGAAAACATGAATCTCATCAATACAACTTCTACCTACCCCAATCCTACTGATCTAACATTTTTTTTTCATGAGAGTGCACTTGGATTGGCAAACTCTTTACACAACATTTTATTCTTTTGAAAGCAGGAAATCTAATCTATTTCTACTCCTTATTTCTCCCTGAACTCAGATTAAACAGTTGAGCTCAGATATTTCTCTACCTAGTCTACTGTCTGTTGGGATTAAACAGTCCAACAGGCTTTCATTCTCTAAAATTTTACAACAGAAATTTAAAAAACAGTCAAGTCAAGATTAAGCTGTTTGACTTGCTGTGATCTATGGCATAAAAACAAGCTGCACATAGATTATTATTTACAGAAAATTAAAATCAAAATGGAAGGCTTAAGATCTAAAAGTTTCTCATTATGGCCTTCTTTTTCTTTACAGCTCTACTTTTAATTTTGTTTTGAGCTGTCTCTTCCTTGATATCTGATTCAGATTTTGGGAAAATTAGAACCATTTTTTCTCTTTTATGACTCAGAAAATAAAACAGTTTTGAGTCATCTCTCTTTGGAAACTTAGGTTCAAGTTTTGAGCATGTTTGAACCTCTCATTTCTATCCTAATCTAACTACTGATAAGCCAAGATTAAACAGTTTGGCAAATCGAATTCACTATCCTATCAGCAGAAAAATTTAAAGCTAATTTAGTCAAGATTAAATTGTTTGACTAATTAGAAGTGTGTTTTTTAGGAGTGGCATTTGGGCTTGCACACTTTCAGATTTTTTTTTTTTTTTTGGTATGGGGCTATACCTTTCTTGCTTTGACAATCTGCCCTCTTTTCTTTTTTCCTATTGTTTTTTGTATTTTTGAAGTTTTATAACTTTTGAATGCAATGGTTAGACTATGATATTTACAATGGAGAAACAAAAATGCTTTGAAACTTAAGACTCTTGGCAGAAGTAATGCTTGAGCATCTTGCCATTGACATGACCTCCATATAGGTCTTCTCCATTCAATTCTTTCAAGAAAAATGTATTATGACCCCTCCCAGCATGAATAATATATGGCCCTTTCCACAAGTTCTCAAACTTGCCATGTTTCCCCTTCTCTTCCCTCCTTGAATCCTACTTAAGAACAACACTTACAACCTGGAAATTGTTTGCCTTAGTCCTCTTATCAAATTGCTTCTTCATATTTTCTTGGACTAACTGTGTTCTCTCATAAACTTCTTCTCTAGTCTGCTGCAAATGGATTGTTTGGTTGATCCTCCTCTGCATATCATTTTCCTCAACCTGTACTTCTTGAAGGAGTTTTATGACTGGAACTCCTAATGAGGTAGGAAAAGTTGCATCCATGCCATAAACTAACTGATAGGGGGACATATTTATTGATTTATTTGTAGTTAGTCTATCAGCCCATAAGGCATGAACCAACTTACTGTGCCATGATTTTTGATTTTCTTCCAACAGTTTTTTAATGATATTGATGAGACTCTTGTTGGAGGATTCAACTAATCCATTTCCTTGGGGGTAGTAAGCAGTGGAATGGCCCAAGGTTATATGGTATTTGTGATAGAAATCAACCATATTTTTGGATTTGAAAGCAGCAGCATTGTCTGTTATGATTTTTATGGGACAACCAAATTTGGATAGGATGTGCGTTTCAAGAAACTTGATAATGACAGAGTCATTAGCATTTCTGGTAGGTATAGCTTCCATCCATTTGGTGAAGAAGTCAGTGGCTGTGAGGATCCACTTATGTTGAGCTGAGGAAGATGGATGAATTTCTCCAATGAAGTCCAGCCCCCATTGTTGAAAAGGTGCCTCAACTCTGATAGGATGTAGGGGTAAGGGAAGGAGTTTTTTCTTGCCATCAAAGATTTGACACTTATGGCAAGACATGACCAGCTTCTGAGTGTCTGGGAAAAGTGTAGGCCAATAGTAACCTGATCTGAGAATTTAGTTTGCTGTGGCCTTCCAGTAGAGGTGTCCTCCACATTCACCATCATGTAGTTCGTGCATGATCTTCCCTGCATCATCTTCAAGTAAACACTTGAGCAAAATTCCAACAGCGTTTTTCTAATATAACACCCCGTCTATAATGCAAAAAATCAAAGATTTCTGTTTCAAAAATCTAGCTTTAGTTTTAGACAAAGAAGGAGGAGTATTCAAATATAAAAGCACATAAACAATGTCAGCATACCAAGGGGAATTTAGGAAATTTCCCTCAATAAAAGGGGCATCAGATTCTTCCATTTCTTCCAACACATCCACCATATTTATGTCTAGTGCTTGGAAGTTGGACTCGGCCATAAGTTTTGCTAATCCTTGCCCCTTAACAAGTTTGGTGGGCCTAATTTCTAAGTCATATTCAAGAATAGTTTCAATCCATTTTCCCCTTTTACCATCAGGGTCTTGACTTAGAATATCCTTGACAACAGCATGTGGAACAAAAGAAATTATGTGAGAGTGTAAAATATAAACCCTAAAGTCTTTTAATGCTTTTAATAATGCTAAGGCTTGCTTCTCCATAATGTTATAATTGAGAGGAGCGTCTCTTAGGGCCCTACTAAAAAATGATATTGGTTGTTCTTGTCTGAGATCATTCCTTTGAAGAAAAACTACAGCTATTGTATGTTCAGATGCAAAAGAAAAAATGTAAAAGTCTTTGGTAAAATCAGGACTAATCAGTACTGGTGCTTGGGTAAGAGCTTGTTTGACCAGTTCGAATGATTGTTTGGCTGGCAAAGTCCATTTTACACCCACATTTTTCTTAAGCATGTTTGTGATGTTTTTCAATAGCTCAGCAAGGTTGGGAATAAACCTTCTCAAAAAATTAATCTTTCCAATGAAAGATTGCAATTATTTGAGGCTTCTAGGATGGCTGATTTGCAATAAGCCATCTATCCTCGTAGGGTCTATTTTGATTCCCTCTTCTGAAATTATGTGACCAAGAAGTTTCCCTTCTTGGAGTCCAAAGAGGGTCTTCTTGGGATTTAGTGATAAGCCAAATTTCGTACATATCTCAAAAACCTTCCTTAGGTGAATCAAATGTTCTTCATCAGTTTTTGAGAAAACAGCTATGTCATCAAGGTAGATAATTATAAAATAGCCAATATCTTCAGAGAAGGCTATGTCCATGGCCCTTTGGAAGGTGGCCCCTGCGTTCATTAATCCGAAAGGCATTTTGACATACATAAAAGTTCCCCAAGGTGTGGTAAAAGCAGTTTTGATTTGATCACTTGGGAAAACTAACACCTGATTGTAACCCGAGAACCCATCTAATAGGGATATTCTTTTTGATCCAACTACCCTTTGAAGTATATGGTCCATCTTAGGTAAAGGGTAGTTTTCTTTTAAAGAGGCTCTGTTTAAATTTCTGAAGTCAATGCAGAGCCTGATCTCCCCAGTTTTCTTTCTAACAGAAACTAAGTTTGATACCCATTCCGAAAATCTAATGGGTACTATGATCCCAGCGTTGTACATTTTCTCAATTTCTGCCTTAACCGAAGGTAATAAAAGGGGATTTATTCTCCTTAGTTTTTGCTTAAAAGGATTTTGATTTTCCTTCAAGGGGATTTTATGCTGGATGATGCTGGTATCATATGATTTCAAGTCTTTGTATTCCCAAGCAAACACATCCTTAAATTCTTTAAAAAGCTCTATGTACTATGATTTTATGTGGGCTGGGAGGGCGCTGGATAGCTTGATCATCTTGGGTTCTGCGAGACTGCCTATGTTGTGTTCTTCTACATTTGTCTCCACAGGCTCCATTTTGGGTTCTTTAGCTACATCGTTGAGATCAAACAGGTGTTCTAAAGGTGTGAGACCTCTTGGGATTTTATCATTTTTGCATTGTAAGACTTCCAAGTCTTCTCGGTCTTCATTGTTCACTACCTCTGCTTCAAAAGGATTTTCGCAATGATTTATATCAGCAGGATATGTCATTTCAGCCTCTGGGATTTGTTCAATATACAAACAGTTTTCTTCATGGCTAGCTTCTGGTGTTGGTATGCTGAAATCATTTTTTGATTTTAAGAAATCATCTATGTGTTTGTCAGATTCGAACACTTGCCAGTGATCTTCGTTATCAGGCACAGCAGGTCTGTGTTTCACCTTTATACTGAGTTGTTCATTTATCTCAGGTACTTGGCAATTGCTGGCAGTGAAGGCAAGTTCATTTGCTAGATGATTTCGTGCTCTAGGGATAAAAATGAGTTCATATTTTTTGAAAGTTTTTAACAGGTCAAGGGCAGCATTTCGATATTCCCTAAGCTTTGGATTCTTGGCTGAGTATTCTCCTTTGATTTGTTTGATGATAAGCTCAGAATCCCCTAAAATGGATATCCTTTGGGCTTCTAATTCTTTAAGCAGTTGTAATCCTAGGAGAAGTGCTTCATACTCAGCAATATTGTTAGTGCATGGGAAGTCTAATTTGTATGAAAAACTCTGATTTGTGTTTTGAATCCAGACACCTGCCCCTGCACTAGTTTTATTACAGGATCCATCGAAATTTATTGTCCAAAGTATATTTGACTCATTCTCATTTTCTTGTTGCTGTTGATCGTCAACGTTTTGAAGTTTATTCGAGGTGAAATTGGGTGGGTCTATATTTTCTTTACATGGTTGAGTAATTTCATCTTCGTTATACAAGATAAATGAATCTAAACTTGATTGAATAGAATAGATCGGAGTGTTGTTTGGTTTGTCCATGTTACTCACCATATAATTCATGTGGGTTTCCCTGTATAGTCTTCTATTTTGGTTGAAAACAGGGATGGTGGCATAAGACATGTCCATTTGAAGGCTTCCCTGAAGTTTGGCTCCCCATGATCTTGATAAAAGCATGCCATACTTAGGGGGAATGTCAGCTACAACGATATCCATCACTAGATTTTTGGCAGGGATCTGAGCTAAGTTAACACATAAATATTTGATTAAACCCAAACATTTGACTCTACTTGAGTCAAAGGAATACAAATCTTTGTATGGTTTAGTAATTTCTAAGCCTAAGCTTTCCATTACTACTTTGGGCATTAGATTGTGTGAAGCTCCGGAATCTAACATGGCATTGTGTAGAATTTTATCGTGTATGTTCAAACTGACATAGAAGGGAGGGATTGGTCCTTCTTGATATTTTCCTTCAACCTCTGGGCAAAACAACAGCTCAGGTTTGTCGTCTGTCAAGTTTAAGGTGTTAGTATCACTTCCTAAGTTCAAAGCTTTTAAAACTTGGTTTTTGTACACATCTTGGGTTACTAGTTCAGCTAGGGGGATGGTAATCTTAATCTTGGCAATCTCCCCCTCAAGGCTGAAAGGAATAATTGAATTGTTGATATTTACATCTGTTTTTTCAATTAAATTCTTTTCAGCAATTTTACTTTGCTGAACCTTGTTTGGGCTAGTAATTGGGATGGTTTTATTGGGACCACTAGCTGAAGTGCTAGGGGTACTCTGTTCAACATTTGGCTGGACATCTTTGTCTTTGTTTGAGTCTGTTTTCTTGGCCGAAATGTTGATTTTTTCTGCTGTTCTTTTGGACTGATTTTCCATGTTCTTCTTGACAGTAGTGCTAGTATTCTTATCTTTCGAATTCTCTACACTTCCCTTACTCCTAAGATCATATTGTTTGTGTACCTCCATGATTGCATTTTCAAAACCCAATCTATAGTCATCAGAATCTTCATAGGTGTTTGTATTTTGATCATTTGAGAAGAAACCTTGTTCTTCCTCAGTGAGAAAAACATCATCCCCACTGTCTGATCCAATCAAGTTTACATGTGATTCTTCCAATCTTTCCAACTCCCTATCTTTCTCATATTGATCTACATAGTTCTGTTGAAAGGGAGGTCTAATTTGTTGGTCACTTTCTTTTTGTTTATCCTGATTGTTATCTCTTCTATAATTCTGATTTCTATTTCTGTTTTGATTGTTTTGAAGTGCAGTCTGGTTTTGATTTGCTTGTGCTTTCTTAATTATTTTCATCTCTTTCATCATTTCTTCCAGCATTCTCTCCATTTTTGAGCTTGAAGTAGAGGGAGGGGATTCCTCTCTGAAAGAGACTCTCTTCTCAGTTTTCATTCTTGCTCTTTTTTCTATTAAGTTGACTTCCACAGAAAGAGCACCCCTTTGCATATCTTCAAGGGTTGCAAAATCTCTTTCTCTTAGTGAATAAGTCATGTCAGAGTCAAATCCTTCAGGAAATTTGTTCAAGGCTGAGCCTTGTGGAGGTTTTAGTTATGGGGAAAGTGCATTATATACACTGTTGAATTTGGTACAATAGGCTTGTACACTCTCCCCAGGGTTTCTACGGAGGTTATTATAATCAGCAAGGACTTGGAGAGGATTCTTCTTTACTTCCCATTTGTTTAGAAATGTCTTATGGAAGCCTTGGAGGTCATTTATACTACGGGGGGCTAAACCTTTAAACCATTTTCTTACTTCTCCCCCTAAGCTCTGAGAAAACAGTCTAAGTTTGATAGAATCATCATCGATTTCATTTCGATCAAAATAGTCATTCATCTTATCCACATGTTGTGATTCAGTTGTAGCATTATTAGCATCATATAATGGAATTTTGGATTGATAGTCCTGTGGAAGATTGACTAGTGGTATATTAAGGGCTAAGGGAGCATACCATGCTGCCATGATATGTGGTGGGGGTGGATTAACAAGTGGTGGATTAATAAGAGGGGGATTAGCAAGAGGGGGATTTGGCTGGAGTGGAGTGGTTCGAACAGTGGATGAATGGTGTACAGAAGTGGATGGAACAGCAGCAGATTGCTGAGCTGATTTTGGATGAGAGACACCTAGGTTAAAAAGAAAATGTGGATCAGGAGGTGTGGATTCTCTATCAGGATATTCACTTGTTTCCGGGGATGAAAGTGAAGACTCAGAATCTATCTGAATTATATCATCAAATGACCTAGTTCTAAATGGGTTTACTAAGTCAACTTGTGATTTTTGTAGAGCTAAAAGATTTTCAGGAACTGAATTAGCTCTCAAGGGTGATCTGAAAACAGTTGAAAATTTAACCTTAGGAGACTTCCAAAGGATACTTTCTGGGTCATCAACTATCTCAGGTGGATCGGGGTCAGGATGGGCTCTAGTATAAATCTTCCTAGAAGCCACTATGTCGTAATTTGAGATCCAAATGACAGGAAAAGTTCAACCAAGTATGACAATCTTTGAGAGGTTAACTGATCTGTTTACACAAATTTTGATCTTACAATCCTCTAACTGGATTAGGAAACTGTTATAATGGTAAGGGTTCTTTCCAGTGGAGTCTTTAAGGTCTGCTCAGGATTATGGAGTCGCCAGGTGGAAGTTTTTAGCTCCTAAGGAGGTAAAAGGTTTTATGGTCCACCACCATGTTTATTATGAAGCCAAACTTGAAATATTTTGGGTTTTTCTGAGTTTATTTTGTTTTTATAGGTTAAGAGAGTGTTCTAAGTCTGATTTTGCACTTAGCTAAGGTGTTCAAACAAACAGAGTTTCTCTTATGGCTTGGTAATTGGTTCCTTCAAGGTTTGATAAGGATTTAAAAGGAATCCTAAGGGTTACTTAGTTTGTCACTGATTCAAAAGAGTCCTATCATGATTGCCATTATGTTAGGAAGTGCTTGAAGAAAGTTACTTATGTTATACTGGACCTAAAGTTGAAGGAAAGGTTTTGTAAACCTCTAATTCTCAGCATGTCCCACCGTGATCGCCATTATGTTGGTATCCCGTGTTTTGACAATTTGGCAAATCAAAAGACAAGGCAACATCAGAACCAATCTTTAGATTTCTAGGATCTAGTCCTCCTGTTCTCAGAGAGGGATCTCTCAAATATTTGTTTGCAAAGGTTTATCTTGTTTGCTTTGGTTATGGATTTTTAGACTAGTTATTACGTGCAAATGTTTGTTTGGTTGGGTTGAGTTGATACAGCAGAATATGAAAGGTCTAAGAAAGATAGACAGAAAGAGGAAATATCTGGTTCATTGGGCAATGGAGTCAAAATAAGATCATGACAAACTCTTCAAGGGATATGGGATATCAAAGGGCAAATCTAACTTGGCCACAGGATCCTTTGTTTTGGAATGAGATGAACATTAATGATTTGGAAAAAGAAATTTAATTCTCAACAAAGGGAACTTGAGAAACATAACTTATCAATAAAGAGATATTTGATAGACAGGGCTAACCATAAATTCTACAAACATTCTTTAAGCAAATAATTATTTCAAGACAACTTCTAAAATGAAATCTAAGATTCGGGGAACACCCTATTTCCTCAAAGATCTTATTTTAAAGGATTTAGAAAACATAAAAGATTCACTGATAATTGCATTCATAGAAGAGGGAACACCTAAATAACATCTGTGTTTGCAACTATAAAGACCTTCAAAACAACCGTTTAAGCAGGGGCAAAGGGTAAGATCAAAACCGACCTCTTTGGTTAACTTAAGACAATGGTACTTCGAAGGGAGACTTCAATAACGGCTTTCAAGTGATGGCAGACAAGCAGGGAGAACCATAACATGCTGAAACCAACTATTTGAGCTATCAAGGAAATAAATGAGCATGAAGACTAAAGAGAAGTTTTAAAGCCTCTAAAATACTTCAGCAAAAGAAAACATAAAACAGTGAAGGGTGAACAGGTCTAAGGTGCTTCCAGGAGTCATTTCTTAGCCTAAAAATTTCAGCCTACTGTAGTAAGAAATTATGGAACATAATGAAAACAAGGAAAAAACATTTAACAGTTCAGAGCACTTCACCAACAGCCAAGCTCATGGATCCAATGATAGAGCCTTCTCAGGAACAGACATGCAATGACATCATCAAGACATCCAAGACTCCAAATTATTTTCAACTTCAACAGACTTGTATATTTATTTCAGAGAGTTTCAATATTACAACTTGTGATCAAACAACAAACCAACTTCTCATCTTATGTAGAAGTACTTATAGGAAGATGAGGAGGTGAGAACTAACAAAAATATCTCGTGAACCATTAATACAGATTAAATGACTTCTCGGCCTCTTGAGGGGTTCGATGGAGAAGTGTACAGGTGGATCACTATATTAATGTTTTACAATTAATATCAAAGCTCGGTGGGAGCTTTATTTGACTTTGAGGCTCTATGCTCTGTCTGGAGCAACTCTGCAACTATTTACTATTACACTCCTTTGGCAGAATTAACTTCTTGGCAGCGCTGGAGGCAGATATTTCCTGAATCAATAACTTCGGCCTCTGTTTTGAATGGTTTGAGGTGACAGGTGGCTCTTTGTAGTAGCTGAGGAATCAATTCCCCTCAGTTGAAGCGGTGGAAACCTTTCTGTCAGCGAAACACTTATGATTTTCTTTAAACTGTGTTTTGAGTTGGGGGTTAGGCTTTTGATAACCGTCTTAGCCATAATCCCCATAAAAATGTCTTCAATCTCCGCTCTGTGGTGCTTTGTTTTAAAACTTATACTCTTTAACTGTTTTTGAATAAAACAGTGTCTTGTTGATGTGCAGGGGCAGCACAGGCCATTTACGTGTTATCAACGCTCATGAAACGCTGATAAATCACTAGATTCAAACCTGCGAATGGTTCTGTTTAATAGCCCGAAGGCGCAGGAAACGTCTCTCCCGGTCTTGGCCTTTCTTCATAACATAATGGAAAACCATAGAAATGCCTGCAAAACATAAAACAATTAAGAAATCTTGCGGAAATAGGTTTAAACTGCTTCAGATGGCGGGGGAGGAGCGTAGCCGTTGGATAAAAATATCTAACGGTGGAGATCAGCGCAAAACAGGAAAAGGAGAGCGGGGAGAAGAAATAAGGCGGGGTGGTTTTGGACCGTCCGATCTGGACACGTGGATGGTCTAGATCTAATCGGAGGATCGCAATCGGAGGGGAGGAACAAAACACATGCGATTGAAACTTTGCGATTGAGCGCTGTCCGTCCGATCATCAGGGAGATGGACGACCCAGATTTAATCGGAGGATGGTGGAAAGGGCTTGCGATCAGCGATCGGGCGACCAGTGTGATCAAGCGATGACCGTTGGATGAGCGGGAAATGAACGGACGGGATGTAATCGGAGGGATCGCAATCGGAGGTCGCAGAGATGGGCATGCGATTGCGCAATAGGGGAAAGTTGCGATGCGATTTTGCGCGGACCGTTGGATCGAAGGACTAGATCAACAGTCAGGATTGCTTCGACCTACGTACCGACGGAAAAAACCTTAAAACATATGAAAACCAAAGTTTTTAGCAATAAAAACAAGTTATAATGGATCGGGCTGAAAATATATCGGTAAAGGGAAAAGGCGCCCGATTGCGAGGCCGGTGGTTTTCACGGAATGTAATATGCCCGGGAGTATCAAGACAAGGGCCAATCGCAATCGGGCCGTTGAGCCTGGTCTTTCCGATCAACCCATTGTGTTGTTTCCGATTGCGATTGCGCGATCGGCTCTTTTCAATCAACCCATTTATATTTATCACGTGATTTTAAGTTTTTGACTTAAAACTTCGGAAAGTGGGTTTTGGGCTTACAAAGGAAAAAATTGATCGGAGAGGGATTTTTCAATGGTTTAGCGCCCGATTGCGGGCTCTATGGTTATATGAGGAAATAATATGATCGGGGGGTTTTATATGAAAGGCTAATCACAATCGGAGCTTTGTAATGGTTCAAAGACATGCACCCTTGGATATTTGCGATGCGATCAGCGCCCTTGGACTTAGCGCTTGACACATGGGCATGTGAAGTGGTTTAGGACTTAGCCCAAGGGGCTTAGGTCCAAAAAACTTGTTTTTTATGAAAATTTTCAGGTTTTTAAATGGATTTGGGGGGTTTCGACTGACTCAAAGAAGTTTTAAACCATGTCGGGGAAATTTTCATAAATGGAGGGAGAACTTATGAAAAGTAAAGGAATAATATGGAGAAAAAAGGGAAGAAAATGACAGTTTCTTCAGCAGTTTGTTATACGAAATTAGCAGATTTTTTTGAGTAAAAAATGGGACAGCAAATGAGGATTTTGGACAGAGGCATGAGGCCTAGAAGGAGTCTTCAAGAGCCAACAATTTTTAGTGATAAATTTTGTTCCTTGGAGGCTCAAAAAGATCTTAGCCACCTTTTGGTATAACAAAATATTATGGTGGCTATGATTGACTTGGGGGGCATGTACCTCGAATTGAGTCACCATGGGGGGCATGCTTACTTTTTCAAGCATAGTTTGTTTCCGTTTCAAGCTTGTGTAAAAATGAAACTGGTTTCAAGCATAGTTTATCTTTGTTTCAAGCTTGTGTAAAAATGAAACCATTCCCATTTTACCTCTTGTGATTGCCATTTTATCAGCCTGTTTTACCAGATGAGCCTTGGTTTTTTCACTCCATCGTCCCCATCTGCTTGGCCGATCATACGCCTTCACTTGGTTGTTTTACCCGTTCCTGAGGAACCGCTGTGATGAGTGGTCTCGTTAGCCAGCCTCTTGACCTTTATTTGTTCTGAGCAGTTCCACCATCACCGAAACCAATTGCTACCCTTTATACCACTCGTTCCTCTAGGTGGAGTCATCTTTCAGCTCTTTTCCGACTCTCTAAACATGAAAATATTGCCGAGTCCCTTGTCATTTCGATCTCGTTAAAGTGGCTGCGAATCGACATCTACCCAGTATACGTTTACCCCTTTTTCGGGCTGGGATAGATTATTTACGAAAAAGGAATGCCCTAGCCTATTGCGACTAGGAGGCTTTCTCAGACATAGTTTTCTACCTTTTCGGATCTAAGGAACTATTTACGAAAAGGGACTGTTGGAGTTTACTTTTCTGCTGTCTTTTCAAACTCTCTAAACATGAAAAGACGCTGAGTTCTTCCTTTGTCAGACTCGTTAAACCCTGATGACATCAGATTCAGTCATAATGACGATATTCGAGTTTCTCCTTCCTAGGGCTCGTTAAATGTACTAGGATGGACTTATATGACAAACATATGGTATCCTCTTCAAGCTTGTGTAAAAATAAAGAGGTACTCACTAGAAATGGTGGGGAAAATGGAACCAACATCATTGTCGTGTCGGCAGTATGTCGCTCTTGAACATGGCACTTGTCTGCATTCGTGTCGGGTTGGGGATATCTCATCTCGTTTTTTCCACTTGCCTCCGTGGGTTTGGGTGATCCCTTTTGACCTCTCATCTGCTCTTTGCCTTGTCATCATGACCCTTGATCTTTTGATGTCAAAAACTTCCAAATCCACTGTCGTGCCGCCAATATGTTCAAGAGAAGTTGACCTCTATAGATTCCAACCTTCTTCTGATTCTCATCTGATCGTGATTCACAAAGACATTATGTTCCTTGTCTTGTGTCGATGATGTGGGAAACACTATGGCCCACCTTCGATCAAGGTCACTTCCTGTCGACTTCAGATCATTATCCAGGAAGCTGGTCTAGAGACTCCTTTCTGGTACCTTGGAGCCTGCATGCCTCAATGGCAGGTTCTTCGTGTTCGACGTGAGGTTTTCATTATTGACCTCCGATCGAGTGATTCTACGGGTGTTCGACACTAGCTCATTGATTCACATGCCGTAGATTGTACCTATAGTACCTTGAGGGCCATTGTCATCATTGGTGGTACCTCTCGCGTCTGTTAACAACTTTCATCATTGGCTGGTAATCAGGCGATGTTCTCGCATGTTCGACTTCAGCTCTCATATTCACATGCTTGAACTTGTGCTTTGTTCGGGTCGAGATGGAGCGCAAGACCCTGGATTCCTGTCTGTTATAATCCAGGCTGCGATTTTGTGGATTCTTATGATTAGTTACATGACTCATTCACTGGATGGCTGCGAGCATACCTGAGTCTATTTATCGATCCCTTCTGGATGGCTAAGCCCATGCCTTGGATCTTGATTATTGTATACTATAAAATGGATGGCTGCGCTACCACATATATCGTGTATCTGAGATATCAGTTGTATTTCTCTATGCAGGTTTTCCGACGACGGTGTTTTCAGTTGGACACGTTCTCATAAAGCATTTCACCCCTCTCTCTCTTTCGGGCCTCATGCTTTAGGGGGCATCTGTTACACAGCAATTTGTCACAGTCCCTACAATTCCCCATCCCGCACAATTAGAGGGCTCATTCCGTGACCTGTGAGCAGTGACATGACTTGAAACCACTTTCATGACATCCCTCTGAACATGAGCTTTCATTGCCCTGAAGACAACTCCTTGTAAAAAACCCTAAAAACACCCATTTTTGCATTGGCGTGGGAAGCCATTTCAGTACCCGTGCTAATGGGGGAAATACTTCAAAAAGGGCGCGCCAATTGGCGCTCAATCTCAGAGTCGCACTCGCGCTAGCCATTTTAAGGAGTGTTTTTTAAAAATAAATGGCGGAAGTTTTGTCCTAACCAATTCATAAACTCGTATCTAATTTGAGTTGGGTGGTTTGGCTCCGGATCTCCATGTAGAGGAAGTGGTTTTCCACCTCTCATGGAAGCTTCCTTGAGGATAGGGCCAATCCCATGATTGTAGGGATCCCAACGCCTCTTCCACCATCTATATAAGCTTGCTCATTCCATTTGCAAGCTAGTCTCCAAGTTCCCAAGAGCCATCAGAGCCTTATGCTGCAAGAGCCTTGATTCATTCCCTTAAGGCCAAATCCAAGCAAGGAGATTATTGTCAAGACATCCGGAGAGAGAGGTTTGTCCCATCCCCGACAGGCTTTTTCGAGACGTGTTCTGCTGGCGACCCTCCGAAGGAGAATTCAGCGTCAGAGCCAAGTTGTATCCTTTTTTGATTGATTACTGATAAGCGACTATTGGTTATGGTTCCACTCCTATTGTTGATTATGATGATGAGTTATGTCTTCTCTGACTGACATATAGTTGCATATACTGGATTTTACGCTTGCGTTTGTTGTGTTTCTTGCGTGTGTAGGTGTCTGGTCACGGAGATCGTGAGGATTGTGATCTGCCAGAGTTAAGGAACGGGAGCGCTACTTTCTCTACAAGCGACAACGTTGGATTCCGGGTAAGCCTTCATTTCTAGTTGGTTTATTTGCAATTAGGAACCTGCACTATAGCGTGTGACGATTTTTGCTAGACCCGATCTGGGCTAGTAGGGATCGCCTCTGTCCGCAGAGGGGATTTACCTCCACAATAGAGGGGCTTCAACAAGTGAATGTGGGAGGGATCTTAGGAGCTTAAAAAATATTAATTATGAATTTTCAATGATCCATGCCCCAACCCCATGGGGTTTTAGCCCACTAACTGGGGTACAAACTTCAAACATGAATATCTCTCAAACCGTGAAGAATTACATGGCGTGCCATATATCAACGGAAACATATCGACAAGTAGAAACCATAAAAATCATTATTGACCCAAAATATATTAATTTGGTAGGTCAAACTTCCCATTCAATATTGGGTTAGCCCTTGGTGCTGCTTGGGTTGACATCAATGACAACCGCTGATCAACAACTATCACTTCTTGAAGAGATTCATTAATGCATTCCCATCCATTTGCGAAGCCATACATCAACAAGAACCCTTCTACCATCTCATCCCAATCTGTCGTTCCATGGCACAATTCTGTTTCAAGATACCATTGCTGAGGTATTGTATCCAAAGAATTAAAGAACATGTGCACCCATTCTAGCTAAGGTTCTGCTCCCAAGCTGCAGTCTAGCAAGCTAAATGCTTGCGCGGATCCTTCTGGCCATCATACTTCTCTGCAATTATTGTGTGAACTTGACCAAACCTCAACCTTATTAGTTTGCAAAATTCCAGACAACCTCCTAGACTTTGTCTATGCACACCCCACCATCATGCGTTAGTGGAACTTAATGCGAAGTCTAGAGCCTCATACCTATGTTCCTTCGACACTTTACGTTCAAATTCCTCCAAGAATAAGACAACATTCCTCGTTCCATCATAAAATGGTACGTCACGCACTTTTGAATTGACACAACACGGAGATTGTGTAACCCTTTTACAATGTTTTGTGGTTACTTCATGCAATCTATTCTGCCAGTGCTCCAACGCCTCATCAGAATCAAACGCACATGAACTATCACACTCCCAACATATTCTTCCATATGCAGTAGGGTTAATCCAGTTTTCATCCCGCGTAGTTAGCCAATAAATTTTATCAATCACAACATCTCCATACGCATCCTAGACAGGCTCTGTATAGCATGCACCTTTAGAAGGATATAATGACAATACAAGTTAGGTACCATTGTTCTCAAACACCATCTGCTTATTCTTCAGGTTTATTATAGCATCCATATCATAAGCCCAATAAAATCCTAACAATGCAGGGTAAGGATTAATATCATCAACGATCTCAATGACCTCAAGGTCCACCAACATACTTGCACCATAAATATCTATGCTGACACCCTGCAAGCGCCCCATAGGAATGATCTTTAGTTGATTTTCCATCCTCAGCTGAATAGGCAACCATTAAAACTTTGTCTTTCCCATTTGGCAGAACATTAGCATCTTATCCTAGATCCTGAATGACTTGATCCATCTCATATTCTCTGATCTGCACAGTTAATCACATCTCCCAACCAATTGGCTTCTAATTCTTGTTCACTTTATTGAATGCGCGTGGCTCCATCTGCAGCTTTTCCTTGCCAACACAGTTATCAATCAACTCCTGCAAAACTTCAACAACCCTCTGGTCCCTTCACAACTTCATGCATGTATGTAGGAAAGATGCTAGGATCGACATATCGACTTCCTTCATTTCAACATTCTCTTTAGTATTCTTTTCTATCGGGAAAAACTGTCTCTACACGGTCGATGTCGCAACCTTAGGACTCATAAATAATTTCTTCACGACCAAGATTGTCTCCTTTTGGTGTTGTACATCAAACCCAACAATATTATCTTCAGCCTTCCTTACCCATGTCTCCAGTACATACCTCTACCCATATGCAAAGTTTCCTCCAGTATTCATATCACTACGTGTGATTATGTTCACTCTTGGATCTCGTTGACGTTGTTCAACCTTCATAATCTAGATGTTCTATGTTGGTTGTTGATTGCGCTTCTCCTGCATTTTCGCTAACAAAATGGTACAATCTTTTATTGCATGACCAAATTCCTGAAAATACTTATAAGACACAATAGTATCATTCTGGAAATCTCAAGCAAAGTGTCCAGGTTTTCCACAGTTGTAACAAATGATTTTTCCTCACCCTCGACCAACGCTTCCTTCTTGATAGTGCCCTCATCCTTGAAAACCTCCTTGCATAGTTGGTGAAGCCATAGCTTTGAGACCTTCTACTTGCATTCGATATGTGTCCGGACTATTATGCAACATCAGATCGTAGCTCATACAATGTTTTTCATCATGCCCTACCGAACTACAAAATTTTCAAAATAATTGCTTCGACAACTTGTCCAAATTTTGTAATAAGTGGCAAAAATTTGTGGAATGTTGGCCTGCAACTTTGTAGATACTACACCATACATTAGGCCCTGCACTTGGCCCTCTGCTCGATCTAGGTTTTAATGGATTCAACATCCCATCGACCACATAGTCTCTAAAAAAAGGACATTGGTCCTTTTAGTGACCCTCAACCTTGCACTTGATACACCAGACCTCTACACGAACCTCCTTTCCCTTCTTTAGATCCTGGATCTCCATGTGAAAACTTGCTACATGACTCTAAATTTGTTGCATCCCTATGCTTGTATCAACTACTGGTGAAGCCTTTAGATTCATCGCAATCTCCAGTGCTTCAGCTTGAGTTTCGATCTTTTGTTGCGATAATGGTAGTCTAAGATGTTGCAACAAGGCAACAATAAACCACTCTTTATGTTGTTTGTACGAGATATTAAAGCTAATATGACTAAAAAATGTCTTAAATCTCTAATCTACCTCCCACACAGTCTTTGAAGTCAGCTGCTTAATCTCTTTGATCTCAGTGATACACTGGGATTGTGACTTCGGTTTCTTGAATTCAGCGCTCAACACAGTATTTGTTTCAGCCAATGAAGCATTTGCATTCGTTGTAACAAACTTCATGTACCAGGACAATGCTTGTCATATTGCATCGTAGTAACCAACTACGCTTTCTTCATACCCTCGTATGTAACATTCTTCGAATCCATATCGCTTCTACTACAAACCAAAACTATTCAAGGTCATATGTTCCCTCGAACACCGACATCTTCGGGGTTTGGGCCATGGGGGAGGTGGAGGTGGAGGGACAGAACCATATGGAGTGATGATGGGGGTGGAAGGTTGGTGGATTTCCTCAACACTTTGCTGAATTTCAGATCTCAATGACATAATTTGTCTAGTAGCGAGGTTTCTTTCTCCTTTCTCAGATTCAAACAATGGTCTATATTCAATGTTAATGTACATACCCCAACCTGTTCTGAATTGCTTACCACTTTGCGTAGCACTAGGTTCTCTTTCTTCAACTATCGATTCGAGCATAATCACAGCATACCCTTTTCACATAATAGCATTTTAATCCATAACTTTAGTGAATTCAGGTACTTACCTCACAGGCCTTTGAGAAATTTGCGCTCTACTTCACTATAGGACACAACGGTCCCAATCGCGAACTCAGTAATGAATCCTCCAAGGATACTATCAATCTAGTAATCAACAACTCTCACGATCTCGTTTTCATTATTTTTCAGTTTCTCAATCATATCTAGGGTCCACATAATAGGTCTATTATTAAAATAGCCTGTTTGCGTAGCCAGCCTTGAGATCCACTCGTGCAACTCACTATAAAATGATGCAAATAAAAGCTCGTATTGATCTGTATAGATATTCTTTTGTAACCAGTGTTCAGCAGAGACAAGTGAATTTCTACTTTCTTGGCAACAAACTCACGTTCCTTCAAATCTATCCAATATTTGATCTCCTTCTTAGACAAATGCCACATCCATCTATCCCTCAGTCAGATCCTATTACCAGAAATGGAACCATTTTTTGGATTTATGGAGCTCTGACCCAGGTTCAGATAGTTTGCGTAGTCCAAAAAAACCTACTATTACTAGCGCTTTCGGCAAAAATATTCTTGCGCAGACCGAAGTCTCACCCGAGGCAATATAGGAGGATGATAGAACTAGGCTTTTGCATCCAGAGGGATAGAGGAATATGGATTCAGGAATTTTCCTTCTTATCAAAGCTCCGTAGGTCAGATATATCAATATTATCAACGTTTTTCAACACAACTGTTGAACTTACTCAAAGACTGTGTGATCATTCCTTAATTAAGCATTAAACATAGTAAATAACCATAAAATGAACTGTGATATTCAGATATAGAATAAAACCCTAACTTGGCACAGTTATTCCTAAACAATAAGAAAAATACAAACACATCAATATAATGAAAAAATTCTCAATGATTCGTTCATTAACATCCAGATTCGTCTCATACAATCTCTTTCCACCCTGCTCACAAAGTTGCAGTCTTTCCTAAGGTCTCCACGCACACAGTTTGAGGAGCCTTTTCCTCTAACCCAAACCACATAATCTAACTTAGTCTTACATCCAAATTTTGTAGAAATTTGAATAATAGATGAGTTATTCACCGAGATTATCCTGATTACACACTATTTGAGCTTCATGCATAATACATAACCTCTTCTACCATTGATCATCAATTTGCGGAATTAAAAACAATCGCATGCGCACATTGAAACATTAATCAATCACACATATCAACACAATATGTAATGGGGAAATCTTACAGCTGAAAACCCCCAACTATCTGTATATTATAATGATAGAGAACATGTAACAATCATAGTACAAACTCCTCATAAGCTCTCAGCACTATCTCCAATTGTTACACACTACACAAGCTCAGATATGAACAAGTCACAAGTTCAAATCTTTTCCACCTGTTAGCCTGCCTCTACTGCGCAATCCAAGATGGTTAATTGTGAGATCCAAGTTCGAATCCCCTTGGCTTGTACTACGCAATCCTCATTGGAAATCTCAATCAATGTGTGTGCAAATCTCATGCACAGCTATAGTCACAACTGATAGTAGACTCACCCTTTCACCCACCTCTAACACTAGTCTCCATTGAACTGTCCATGCATTGCAGTTAACTGATGTATTCTTTAGTTGATTTATGAGTTAATAATTAGTGAATTAATTAATAATTAATTCACACCACTCATCACTAGTGTATTTATCAGCTAGACTAAATACAACTAGTTCAACTAAGTTAAACCGAACACAACTCCACCAACTGTCTCATCAACTCCACCAAACTCTGCCACATGAGTTCTAACCGAAGTCAACCATGCAATAGCTCAACTAACCCTTAGGAAAAGCGTATTTCCTTCTGTCAGCTGCATGTGCCACATCCAAGCATCAAACTGAAGTGCTCTAAGAGGATAAGATAATGTTTATAGTCTAAATATTATTAAGGGTTAATAATATTTGACTGTTCTATTTTTAGCCCGGCAGTCTAAAAATAGATTCCGCCCAATGTCTAAAAATAGAGGTCCATCTATTTTTACCAACTTAACCAATCATCCATAAATAGCATCCTGCAACTCATAGACCATGATCCATATGTCTAAAAATAGACTTTGCGCCAAAAATAGCCTGCGGGCCCACTTAGTGAAGGCGACTTCTTTTCACTAAGCTCCATCATCTTGTTGCATTCTCAACAAATTCATTTCATATCATCAATCATAATACTATCTATGACTTATATCTAGACTCCTTATATAGATCTAGATTTTACAATACCATGGTCTAAAACTATGGGTGGAGTCCAACGTTCATCAAAAATCCCATCTTGTTACATAATTAAGGGGCTTTGACCCACCCAAAATCCCCTAATACCAAAAATATACTTCGTGCTGTGCGCTCTGCTCCTTGATCTACAGATTCTTTACTTCGCGGGGAATCTTGGCTCTAACAAAAGGTAAAAAGCGGTAAACATATTATCCATACTACACAAATGGATTCATTCCCACTCTCAATTTTTTCCAGCTCCCAACAATTGGTATCATAGCTTCCTAAATTTGGTATCAAAGTGGGTTCTTTCAGGTGCAACTTGAACATTGGAAAGTAGTTTCGAGTAAATTAAAAAAAAATAATTCGGAATGGATCATGAAGGAGTGTCATTGTTGTTTGCTGCAAAGTACAAGGTATGGAAAGAAAAAATTAAATCTCAGTTATTGGATTATGGATCTGAAATTTGGAATTTATTGTTTGAATGTTATGGAATGGATCTTATCCTAGCTAAAGTGATGCAGTGGAATTCCCAAGTAAAATATGTGATATACAAAAACCTCCATAATGCAAATCTAGAGAAGATAGTAGATATGGCATCTGCTAAAGGCATATGGGACTAATTTCAGGTGTTGTATCGAGGAAAAAGCAATAGCAACACAAATGGAGAGAAAAATAAGAAGAGTAGAAAGAAAAATAAGAAGGCCTCTTATGAATAAAGATCATTAATCTTATGAGATTCATCCCCCTAGTGTGAATGTAGCAACCGATTAACATGAGGAGAAACTAGAAGAGAAATTCTTAGGAGAACCATGTGTGCTCCAACAAGGTAGATTTGAAGGTAATAATGATTGCGACTCAATTTTTAATTATGTTTTAGAAGGATCTAATGCTAGACATTTTGAGTTGAATAGTCAATATGAGGATGATGTAATTCTTCTTAAAGTTGAATTTGAATCATTCATGGTGGATTGAAGTTATTAGTTTGAAAGTTGTATGTAGAAACTAAGAAAAATTTATGCATATATTTGATGAGAAGGATAATGGGCTTAGAGAATAAGCCCTTAGCCTAAATATCTAGTTAGAGGAAGAGAAGAGAGTTGAATATGTGAAGAAAAACCAACTGAAAGAGAGAGAGGGTCGAGTTGAAGAGCTTGAGTCCCTAATTTTCTCTATGAGGAAGAAAATTGAGCAAAATTACAATCATCTCAAGCAATAGAAAATTAAGAGGCTCTTGGAAAGCATGCTTAAGAGCCAAATATCTCCCATGAATAGATCCAGTCTTGGCTTTCACAAGGGAGAGTCTATCTTACAAGCACATGCAAACAATGATGAAAAGCATAAGAATATTGTAACAAAAAAAGGCACCTAAATGAGTAGCAAGAAAGGTAGTGAGTAGTAGATCTAGAAAAAACCAAGAAGAGAACCTCGAGGAGTGCCTATGAATAGAATACCATTTTCTCCAAGAGAATATTATGGAGGATATGACAAATTTCAAAGGAGAAGCTCCAATCCCTTTGCTCCTTTTATGGATGAGATTGATTGTTACATATGTCATAACTATGGACATGTTGCAAATAGCTGTAGGAGAATAATGTACAAATCTAACCAACATAATATGCAACAGTTTGGTCAGGAAAGGAGATCAATAGCCATCAGGTTATCTAATGCATTTTCTGGTTATTGTTTCTCATGTAACCTATTTGACCACAAGGCAGGTGATTGCAGATCTTGTGTATGAAGTAGAGGCACGTTTTATGAAAGGCATACATCTATAACAATTAACATAGGGTTTGATCCTATTGCATCATAAATTGGTCATGTGAGGTGTTATACTTGTGAAAATCTAGGTCACATGGCCAGATATTCCCAGTTGTTCGGTTTCTCAAATCAGATCGAGAAAAAGGAGCAAAAAAACCAGAGTAGGCCCAGTAGAAAACTAGAGAAGGACACATATTCCAAGAAGTAGGCTACCCTAGTGTGGAAGAAGAAGGAGGAGTAATAAGTGAAGTATAGTATCACCTTATGCATGTTTGATGATGATGACCAATGGTACATAGATAATGGTTGTTCCCATCATATGTCAAGGGACAAGAGTAGATTTTGTTGGAATTATGGATAATGTGTTGTCCTTGATGGAAACCTACTTATTAAATATGTGAACATGATGGTTATGTAGATGCTATAGGTAATATGAACAAAGGAATGTTAGTTTAGAGAATGATGGATGATAACATAAAATTTTGAAAAAGTATACATGAATCCTGTGAAACAAGGTCGCGTACAAACGCAGGTACTCTGAAGAAAGGCGTGTACATAATCCACACCATGGTAATTTGAATAATATGAGTCTTTACCATGGTATTGGCCCATAGTAATGGGTGTGACAATGGTTATTTGATCCGGTCAAAGAATACCAACACAATTATTAAGGGATTGGCCTAAGGTATTGGCTAAGGTTAAAGCTATATAAGGAGATGGATATCAAAGAGTTAAGTGTGTAAGTAATAAATTGTTGATGAATGATTTGATCTAAAATAGGTGTGAACCAAGAGGCATGGAGGAGGTTCAAATATGATAGATCTGAAAATGTCAAGAAAAATAATGATAATAATTTCTTGATTTATTTATGCTTATAATGGTAGATCTGTAGCTATAACGATGAATTGATCCATATGTAGTGATGCATGTCAATATTTGGTTTTGACAAATGTTGCGTTATGCAGCTAAAGTATGATTCCGTGATTTCAGAACTATACGCTGGTTTGCCTTTGAAAGGTATCATACATACGCGGATAATCTTCTGGGTAATCACATATATATTATGTGAAATGATTTCAGTATGTTTAGAATCCATACGCAGGTGATATGCATGGTTTTTCCGTACATACGATGATATGTTTTGTGGAAGTATCATATATATTTTAGGGTTTTGCGGTATGGATTGTTGATGACATTTGATCAATTTTATTATGTTTGCTACCATCTGTCGATGATGTCTCTATCATGATAATCTATGTTTGAAAATATTAATTGGGTTGAGTTGGTTATGGAATGCAATGATGATTAATGTGTTGAACCCTTAGTTAAACTGAGAGTGGGGGGGGGTGAATCAGTTTAATGCATTCATGAACTTTTAAAACTTTTCATTAAGCTTATTTACAACTTAATTTATGATCAGCTTTATATGTGAACAATCTTAATATGTGAGCAGCAAGTATTAAGATAATGTGACAACAAAATTATTATGAGAGCAGCAAGTATTAATCAAATTGAATAGACCATATCAACACATGAGCATCACACACAGAGACAGCAGATATAAGTGGAAACCCATAAAGGGAGAAAACCACATCTTATTATTGTTGTGATGCAAAGGCAAGCTCCAACTCCCTCTCACCACTGATTTTCTGTAGGCACCAACCTACAGGAGGCTCCAACCTCAATTTTGCAAGCTACTACTTGCAAGGAAGCTCCAACTCCCATCAATTTTCTGCAGGCACCAACCTATAGGAGGCTCCAACCTCAGTCAACTACAACTGACATCTATCAAGCTACAACTTGATAGGGAAGCTCCGACTTCCTCACTCTATCAAAAGAAAAACACTTGATGATTTACCTTGGATATCAGCTCTGTTCTATACCTTCTTTACTGTTGTCCTCTAGTCTTCATATCTGTCTTATATCATCTCTGACTCTTCACAACATCTCCACTTTCTTCTTAATTTCTCTGCTTCAATTCTGCATTCTCTAACCTCTCTATGAATATCTATGAGATATCATATATAGAGTTCCCCTCTTGACTATTTGTATTCTACAGAGAATTTGGAGTGAACAGCCATGACTATTCGACTTCTTCCTTCTCTTTCCTTTGTCCAACTCAAAAAAATAAAACAGTATGTACAAATTTCAATATTACAGTGGGATTTTTGTTTTCCTCCAGAGACTTGCCAATGCATCACAAATAATTTAAAAAACCAATTAAACATTTACATTCAGTTACAATATGGATTTCAAATCAACCCATTCAGCCTTTTGGATCACTGCTGTTTGTCTTTTCTACAGTTGTCTCTGTCTTTTTCCTCTCTATATGCTCATCTATTCACTGTAGTTGCGTAACTCCTGTATATATTTAACTGCCTTTTTATATAACGTAAATGACTCTCGGCGATATAATAATTACGCCGGAGGCGTTTTCCATTGCGGGGTTGGGGTGTGCAAAGCTATGGCGCATGGAACCAATGATAACTCGCCACGTGTGGTCTCCGTAATGGCTCGTAAACGGGTTTCTTTGTAAACGGGTTTCGCCTTTGGAACCGCGGGTTGAAAGAATGGAAACGCTCCATGATTTTATTAATTGCCCTTTCTGCAAACACGAGCGTTCTCCCATACTCTCCCTGGCCTGCACAAGTAACCCGACTGTGGAGCGCAATGGACATCCTGTCTACACTTGCACCTGCAAACACAAGCGTTCTCCCATACTCTGCCTGGCCTGCACAAGTAACCCGACTGTGGAGCGCAATGGACATCCTGTCTACACTTGCACAGTTTCTCCAGCGTAACCTCTCACTCAATACTCTAGATAGAATTTCTCCGGACATATCAGAAAAAACTACTCAAATTTCACGGCTACTAAATAGATGTAATCAACAAAGTCTGTCCACGGAACGATATTGATCAGATCCAATTGCTTTGTTGAGCTGGGTTCGGAATCATTTTGAGAATGAGATCGTCTCCCTCAAAGAGAGTGGAAAACGAACTTAGAATTTCCCCTTCATTTCAGTCAGCCATTGCAAACAGCTACGAAGAATGCATGAATTTAACTCAGCACTCCTTCCCAGGCCCCTGTCTGTATCAACTCTTACATGCCTCCACTAGCGTCTACACCCTGCTCCTCTCATCTTCCAAAGACGATTCCGCCTCCAAAATTCAGCAGAAATGGCTACCTTAGCCCCCGACCCAGCTCCAAATAGACCGCACGCTAAGGAAGCTAAAACTGCTCAGCAAAGGGAAATCAACGTCGCTAAATTTAGAGGAATATCAGGCATTCATCGTGGCCCTGTTTCGAGACATGGCCCTCTCCAATGCTTTCAAAAGCATGGCCTTTTACATCCTGGTGGGATTTGTGGCGATTCTATCTTCACATTTGATAGCGCAAAGGATTCCTCTAATTGGCCCCACGTATCGAACCCGGGGCCCCAAGCTTCCCAGAATCATGGCGGGTTACACGACTGGAACTGCTGCTGCTGTCTATATCAACTTGTAATTCCATTCAGCAGATCTGTGCATTTGTTGCAGGGATTTACTTTCTGCCCTTTTCAGGGTTTAGTTTGTTTTAAATTCTTCAAGAGTTAAGGTACATGCATATTTTTTTTTCTTTTCCTTTAATTGGGTATCTTGGCATTTGCCAAGTTCGATTCTCATTGAGGCCCATTTGTAAATCTAAATGGGAATTATTATGATAAAATTGTACATGTTTCTTTTAAATAAAATTTTATATATTCCATGGTGAGGTGGCTGAAAGTTTGGATTTAACCTTTTACTAATGAATACCATCTCTGGACATGTTTGTCGTGAATGGTATCTCCAGGCATGTTTCTTCTCTTTGTAAGGCAATTATAATTTGTAAAATTGTAAATTTGGTTGTTCGGACAAGATCCCGCTGAGTAGCCCTGTGTCGAGGGTGGCTTTCGCTATTCTGGAAGCATTACAATGGAATGTAGCAGTTGGATTGCAACGCACAAAAAACCCTTTGGTTGAGATAGCCTACTTGAGGGCAACTAATCTACCAACAATGCCTAAGATTGGTACTTGGCTTCAATTGCATGAAATGGTCCACTGCTATGGGCAGGGTGGCCCATGAAGGATGAAACATGTATCTTTCTGGTGGAGTTGAACCCCGGTTTACCATTGAACCAAAACCCTGGTTTACCATTAAACCAAAACCCTGGTGACAACAGTGATAAGGCTTTGAACTTCACTAAAACCAATCTCCATCATGGGCACAGTCACATGACTAGGGAAGGCCTCAACAAAGCCAGAGATTATGGGAAGGACTCAACAAAGCTTAAGAGTAAGAGTAAGAGTAAGCTTATGGAATTGACTGAATTCGTCCTCTGTGCCGGAGCCCGGGAAGCTGCACATTAGTGAACATTTGATCTTGGAAGAGGCCTTGGTTTGCAGGGTTGAATTATATAGAGTTTTATTTACATAGATGTTGTTGCAGGGCTGACAAATTGTGTGCAGTTCCTCTTTATGCATTGCATGGGTATTGAATCTTGATTCATAGAGATCATTTTATGGATTTCTGAAACATACAAATCTGATGTGAGTTTTGTTTGTTTGTTTGTTATGGTTGCAGAATCGAGATGGAGACATTCCTTTTCACATCCGAGTCTGTGAACGAGGGACACCCAGACAAACTCTGCGACCAGATCTCTGATGCAGTGTTGGATGCATGCCTCACCCAGGACCCTGACAGCAAGGTAGCATGCGAGCCCTGCACTAAAACGAACATGGTCATGGTTTTTGGTGAAATCACCACCAAGGCGAATGTCAACTATGAGCAGATCGTTCGCAAGACCTGCAGGGAGATTGGTTTCATTTCTGACGATGTGGGTCTATCGTATAGACCAGATTTAACAAGTGAATCATAATCAGAAGCCACAGCCAGCGTTCGATTACAATCGTCCCCGCTCCCTGCATTTTCTCTTAATGGCAAATGCACGAAAACAATGACCAGCCTGGGGCAGAATGGATGGATTTATAAGCCTCGGTGAACGAAAGAGTCTGGGGTAGAATGGTTAGAGTGGAAAATGTTGTTCTAACAACTCACATCGTACCACAAATGGACAATGTTCTTTGCAAAATAAGCAATGCTTTCTGAAGGGATTTTTGACATCAGGAAATCGGTAATTCTGGCCGTCAAGAAATGCCTGTTGCCTTCGGCCCGTCGAGGAGATTTCACATTTATTAATTTTATTTTATTTAAAATAAATTTAATTTAGCATTGGCAACACGTGGCACAAGTATGATGTGGTAGACAATGCCCTTATTAAGAGCATCACGTGGCAGAAGTGATGATGTGGCAGATAATGCCCCAATTAAGAGCAACACATGGCACACGTCATGATGTGGCACGAGCAATTCACTCGACATGCTGATGTAGCATGCAGATTTAGCAAACAAGCCAATCTGGCAAAGTGGTTGTGAAACATGTGGACCAATCAAAAGCCACCACGTGCTAGCTTCCGAATGGTGAAGAAGGCCCAACCAGACAAATATGATGTGGCAGAAGCAGCTCACTCGACATGCTGATATGGCATACATATTTGGAAAATATGCAAAATTGGCAAAGTGACTGTGCAACATATGACCAATCAAAAGCCACCACATGGCAGCCTCCGAATGGTGAAGAAGGTTCAACAAGCTGGGAGAAGGGTGCAAAAAGAATCAAACTGCTGAGCTCAGCACCAAAAAAAAATCTAATAGTTTACCAACATATTAACTGATGCCAATTGAAGTTAAAATGGATGGAATATTTATTATACGCAGGGTTATATTATATTGTTTTTTATTTTGGTTAATTTTTTTTTTTTTAATTAGTTTTGAAAATTTTACATAGATTTTTTTTGAAGTTTATAAAACTTTTGAAAAAAATAAACAAAATATTATGCATGTGGCTGTCCACTATAATTTAAGTAAGTATTTGCACAAAAAATAGCGAACAACTATCTACATGGCATTATGTTGTGCAATAGCATTCATGACATTCTCGCATTCATTATTAAAGTTTAACCTTCAAAGACACTACAATATATCATGTGTTCTTATTATGGCATTTTGTACTCGGTTGTGAATTGTTTCTTGACATTAGAATCTATATCATAAGCTATTTTTAATTTAAATGGACAAGGGGCCCCGCAATCCAACCTGGACCTCCAATCTGTTAGCGATCATCTCGACCATTCAAAAGTGCAAGAATTTTATTCCTTTGCATTTTTTTTTAATAGTCAAGAGGATTGTTAAAAGTAATTAAATAATATATAAAATTTGAATTTATATATTTATTCTATTTTTAATAATGACACGCTATGATAAGAAAAGATTTCAAAACCAACCAAAAAAAAAAAAGAGATAAAAAAAATCATAATAATAATAATAATAAAATAAATAAATAAAATATGAATAAATAAATAGAAATAAAATAAAATAAAGATAGAATTAAAATTAAAAATAAAATAGATAAAAAAAAAAATCTTAATTGCAAAAATAAGAATAAAATAAATAAATAAATAAATCAATAGAAACAAAATAAAACAAAGATTAATAAATAAATAAATAAAATGAAATAAAAAAAAAAATTACATAAATTACAACTTAATAATATTAAATTAAAAATTAATACTTTTATTAAAATAAATATAATTATTTAAAATTCAAATTAAGTATTTGAAAAATATGTTTTGAGATATGGTCTAATGACTTGTACCGTTCTTCTTATGGTTTCAGCTCCTTCCCGCGCTCGTCAGCTCCTCCGCGTCCGTGCTGCTGTCGCGTTGTCCCCCTTCGGCGTCATGTCGGGTCATTTATTAAAATGACCAAACAAACACTGTTCACCCCAGCCAATGAGCAACAGTTATCCATCGCGCATGAGACCAGTCAATTCTTGACATGTGTAACTGTTGGATTCGCCCTGCATGTCTGCTATTTCGCTGTTTTGATCTTCAACCCCGGAAGCCACGTCTCCGTCGAATTCTCAAAGCTCTCCCACACAAGACCACCGTCACTGCTCTGCATCAAAACCAGATTACCTGAATTGCAGGGCCGCGGAAGCGCGACCGCACCGAAACTGAACACATCCAATTCTACCGTTGGCTGCCCGGTGTGAAAGACCTCTGGTGCGATGTAGCCCATGGTTCCCACGAGACCAGTGGCTGTGAAGGGTCTCCGGTCGTGTTCAATCAGACGGGCAAGGCCGAAATCGCCGAGCCGGGCATTATATTCGGAGTCGAGCATGATGTTGCTGACTTTCACGTCCCGGTGGATCACCTGCTGCTCGCATTCCTCATGGAGATACAACCGAGCGGTCATACAATTGGGCAAGCACGGTGCACCACATTCAGAGCTCGCGTCTACAACGAATCCAACATTGACACCTCCTTCGCCACTTCGGTGAAGGAAAACTGCCCAAGCGCTGGTGGCGACAACACCCTCTCGCCCTTAGATCTGGCCACGCCTACCACATTTCACAACAAGTTTTACACTGATTTGAGAAGCCAAAAGGGACTTCTGCACTTCGATCAGCCACTGTTTAGCGGAGGCTCTACAAATTCCCAAGTCACCACCTACAGCTCTAACCAAAACACTTTCTTTACGGACTTTGCGGCAGCCATGGTGAATATGGGGAATATTTCTCCTCTCACTGGTACTAGCGGACAAGTCCGCAAGAACTGCAGGAAGGCCAATTAACATTTACGTATTTGCGAGGTCTGAGCACCAGTTCTGTGCGTGCTCATTAACAGTGATCAATTCGTGGAAGAGACGTTGAGGGCGATATCAGTGATCCGATTGTCCTACTCTTAGAATCCAATATTCCATATCGTCCCGAAATTTTTATTTTCATTAAATTACTTCCCTTACATATCTACCGCCCCGGCGTTCCTTTGCGCCTCTTGGTGCAATTGCTAGTAATAGATCATTTTAATACATAAAATGCCCTTTTGGGCCCACTCGCTGAACTTTCTCTATTCTCCGATGCGATGAATCACCTCTTGAATACTTCTGATTGCGATTAATTGCAATCGCAACTTCCAGTTGTATGTTTCGATGCTCTGCTTTCACTCCGATGCGATGATTCACTGTTCACAGATGTAAATATGTATCTATTGTTTTACATATATATTTGCTGCTTTGCTTTCTTTTAACTCTTCAGCTTTGGTTTAAAAACTCAGAGCAAACATGTATAAATATTTTCTTTTGTATGGAGCCCACATACCAGCTATACTTCGCCTCATTTATTTCAATCGCAATCGCAACATTCATAATGCTCTTGTGACTTGGTCATTTGATTTCCGCCGATGCGATTAGCAAAGGCCCCACCATGTAGTCAAGCGACTCCCTGTCTGCCGTCCATCCTTCCTCAAATCCAATGGCTGTCCTTTAATCGAAAACTTCATTTGCATGTTCCGCTGTTCTGTTTTATTCCGATGCGATTAATCACTTTGATGCCCTTTAAGTCGAAACTCAAACACATAAGAATCACCATTTATAACATATCGGGTCCTCTTCTTTATCGCGATCGCAATATTGCAATCGCGTCCTCCAACAGATCGGTGCGATGAACAAAGGGTCCCACATATTCCAAAGTCTTCACCCTTAGTTTATTTCAAAAAGAGATGAACCCTTTTAATAGGTTTACCACAAACCCTTTGAGTTAATTACATCTCGGCATTGTATTCATTTCTCAATACACTACCATATCTTTTGTAGACAAACAAACATAAGTCACGTCTGCCACTATATTTCAATCATACCATTCATATAAAAAATGTCAAATTATCATTTGAATATTACAATTTGGACCATTGTAAAACTTTAACTTTCAATCCTCATGTGCGGCATTTCCTTTATGAAGACTATACAAACCCCAGATTTCATTTGCGAAGGATTTCACTTTATATAACTCTTAATGTATTCAGGCCCACATCCTTGTTCAACGCATATCAAAACACTTCATATTATATGCAATACTCTTGGAACCTACCTTTGATAACCTTCGAATATGTGTTCACACCCGCATATCATAAAATTCAAGCCCACACAATATCTCAACATTTATTCATATATATGACGCCTTCGTTCACATATTAGGAACATTATAGTAAAGCCCCCACCTTTGGATTAAAACTCAAACGCTGGCTAATATCAATGTTAATAATAGCCATATAGAGGACATTGCATCGTGGTTAATTCCTTCGGGCCCCCACCATTTCTCACTATATAATTGAACCATCGCAACACATACTTTTGGGCCTACCTCTATTAACAAGCTGCTCACATCCAACGGTGGATAGCTTATCGCGTTGGTTTGGATGATCCGATGAATGCAAACAAATATCGCGTTATTTTTCTCACAAAAGATTAATGCACAAAAATTGCGCGATATAAGTGGGTTTTAAAAACCACTTATGGACACGTGTCCTCCAGCGAGTAATATCACATTTTTTCTCACAAATCTCCTTACTGCTTATGCAACCGCGCGATACTGCTGGTTTCCAAACTCTGGGTTTATTGTAGCTTCAAGATTCCGCTCCTTTCCGACTCAAGGTTTCGTCTTTCGGGTTTCAACCTTGTTAACTTTGATTTTACGTTAGAACTGTTTTATTTACATTATAACTTCATCGTTCATTGATTTTACATTATAACTCACCATATTATATGGCCCACACATACGAAATTTGATTTTCATTATAACTGTAATTCATTGCTGCGCCATTACTGTCCCTCTGTTCATTAAATCAAAGTTCCATATCTCAGGGTTCCATCTCAGTTTATAATTCCGCCTTCCTTTCCTTTGATAATGCTGTGGCTTCAACTGATATAAACAAACAGGGATTTAATGCAATTAACTACCATTTCAATCCTATTCGGCATGACCGTTTCTCTGCATTCGGTTACTGTGCATGACAGTGCACAGGCAGTGCATGTCAGTGCAGGACAAATGTGACAGATCTCTGCTACCGTTTCTCTATTTCTCTGTACACTTTGTTTCTCTGTATTCTGCGTATTCTTCAGCCTGGGTTGCTTCAAATGGCCCTGCTTTGCAGCTGCTCGACCCTCTGCATCCTCTTCAGATCTCTGCTACCTCTCTGCTACTTCTCTACATCTTTGTTTCCTCTTTTTCTCTCTTTGCCTTTCTTCATGTCTAATGTTCTCCTTGTCAACATTTCCAACAGTCTTCTTTTGCTATCTCTCTGCTTCAATGCTGTCTCCTTTGCCATCTCCTTTGCTATCAATGCCAACATTTCCAACAGTCTCCCCCTTTGGCATTGATGGCAATACACTTCCTCTGCTTGCCTTTTAGAAGGCCCTTTCTTCTGTTGCTTGCTTTTCCTCCCCCTTTGACATCAATGGCAAAGGGTTTCACATTTCCTAGTGTGTTTTCCACATCTTGTCCATGATATTTTGATCTTGAGGACCTGTTCCATGCTCTGTTCACTTGCTCTGGTTCTTTTGTGACAATATTTGGTGATTGATCTCCCCCTGGAATGATGTTTTCTTTTCTGAGCTCCCCCTAGAATGATGCTTTCTTTTCATGTCAGAGAGCAACATCTGCAGATACTACTCCCAGTTTGTCTCTTAGATATTCGAATGGTTCTTTAGCAAGGGGTTTTGAGAATATGTCTACTGTTTGTTCCTTTGTTGGTACATATTCTAGCTTTACTACTTTCTGTGCTACTTGTTCTCTGAGGAAGTGGTACCTTATTGGGATGTGCTTTGTTTTTGAATGAAGTACAGGATTTTTTGATATAATTATTACACTTGTATTATCACATTTTATAGAAATAGGTTCATCAATGCTTACCTTCATATCTTGGAGAGTTTGTTTCATCCACATTACTTGTGTGCAACAAGCTGCTGCTACCATGTATTCTGCTTCTGCTGTAGATAGAGAGATGGAAGTTTGCTTCTTGCTTAGCCATGCCACCAGAATTTTTCCCAGATAGAATGCTCCTCCACTAGTGCTTTTCCTGTCATCCACACAACTGGCCCAATTTGCATCTGTATATGCCGTCAAAGTGAAGCTCTTGCCTTTTGGATACCATAGCCCATATTGTGCAGTTCCTTGTAGATATCTGAATATTCTTTTGACTGCTAGAAAGTGATTTTGTTTTGGTGCTGCTTGATATCTCACCACAAGTCCTACTGCCAACATAATGTCTGGTCTAGAAGCTGTTAGGTATAGCAGACTTCCTATCATGGATCTGTAATGTCTTTGACCTATATCTACAGATCCATCATCAGCACATAGCTTGCATCCAGTGATCATGGGAGTTGACACAGGTTTGCAGTCTTCCATTTTGAACCTTTTCAACATTTCTCTTAAGAATTTTTCCTGTGAGATGAATGTGCCTGTGTTATTTTGCTAAATTTGAAGTCCTAAGTAGAAGGTGAGCTCTCCAATCATAGACATCTCAAAATCTTATTTCATTTCTTCAGCAAATCCTTTTGCTAGCTCATCTTAGTTGCTTCCAAACATGATTTCATCTACATACACTACTACAATCATGAGTTAATTCTCATTGGCCTTTATGTATATGTTGTTGTATACTCCTCCTCTCTTAAAGCCTTGTTTTTGCAAGTACTTGTCTAGCCTTGAATACCATGCACGAGGAGCTTGTTTCAACCCATATAGGGCTTTCTTTAATTTGCACACATAGTCTTCTTTATATGTTAATGAGAATCCTTCAGGTTGTTCCATGTAGACTTCTTCTTCTAGATCTCCATTCAGGAAGGCATATTTCACATCCATTTGATATACCTTGAAGTCATGGTAGCATGCAAAGGCCAAAAACATTCTGATAGCTTCCATTCTGGCTACAGGGGCAAAATTTTCATCATAATCAAGACCTTCGATTTGTGAATATCCCTTGCATACAAGTCTGGCTTTATTTCTGATTACCTGTCCTTGTTCATTCATCTTATTCTTGAATACCCATTTTGAGCCTATGACATTTTTCTCAGTAGGTCTTGGAACGAATTCCCATGTATTATTCTTCTCAATCTGGTCTAGCTCTTCATTCATAGCTTTCACCCAATATTTGTCTTTGCTAGCTTCTTCAAACTTCTTTGGTTCTATTTGAGATAACATAGCTAGGTATACCTCTTCTGTCTGCTCAGCTAGCTGTCTTCTTGTCTGGACTCCTACACTCTTGTCCCCAATGATTTGATCTTCTGGATGATTCTTTTGAGTGTATCTCGAGGGGCCTTTTGAGTTCAGTTCAATATCTTCTATTGTCTTGCTTGTTTCATCATCATCTTGGTTCTATTCTTCATGATCTTCTAGAGGTTTGCTGCAACCTATACTTCTTGTCTTGTGCGGTAGTTCTTCATCAAATCTTACATCAATGCTTTCCACAATTTTGCGAAGTGTTTTGTTGTAGCACCTGTAACCCTTACTCTTGGATGCATATCTTAAAAATATTCTTTCATCTGCTCTTGCATCAAACTTCCCCAGATTTTCATCATTATTATTTATGAAATACTTGCTTCATTCATGTTGGTTTACCATGCCATAGTTCATAAGGAGTCTTGTCACTGTTTGGTCTTAAATGAGCTTTTTTAAGAATATGCACAGCTGTGTGTACTGCTTCTGCCCAAAAGGTTTGGAGAATGTTGCTTTCTTGCATCATGGCTCTAGCAATATATTGTACAGACCTGTTTTGTTTCTCTGCCACTCCATTCTGTTGAGGTGTCCCCGCAATAGTAAACTGTTGTTTTATCCCATGCTCATTGCATAGGTCTGCAAAATCCTAGTCTGTGAATTCACCTCCTCTGTCTGATCTGATGCACTTAAGCTTGCATCCTGTTTGATTTTCTGCCAATGCCTTGAATATCTTGAATTTCTCAAGTGCTTCCGATTTATATTTGAGAAATAAAACCCATGTCATTCTGGAAAAATCATCTATTATTAGCATGAAATAAGATTCTCCACTTGGTGTTTTAGTTCTTGAAGGTCCACACAAGTCCATGTGTACAAGATGAAGTGGCCTACTTGTTGATAGCTCTTCTTTGGTCTTAAAGGATGTGCGGGTCTATTTTCCAAATTGGAAATATTTACATATGGTATTTGAAGGCTTCTTTATTGCTGGCATATCTCTGACTGCTTTCTTCTTGCTCAGACTGATGATATGGTTGAAGTTAAGGTGTCCCAATCTTCTATGCCACAACCATGACTCCTCAAGTTTGCTAAGGTGGCATGCTTAATTCTCTTCTTTCACTATGTAGACATTACTTTCTGTTCGAACACCTTTGATCAGGGTCTTTCCTGTGGTGCTTGATCTTACTTCACAGTCTTGAGCTCTAAAAAGAACTTCACAACCTTTATCACACATTTGACTGACACTCAACAGATTTCCTTTCAGCCCATCCAAAAATAGTACATCTTGGGCCTTTCCTCTGCCATTATCCAGACTGACTGAACCTTTTCCTTTGATTTTCCCTGCTTTATCATTGCCAAAAGTAACATTTCCAGATTTCTTATCATCAAAGGTTATAAAATTGCTTCTATCTCCAGTCATATGCTTTGAGCATCCACTATCTAAATACCATTGGCTTTTCAGATCTTGAGCTATTAGAGCCAGGTCACATTTATTTACCTTCTTTTTCCACTGCAAGCATCCTTTTGTTTGGTACCTTTTCTGAGATGATGGACCACATTCTCTGAGAGGACATTTTGGAGACATATGTCCACTTTTATTGCAAACACAACATTTGATCATATCTTTAGTAGGATTATGAGTATGAGTAGACTCTCCATGATTCATAAACCTCCTTGAGGTTTTTAACATTAGTCTTTGTCCATATTTTTTTCATTTTATGATTTTATGGCCAAATTCCTTACAGTAAAAATAGTATCCATAAAAACAATTTGCATACCTGATGAAGGGTTGTCTTCTCCATTTGTTTGCTTGAGGTAATATTTTCACTGTTTGCATCCTTTGCTGGTTTGAATTAATTCTCCTTGTATGACAGTATGCAACAATATTTCCCAGCTTGTGGTAGACATAACAGGTGGAATTTTTTATAGGGGGGAAGAATCTCCTTTGATGGCTTCCAAATTTGACATATTCAGGAGTATATGAGCCTTTTCCAGTTGATTGTTTATTTATTTCATTCTTGGTCATTTGAGGTTCCTTCTGGTTTTTGTCTGCTTCATTGCAGGGTTCTTCCTCTGTAGGAATCTTCTGAGCTGCTTATTTTCCTTATCTTCTTTTACAAAGATGATATTTTTGTTTTCCTTTTCTTTGCCTGTGCTTGATTCTCCTTCATAGCCTATCCCAGTTTTTATTAGAGGAGATATTTGAGCATCTAAATTTCATTCAACTTATTAGAGCTTGTCATTTGAGAAGTATTTATTGACACTTTCCTTTGGGCGTTTTCTAATTTCTTCCTCAAGTATACTACTTCTTCTTCCAATTTCTCTTGTTCCTGAATTTTATCCTTAATTTTCTTAAGTAAAATGTCTTCTACCTTCTTGGCTTCTTTAAGCTCTACTTTCAGCTGAAAGAGGACTTCTGAGTTTTTCTCTTCTCTTACATATTTGAGGAGAATGTCTTTCTGTTTTCTGCACTTCAGTTTGAGTCTGTCAATTTCCTCCAGGGCACTTCTTAGCTCCCCCTCAAGATCAACTTCACCTTCTTCTTCATCTTCTAGAAGGAATCCTTCAAGCTCTTCTATAGCCATCAATAGAAATTCAGACATTCCTTCTTCACTTGAGGGTTCATTTGAGTCTTCATATGCACTACTGTCTTGTTGAGCATAGAAAAACTTTCTATTGAATCTCTTCCCTTTCTTAGATATTGTTTTCTCTAATTCTTGACTCTGATTCTTTGTTTTCTTATGAGGACACTTACCAGCATAGTGTCCAACTCTTCCATAGTTAAAGCATTTAAATGGAATCTTACCTTTATATTTACCTGAGCCTCTATCCAATTTCCTGACAAATTTTGCCTCTTCTTCATCAGAGAAAGAGCATATCTCTTCCTTTTCTTCTTTCTTCTTCTCTGTCTTAAAGGCTGCCTCCCTTACATTTGACTTTTTTTGTGGCAGTCTCATCTCATAGGCTGTTAGGTTTCCAAGTAGTTGGTTCATGGTCAACGTTTCCCAATCAACTATTTCTTCTATGGCAAAAACCTTGGGGTTAAAGCTGGATGGTAAAGATCTAAGAATATTTTGAACAATTACACATTCTTGTATGGTTTCTCCAAGAGATTTCATATTATTAACAATTTCTGCAACCCTTAAGAAGAAGCTGGAAATTTCTTCATCGTCATTCATTTTTAAATTTTCAAACTGAGCTCCATATACTTGAAGTTTGGCTGTCTTTACCTTTTTGTTTCCCTCATGGATGTTTTCTAGAGTATCCCACATATCTTTAGCAGTATTGCTATGCATTACTTAAATTCTACCTCACACATTCCATTTAAGATTGCATTCATGGCCTTTGCATTAGATACAAAATCTTGTTTTGCTTCTTTCTCTGAGTCAGTCCACTTTGGGGCATATCAAAATTCCACAAAAGCCCAAACTTCTATTCCTAGAGACATTATGTATGCTCTCATTCTGATTTTCCAAAAGGCATAATTTGCACCGGTGAAAAAAGGGGCTTTGTTAGTTGAGCATCCTTCTTGACAAGCCATCCTGAGGACCTAGGATCTCCTTTCAGTTGTTAAACTGATACAAAAGGAACATGGCTCTGATACCAATTGTTGAACCCTTAGTTAAAATGAGAGAGGGGGGGGGGGTGAATCAGTTTAATGCATTCATGAACTTTTAAAAATTTTCATTAAGCTTATTTACAACTTAATTTATGATCATCTTTATATGTGCACAATCTTAATATGTGTGAAGCAAGTATTAAGAAAATGTGACAAAAAAATTATTATGAGAGCAACAAGTATTAAGCAAATTGAATAGACCATATCAACACATGAGCATCACACACAGAGACAACAGATATAAGTGGAAACCCATAAAGGGAGAAAACCACATCTTATTATTGTTGTGATGCAAAGGCAAGCTCCAACTCCCTCTCACCACTGATTTTCTGTAGGCACCAACCTATAGGAGGCTCCAACCTCAATTTTGCAAGCTACTACTTGCAAGGAAGCTTCAACTCCCATCAATTTTTTGCAGGCACCAACCTAGAGGAGGCTCCAACCTCAGTCAGCTACAACTGACATCTATCAAGCTACAACTTGATAGGGAAGCTCCAACTTCCTCACTCTATCAAAAGAAAAAAACTTGTTGATTTACCTTGGATATCAGCTTTGTTCTGTACCTTAGTTACTGTTGTCCTCCAGTCTTCACATCTGTCTTATATCATCTCTGATTCTTCACAACATCTCCACTTTCTTCTTAATTTCTCTGCTTCAATTCTGCATTCTCTAACCTCTCTATGCATATCTATGAGATATCATTTATAGAGTTCCCCTCTTGAATGTTTTTATTCTACAGAGAATTTGGAGTGAACAGCCATGACTATTCGACTTCTGCCTTCTCTTTCCTTTGTCCAACTCAAAAAATAAAGCAGTATGTACAAATTTCAATATTACCGTGGGATTTTTGTTTTCCTCTGGAGACTTGCCAATGCATCACAAACAATGTAGAAAACCAATTAAACATTTACATTCAGTTACAATATGGATTTCAAATCAACCCATTCAGCCTTTTGGATCACTGGGTGTTTGTCTTTTCTACAATTGTCTCTGTCTTTTTCCTCTTTGTATGATCTGCTATTCACTATAGTTGTGTAACTCCTGTACATATTTAACTGCCTTTTTATATAACGTAAATGACTTTCCGCGATATAATAATAATAGATCATTTTAATACATAAAATTCCCTTTCATGCCCACTCACCGAACTTGCTCTATTCTCCGATGCGATGAATCACCTCTTGAATACTTCCGATTGCGATTAATCGCAATCGCAACAGTTGTATGTTCCGATGCTCTACTTTCACTCCGATGCGATGATTCACTGTTCACAGATGTAAATATGTATATATTGTTTTACATATATATTTGCCACTTTGATTTCTTTTAACTCTTCAACTTTGGTTTAAAAACTCGGAGCAAACATGTATTAATCTTTTCTTTTGTATGGAGCCCACATACCAGCTATACTCTGCCTCATTTATTTCAATCACAATCGTAACATTCATAATGCTCTTGTGACTTGGTCATTTTATTTCCGTCGATGTGATTAGCAAAGGCCCCACCATGTAGTCAAGCGACTCCCTGTCCGCCGTCCATCCTTCCTCAAATCCAACGACTGTCCTTCAATCGCAAACTTCATTTACATGTTCCACTGTTCTGTTTTTTTCCGATGCAATGAATCACTTCGATGCCCTTTAAGCTGAAACTCAAACACATAAGAATCACCATTTATAACATATCAGGTCCGCTTCTTTATCGCGATAGCAATATTGCAATCGCGTCCTCCAACAGATCAGTGCGATGAAAAAAGGGTCCACATATTCCAAAGTCTTCACCCTTAGTTTATTTCAAAAAGAGATGAACCCTTTTAATAGGTTTACCACAGACCCTTTGAGTTAATTACCTCTCGGCGTTGTATTCATTTCTCAATACACTACCATATCCTTTGTAGACAAACAAACATAAGTCAAGTTTGCCGCTATATTTCAATCATACCATTCATATAAAAAATGTCGAATTATCATTTGAATATTACAATTTGGACCATTGTAAAACTTTAACTTTCAATCCTCATGTGTGGCATTTCCTTTATGAAGACTATACAAACCCCAGATTTCATTTGCGAAGGATTTCACTTTATATAACTCTTAATGTATTCGGGCCCACATCCTTGTTCAACACATATCAAAACGCTTCACATTATATGCAATACTCTTGGAACGTACCTTTGATAACCTTCGAATATCGCGTTGGTTTGGATGATCCGATGAATGCAAACAAATATCGCGTTATTTTTCTCACAGAAGATTAATGCATAGAAATTGCGTGATATAAGTGGGTTTTAAAAACCGCTTATGGACACATGTCCTCCAGCGAGTAATATTGCATTTTTTCTCACAAATCTCCTTACCGCTTATGCGACCACGCGATACCGCCGGTTTCCAAACTTTGGGTTTATTGTAGCTTCAAGATTCTGCTCCTTTCTGACTCAAGGTTCCGTCTTTCGGGTTTCAACCTTGTTAATTTTGGTTTTATGTTAGAACTGTTTTATTTACGTTATAACTTCATCGTTCATTGATTTTACATTATAACTCACCATATTATATGGCCCACACACACGGCATTTGATTTACATTATAACTCTAATTCATTGCTGTGCCATTACTGTCCCTCTGTTCATTAAATCAAAGTTCCATATCTTAGGGTTCCATCTCAGTTTATAATTCCGCCTTCCTTTCCTTCGATAATGTTGTGGCTTCAACTGATATAAAAAAACAGGGATTTAATGCAATTAACTACCATTTCAATCCTATTCAGCATGACTATTTCTCTGCATTCGGTTACTATGCATGACAGTGCACAGGCAGCGCATGTCAGTGCAGGACAAATGTGACAGATCTCTGCTACCGTTTCTCTGTTTCTCTGTACGCTCTGTTTCTTTGTATTTTGCGTATTCTGAAACCTGGGCTGCTTCAAATGGCCCTGCTTTGTAGCTGCTCGACTCTCTGCATCCTCTTCAGATCTCTGCTACCTCTCTGCGACTTCTCTACATCTTTGTTTCCTCTTTTGCTCTCTTTTCCTTTCTTCATGTCTAATGTTCTCCTTGTCAACATTTCCAATAGTCTTCTTTTGCTATCTCTCTGCTTCTATTATGTCTCCTTTGCCATCTCCTTTGCCATCAATGCCAACATTTCCAACATAATGATGATGCTACAATGTGGTGATCTGTAATTGATTCAATGATCTGTGATTAACTCAGTACATGATTCAGTGGTTGCTTCAGTATTACAATGATTCAGATTTAGTATTCAGTATTTTTATATCTGTACACAGGTATTATACAGAGAAAATGTGTATATGCAAGAGTCTTATTCAGTACATTTGTGTACAAAATTTGATATTTTTTATTGGGTTATGCATTAAACGATTTGATGCTTCATAAATTTAGTTGATTTGTAGTATGAGTTCATTACTTCAGTTTTTTTGGGTTTATGGTAGACATGGGTCAAGTATAAAATATTATGAAAAGTGGTCCACAAGGAGTAGGGTGTTGCAACCATTAGAAAGGGGGTAGGAGCTCCCTTCAAGTAGAAGTCAGTAAATGAGTTCATGGGGTTGTAGCTCCTTTCTAAAGGGTGTTTAAGATCAAAATAAAGTTATAGATTTATGGAGGTGGGTTCCTACGCACCAACAAGCCTTTGCATTAGTACAAATGTAATATGTTATTTAAATCATAAGAAAGAACACAAATACAACAACAACGATGGTTTTCTCGCACATTGGGTTTCCACCTAAAAATCCTGGTGTTCATGTGTGATGATATGTTTCTTGTGTATTCTCTTTACTGCTCATAATTTTTTTTTTTAATAAAGGGATAATGAAGGAATGATGCACTAGTTAAGTATGAAAAATTAATGAAATAAATGATAAATTATTTATCTGGATATACATGGTTTTCATTTACCACATTTATGTACATACGCGGGTTTCATAAAAAAGAGTAGTGTAGAAAAATCAGAATATGAAATGAAAAGTTAAAGTGAGTTTAAAATAATGATTCAATGCCCCCTCTCAGTATTTGCCTAACTATTAGTATCAAATTCAAGTCCCTCAAAAGAAGCTTGATCGCTCAAAGGGATATCCATCAAGATGAATAGTCAAGAGGGAGTATCTTCTATCAGGCCACCTTTTTTTAATGGAACTAAATTTTTATTTTGGAAAGTAATAATGAGAGCATATTTGCAGTCACTTGGAGCTGATGTATGGGAAATTGTCGAGGGAGGATATCAATACCCATCCTCCACTCCCACAGATGATGCAGGAAAGAAACAATATGATACCAATTCGAAGGCAATTAATGCTCTTTTAGGAATCTTGGAAGAATTAGAATTTGTGAAGGTCATGCAGATGAATTCCACAAAAGCTATATGGCACAAGATTATCCAAAGGTATGAAGGTGACACTAAGGTAAAAAGTGCTAAACTTCAAACATTTAGAATTCAATATGAGATTCTCAGAATGCATAATGATGAAAGTATTGCAAGCTTTTTCCTTAGAGAAGATGCGATCGTTGACTCAACGAAAAATATTGGCGATGAAATATATTTTACTATTGTTGAGAAAATTCTAAGATCTCTAACCTCAAAGTTTGATTTCAAAGTCTCTACCATTGAAGAAATGTAGGATTTGAAGAATCTCACTATAGAAAAACTCCACGAGATTCTAATAGGCATTTGAAATGAGAAAAGGGGGTCCATAAGATATCAGAGAAGAAATATTCAAAGCTACATACAAAGGGAAGGAAAAGGAAGAGCTTAAGGAAACAAGTTACATTTTAGACGAAGAAGAAGAATTTTTGTTGAAGAAAATTCAAGTGGGAACTGGCAGGTTTAGAGGCAAGCTTCCTTTAAAATGCTTTGCCTGTGGAAGGGTTGGTCACTATGTTGCTAAATGTCCTTATAAATAAAATCATGAAAATTAAACAATTCTCCAAAATGGAATGTTAAAAGAAGGTTTGATAACAAGAAAAGTTTATATACTCACGAAGATAGTGAATATTATTTCAATAATGAGAATGGTGATTCTGATCAAGATTGTCAATTGGTTATGGCATTTGAAGAAAAATGTGTATATGAATTTGATGATGTTTTTGTGGATGCACTGGAACAAAAATAATTCTGTATGTATAAGGAAAATACTATTGTTAAATAAATAACTCAACTAAAAATCCGTATAGAAGAGGCTAAATTAGTTGAAGAAGTTTTGAAGAAACAAGTTCTAGAAAAGGAAAGGCACTGTGAAAATTTAGAACTTGAAATAGTGGGTCTAAGAAAGGAACTTGAGAAAATAAGGGCTCTAAATATTATATTTGTGAAAGGATCCAAGACTTTAGAATAAATCATCAAAGTGAAATTCTCTCCTCTAATCAAGACAGGTCTTGAATATAATGGTGAATCATCAAAAACTATAAAACATTCTGAAATAGGTACAATAAGCTACGACAATGCAATAAAGGGAAGCAATAATAAAAAATATAGTTCTCCGCAAAATAATGAGGGATAAAATACCTCTCAAGCAAAACAACCTTACCATAATCAAAGGGAAAGCTACTTAAGAAGGTATTATACTCCCAGATATTCCTACTTCAATGGTCAACGCTTCACTTGTCACAATTTTGGTCACAAAGTTGTTCAGTGTGTTGCTTATAAAACTATTATTACTAGAGAAGCATGAAAACAAAATAATGAGATCGGGGCAAAGAAATCTTCTTATAATGTTTTCTCACCTCTTCAATATGAAATTGAATGTTCTCTTTACAATAACTTTGGTCACAAAGAGACTGAATGTAGAAGCAGAATGGAACCATCTTACCAGCATGAACGAAAGACAATAACACCCAAGGTATGAAAAAGGAAAGCTATAGATTCTGAAAATTGTGGTCTAGAATTGTATGCAGGAGATCAAGAAAATTTGGGGTAGATTGATAGTGGATGTTCGAAGCATATGACAGGTGGCAAATATAAGTTTATTTCTTTTAATGAAATCAAGAAAGAAAAGAATGTAACTTTTGGTAATAACTCACCTGTTGTTATCAAAGGGAAAGGAACTGTGTTGTTAAAGAAAAAGGGAAAGGCTTGAAATGTTTTATTTGTTGATGGATTGTGACATAACTTGTTTTATGTTAGTCAAATGTGTGACCAAGGAAATTAAGTTTTATTTATTTATTTATTTATTTTATTTTTTTATATTTTATATTTTATATATATATATATTTTTATTTTTTTTTAAATTTTTTTTTTTCAGATCAAACAATTGTGTGGTAAGAAATATGGATACATGTAAGATCATAATAAAGTTAACAAGAACTCCATGAAATTTCTATGTCTTGGAAGGCGACCAAGAACATTATTACTTAAGAAGATATGACGAAAGTTGGCTTTGGCACAAAAGGTTGGGACACATTAGCTTTTCTCAATTATACAAATCAAGCATAATGTGAGAAGTTTGTGACTTTCCCAACATCTCTCCACTTGAAAATAATATCTACAAATCATGTCAATTTGGTAATAAAACCATAGTTCAATTTAATGCTAAAGAAGGTAATTCAAGTAAGCCACTTGAACTTATTCATACTAATTTTTGTGGTCCTAGGAGAAATAATTATCCTCGTGGTGAACACTACTTCATATTATTCATTGATGATTTTACAAGAATGTGTTGGAATGGCTTACTGAAACATAAAGATGAAACATTTGATAAATTTAAGGTATTTAAGGCTCTCGTAGAAAATGAGTTAGTTTTGAAAATCAAATGTCTTAGATCTGATAGAGGAGGAGAGTTTATATCAGATGCTTTTTTTTAATTTATGTGAACAAAATGGCATCAAAAGAGAGTTTTATACAACTAAGACTCGTCAACAAAAGGAGTAGCAGAAAGAAGGAACAGAACAATCCAACAAATGGAACATGCCATGCTTTAAGAGTTAGGAACACCTCATACATTCTGCAGAGAAGAAACACATACAACCGTGAATATTATTAACAAAGCTCATGTTTGAGTAAACAATGATAAGAAAATCCATATGAAATTTGGTTTGGAAGCCTGCAACTGTCAAACATTTTAGAATTTTTGGAAGAAAATGTTACATAAAGAAAAATGATGACAAGCTTGGAAAGTTTGAATCTAGAGCTGATGAAGGAATCCTTCTTGGATACTCTTCTAGAATCAAGGGATATAAATTCTATAATAAAAGGATTAAATAGATTTTTTAATGCACAAATGTTGTGATTTATGAAGCATCCATAGGTAACAAAAGAGAAGCACCAACATATGAATAACCTCTCCCTTCTACAAGCCAAAAGGTTGCAGGAGAAGGAAATACAGAAGCATCAGAAGAAGGAATTGAAGATACAGATACATCAGAAAGGACTCCTTCAAGGTATGTTTAGAAAAATAATCTTGAATCTCAAATTATAATTGAAAAGGAAGCAAGAATACAGACTAGACTCAATTCTTGTTGGCACTTCTAGTTACTTAGCCTTACTATCCACAATTGAACCTCAAAATGTGAATCAAGCAAGAAAAGATGAATTTTGGGTTAAGGAAATACATGAATAACTTAACCAAATAGAAAATAACCATACATGGGAATTAGTACCAAGGCCTCATGATGAAAATGTTATTGGGACAAAATTGGTATTCAAGAAAAAACTAAATGAAAATGGAGAAATAATTCGAAACAAAGCAAGACTTGTATGCAAATTCTATGCTCAACAGGAAGGGATAGACTTTGAAGGAACATCTTCACTTGTAGCTATACTTGAAGCTATAAGAATGTTTATTTCTTTTTCAAGTTTTCATAACTTTAAAGTATAGCAAATGGATGGTAAATATGCATTCTTAAATAGGGATCTAGAAGAAGAAGTCTATATTGAAGAACTTGAAGGGTTCATTCTTAGAAATGATAAAAATATTGTGTGAAAACTTAATAAGGCTTTGTATGGGTTAAAAAAAGCTCCTCGTGCATGGTATTATCGTCTTGACAGGTACCTTCAACAACAAGGCTTCAAAAGGGGGTCTAAAGATAGAAACCTATATATAAAAATTGAAAAAGATAAGGTTTTTGATCGTTGTTGTTTATGTAGATGAAATTATATTTGGAAGCAAAGTAGAATCTATGAATCAAGGATTTGCTTTAGTTATGCAACAAGAATTTGAAATGTCTCTACTTGGTAAAATAACATGCTTTCTTGGTCTTCAAGTTCAACAAACTAAGAATGGTATCTTTCTTTCTCAAACCAAGTATCTCAAACAGATTTTGAATAAATATGGAATGGAAGATTTCAAGTCAGTATACACTCCAATGGTAACAAGATGCAATCTTAGTCAAAATGATTATTCTCCTTCATTAAATCAACCAAAATATAGATCTATGATTGGAATATTACTCTAACTTATAGGTACAAGACCAGACATTATGCATGCAGTTGGAATTGTTGGAATATTTCAAGAAAATCCTAAGGAAAATCATCTCCAAGAAGTTAAGAGAATAATAAAGTATCTACAAGGAACTCAAGATCTTGATCTATGCTATCCAAAAAACGCAGACTTTGGAATTCATGCTTACACAGATGCAGATTGGGCAGGCAATATCAATGATCACAAAATTACTAATGGAGGAGCATTTAATTTGGGACCCCGCTTGGTTTAATGGTTCAACAAGAAACAAAGCTCCATATATTTATCTACTGCTGAGGAAAAATATGTTGTTGTTGCATCTTGTTGTACTCAAATTATATGGATGATCCAAACATTACAAGACAATCAAGTCACTTATTCTCAACCTGTACTTATTCTTTGTGGCAATACTAGTGCCATAAGTATCTCTAAAAATCATGCCACACACTAAAAAACAAAACCCATTCCAATCAAATATCACTTTATTAGAGAGAAGGTGCTTGGACAGTGATCTGAATATGGACAAACTAGTTTCGTTGTGCTATCTTCTTAATCAGTATAAAGTAAAAGTGTGCTTAAGGATCGTCTCAAATAGCAAGTTTATGAGAGGGTTTATGAGTCAAATTTATGTGTTTTATTATGATAAATTCATGAGGTAAATTAGCTTTTAAAAACACATATACAACAAGTAAATTGCAGAGAAATAATACACAACAAACACATTACACAGAGCTGATAACATAGTTCACCCCTCCTAGGCTACATCTCCATAGACCTGCTTCAATGTCTTGGCCCTCTTTGGATTAATGGTCAATTCTATGATTACATGTGCCTACAATGCTCCAGTGAATTTGCAACATCCTCCAGTGGATTTAGAAGACCCAAAAACCCTAAGTAGCCTCTTCTGGCTTTGCAAATGGTCTTCAGGTGAACTAGACATGGCCTCCTTTCCTGGTGGCCTATGCATATTTCATATTCAAAGTGGAAAATCACTTACAAAAGTGCTCCTTTACCTCTGCAACCTGCACCATCATGCTCATAGCATCCAAATAATCTAATATTGACTCTTTCTGAGCCTAATTTGGTCGAGATATGCCAAAGTTATGGCTTCTTCAGTTTCTCTTGGGAAAGCTCCTCCAAAACTGGAGCAACTCCATTTAACTCCACCACATTTGGGATTTTCGCCGAAAACAGCTGACTCCATCAATTAGTGCTAATATGAAATTAAGGCTTAACTAGAGACTAATTAAAAATAAGCACAGTTTAGGCGCGGTTAATGCGCACTTAACAAAATCTGAAATTAAAAATCGGATTAGCGCACATTAAAACATGTTTAGTGGTTAATAAAAACCATGTTTAAAAATAACTCCGCACATTTAAATCTTGGCCTCCATCATGGTCATATCCAAAGGTTCTGTGGTAAGAGGTTGGCCCCACTTACCTCCACCAGAAACCTTAATCAAACTCAAATGTATGCTAAATACATATATGGTTAAGAAACGATTTGGAGCGGACTTGGTATAGCGTTTTGTTTGCGTGGGGGAGGTCGGAGGGTCGAGCCCGACCTCTGATCGTCTACTACATAAAATTTTTCCACCCATATAAAATTAAATTTGACCTTTGAACTTAACTAATTTTTCATACTTTGGGAGGGCACGTGGCGACCTCCAGGCTAGCCACGTGTCAACATCCCATTGGTTCCTCAAAACCCAACCAAATTACGCAAACAAACCATAAATTCGAGCCAAACACAATTTTATACTTGTGAGCACACCATTGCTTGGAGGAAAACCAAAAATTTGACCCCTTTGACCCTGTTTGACCTTTTTTTTGAAAATTTGCAAGTTTGGCAAAGCAGACAGTAAAATCTAACTTTCACATACTGAGTCGGTTTACGATGAAACGAAGTGCACTAGAATCAGGTCAATGAGACCTATCTAGTCATTCAGGTTCTGAACGATTCTGAGCACTTTGATTTTTTAGCAATTTTTTGCTCCCAACTCAGTTTATGATCACTCCCCACTAACAGGATTTTGGACGCACAAAATTTTGTTATTTGATGATAGTTTAATAATCTTATCTTTTCCAAGTTCTATCAACTTTATTCTACTTGAAAAATCTCCATCACAACCACTTGGGTTCACTGACATGCCTTCCCTTGCAAATGGCTTGGCACTTCAACCAATGTCCTCCTTTTTCTGCTGACCCAATCTAACACTTGTTGGCTGCTTGTTGACTAATTAGACACCTTGTTGTACCAAAGAGATCCCTTGGTGCTTGGAAAACTAACTGATGGCCTTCCCACTGAGAATCATGTTCATTCTTTTCACACACATGCATTCAATGCGAGCTTCTCCTTGGAAACCACTTTTCCAAGTTAAGCCCATCTAAGTGAACTACAACTATGAGTTCCAATATCAGTAATCATAAGAAAATAAATGACCATTATTTTTACCCCCACAGTTCCAAATTACACATCTACAAGAATGCATTCACCATCTCTTTCACTTCTTGGCGTTAACACATCAAATGGTCTACAATGGCTATTGTTTTGGCTGAAAATTTTTTGCCATCTTTTCCACTTTCTGCTTCTTGATTCCATCATCCTCCAGTTCGACATGCTACTGATGCCATGATTTGAGAATTAAATCTAATCATGAGCCTCTCACTCAAGAGTGGACCTTCCAAAATCTTGAGACATCTTGTCACAAGCAAAACCATTAACTTAAAAAACACAACATGCAAGAAACACAACTTGAAGACCTCTTTATTTTTCTCCTTCAAAGCAACAAATGTCACATCCTATGAACATCTCCATACATTCTTACATCTTGGTGTACAAACAAAACATCTGTGTAATTTGTTGATGGGTTTCGACAAAACATGTGTCTTCAAAACATTGACTCTTATGTCAAACAAAAGCATGTACAACAATTGATGATTCTTTTCCCAAAACAACAAGAATTTCACATCTCATGAAACAATTCGTCAACATCTCCCTTTCATATTTGGAGACAAAATCAACTCTTCCAAGTCGATAAGACATACATGTAACAATCAATCGACCAACACAAGTCAGTCACTCATGCATGTTCAAGAACAATGAAACTATAAAAAATTCCATTGTTCACACACATGAACTCTCATGCATGTATGCAATTCTCAACTCTCTCGCAAGTACAATCACAAATACAAGAATCCCATTGGTATGTACAAGTACTTAAAGAGCTGAAATGACCAAATTTAGACCCAATTCGACCTTTGGTATTGTTGCAGTAAATTTGGTCAACATACTCCACTTTCAACACCTTCCTGGCGTAAACATGCAACATGCATTCTATATAAAAAGAATGCATTCACATGCAAATTACAACTACAAATTTTCATCTTTGCTGCATCTAAGTGAGTCAACATAACTCTACTTTTCCAACATATTGCTTCGTGCAATATGCAACATACTTTCAAGAGAAAATAAGTGCATTCACATAACAAGAAAATGCATCAATAAGGCAAGATTTTCATCAATCATCAAAAGAAATGCAAGGCCTTAATTGGTCAAGAAATCTAACCATCTCTTTCAAAACCACTTCAATGGCGCTTCTTTCAGCTGCACTTCATCATGTGAATCATCTTGACCCACATCAATTATGGAATCCTCTTCTCCATTCTTTTCAAAATCTCTCTCCACCTTCTTCAATTGTCGTGGATGTCTTGTTGGATACAAAGTAAAACACTTGTCTACAATATGACCCTACTTATGGCAATGAGTGAAAAATAATTACATCTTCTTTTCAACATGGTTTGCATTGTCCATTAAAACTTTGGATTTTTGTCTCCTTTGTTTTGAAAGTTTCTTGTGTATGGCTATCTTCTTCCAACACCTTGAAACAATATGGTTATTCAAACCACAAAAGGAACATGTAAACTTTATGCAAATATTATGTGAGGATTTTCCATGTTTATCATAATTAGAAGCAACTTGATTAAAGGTAGTTTATACCTTGCACATTCACCTTTGTCGCCTTCTTGAGGAGGTGAATTTGATGAGGTATTGGCTCTCTTTGGAATACCAACAATGGCTTCAATGACTTTAGATATTTCAACATCCTCTTGTTTTCCATTTCCATTAGTTGCATGCTTATGAGCATCTTCTTGCAAAGTGGGTGTAAAAATTTTGCATTCCACATGAACACAAACTTCACAAGCTTGAGGTAATGAACATGAAATGAAATTCCTTCTTGGAACACTTTCATGTGTTTACCTGTCTTTGGAGCATTCTCCATCATTTTGTCCATAAACAAAACCCAAATACCTAGGCCGTTCCTCAACAACAATTGGCTCAACTATGCCTTGTGCATGTTTTCCCAATCCTTTACCTTCATAGCCCATCTTCATCAATAATTTGGACCCTATTCCTCTAATGCCTTTCAAAAGCACCTAAAAATCCATTTTCAGAGGAAATTGAAGATAAACTTGAATTTCATACCTCTTTTTCATGCACATACTTGGCTAGGGTTTCCTTGGCATCATGGAGCTGAGCCTCCATCTCATGCAATGTTGCTAGGGTTTCATTTGCAATATGGAGTTGAGTCTCCATTTCATGCATATTTTCAAGAAGATCTTGCTTCTCCTCCTTCATGGCCATCAACTGCTCTTGAAGTATAGTGCTCTACTTCGTATCTTCATACATCTCTTGCACAATATGTCTCATGATGTAGAGATTTTGCAACATCTCTTTATCAAAGAGTATTGCTAAGGAATATTGATTAGAAACAGTGCTTGATGAAGCTTCCAACACACTTGTAATGCATAAAAATCTTATTTGCTGTGTTTTGAGAGCCGAGTCTTCAATCTTGACCTTCTCCTGAAGAGAGGAGGTACACATAAACTTGCACACAGTTAAATTATCCTTGCACAAATACAAAACCAATAACTAATTCTATAGCTAAACTTGGAAAACCATCTTAGGGCTAAAATGAGCTAAATTGTGCTATGATACCAACTTGATCTGAATATGGACAAACTAGTTTTGCTGTGCTAGCTTCCTCATTAGCATAAAGTAAAAGTGTGCTTAAGGATCGTCTCAAATAGAAAGTTCACGAGAGGGTTTATGTGTAAAATTTATGTGTTTTATTATGATAAATTCATGAGGAAAATTAGCTTTTAAAAACACATATATAGAAATTAAATTGCTGAGTAATAATACACAACAACCATATTACATAGAGTTGATAACAGAGTTCACCCCTCCTGGGTTACATCTCCATGGACATGCTTCAATGGCTTAGCCTTCTTTGGATTAATGGTAAATTCTATGATTACATGCACATACAATGCTCCAATGTATTTTCAAACTGATCCATTGGATTTATAAGACCCAAAAACCAATAAGTAGCCTCTTCTAGCTCTGCAAATGGTCTTCATGTGAACTAGACATGGCCTCCTCTCCTGGTGGCCCTCGACATATTTAATATTAAAAGTGGAAAAATCACTAACAGAAGTGCTCCTCTACCTCTGCAACCTGCACCATCATTCTCAAAGCATCAAAATCATCTAATATTGACTCTTTCTGAGCCTAATTTGGTCGAAATATTCCAAAGTTATGGCTTCTTCAGTTTCCTCTAGGAAAGCTCCTCCAAAACTAGAGCAACTCTAGTTAACTCTGCCACATTTGGGAGTTCCACCAAAAATGGCAGACTCCGCAAATTAGTGCTAATCTGCAATTAAGGCTTAATTGGAGATTAATTAAAAATAAGTGTAGATTAGGCGCAATTAATGCGCACTTAACAAAATCCTAAATTAAAAATCGGATTAGCGCACATTAAAACATGTTTAGTGGTTAATAAAACCCATGTTTAAAACTAACTCCGCACATTTAAATCCTAGCCTCCACCATGGTCATAGCCAAAGGTTCTGTGGTAAGGGGCTGGCCCCACTTACCTCCACCAAAAACTTTAATCAAACTCAAATGTATGCTGAATACATATATGGTTAAGAAATGATTTGGAGCGGACTTGGTATAGCGTGTTGTTTTTGCGGGGGAGGTCGCGGGGTCGAGCCCGACCTCCGCCCGTCCACTACATAAAATTTTTCCACCCATATAAAATGAAATTAGACCTTTGAACTTAACCAAATTTTTAGACTTTGGGAGGGCACGTGGTGGACTCCAGGCTAGCCACGTGTCAAAATGCCATTGGTACCTAAAAAGCCCACCAAATTGCGCCAATGAACCATAAATTCGGGCCAACCACAATTCAACACTTGTCAGCACACCATTGGCCGGAGTGATGAAATCTTTGCTAAACTGAGGGGGGGGTGAATCATTTTAGTACATTCATGGACATTTAAAACTCTTTTCATTCAAATCAATTACACCTTCAGTTCATAAGCAGCTTAATACATAATGAATTAACAAACTTAATGTGTGTAGAACAAGTAATTAAGCAGATTAAAACATCACATCAACACATAATCATCAAGAACATAGAAAACAGATATAAGTGGAAACCCATAAGGGAGAAAACCACATCTTATTATTGTTGTGATGCAAAGTCAAGCTCCAACTCCCTCTCACCACTGATTTTCTGTAGGCTCCAACCTATAGGAGGCTACTACCTCAAATTCTACAAGCTACAACTTACAAGGAAGCTCCAAATCCCATCTATTTTCTACAGGCTACAACCCACATGAGGCTCCTACCTCAACCAACTCCAACTGGACATCTATCAACCTACAACTTGAAATGGAAGCACCAACTCCCATGTATTTTTCTGTAGGCTACAACCCATAGGAGACTCCTACCTCAACCAACTACAACTGGAAATTTATCAAGATACTACTTGAGAGGAGACTAAAATCCCCTCATTCATCATGAAACTAAAATGATGATTTACCTAGATATCAGCTTTTTTATACTCCTTCTCCACTGCTGCCTCTTTAGACTTTACTTCATATCAGATCTCTCTCTTATTCTTCTACTCTCCAACCTTCTACAACTCTCTTACATTCTTCTCTTTTCAATTTTGTAGCGTGTAACCTCTTCCACACTCTTCAAATCTGCTACACCCTCTCTCTCTCTTCCTCTGTTTTTTTAACCCTCTGCATACTGATATTACCTGTTTTATAAGGATAACTTCATGACTGTTTGCATTCTACAGGGAATATGGAGTGAACATGCCTGACTCTCTGCCTTCCACCCATTTGATTCCTCATTCTTTAGTTCAGTATATTACATCAGAAGTAATCATTACATTACTCATGGAGTTTTTCTTATGCCTATGGAGACTTGCCTTTGCATCACAAAAAATATAAAATAATCATTGAATTTACATTTACAGTTACAATAATATTTCAATTCAGCCCTTTCAGCTTCTTAGTTTTGCTGTGTGTTTTTCCTCTTCTTGTTGTTGTCCCTTTGTCTTTTATGTTTCTACAATTACATTTCCAACTGTGCTGCAACATTACTGTCTTAGCCCGACTTGACCCATGCCTTTATGTTTTACACCGCTTCTGCCTATTGCATATCTTACCTGCAATGCTCTATGCTCTTATTTTCTCCTTTGATCTGTGTCGGGTTACTTACTCGAGTCTCCATAAGGCCGCAAATATCAAAATATGTAGGGTTAGCCAAATTAATCCCACAATTACCCACTAGATGCAACACGAAAATGCAATTTTAAATAGTACTGTGACCTGTGGGCTACGGCCCACATAAAATCCATTTTAACACAACGAATTACAATTTTCGAGTTTTATAAACATACATACGATTAGCAATAAAAAAACACATACTTTATAACAGGATGCACATAACAGAAATCCCTTACATATAAGAAGAATAGGGGTTTTCGGTTCCCACAATACTTGACCAATCACAATACATCGCACTTCGCTAGCCCACAAATTTTAACGTTTAGCAATGAACATATCTCCTATCTTGTGCGATATGCGATCGCATCACATCACATCCAACACAACTTACCGTGTGAACCTTAAGTACAAAACATAAAATCTATGATGTGCGCTAATGTGCAGTGCCGACACGTGGCTCCTCCCTTTCACCACATCGCAACTTTCTAACCTTACCACATCGCAAACAAATTAACATACCTTGCGAAGCCTTAGCGCTATCTGCTAACATTTGCGATGTGAAAACTCGCAATTTTCCATCCTCCGTTGATCTGCTACACGATCTAACAATCCTCACTGCTTGCCCTTCTTCGCAAACAAGAGGCGAAACTTCTTTACTGGAGGGTCCCACAACACTTTCCACCAATCACAAGCGATCACACTTCACTCACTTTAAAATTTAACTTAGTGGTTAACCTCTATTTCATGCGATCTGTGATATTGTTTCGTGCCAACACGTGTACCTTCTCCACTTTGCATCGCACACAAAATAACTTACCCTGTGATGGCCTTAACACTTAACACTAAACTTTGCGATTTTCACTTTCGATCTCCACCGTTGGTCTTCATTGGATCTGATAGTCCATGCTTGTCTCCTTGCCGATCCACTTCGCATCACAAGTTAAATATCTTAACTTGTGAAGTCTTAACTATAAACACTATACCATGCGATGTGCTATATATTCACGGTTGTGATGTGATTGTCACCGTTGATCTGCACCAGATCTGCGGTCCTCGCTGCTGCTTGCAAATCTGATTGTCCTTCGATCCTAGTTGTTGCTTGCAAAGCCAATTGTCCTTCGATCCTCGCTGTTGCTTGCATATCCGATCGCCTTCTGTTGTTCTCTTAATGCAATATTCGATTCAACAAAGGATTCATGCAAGATCTCCGATCCTCCTTTGTTCTTCTAATTTTTATTCACTCTGACTTGGGATTATCACGCTTGTTGCACGTTCACGACTCTGCCCATCATGTTCACAATTCTGCCTTTTTTGTTTTGCTACCTTTGCTTCATTTCTACCTTAACTTCCTTTGTTGCCTTTGCTGCCTTTGCTGATGGTCTAATGATGCTCCTTGCCTTATTGTTGCTGCTTCTATGCTCCTTTGCCTTAATGATAGTTCAAGTGCTACTCCTTTTTTCTCCTTTTCCATCAATGAAAATATTTCCAACATGGAGGAAAACCAAAAATTTGACCCCTTTGATCCTGTTTGACCTTTTTTTTGAAAATTCGCCTGATTGGAAAAACAGACAACAAGCTCTAATTTTTACATACAAAGTCGGTTTTTTATGAAACAAAGTGCGCTGGAATCAGGGAGACGAGACCTATCCGGTCGTTCAGGTTCCGAACGATTTTGAGCACTTTGAATTTTTAGAAATTTTTGCCCCCAATTCAGTTTCTGATCAAACAGAAGTTCAAACTAGAGTATGTTCCTTAAAAGGAAAAGTTGCAGATATATTTCCAAAGCCAATTTCAGGAGATTCCTTTAAGTATCTTAGACATAAATTAGGAATGATTCCTGCTTCATCAATCTGCTAATTATTATGACAGGTATATCATGTTCAGGGGAAGTTGTGATTGTAAATCACTACAGGTTACTTTCTGTACGCGGATGGTGTGAAGGCCAGTCACACATATACACGATTTATGAGTTAGAAAAATGTGTATACATATTAGTGATAGATAAAATGTCACAAATTTAGTGGGATCTTCCTATATGCATTCATCATTTCATGTTTGGCCATTCTACTTTTGAAATTGATTTGTTGCATATTGTTGGTTCAAGGGGAGAAAATATTATAACCCTAAAATCCCTTGTTGGAATTATGGTTTCATAAGCATGTCTTGTTGAATATATTTTCTATTGTCTAGATATTTTTGTTGTTATTGATGGAGATATATATGCTTCTATTTTGTTACTATTTTTCATTTATGCATGGATTCCAAATGATAAAGTTTATCTATTGGAATGATTGATGAGAAGGTTGTGTTTTCTATGATAAATATTTATTATTGGCTATCGATTGCTGAAGTTACTTGGTGATGCTTGGAAGAATTGCATATATATTACCTTGTTCATGATGCTAAAGAGTTTGATGCTCCATTACCCGAACTTACTCCTTAATGAGAAATATGTTCATGTTGCTGTTATCAAATATTCATATTGCAGGTTTCTGATGACTATCATGCCCTTAATACCTCACTTTTGAGGTCTCTGATTTGGTTATATATGTCATATTTGTTCCTTGATGTAAAGGTCATGTAAAAACCCATGTTGTAAATCATTGTAAAATTCAGTCATATATGGGATATTGGGATCAAGCCATGTATGTAATCCAATTATGTTGGGAGATTGATTAATGTAATGAGTTCTTGGTGATAGGAAAGGCCATATTTGGTTGTGTCACAAAGTCATGTACTTTCATTACACATATTCAAGAAATTTCAGCATATGCCCAGGGGGAGCATGGCCAGTATGCAGTTTTCATATTCAATAGATCATACCTTCAATGATCCTCTCTACAAAGGGGGAGAGAAGCCTTTGTTAAATATTGGTCAACCATTTTACCTTGATGTCAAATGGGGATAGAAGCTTGGTGTTTGGAGAATGATTTTGGGTGAGAATACTTGGTGTATGCATGTGCTTATAGGTGGTGACCAAACACCAAAGTGGTTTTCCATTAAGTCCAAAGCAGGAGATTTTTGGAATTATGTATAATGTGTTATCCTTGATGGAAACCTACTTTATAAACATGTTAACATCATGGTTATGTAGATGTTACTGGTAATATGGACAAAGGAATGTTAGTTTAGAGACAGATGGATTATAACAGAAAAGTTTGAGAAAGTATACACGAGTCTTGTGAAGCAAAGTCACGTACATATGCCGGTACTATGAAGAAAAGTTGTGTACATAATTCACACCATGGTAATTTGAATACCAAGGGTCTTTACCATGGTATTGGCCCATAGTAATAGGTGTGACACCAGTTATTTGATATTGTCAATGAATACCAATGACATTACAAAGGGATTGGCCTAAGGTATTGGGTAAGGCTAAATATATATAAGGAGATGGAGATCAAAGAGTTAAGTGTGAAAGTAATGAATTTTTTATGAATGATTTCATATGAAACATGTGTGCACTAAGAAGCATGGAGAAGGCTTAGATATGAAAGTGTAGAGAAAACTAAGTATAATACTTGCTTGATCTATTTATGCTTGTAATGGTAGATATGAAACTATAATGATGAATGTTTCCATATGTATTGATGTGTGTCAAGACCTGGGTTTGAAAAATGTTGTGTTATGAAACTAAAGTATGAATCAATGATTTCGGATTTGTATGTTGGTTTGCGTCTGAAAGGTCATGTATGTATGTGGATCATGTTAGCAATGCAAATTTTCCAAATATTTTCAAAGTCTTGTCATCATTCTCCAAGAAATCAATCTGCCTTTTCAGTTTGATTATAAGATGAAAGTGTCGCTGTCAAAGTGTAGTGGTGAAAAAATTTCATTTTCTACCTTTATTCATTTCATTTTCCCTCTTTCACCTTTCATTTTCCCAGAAAACCCAAAGTCCAACCTCTCATTTCCCTGTTAAAAACCCCTTTTTAACTCATAAAAGCCAATTTTTATAGTTAAAAAGCAGCTCCGCACACGTATCAAAAACCATATCATATTTCCTTACTAACTTACCATATATTTATTTTATCGCAGTTTTTACCTGCACCACAATAAAACCTTGGTTATATCATATATTATATGATATAACTTACCACACTTAATAAACATTGTAGACCCCTTACCTTTCATCGCAGTCATCTCTACGCATTTTTAACTCCCATCCACGTTACAATTGCCATTTGCTGCAAAACCCCTGAAATAATACTATTGAGGAATAATTACCAATTTTTTGTGTGTATTGAGGAATAATACTATTGAGGAATTATTACCAATTTTTTGTGTGTATTTTCTACTTTACTTGTGTTTCCATATCTCCTTTCTTCCAGTTCCAGTTTGCAAATAATCATACTGTTATGTGTTTTTATTAGTCTCTTAAGCTTGTTATGTGTTTTATCGGTTTTTATTAGTCTCACACAGTGAGCATTCCTGATAAAATATATATTATAACAGTGGAAGAGCATCACTCATGATAGTTAATCCTCACGATATTTCAGTGAGAATCTTGTCAGACTAGAAATAGCTTTCTCTCAATGGAATATTGTCAAACTGCTACTTTTGTGAATTTCTACTAAATTAGTAGATTTATGTTTTACAAACCTACTGATTCTTCTCTCATCTTACAGTTTCCCCTCCTCATAAAATACAAACTTGCACCTTGCTACCACATCAAGTTACAATACCCTCATTAGTAGAACTGTGGATTTGACTGAAATCTCTTTTCAGTGAATCAAAATTTGTACCACCTACCAATATAAAAAAAAAAATCATTAAATTGTTTTATAGTTTAAGATGTGCCTGGTCAGGCGCTTGCTGCAGTCCAAGTGCTGATTCTAGCTCCAACATCTTTTGGTGCATCTGCCTGGAGATGGAGGCCTTGTAATGAAGTATTCACCCGAGTCTGTTGTTATGAATTGCTGATAATAAGTTCTTGATGGTGAACAAGAATTGGTGACCTGAAGAAGACTGCAAATTTGTTCACCTGGTGACTCCACGAAGAGGAAGAGGGGTTTCAATAATTCCTTCTACAAGGAGGAATCAAAGATCTCCAACTGTGGCCCCAGTTGCTGACCCAGAGAAAATCATCAAAGATGCTAAAGGAAAACATGGATCAATTGAAGCCACATCCCAGTCAGTGAAGAAGGTACACAAAAAGTACATTCCGAAGAAAAAGGTACCTCTATCTACTTTAGAACCTAAAGAGGTTTTAGCTTCAAAATATTTTGTTGAAAAATCTCAAGTTGAAGCTACTCCCCTAAAATAAGTGGATGTTGTTAACCTAGGCTCAGCTGAAGGATTTTCTTACTCATCACCTAATAAATATGAAATAAGTACTATTCTAGTCAAAGAAGGAGAAACTGAATTTCGAAGTGTTGAAAAGAAGTCAGAAGAGTTTCTACTGACTGAAGGGGGATTAGAACAAGTATTGGCTATTGCACCTTTCCTAGATAGGGATATTTTGATTGAAGAACATTTCAAGGATATTTTAAATTTCCATCAGACTCATCCTAAATACCAGTCTCTTGTCACCCCTCAGCACGAATATTTTCCTTTCTCTCCAAATCTAGCTGTTGGGTCATCTTCCTCTCATCCACTTGGAGAGACTGTACCTGAAGGTCTTACTTTTAATTTATTTGATTTCCTTGCTCAAAAAAATAAAGCTGAATTAACTCCATCCCCTCAAGAGGCAAATTTAGATTCTGATTCTTCTACTAAAGGAGAAGTCAATACATCCTCTGTTCATATTTTTGAAAACCCACTCTTCTCAGTTCCAAAGCATGAAAAATCAGCTCAAGACCCCCAATTTTCTACTGTCTCAAATCAGAATCAGAATTCACCAATTGTAATTCCTATTTCTCAAATAGCTACATCAATTGTACATCAGCAAAATATGGCCCAGACTGCCCTTACAAGGATGCAACAGATAGTGGCTGTGAGATATGCGCCGCTTGCTCTCCCTCAACACATGCATGCACTTCCCCAAGGAAATTACTTGAAATATCTTCCAAAATACACTGGGGACGGAGAAGGAATTTATGGTGAAGAACATTTAGTAGATTTCTATAGTTATGCTGACAATCAGAATATTGAACATGAAGATGTCTGGTCAAGACTCTTTGTTCAAATCTTGGACGGTGAAGCTCAAAAATGGTTTAGAAGTTTGGCTCCAAATTCAATTAAAGGAATTGATGAATTATAAGAGATATTTTTGAAGAATTGGGGTGATAGGAAATATTATGTCTATTATCTTACAAAATTTGGAACTATGAAGAAGAAGTCAGATGAGTCATTAGCTGATTTTACTAAGAGGTTTAATAAGATTTATCAGAAAATTCCTGAAGAAATTAAACCTACTGAAACCAAAGCTATGATAAATTTTGCAAATGCTTTAGATTCTGAGTTTGCCTTATGGTTGAGGGCTAAAAAAGTACAGACACTAAAAACTATGCAAGAGGCTGCAATTGGAGTGTAGACTAATCTCATGGCTTCTAATAAATTAAAAATGGAGGAAGAAAAGGCAGCAAAAGACAAAAAGAAGATGAAAGAAGAAAAGCCTTCTTCTTCTAAATCTCTTTCAGCAGAAGAAAAGATCGATCAAATGTCCAATTTGATCAAGGAACTCACCTCTAAAATGTCAAAATTAGAGGTAGAAAATAAACCAACTGCTAGAGCCAATCAAAACGAAGCTAATAGAAATCAGGCTCCCTTCAGGAGGCCATTTCAGCCTCAACAAATCCTACAGTGCCCAAGGAGGAATGCTGATGATCAAACTGTTTAGCCTCCTTTGAATAATTTTTCTGAAGAATAAAAACAAGGAAATGAGGAATAAAATGAAGAAATAAACCATGTGGGAGAAACTTCACAGTCAACATGTTTGACATTGCACGAATATGAAGATAGATCAAGAATTTGTTTGTTTTCTGATGATATGAATGCTCAAATTTATGCACAAAATGATAAAAAAACAGCAATAATTTCAAAACAGAAATTACCCTTTGAGTTCCAAAGGTCCTGTTCAACAGCCTCAACAAAAATAAGATTCAGATAAACAAGCTGCTAAAGAAAAGGCCAAGGTAAATGAGGTTCCTCCACCTCAAAATTCTGCCCCAATTGAACTTTACACCTTTGACTCCAAAAAATTAAAGTGTCTAGGAGTGATTAAGGATGTGGTTGTTTCTCTTACCCAGCTGCTTATGATGAGCTTAGTGATGGACATTATGGTTGCTGACATTCCTTCTAGATTTGGGATGTTCCTTTCCAGATCTTGGTCTAAGAAATTGGGAGGTACCCTTCAGATGGACATGTCATATGCTACCATCCCAGTATTTGGAGGGGAATTCAAAAGGATGTATAGGGAAACTTAAATGGCCTACATCATTAGTGAGCAGGACAATCCATCAAACCATCCCATATATGCTGAAGAAAATGAATTGGGGTCATAAATTTTTCACCTTGATGCTAACGAAAATGATTTCCAACTTGAATTAAGTGAAAAAAAACACTTTCAAAGTGTAAATGAGCAACATTCAGAAGGAGGACAGATCTGGAAATTGTACTTTGACGAAGCTTATTCAAGAGAAGGATCGGGAGTCGATGTAGTCCTCATTTCTCTTACTCAGCAGAAGGTGACCATATCATACAAACTGCAATTTGCTACCACTAACAACACTGTAGAGTATGAAGCACTTGTGTTGGGTATGAAGGCAATGAAAGATTTGGGAGCAGAACAACTAATTGCCTTTGATGATTCAGAGTTGGTGATTAAGCAGGTCAGAAACAATTACCAAGTAAAAAATTCATAATTGAAGAATTATAGGAATGAAGTCTGGGATTTTATTGAGCATTACTTTTCAGCATTTAATATAAATTTTGTCACTAGAGAAGAAAATCAAATTGTTGATTCACTAGCTATTGTTGCTAGTAATTTCAAAGTTCCTCTAGATGTCAAGGCAGTCTATGATGTTCAAATAAAAAATAGACCTTCAATTCCTGATAACATCAAGCATTGGCAATATTTGAGGATGATGGGGAGATTCAAAAATTATTAGAGTGTGTAGAAGAGTTTGCAGATATACAAGTTTATGATGAGCAAGAAATTGTTGAAAACAAAAATAGCAACGCTTTTAAGAAAACTATGGCTGGAAAAAACATTATAGATCTGAAAACTAACTTTATTCCTAAGGGTTTAGTTTTTTTAGAAAGACTATTTGATAATAATGATGTTTTTCTCAAGCCTGAAAGCAAGGTTGATGGAGAGAGTACAATAGAATGTAATATTGGTACATAAGATCAACCAAGATTAATTAAAGTGTCCAAATTCCTTCCTCTAGAAACTAGACTCAAAATATATCAGACTGCTGAAGGAATTTGTTGATATTTTTGCATGGTCTTATAATGAGTTGAAAACTTATGATAAGAGCATAATGGAGCACAAGATCCCTTTGAAAATAGATGCAAAGCCTGCAACACAAAAAATCAGACACATCAATTCCATCCTACTTCCAATCATTGAGAAAGAAATAAAAAAATTATGGGAAGCAAAGATTATTCTTCCTTTGAGATTTTCTAACTGGGTAGCTAATATAATGCTAGTCCGGAAAAAGAATGGAGAAATAAGGATTTGTGTTGATTTTCGCAACCTGAACCGGTGCTCCTTGAAAGATAACTATCCACTGCCCAAGATGGATTATATCTTGCAGAAAATTGTAGGATCCAAAAGACTATCAATGATTGATGTATTTTCAGGCTATAATCAGATTTCAATTGACAGACAAGACAGAGAAAAGACAACATTTACCACACCCTGGGGCACATTCATGTACAACAAAATGCCATTTGGTTTGATGAATGCAGGTGCAACCATTCAAAGGGAATGGATATTGCCTTTGCAGGAGAAAAAAGACAGATTTGTGGTCATCTATTTGGATGACATCATAGTATATTCAAAATCTGATGAAGACCACTTGAAACATCTGAAGCAAGTTTTTGACAAATGCAAAAAGTGTGGTTTGTCCTTAAACCCCAAAAAGTCATCTTTTGCTGTCCAAGACGGTAATTTATTGGGACATATTGTAATAGAAAGTGGCATCTGTATTGATCCGGGAAGAGTAGAAGCTATTTAGAAGATTGGTTTACCAAGAAATAAGAAGGAATTTCAATCATTTTAAAAATCTTGGAATTTTGGGCGTTTTGTTCAACTTTCTTGGGCTGATCAGGCATATAAATATTTTGCTGAAAAAAGGTAAATTTAAGTGAGCGGGTAAACTAGAAAAATTCTTTTCGTTGGTAAATAAAGCATTTGTTTTAATTTGATTAGTCCTAACTTTGAAAAGGTTTCGATTTTTTTCTTGTTATCATGACTGCATTCATGTCTTCTGTGGAAGAACAGGGACCAGTTCACAGCAAGATGAACGTAGTGAGGGAAAGGAGTGGCAACACTAAAGTGGGCTGTGATAAGAATTTCCCAGTGCAAAGTCTGTTCTGAACATGTGGATCATGTTCTATGAGTTGCAGGATGCTATTTGTGGATGGTTGGTCAAGTCGGGAAAAATAGATGGACTTCTATTTTTAGACATACTGGGCGGAATCTATTTTTAGATTGCCAGTCTAAAAATAGATATGTCGAATATTATTAGCTATTAATAATATTTGGACTCTAGTGTCTTATCCTCATGAAACACTTAGGTTAAGGGTATGAATGTGCTTTAATAAAACACAGCAGAGAAAATTTACATTATTCCCTAAAGATTAAGTGGAGCTATTGTGACCTTGATTCTGGGAAACTAAGGTGGCAGAGTTTGGTGGAGTTGATGAGGCAAGTTAATGAGTTGTTAAGTTTAACTCGATTAGTATGAATTGAAACTAGTTGTATAAATTCTGCTGATTGATACTACACTAGTGGAGGTAAATTATTAGTTAATTATTCAACGTTAATTCACTAATTAATCACTCCCATAAATCAACTAAAAATACATCGATTAATAATTAACTTAAATTGCATGGATAGTTGAGTGAGAGACCGATGTTAGGTGAAGAAAGGTGTGAATATGAATTCAAACTATCTTTGGTGCAGTTTACACACATTGATGGAGATGCCAATGAGGATTGCGCAGTACATACCAGAGGGATTTGAACTCAGGATGTGCAATTATTCATCTTGGATTGTGCAGTAGAGGCAGGCTAACAGGTGGAGCAGATTGGAGCATGTGTTTTGTATGATCTGAGCTTGTGTAGTGTGTAACAATTGGAGATTGTACTGAGAGCTTGTGAAGAGTTTGTACAATGATTGTTACATGATCTCTATCATTATAATATACAAATAGTTGGGGGTTTTCAGCTTTAAGATTTCCCATAAATACTGTGTTTATATGTGTGATTGTTTATGGTTTTAATGTGTGCATGCGATTGTTTATATTTCCGCAAATTAATGATCAATAGTAGAAGAGGTTATGTATTATGCATGAAGCTCAAATAGTGTGTGATCAGGATAATCTCAGTGAATAATTTAACAGTTATTCAAATTTCTACACAAGGAGGGTTTGGAGCAGCTAATTTCATTTTTCAATTGTGCTTTAAGGGATGTTGAATTGAAGTAAAACTTGACTAAAAGACAAGCATATGCACTATTTAAGGCTTTGAAGTCTTTTCAAGTTTATGCGCTGCATTAAAAAATAATTTCTTTTGTGCCCAATATCACTATTAAAGATGTGTTGTTGCAGCTAGATACAGATGGAAGGAGAGGACGACGATTGACCAAGATTATGGAATTTGATGTTGAAATCAAACCAACTAAATTAATAAAGGTTCATGGCTTAGCTCGCTTAATGGCTTAATCTAACTGCAAAGCTTTAAATCTAAATGTAGAGGCAGCTGAAGGAGAAGATGGAGAAGGTAATGCTAATTATCCTAAAATATTTAATTCAGATTGGTACAAGGACATAGTTTACTTCTTGTTAAATTTCAATTGTCCACCTGAAATGGAGAAGTCTAAAAGGAGAGCTTTTAAATTGAGAGTTGTGAATTATTTCATTCTGGAAGACCAACTTTACTGGAAGGATCCCGTTGGAGTCTTGTTAAGATGTGTAGATGAAGCAGAATCTCAGGAGATTATAACAGAGATATTGGAGAGCTACTGCAAACAAAATCTTAAGAGCTAGATATTATTGGAAAAATATTTCCTCTGATGTCTATGCCAAAGTCAGAAGCTGTGTTTAGAAATTTGTTGGTAAACAAAAATTGCTACCATTACCTCTCATCCCTATTTCAGCAGATGTTCCTCTCCAGCAGTGGGGGCTAGAATTCATTGGTGAAATTCATCCACCTTCATTAGGGCAACATAGATGGATTCTTACAACTACAGAATATTTCACCAAAAGGATTGAATGCATAGATTTTCAAAGACTGGTCATCGTTCTCCAAGGAATCAATCTGTCTTTTCAGTTTGATTATAAGATGAAAGTGTCACTGACAAATGTAGTGGTGAGAAAATTTCATTTTCTACCTTCATTCATTTCATTTTCCCTCTTTCACCTTTCATTTTTTCCAGAAAACCCAAAGTCCAGCCTCTCATTTCCCTTTTCAAAACCCCTTTTTAACTCATAAAATCCAATTTTTATAGTTAAAAATCAGCTCCACACACCCATCAACAACTATATCATATTTCCTTTTTAACTTACCATATATTTCTTTTATCGCAGTTTTTACCCGCACCACAACAAAACCTTGGTTATATCATATATTATATGATATAACTTACTGCACTTAATAAAAATTGCAGACCCCTTACCTTTCATCGCAATCAACTCTTCACAGTTTTAACTCCCATTCATGTTACAATTGCCATTTCCTACAAAACCCCTGAAATACGAGTTGCAATATGGTCTGGGACCCATACTTCCCTTTGATACACCTTGAATATGTTATAAAGCCTTTTTTTGCTTTGGGCATCTTTTTATCATATTACCATGACTTAACGAATTCAATTTTTGCTTTGAAAATCCGTTTATAGGGCCCCACCTACCTTTTCACATCGCATTTTCACAAATTTCACTTACCGCATTCACTTCCGCTCCCTCAAAACTTCGGATTTGCGAATTGCAGGCGGTCCCACTATTTGTCATGACACGTCCCTCCGTTCACATCGCACATTGCACTTCGCTAGTTTCAACATTTAACTCTCGTGTCTCATATCAAAACTTGCGATGTGGATTTTGCGGTATTGTCTGGGCCCCACCTTTCCTCTCATTGCACATCGCACTTCGCCAGTTTCAACATTTAGGTCCTATGTTTCATAATAAAATTTCTGATGTGCGAAATGCGGGCGACCCCACTATTTTTTATGCCATGTCACCTCTGCTCTCATTACACACCGCACTTCGCGAGTTTTAACATTTAACTCTTGTGTCTCATAACAAAACTTGCGATGCGCGATCTGCGATCGGTCCCACTTCTTTGCCACGTCATCACCCCATCACGAATCTAATTTTCTCCCATTTGTGTCTTAAGTTTAAACGCTCCGACCCCGATTTGCAATTGCGATATATATCTAAAATGTTTTCTCCTCCTGCTTATCATTCATTCTGCTCCACCTCTCCCCTATCAATTAAACCTTTTTCAAAGGGTTTCTTTGTAATTTCTCATAAAATGAACCTCCTCCATTATATCCAAAAGTTTCGGGTTTTCCACCATTATAAAGGGTTTTCAACCAAAAAAGGGAAAAGAACAGTGGAATAGAGGCATAGTTTCTCTCAAACAATTTTCTACCACTACTCTCAGTATCAACACGTTTTTCACTAGGCACCGGGCAACATTAAAGGAACATCCACACACCATTTTCAATGCTATTTTGCACATATTAATATGAGACAACCACATGTCATTCCCATTATTTTTACGCCTTTTGCTGAATATTGGTTGCACTAAAATAGAAGGGTGGTCTTTGAATAGGCCGCCACTTCATTTCAGAGGGATAGCCTTCATGATACCTTTATGATGTTTATCTTGTTTTTAATATAGCACTTTGTAATTAAGACTAAGGGATAAGCCTCACCTCTTGCACGAGGTTGTAATGACTTTTGAAACAGATTTACCTTTTTCTGTGGAAGATGACAGTATCATATTTTGTATATATATGCCAAACTGATATGAAGTTAGGGTTGGTTGGTGGTTATAGAATTTTGACTTATATGAACTATAATTTTTTTTGTGAATGAAATGGAATAATACTACTGAGGACTTATTACCAATTTGTTGTGTGTATTGTCTACTTTACTTGTGTTTCCATATCTCCTTTCTTCCAGTTCCAGTTTGCAAATAATCATACTGTTATGTGTTTTTATTAGTCTCTTAAGCTTGTTATGTGTTTTATCAATTTTTGTTAGTCTCACACAGTGAGCATTCCTGATAAAATCTATATTATAATAGTGGAAGAACATCACTCATGATAGTTAATCTTCATGATATTTTAGAGAGAATCATGTCAGACTAGAAATAGCTTTCTCTCAATGGAATATTGTCAAACTGCTACTTTTGTGAATTTATACTAAATCAGTAGATTTTTGTTTTACAGACCTACTAATTCTTCTCTCATCTTACAATTTCCTCTCCTCATAGACTACATACTTGCACCTTGTTACCACATCAAGTTACAATACCTTCATTAGTATAACTCTGGATTTGACTGAAATCTCTTTTCAGTGAATCAAAGTTTTTACCACCTACCAATCTCACAAAAAAAATCATTAAATTTCTTTATAGTTTAAGATGTGTCTAGTCAGGCGCTTGCTACAATCCAAGTGTTGATTCCAGCACCAACAGATCATCTTCTGGGTAATCGTGTATATATTATCTAAAAATATTTCAGTATGTTTTGAATATGTATGCAGGTGATATGCATGGTTGTTGTGTACATACACTGATATGTTGTGTGGAAGTCATGTATATATTTTAGGCAGTAGGGGAATTTTGAGGTCTAAAATGGGCCTCCTAAGAAAAATGTACAACCAAAATAAACTCTATAAGAACCAAGAGGATTCAAGATGATGATGTCAACCATGGGGGATGATTCACCATTTTTGGAGTACAAAAGTAAACAGATTAAAAATAAAATAAAATAATAAAACTACTTTTTCAAATCGTATTTTCAACTTAGCTCCTTAATTTTTTACTCAAATTTCGAGCGTGAGTACTCATTGGATGCAAAATTTAATTCCTCATCCAAGGAGTACCCATGTTCATACTTTTGATGGACCCTACTACATGAAAAATGAGAAATACATGAAAAAGCGTGATTGCATTCATGTTTTTCATGTATTTCTCATTTTTCGTGTAGAAGGGTCCATCAAAAGTATGGAACATAGGTACTCCTTGGATACAGATTTAAATTTTTCATCCAACGAGTACTCCCGGTCGAAATTTGAGTAAAACTGTAATGAGATAAGTTGAAAATACAAGTTGAAAAGTAGTTTTTTCTTTTCTCCCTCTAAAATTTGATGATGTAATCTAATATTATTTTGTTATTTCCACTATTATTTTATAATTTCCTTAGGAGGCCCATTTTAGACCTCAAAAATCCCGTAATGGGGTTTTTCAGTATGGCTTGTTGATGACACTTGATCAGTTATGTATGTTTGTTGTTGTATGTCGATGATGTCTCATTCATGATAGTATGTGTTTGACAATATTAATTGGGTTGAGTTGGTTATGGAATGAATAGATGATTAGTGATGATGCTACAATGTGGTGATTTGTAATTGATTCAGTGATTTGTGATTAACTTAGTACATGATTCAGTGGTTGTTTCAATTTTACAATGATTCAGATTCAATATTCAATATTTTGAGATATGCACGTAGGTGTTATACAGAGAAAACATGTATATATGCAAGCCTTATTCAATACAGTCGTGTACATAATTTGATATTTATTATTGATTTCTTCATTCAGTGATTTGATGCTTCATAATTTTAGTTGATTTTGTTGTGTGACAATGTCTCAGATTCAGTGCGTCTGTGTGTTTGGGTTTATGGTAGATATTGGTCCAATGTGAAATATGCTGAAAAGTGGTCCAGAAGGAGCTAAGGGTTGTAGCCTTGAGAAAAGGGGTAGGAGCTCCCTTTGGGTAGAAGCCGGTAAATGATTTCAGGGTGTTCTAGCTCCCTTCCAGTGGGTGATGAAGATCAAAATAAATTTATAGCTATCTGCAAGTGGGTGCCTGTGTACTGACAAGATTTTGCATTAGTAAAATTGAAATATTTTCCTTATATCATAAGAAAGAAGACAAAGACAAGAAAAATGATGGTTTTATCCCACTTTGGGTTTCCACCTAAAAATATTGGTGTTCATGTGTGCTGATATGTTTCTTGTGTATGATATTTACTGCTCATAGTTGTTGTTTAAAAAAGGAATAATGAAATAATTATGCATTAGTTAAGAATGTACAATTAATGAAATAAATGATAAATTAGTTATCTGGATATATGCATTTTTCATTTACCACAATCACATGCATACGTGGGTTTCATAAATAAAAGTAGCGTAAAAAAATAAGAATATGAAATGAAAAGTTAAAGTGAGCTTAAAATATTGATTCACCCCCACCCCCTTAGTATTTTCCCTAACAAGTTCCTCTCCTTGAGGAAGACCAAAGATTCCCATGTCATTCTTGGAGACAATACACCTGTTGAGGTGTTGGGAAAAGGAAAGGCCAATCTTGGTGATGAGAATAACAATGCAATTGATGTGTTTTTAGTTGAAGGGTTGAAGAACAATATCTTGAGCATGATTCAAATGGTTGATGGAGGCAAGGAAGTGATATTTAACTCCAAAGGGTGTTGCATCAGAAAAGAAAGGTCAAAGAGAGTGGTTGCAAAATGATTTATGACCTCAGACAATATGTATGTGTTAAAGGCAAGAGTAGGAAAAAGTAATACATAGAAGAAAATATATTTCTCTTCATATTTTGAGTAGGATAAGCTGGTCCCCACCGTAGTCCATTTTTCTCAAATCTATTCACAAAACGTTGCAGAAGAACAAGGTGAACCATGCTTGGTCTCAGGGGAAGTATAAGGTAGTTAGATGGAAGCATGAAGAAGACATGAAGATGATTACAGTAGAATCATGGAGTGATCAAGAGCCTAAAAGAAATATCAAGTCCATAGGATAAAAAAGAAGCTAAGAAGGTGCATGAGCTCAGGGGGAGTCATGACAGCTTGGACCTGAGTGAAAAATATGAATTTCACATTCTATAAGTGATATTTATGAGGGAAAAAATGTGTATGTATGTTGTTTTATCATGAGACAAACGTGTATGCCCTCCTGTGGTGATATGAGTTTCCATTTTACCTTCATTTCGGAAATAGATGTACTGTATTGATTAGTCATGCATAGAAGAGAGTTATATTTTAGCTTTGTATATTAATGTATATCATTTTTCCAGTTGAATGGTAGTGTTGGATTAGTAGAGTAATAGTAAATTAGTTGTGCAGTAGTCATGAGGAGTGAGTTCCTTCAGAAGGAGAGGAGTCCAAGCATTGGTAGTCAAAGTTTGCATGATGATGTGTTTCATTTTAGATTAGACAAATGTATGCATGCATTCTTGAGTGTAAAGAAAAATTGATATCCTTTTTTATCAATTGATATAGCCTTGTACTAGTTTGATTTAGCTCTATAACATCATTTTTTATCATTTGGAATTTGTATGATTGAGTAAACCTAGCATTGGAATCAGAAACCACTTGTATGCATAAGGAAACTTGAGCAAATAAGAAGTAATCAATCAAGTTTTCAACAATTGATATAAGTCAAGTGGTTAATTGAACACCAACATGGAGAGTTGATTCCAGCCAAGCACATGTTCACAGGGAGCATGTTCAACAAGAGGAAGGTCATGGTGTTGGGATACTTGACTTGATGTCACATTATTGAAGATGTTGCAAGATTAAGCAGCCATGTTGGTCGATTTATGTTGCTTATTTTGTAGTATGTGTTGTAGTTGATCATGTATCATCGGAAAGCCATTGATATAAACATATTACATTTGGTTCAACATGGTGTTTAAACTAGGTTTGGTAACCATTTTCCATTGATGTCAAAGGGGGAGAATGAGACTAGCCAATCAGCAGAGAATGAAGATCAATTGGTGTTTTGGTTGTGGTGAAGCCATCAGTACAAACAAGGGCTGTTAACACTGGAAAATCGTACAAGCATAAGATGACATTATTTAATGTCAAGCAGAAGGACTTACAGAGCTGGAAGACATTACAAAATTTGGAAAATATTTGAGCAAGTCACAAATGCTTTTGCACGCATTATCCTTCGTGAAGAGTGCCTTTGCACGCCTTATGACCCGAAATGCACGCAAGACTGGGAGTGGTGAAATGTCACTTTCCGGGAACACGAAGCATACTCTAGGACAATGATTCCTCACTTGAAGCTGCCTAAGGACAGCCACCAAAGCCTCCTTAAAAATTAGGTGAGCACACAATGGAATATTTGTAGCACACAAAGGAATCATACCCCTCTCTTGGGTCACCATCCACAATGTACCAAGAGAGGGAAGGAGGATTTGAATTCTCCTATATAAGGCCACCATGAGATGAAGAATGGGTGAATACATTATTATGCTAGCCAGAATTTCCCAAGCAATACAAGCAGTGTGTGATCCGGAGCTGAAGATAGAGGGGACTCAATTGTTGGCCATCCAACAAGTTCAGTCCACCACAATAGAGAGAGAGGGAGACTTTGCACTGAGGCAAGCTTTGGGTAAAAAAATCCTTGCATTGGGACTTAGAACCCATGTTCTAGGGGTGCTTTGGCAAGAGGGTAAAGTTTCACTCTTATTTTCCTACTAGCACTCAATAAGAGAGGCCGAAGAGCCACCGTTCATATTATTGTAGATGTTTGAATCTTTTCAGAGCTCGTGTTTATTTGTTTTAGTTTTAGTTTATATATGCATGATATTTCTCTATCTAGTATGCTTATGATTCTAGCTTGTTCCACTAACTTGCTTGACTCCACTTATTTTTCTGCCTGTTACCAATAACTTAAGTGGGTAGACCTCACCCCTTAAGTTGGTGTGATTTCGTACATACGTGCACCAAACACACTCAAACAGCATTGGCGACTCCACTAACGTTTATTACCAAGTTTATGTGGTTGTGATTTTTTTGCAGAGACCTCTGTCTATGACGTGGAGTGGAGCTGAATTTCCCCCGATTTCTCTTGCAGTCCCTAGTTCATCCCAAGTGACAGACTGAAGCAGAACAACTCCAAAAATTACTTTTGCAGGAATTTGCGCACTTTTCCTTCCCACAGACGCACGCAGGGCGCGCATTCAGCGCTGACTCACACGTAGCCATCGCTCCTGTTTATTCCTTTTGCGCGCAAAAGACATAAAGAGAAAATTCTCCCTTATTTCTATCTTTCCCTACTTTTAAAGTGCTTGGTAGCCCCTAATACACTTGCCAGCATAGGTTGTGGTACCCTGCAGCTTGCTAAAGCTCACTCTTAGCTACTTTTTGTAGGCTTAGTGTCAGTTTTATTTCAAGTTGATTTTTGAAAAGTTCACACATAGTTTAAGTAGGAGGGAAAAATAACTTGCATTCCGAAATTTTTTTATGTTTTGTGAATTTTGGTACCAACACACCTAGATAAATAGCCAAAGTAAGTGGCCCAAGACCACGCATGCGTAGCTAGTTTCTTTTTTCTAGTGTAAAAGTTATTAGTTTAGTTCAATTTTTGGACTAGGATTTTCGAGACTTGGATTGAATTGTTGATAGAAGAGAAAGTAATCTCTCCTACCTTTGCACCCTTCGGTGATCCTAGGTAAGAATATGAACGCTCCCTATCCACAACTCGCCATCTCCCTATAGTTGATCACAAAGATTAACTAGGAAAAATAGAAAGCGGTCCATATCCCCACATGTTTTTCTTTTGAGCAAGGAACAATACAACATAGTTTAAATAGGGGATTTTGAATAGGATCATCGAATATGCAAACGTTCAAACTATGTGCTTGTCCACTTTGTGCTCATACACATTCACTCACTAAGTGAAGCAAAGACACCTAAAACTAACTTAACCAAACTCACTAAATTCTCCCCACAGGGGCCACAAAAGAATTTATAGCTTAAGTTAGGATCAAGGGGGTAGGCATCAAATAAATCGCCTTGATCATTGTTCATATTGAAACATATAATTTGACTGTTTAGGGAGCTTCAAATCCACCTATCATCCCATGGAAAACAAAATCTGAGTGTGGCAGAGACCCGTTTCATAGGGGGTTAGGCTTAGGCACAATGCATGCGGTATTAGTTGGGGCTACCTGACTCGACTGGTACTCGGTACTGTTAGCTGACTTACCAAGAAGCCCAAGACTCGAACGCTCACGTGGGACAGTGGTATTTAGTGAACAAAACTAGGGCATCCTTTCCCTATAGGTGATGGTGTAGGCAAGCGCCAGACCCTCTACCCTTACCTTGGTGGATTTTCTTCGGTTGACTGGGGGCGTCGCCAGCTCTTATAGGACGTTGTGCAAGCACTCGCAAGATATATTCTCAAGGCCCAATTACATTTGAGTGTGTGAGGACGAATAGGTCTTCTAGGATTTTGAGTATCATACACAAACAACCAAAAACCACTTTTTTGATTGCTTGATCACATAGAACTAATTTAAAGGGAAAATTTATTTTTATTTTCGCTTTGTTTATGTATGTGATCATAATTTTTCTTTGATCGTAGAATCTATCCTCTCAAATTTTTCCAAAACCAAACCTAGTCAACACCAGAATGGACCCAACAGGACCTCATCGATCTAGGCATCTTTTGGACCTCCCCCCATTACCGGGAGGGTTTCCAGGTCTTTTTCCATTTAGGTGTCAAATACAGAACGCTGCCACCATTATTGGTTCGTACTTTATTGGGGCATTCGTAGTTGGGAACCCTAGTCTGTCTCCCAACACCACACCACATACCACTCCCCCCATGACCCCTAGGGGGCAGAGGAGTGCATCCCATTCGGGAAGCCAGCCGAATACACAACAGGGTATGTCGCAGACCAACCCTCTTCCTAACCAGAATGTTGTGTTTTCGCACACTGCAATGGCGTCAACCTCCGAGTCACCTTTCTTAGCTTCGTTGAATCTGCCCGATTTAACCAAGCTGACGAATGACCCCATCACACACAACCCTACATGGCCTCCCATGCCCAAAAATCTCCCTTCAGATATTCCAAAGTTTGAAGGAAAGAAAGCGAAAGATCCAGGTAATCATGTCATGACCTTCCACCAGTGGTGCTCATCGAACAGCATCATTGACAACACTATTTTATTGAGACTATTTCAATGCAATCTGACAGGAGTAGCCACGAAGTGGTACGTGGAGCAACCCTTAGCTTCACATGGAACCTTTGGCACTCTCGCCACTACATTCCTAACATATTTTCAGTTACCCATTCACCATGATTCCGGAATGGAATTACTAACACATTTCAGACAAACCCCCACCGTCCATATCTCGGACCATATCCACGAATGGAGGCGACGTCGTAATTTATGTAAAGCAAAAATTGATGATCGGGTCCTTTTAGATTCATTCTTGAAAACTCTCACAAGAGAGATTTAAAAGGATGTGGTGCAAAAAAGGCCCACATCTGAAGAGGACGCCATTAACAAAGCCCAACAACTTGAGTTGATTTATACGCAATTAGGATACATCTACAAAATCCTGCCTAACACCCCGTGTGTGCAAACTTATCAAGAATTTCCAGGCATGTCAAACTCTATAGACAAACTAATTGGGTCATTGAGCTAGGGTTACCTAGGCAGTAGAAGTCAAAACCCCGATTACACGTACAGTTCTACCCAGAACATACCTCAACCCAGTTTTCAAAGTCATCATATGCCTCAGCAAAATTTGACCAATAGGGTGTGAGCGTATCACCAGGGAGGACCTTATCCTCCAGCTCATGGGACCCAATACGCAGAAAGAAACACTAATGGAAGAGCTCCCCTCCAACAGCCAGTTGCAAATCAAGGACCGCGTTATGCTCAGTCCCTAGCACAAGACTCACCTATGCAGACCAATGCATAAGTGAAATTTGTGTAGCCGTCCCAAAACCAACCTCACCAATATAACCAGGAGAAATACTCTCCTAATGTGGTGAAGAAAAAATAAAAAAACAAGCCAAAAGAGAACCCTGAAAAGGGGGGCAAAAACCAGCAATGCCCTCCACGATCCCAGACTGGAGGCAAATCCAACCAGAATCATAGCTAGGAGCCAAGCAGTGCCTAATGGCAGAGCAAAATGCCACCTCTTCGAACAAACCATTCTTGTTCAATATGTGGTGAGCACGGCCATTATACTCACCACTGTCCCAATCTCCCTGAGCTGAAGAAGCTACAGAGCAATCGAGGACAAGGAGGATCTTCCCGGCAACCAGCTGTGGTGCAGGAACCTTTTCCCCTTCAAGGGACGGTAAGCACTCAGTAGCAAAATACAGATGACTCCGAGAAAAGCAGCCATGAAATCTACATGACGGGCGAAGAGATGTTTTTCCAAACACGGAATCGCAATTACAACACCCCACCAGACACCAATACGTTAGGGGCAAGTACTAGTGCACCGACTACACCTTTGACCATTTCAAATATGCCTATCGAACCATTGCCAAAAATGGCGAAGGAACCCAATAGGCGAGTAGGAAACTACTCCAAAGTGGCCCATAATTATAGCATCGTGGACAATTTAGCACAATCTCCCGCTGTTATGTCAGCTTTGGAAGTATTTCAGTCATGCCTAAAATAGCGGAAAGCCCTACTTTCTGCGTTAGGCATTATCGAACCTGCCGATACACGCCTAATGGATTTTGACTTAGAAAAATCCACCCCCAGGTTTCCTTCCGTGGTCACCTTCCAAATACCAGTGTCAGTCCAGAATATCACAATTCAGCGATGTGTCATAGACGAGGGTGCATCCACGTGCATCATGTCCAAAAATTTTTGGCAGAAGTTAGGGTCTCCTAAACTAAAACCCTCAGTCATCACGCTTGGAACATACAACGGTTGTCCATCAACCCCCGTCGGCCTCTACCAAATCGTCTCAGTCTGCTTAGTAGGAAAGATGGTACACATAGACATTGAAGTCTTAGACACTCACTTGGACTATAATATACTCCTTGGGCAGAGTTATATGTACGCCATGTCAGCCATAACATCTTCCGTCTTCCGCATCATGATGTTCCCCCACGAGGACTACATCATTACTATAGACCAATTGACACATAGCGAGAAGAAACCCCTCACAAACACTAATGTAATTCTACCCTATGTAGATACATCCTGAGATTCTATCTCAAGGTACCAAGAATATGGCCCCCGCCAATTCAAACCGTCGTCCGTTCTAGGGTCATTCCTAGGAGATATGCCCATAATCCCTGAGTTAACACCCGATGTGACAAGGGCTCCGGCGTGCATGATGTCCACATCAAGCACCAAAGCTAGTTAGGACACAGACACAAGCAGTAATGGCATCGATTCATCAGCCACGACAGCCTCTCTAGCCTATGCCGCCTCCCAAATCCATTTCCTCTACCCCCTAGATGGTTTTGTCTCCTAGAAGGTTTTGGAAACACTGGTATTACCAAACATGTCATTGGAAATACCAGTATGGTACCTCATTCCCCTAGCGGGAACAGGAGCCACCCATGTCACTACCATAGGGTTGAATCCCCTCAGTCTCGAGGAGGCCCCACCCATCCAAAAAATAGTCAAAATCATCCTTGCAAAGGAAATTTCAATTGCAAAACCGGTTATCACGGTTAAGAAAACTGAGAAAAGAGGAAAGAAGATGGCGACCCCTGCCATATAACAGGAATCACCAGTCTGTGCCATATGTGACGTAATAGGTCACCCTACCCATATCTGTCTGGTGCTGGATGAATTAAAACCACTCCTCAGTTCTGAGACAGACATCATGATGTCGCATTCCCTTAAAAAGGAACCTACCACCAAAGGTAAAGGCAAAGCATTGCGTACTAATCACGCATGCGCTCTCTGCAGTGAATACGAGCACTATACTCATCATTTACCAGAGATCTCACGATATAGGGATGCTTTACATGCCATTTAGTGATCCTATCAAGAGGATCCCTCCACTCAAGCATCCAGAAATGAACCTCATACCATCCGGTACCTACAAGAAGAACGAAGGGCACTAGAAAGACCCCCAGTCATGACCTCTCCTGTTATACGCTGCACATTGTGCGATGAACGTGGTCACTTCCTTGAAGAATGTGAAGCCATGAAACTCATCCACAGATGGTATCCTATAGAACGGGTTTACTATGTTGGATTGCGGGCAACACAATTCACATGTCCGTTATGATCTGAAAACCACCTGTTGGAGAATTGTCACTATAGCCCCCGATTCCAGCTAACCCTCGCTAGTTTACGCTCAGCCATAGTTCACCTCTCCCAAGAAGATGACATGGATGCAGAGTCTACGGACAGCTCCACAACCCAAGAATATGTGACGAGCAGATCCATCCTATTCTTGTCAGCTGAAAAGCGACCAATCAGGGATCCACTAGTTACCCCCAACCGCTCTCTACAGAGAAGACTAAAATGCATGTTATGCAAGACAACCAATCACACGGTCACCACTTGCCCGGATTTAGCAACGTTACGACGCTGGTTCCCCGCCAGGCCACAAACTGAGCACAACGGGATCCCCATATCTAGGCTATTCTGCCTGATATGTCAAGGCAATCATTATGAGAGACACTTCACTTATGCCTCGCAACTTCGTTCTACCATAGATATGATTCATACCATAGAGAAGAGAGGGGATGACCTCTATAAGTGGTATAAAAGGTACACCACCTCCAGGTCAACAACCCCACCCCCGCCTGGGCATGATGAGCGAACTAGGACAACACACCAACCCAACATGACACATGCCAAGCCTAGGATAACATGTGGACTATGCAATCTGAATGACCACCGAGTCAATCAATGCAGAGAACTAAAGCCGCTTGAAAATAATTTTCGCATAGTCTCTTCTCTCCCTCAGAAACTTCTCTCTAACCAAGAGAGGATCACACGTATCTATTGCCGGATTTGTTCACACTTTCACCATACGATTAAATGTGTACACCTCCCCAAGCTAAGAACGGAAAGAGAAACGTTGAGTCTACACTCCCCTAAAGAGTCAGACGCACCTAAGCCAACAACATGGAAGTGGAAGCAGAAGACCACCTCGTCTACAACAGAGCCCTTCCAAGCATCCACATCTAGGACGTCTATTAGCGTTGATTCCCATAAAATCTACTCCGTTGGCATAGTGATACCATGCACTATCTGCACTGGCCAAAATCACACACTAGAGGTATGCCTGCTAATGGAAACATTCAGGCACCTCTGCAGCAGGTAAAATTTCCACCCACAGGAAATTGACCATCCTAGCAGGGAACCCAACCTTGCGCTCACGCAAAACCCTATCACAAAGATTGTTCCCCCACTAAACATCGATGACACAATTCACCATATACAATTTGTATCATTGCATACTAGAAATAGGATTGTAGCCACCCCCACATCCCATGATTTCCACCTTATTACTGTCGCAAAAGATCAAGGTACCTTGTGCTTTTGCATTGATTTCCACAAGATCCCAAATTTGCACACCGCCGTGAACTACTTGATGATACCCAACCTCTAGAACAATGCCTAGTACAACTAGAGCTCGTCGATGAAAGCCGACAACAGTCACTACAACACAACGAGGCCCAAAAAAAAAAGTTAAAAGCATCATTCAACTGCCACATCAACCCTCGCTCATTCACTGAGGGAGAACTAGTCCTCTGCTATGATGTCGCAAAAGAAGCCCTAGGGCCAGGAAGGTTTGAAACCTTGTGGAAAGGACCCTACATCATCAAAAATTGCCTCCGACAGGGTGGCATACATCTTGATGGAACTAGATGGGACGTGCCTTAGCAACCCCATCAACGACCTTTACCTCAATAAATTTTACCCATAAGGGCCAATACGACCCTTCCCTAGAGTGAACGTACACAAACCCAACCACTAAAAAAAAAATTGACCAAAAAACTTATTAAACACACTCAAAGTGTCTCCATGGATCACCAACCTGAACCTTATTTCGGATTTGCTGATGGAGCATCAAGATGGTCTTAAAGTTTAGCCGCAACTGCTTGGGTTATCTACCACCCTGACTGATCGCCACTCTGCTCAAACGGTGTGTGCATCGGTTCAACAACAAACAATAAGGCAGAATATGATGTCGTCATCAGACTTATGTGTGACGCCCTCCATCGGGGCATACGCCATACGCATGTCTACCTCGATTCCCAGTTAGTAGTGTCGTAGTTAATTCAAACATTTGAGACAAGAGATACACATCTATTTAGGAAATATTTGCGTGCAAAAAGATTAAGCAAACAATTTGACTATATTACATTCACACATGTACCAAGGAGTCAAGAAAAAGTAGCTAATCGCATAGCCAACAATATCCTAAACTGGAATGCATCTCGAATAAACCATCATACATTAAAAAAATAAAAAAATAAAAAATAAAATAATATATATATATATATATATATATATATATATATATATATATATATATATCAGCATCACATCATCCATAAACCAAAACAGGTGACACAACATGTAGAGCCGCAAAAAATATCTCACATATATATGTATATCACAATGTATATGTCTGAGTACAAAAATTGTGTCGCCGACCCAACGACCAACCCAAAGATACAAAAAGTCATCAAAAATAAGGGAAGCATACTCATAATAGGCACTTTCCCCATGTACAAGTATAATCTAGGGCGGTGCCCCCTCAGGAGGGGCACTTGGACCCACAATTGCTCCCGATGCCACCACTGGAGCTGTCGTCACAATCGAGACTGCCACCCGATGTAAAATAGGCCGATAGTCCCTTTCCCGGGCCATCACCATCTCCAGCCAGGCCTCCTCGAGATCATCCATAAAACCCTGAGCATGCATCCCCTGGGTCAAGCGGTCCACTCGACCCTAGGCAGCCTCTAGAACTGACACCCGAGCAGTCAATTCCTCAATATGAGCTTCTTCTCTATCTGCGTGTGCCATCGCTATATCAGCAAGAGCTCGCTCAGCCGCAATCTCAGTAGCGGCCGAGCTACTGCCCTCTCCTGAAGTGCCCACACCACCACTAGGTACTCCAGCAACATCTCCTCCCTACCCATCCCTAGGTCATCGTAGAGGACCGTGGCCAACCAACCGAGCCACAGGGTGACCCACCTCACCAAAATCTGCAAGAGTAACTAAAAATATTTCAATGTCACTAGCAAAACACATAAGCACATACAGACTCAAATAAATGCAGAAAACATAGAAAATGTACCTGTTGGCCCCCAAGAATAACCAGGAGGGAGACCCATATATGGATCCCCCTAGAAGCCCATCCCTGCATATGGGAATGGAAAGAACATCTGTGGGTTCACCTCGAACCAGGCCTTTGTCATGGCGTTCTAGTAACGCCCCACCATGCCCCCACCACCTTACGGCATCACGAGAGCCCACCTCCTCATACGAGGCTCCCGTGGCCCCCCAGGAGCCACTGCCACCACTGGCCTCAGTAGCACTACCCTCTCGTACATAAAGCTGCACAAAATGATGGCGTATGCAAACAAATTTGATCCACTATGGACCTTGTTGAGTTGCGCCACCATCCTGTCATAGCAAAAATGGGGAAAATCATAGAAATGCTCAGACCGCAACCGGCGCAATACTCCAACTTGCGGGCCTAATGCCTGATGCGGAGCAGACGACTCGGTAAGTCACACAATCACCACCAGAGCACATCGCTCTGCCAAATCTATCACTGATGCAATGCTGATGCATCCCTCTGTCAGAGGCGCCCCACCATAGTGACGTCTCTGGAACCTCTCCAAGTCCACTCTCCCGGAAGGGAGTGGATACCTCAGCGCCTCACCATGAGGCAGTAACTCGGTCATAAAATATACATTCGTCTCAGGACGGATGACCAGGTTCATCCCACGCAACACGAACATGTTGCACCTCCTGCGCCAATGTCAGATCAAGTAGCATAGCAATCGGTCCTGCGACCGAAGAAGCTCGTTCTACGTGAACTTCAGGAGCCCCCATTGCACTAGCTGATGGTGTGCCCCAACATTAAGAGCCAATGCATTATGGAGCTCGGGCCAATCGCGCTCCCTCCACAACAACCTGTCATCCAAACAGGTACCCATCAGCAATAGAAAAAACATAAAAAATAGGAAAAACCTAAAAAATTTCTTGCCTCGGCCTTTTGTGCGCTTGTGTCTCAGACAGGCACGCTTGTATTTTCCACAGGCGTGCTTAAGGCATGCCAAAGAAGGGGAATAGAGCGCTTTAAGCTCGCTTATCCTCGGAAAATGTGCATAGACAACACGCTTTTTCCCTGATCGCCCGCGCAATCTAGGGCAAAAAACACTCAGAGTCCATACAAACCAAGTCTGTATGGACCCCGACACCATCAAACTGAAAAAATTAAAGTGCAAGACGCCATGGAGATTACCTGGGCATGATATCGCTAATCCCTGGTGCTCAGGCTAACCGAAACGGTAAGAACTACTACGCAGAAGCTTTTGACCTCTCAAGAACTCAACAAGTACAAATGAATTGAATTAGGGCCATATTCACCCATATATCGCCCTTTTCAAAAACTTGGGAGGACCATAACAAAATATCAGAAGGTTTGTTCTCCAAACCATAAGCTGCACCATGATCAGTACTCCATAACGAACAGAGGCGATGCCACATAATCGCACTCTTGAGAAATTGATTTTTCAGTGCCGGCAGGTATGCCCTCTCTCATCTTCTTTTTTAAATCTCATGAATTTCAATAATATTTGATAAAGAAAATGCTTTCACTTGAGGTAGTTTTTTTTGCAGGAAAAGCTTGCAAACCATCCACAACTCCATCTACTGAAAGTTCTAGAGCAGGTATCATTCTACCCCCAGGATGATAGAGTCCCAGTAAACTCTGCATATCCTGACATCATTTCTCCACCAGAAATCAACCATAGGGTCCTCATATTCGACCCTGTTTATCATCACCTCACCCTGCACATGATAAACATCCTTGTTGGTCGATAGAGCCTCCCCTCCATGGCGCTCGCCACCCACAGTAGACCATATATCACAACAAAAGTGACGCCATGGCCATACCACTTCAGTCCAGGAAGCACCTCATGCCCATCCATTTACCATGCATAAGGTCAAGTTTTACCATACATAATAAGACGCCCTTCCCGGACAACCAGGTTGTACAAGCAGAGAAAAAGCGCACTACCGTGCCTCGCATTTGGCCCACCATACCTCCACCAGCATAATCCCATCTCCGATACTTTTTCATTTGCTTCATCAACCCCACACATGAGACCAACCAATGGGGCCCCCACCCTCAGTAAAACACCTTCCTCACAACATTAGTGAGCGAACACTTTCATGTTTTGGGGTACCCGTCTTTGTGATTTGTACAAACCAAATCCCATTATTTTATTCTTTTGGTAAGTGTACAAAGACCGAAAATAGTGCACTACGTCCCCCCACCCTCTCATCAATATTTTTCTCCCATGGCAGTAGTCCTTGAACACCCTTGTTCAGAGTATTACACCCCCATGCACAAGCCACCATGACATTCATAGCTAGTTTATACCCACCCTGGAAGTCCTACCGACTCCAGGGATTTCCCCATAAGAAATGACTATGACTACTGCCAACCTGTTTAGTATACTCCGACCTTGGGCCACTGAATCCCCATCATCAGTTTTTAGTCACCCCTCACCAACATGCCTATGTTAAATCCATCACATCTAGGTCCCTGACCCCTCATGTTAGTGACCCCTCGTTCGGTTGAGGCTTCATTTTTGTCGACTTCGACACCTATTTTCCAAAAAAGAAGCAGTATCTTGGATTACCCCTTTCCATATAAGGGGCATCCTCAGGTGGCACTGTGGGAGACATCATTGTCCAGAGATGTCATCGATCCTCCTGACATTCGACTACAATAAAAGCTTTCATGTCAAGATGATATTGTACCTTACAACCATTGAAATTTGATCAAATTCTTCGAAGACCCATTCCTCCATAAGCGTCTCTTTCAGCAATGCTTACATGGGAAGGTCCCAACCAGCGCCTATGCGTACAATGCGAAACTATATTCCATACCAAGTTTACGCATATGGGTACCATATTCCACCTATTGTAAAAGAAAAAAATGCCCCAGAGGGCATCAACAGTCATCGTCAGCAACCACCAGATCACTACTATATCAGTGATATAGACAGAACATATATCTGTCAAATAGATTTGTTTAACTAGCCATAACATCACGAGCATGGGACATGCCTACCTTGTAGAAAATTTGTATATGTATTGTATGATATTTTCTTATAGGGGTCCCTTAGGACATGGTCATTATTGGAACCAGTGCAAGGTGTTTCCAATTCCAAGCTTCACGCAGGTCTCTCTCTCTCTCTCTACGCATGATATACAGAAAAGAAACTATAATGTATTTCGGCTATACAGTTCTTCCTAGACCTCACACATTAGGGGGAAACTGTTAACACTGGAAAATCGTACAAGCAGAAGACGAAATTATTTAATGTCAAGAAGAAGGATTTATAGAGCTAGAAGACATTATAGAATCTGGAAAGTATTTAAAAATCTCTAAGGTCTGAGGAAAAATCAAATTTGAGCAAGTCACAAATGTTTTTGCGTGCATTATCCTTCGTGAAGAGTGCCTTTGCGCGCCTTATGACCCGAAATGCACGCAATCCTAGGAGTGTCGAAATGTCACTTTCTGGGACCACACAAAGCATACTCCAGGACAATGATTCCTCACTTGAAGCCGCCTAAGGACAACCACCAAAGCCTCCTTAAATGTCAAGTGAGCACACAATGGAATATTTGTAGCACACAAAGGAATCATACCCCTCTCTTGGGTCACCATCCACAATGTACCAAGAGAGGGAAGGAAGATTTGAATTCTCCTATATAAGGTCACCATGAGATGAAGAATGGGTGAACACATTGTTATGCTGGCCAGAATTTCCCAAGCAATACCAGCAGTGTGTGATCCGGAGCTGAAGATAGAGGGGACTCAATTGTTGGCCATCCAACAAGTTCAGTCCACCACAGTAGAGAGAGAGAGGGATACTTTGCACCGAGGTAAGCTTGGGGTAAAAACATCCTTGCATCGGGACTTAGAACCCATGTTCAAGGGGCCCTTTGGCAAGAGGGAAAAGTTTCACCCTTATTTTCCTACCAACACTCAATAAGAGGGGCCGAAGAGCCACCGTTCGTATTATTGTAGATGTTTGTATATTTTCAGAGCTCGTGTTTATTTGTTTTAGTTTTATTTTAGCTTTAGTTTATATATGCATTCTATTTCTCTTTCTAGTATGCTTATGATTCTAGCTTGTTCCACTAACTTGCTTGACTCCACTTCTTTTTATGCCTGTTACCAATAACTTAAGTGGGTAGACCACACCCCTTAAGTTGGTGTGATTTCATACATACGTGCACCAAACACACTCAAACAGGGGCGATTGTTGGTAACATGGTGTTGGCATTGATGTCAACAATTGAGTCAAATATGTGTTGGCATTGATGTCAAAAATTGTATGAGAGAATGCATGACAATTTTTCGAGTGTTGATGTGTTATAGAAGTCTACAAACATTTACCATGATATTTACATATGGATGATACAAGTGTTGGTAGATCTATCCGAACATATTGCAAAAGTATTTGTTTTTCAATCCATATGTGATGTATATGTAATCAAAGCGTGTATACATGTGGTTTTTCTAAATCAGAGTCGCGTACATAATCCTATGCATGTAAAATTAAAAACCATGGGATTTAGGGTATTTTCCCGAGGTATTTGCGGGAGGAAATGTGTCATGTTGATATGGTCACACTTAATCATAGTAATACATATAGGAATAAATTTTGACAACAAAGTCCAATGCTATGTCCCATATTGTCACAAAGGATAAGAAAAATGTCATTTTTTAAAATTTTGTTTCTGTAAAGTCCCCGTGTTTGTTGGAATTCTGATGGAAGATCTCTAGAGTGTTTAAATTCTGACGATAAATAAATATATAAATGTAGAAATTAACGTGTATATTCTAAAATTCTCATGAAATTTACTAAATCAAAAGACTAGAAGCTACTCTATTGACCTGCAGAAGAAGATTCACGATCGAGAACATATATCATTAACATGAATCAAGATTCAACACACATACACAAATATTTATCTATGGGAAAGAAACTGCGCAAAACCCCTTACTATCTGTATTGCATTAATCAAAGATTATGGATGAATACAATATGTTTTTCTCAGCCTTGAGCTCAACTTGTAATTGTATCTTCTATCCTCTGCCTGACTAACTGATCCTCACCAATACTTAGCCAAATTTTCAAGCCTCCAAGCTCTTATTTCATTGCATTGTTCATTGAGGAATTAAATACTATTAATTAAGAAATTCCCTCATCTGGATTGTGAAATTACTTTAGGTCATTTCTCTAACTGCATGCACCACCTGTACACATTGGAATATGCTACAACTCATATTACACTACCTTTGAATCTCCATCTAAACTGGGTAACTCGAATTCTTTTCATTCATGAGCTAATTTAGGATGATTGATTAGTTATCTAGATGATCATTGAGTGTGATTGAAGTTACATTGCACAACTTGAATTTCCACTAGTTTCTCCAACAGTTGGAACTAGTTTAACTGACCATAACTCAATTTAACTGAATTAAATTTCTTCAACTAAAATTAACTCAACCTAGGCTCCTAAAATTTAGGAATCATTGTAAACAACTCAATTTTATGCCCCGAAATTCAATTAACTAAGCTAACTAAGTGATAACAACTATATCACCTTAGTTAACTCATTCAAGTTGTATGTTGATGTGGAATTTCGAATTTCTCCTAATTTAATCATGGAAAAATTAAATTAGGAATTTCTTGATGCATTTTCAACCTCCCTCTTAGAAATAAAGGGATTATCAACTACCCTGATCTAGAACCTATGGAATGTACTACATGCAACACCTCTCATTTTTGTTTCTAGTATTGCAACATATGCAACTGAGAGGCACCCAAAAAAAGCATTCAATCAATTGTGTCTGCAACTGTCTACTGGGAAAATTATGTTGTTGCTGACTTTGATACTGAGCCTCGTGCTCTGTCGTCAAAAATCCTCTACACTCCTCTATATGTGACTGACATGGATCCTCATGCTATTGAATATTGTGCCCCCCCGTAGCAAGGTAATGATCCATGATGAGAATGCCTCAATGGGCCCAACCCAAATTTGTGCAACTCTTGGACGAAGGATCTACATCGCTCAACCTCACTCCTGGAGGTATAGTTGCATGTGCTACCTCTTCCCACTTGGATTGAACTTTCCCCCTAATAGAGGTACTATGCTTGAGTGGATGTCTCCACTATGTCTCCTCTCTGATTCTCCTTTTGTGGTTTCTCCAAAATTTCCTCAGGCTTCTTCCGAGGCTGCATGTTTAGAGGTATAACATGCTCCCTCTCAACCACCATATCTCTAGTATTTTCCTTGCTTCTCAAGGCTTTTCATGCATATCCTACCTCAAGTGCATACATGTTCTTGAATCGAGCACCGATATGCTTGATTTTTCATGTAGATATGTGTCTAAGGAATTCCTTTCCTTTGCTAAAGATTACATCATTGTAACTTCCTCCTCCCACATTTACCCGCTTTCCCTGGTTTACCCGGGGTAAACATGATTTCAGAGTCACTATGATAAGAATCAACCTCCCATATGACCTTAAGGAAATGGATTCAACAACTTAAGGCCTTACTAACTTCCCTCAGGTGCTACATGACCTACATGAGCAACCCAACCCCTCCAGGTGTCCAACCCCTGAGATAACTCTCTTTTTCACTGAATTGGAGCCTCATCCACTACCTTTCCAAGGCATGCAAGTGACTATAGCCCTCCAATCGCTCCCATAGGCCTTCCTGCCAACAACTATGGACTTTTCTAGTGATTTCTATGCCAGCAACCCCGAATTCTGAGCCACCTTTTTAGGGCTAGGACTCAGGCCTCTTCCCAGAACTCGGTGAATACTCCAAGAAAGATGAATGACATAGAAACAAATCTTATAAACCAAAAATTGAACAAGGACTTGGCCTGACCTCTCCCAACCGGGAATGACATTTCATAAAACACTTGGTAAACATGCAACCTACAGGTCATTAATGAAAATTTGAACATAAGGATCTGGAAACTTATCTTAGATCTAACAAGAAGGACCAATGCCTTCTCACAATAGTTTTCATGACACTAATTAGGTCTTGCATTCAATATTCATTCCATTACAAGTAAAACATGAAGAGATCCATGACTAAGAGTTGTCATATAACCATGCTTATAACCAACATATAGCCAAATAAATAACAATGAGAGAACAACTAATAAATCAACATAATAACAAGTAAATTTACTCATCAAAAGAAAGAGAAAGTTATCTCTTATTAAACATGGGAAAAATCCAACCAAGTCTGGGACTTCCACGTACCACCCAACCATAGATTGGTCTAAACCAAATCTTTTGTTCAACCAATTACCCCCATGCCATGATGCAGGGCTAGGCCTGCATCATCCAGGATCCCCAACATTCATGTATATAAAACATGCGCCCCAAACTATTCCTCAATTCAACTTCAATTTATGGCAAATTCACACTTAAATTTGCGGAAGCTTGTTTATTATGGTTATAATCTCATCCTTTTAAAAAAAACCCATGCTTGGAATCAAACCCAACTTCATGAACTCAAATACTTTCAAACAAAACCAATTCCAAGACAATTTCAAACCATTCCATTCATTAGGCAATTTCACACTCTTCCTAAAAGCTTCATCTTAACAATCATTTCATTATGATTGAAAGATCACATAACCACTCTTGAAGCTAATACCCATTTCTTCATCTATTTAATGGTTTATGAAAACCATATTCATTTCTTCATGATCAAACATTCGAAAGTTTGTCAACCAATCCAATACTCTCATTATATATGATTGGATTCAATTAAAGAGTGCGCCCTTTTAATATTCAACCTGGCAACTTATTTAGACCCAATGTTTAATTTCCATATGTTTTGGTTTTAAACATCAAACTGCTCACTCAGATTTATTCCCAACCTACACATACAGATTTTCAACCAAATCTCCATAAACAAATGCGCCCAGTCTGTAAAGATTGAGTCTGGCAATTTAATACGACCATATATCATCTTTATGCAAACAACAACATATCTTACCCATTTGAATTTTGACAATGTATCAACCTCTGGACCGCCTTCAATTTCTGAACTGCGTCTTCAACCTTTTGAATTACGCCTCCTCTGATGTTGTGGGTTTATTCCACGAATTTAATCACAGTTAGACTCGTCTTCGTTCTGCGGCCACGTTAACAGCTTAATGAAACCGATACATATCTATTTAATTCAACAAACGTTCTTTCATATACCTGTATCTCTGCGCTCTGACTGTTACCATGATCACAATAAAATGATTATTACTCAATTTAACAGCACCAACGATGTGAATTCAAATCGAATTTCATAACTGGTTTCACTGCAAACACTGCCACCGTTTCCTTTCAAACCATACGTTCTGATCTCAATTAAGACATCTCTCATTCCATTATTAAATCAACTCACCATTCTAGATTTAATTCTGATTCCTCGCCTCTACAGATCGATTTTGATACGGCGCTATGGTACTTCTGCCATCGATTTCCCAATACGCAGTTTTCTATGGTGTTACACGCTCTACTGCATACCACAACATACAAGCCACTCCAGTTTGCAATTAAGTTATGTTTCAATTAAAATAACCAGCGTTCCATGCGTTCATTTCAAAATTGTGAAGATCATTCCTTTCAATGACAGCGTACTGCATTTTCAGAGATGGTAAAACAAAAACATTCCAGACAGAACTTTTGACAAAAAATATACAGTAGCGCCTCTTTCAAACAGTAACTGGCAATTTACTTATACAGAATTCTTTCTCCTTGGAATCGATCTATTGTGATCGATTTGTTAACTCCACAATTTCAATTAAGGCGCAGTCTAATTTGCTAACTCCACGATTTTAATGAAGGCGCAGTCTCACATATAAATCGACAATACTAATAGACCTCTGTAGAAATTGAATTTCTTTCATAAGGACTACACACCATTTCTTTGCACATAATAACCCAGAATTCAAAGAAGAATGAATATCCACAACTCAATCTTACGCAAGCTTAATAATTGACATTCAGAAAAAAATCAATTTCTGTATTACACACACAAACCACTTACAATACAATTTCCTTCCTTGGCCTATTTTCCAGTCAATTGGCCCTTTATAATTGCCTGAAGGCTTACAGCCTTGGCTGTTCTCACTCTCTCCAACTATCCCAATCTCTCTCAATCACTCACACCTCTCATGCCTTTGAGGCTTGATGAATTTATACAATTTTTAAAAATGAACTAATTAAATGCTTAATCCCCTTAATATCTCAACACCACTAGAATATCTCAACAAACCCTATTATCTAGAATCTTATCCCTAAAACTTAGAAACTAATTCCAACTTAGGCTCCCTCATTAATTCTAAATAATCTAGAAACTAATTTCTCTCACATTTACAATTTCTCACAAATAATTAATTAATCACTCAAAATAATATTAATATTTACATGAAATTTAATATTTCTTCAACCCCCTAGCTTAGATAAAATACAAGGTGTTTTTCGGAGCTAATGCTCCTGCATCATGCCATATTCCAAGCAAGAACGTGGGATCTCATGGGATAAACCAATCCAAAAAAAACCAAGGGAATCAAGAGGTTAAACCACCTCCGCCCTCACCATATCATGATCTCACCTAAATTAGTGTTGATATCACAAAACCAAACCGAGATTGGATGCCTCAGAATTCCTTCACCATCCCTTGAGAAATTTTCATTTCTCAAGCCACTTTTTGAGGGATTCCCAGAGAAAACCATCTCCACCCCCAACCCTTGGTATTTTCCTACGACCACCTCACCTAGATCCAAAATATTCCGGAAATCCAAAGCTCAAATCAAGAAAGAATCCCATCACACCATGGCTATCAGGAAATGGAAAGGCAAGGCTAAAATCCATTATCGAAACCCAAAAAAATCCATGTCATTGACATCAAAAGAACCAAATACCAACATGCACATACCATGCATCTCAAAACCAGCTAGGAAATCATACATGCAACATGTTACCTACAAGTAATCCTGATGAAGTTGCTTTCCTTGTCCTTCCTTTGCTTGCTTTATTTCCTTCTCCTCTTGGTGCTCTTCTCCTCTATGAAACCAATTCAAAAAATGAACTGACAAAAGGTTGTGAACTGATCCTCATAATCCTTTTATCATTGATGCCTCTAATTTCTTCATTTTCATTAATTTTACTTTAATTTCCTCACATGTAAGATGTGACCTTTCACCTTTCTTTTATCCTAATTTCCTTTATTTTCATAAATAAATGTAAATTAATGCCTATTTTCCTTTTCAAAGTATTTTCCATTGCCTTAGCCAATTTCCTTATCGATAATAAACCTAAAGTGACACCCTCTAAGATGTTTTTCCAAACATTCATCTTGGAATATGTGTCCCATGACCTTGGTCTTATTTTTGCATTTCTTAACTTTATTACATGAAATTTTTACATAGGGATATTAAAGATCCCTTCCCCTTATGGGAACACCATCCTGAGTGTTCTATGACACCTACAACTTGCAAGACCATTGAAAATAAAAACATATTGCTTATAGAGATTTATACCTTAGCTCGTTGCATTATTTACAATCAACAACCTGATCAAAAGAAAAACCATCATGACAATCATGACAACATGACAACCATACCATTTACTGGAGCTTTATAGCATATCTCTTTATAGGATTTTCAATAACAACCACATATACTTATGCATATTTTCTTCAACCAAAAAATAACCGTATTGTCTATGGAGCTTTATAACCACAACTCGATACAACATTTACAATAATATACACATATACATATGCACATTTCTCAACCACTAAATAGAAGGATACGATGGTTGCATCCGCAGTAAGGGATTCTAGAGGCTCACACATATACCATCAAAAGTAGTACTAGGATTCACCTCCTTCCTAGGAAGTCCAAAATCCACTTCCAAATTCAACCTGCATCCAATGTCTAGTGCTACAACCTTGCACTACATGTTCCCTTAGTGAACCATTATGGGCTCATTGTTCCAGGGCACACTCCCAATGTGCATTTGATTCAATCTGGAAATGATAATGACCAAATCCATCCCCCGAACTTCCCTCCTCTGCAATGCAGTCCTCAGGAAATCCGGTAACCCCCTTTCGTGTAGACACTCACTTGCCAAGTTCCTCGACATCCCCTTTCCTGGGCGATCCATCCATTGGAAAGGATTCCTCGCATCGAAAGGTCAAACAACCAAGGAATATACCTACCTTAAAACTATCATATCGGTCATATCATGCTCATGGAAATCAATGGAAATTACTGGGTTCTAGTGTCCCATGATGGCCCTGCTCTTGAAGTGCTTTACCAACATACTGCTACATGTTCCAATTCCTTTTTCTGCTGCTAATTCTTGCAGCCAGTTTCAATTCACCCAAACCAGGCATTTTCCATGTTTTCCTGTACCAAGCACATAATTTCCTTTATATTCAAAATAAAATGAATAAATTAACATCATACCTCATCAGTGGCCCGTCAATAAGGTACTCTTTCAATTCTTCTCACTTCTCGTCACTTGAAAATTAAATTAGCTCTTGATCAATTCATCATGTATAAACACATCACATCTGGTCAGGTCAAAACACAACCATCATGAATTGAAATCATAAATCACAGGTAACTATCATAAACCAAAATAATAGATCACATGCATAATTAAAATTGAAATAAAATATTTATACTTATCTTTCAAATGGTTCTTTTCTTCTCCCGTTGTTCTTTATCCTTTCCATGCACACATTGAATCAATTTCCAAACCCGACAAGCATCCATTGCCTTCTCTTTAAGCAACAAGGGAATCCCGGAGACTAAGCCAACTTCACCCTCAATATGAACAACAAGGGTATCCTGAGACTAAATGGCCTCAACCCTCAGTATCAACAACAAAAAGGGCATCTAGATACTAAATTGTTTCAACCCTCAATAGAAACAACAAGGGCATCTAGAGACTAAACCAACTCAACCCTCGATAGTAATAACAAGGGAATCCAAAGAATAAACTGCCTCAACCCTCAATATCAACAATAAGGGCCCATATAGTCCCATACATGCATGTCCCATCACACTATACAACATATACACATACACAATGTACAATGAAACACATACACCTACACCTGGTGTACAACACGACACATACACCTACACCTAGTGTACAACACAGCACATACACCTACACATGGTGTGCAACACAACAAATACACCTACACCTGGTGTAAAACATAATATATATATGTACACACCGTACAATACCATGAATATGCATGTCACGATAGACCGAATTACACAATACCCATAACATAGTACCACATGTTGATAGCACTGTATGCACAATGTGCACACAAAACCTCATGTAGATAGCACCACCTGCACAACGTCTACACAACACCACCTGCACGACGTGTACACAACACCACCTGCACAACATGTACATAGCACCATATGCATGCAACACCATGTGTACCACATGTACACAACACCACATGTACAACATGCACATCGCACCGTATGTACACAACACCGCATATACAACATGTACATAGCACCATATGTACATAGTACCACATATACAACATGCACATAACTATTAACACCATATATACAACATGTACCACATATACAACATGTACAACATATACAAAATAGCAGTAATGCACATCCAGACACCACACTATCTCCACCATTCACACTTATCCCAGCATGCCACAGAGCACACTACTTTCATTCTGTTGGTGTATCCCTCAGCATTACCTGCAATAGCATAAACATAGACATATGATAATCACATAATATTAATTCATATCCACATGATATTGACCTCATATATTTTTCAAGGCTACTCTTCCCACTTGATTCCTTATAAACTGGGAACCTCTTCATGTCATTCACATGCATAAAAAATAATTCTTCCACAAGAATAATACTTGGTGACCCTACCAAACAACAACATACATGCATATATATACATATATAATCATCATCATAAAACAATCATGATCCCTAATGACCATGTCATAAAATGGCATATATATTTACATATATACACATTAGCATAAAACAAGCATGGTCTCTAACGACCCTGTCATACAACAACATGCATACATACACATACATGTAATCATAAGCATAATCATGATCACCATATAATTACCAGATATCATAAGGCCAAGGTTAAGATAAATCCCTTTATCCTTGCACAACATTGAGAACAATAATTCCCAACATATCCAAGGCATCTGACACCTCAAATCCATTCACCTTACCTTTCCTGGTTACCTTTCTCATAATTATCCTACCACCATCCATTTATTTCAATGGACCCAACCCATCCAACTGACTGTCATATTCTTGTCTTCACCTACCCTATACTCATACACCACTCTTCATCTGAGTCTTCCATTACCTATTGGGTTTCATCCATCTCTTCCCGAACTCCACTAACTTTCCTCTTTCACAACTAATTCCCAAGTCCCTCAAAACATGAAAGGAAAGAAAAAAACCAAACAAGAATAAAACCATGAAAAACAATAGAAATGTGATGCCACAAAAAAAGTGGGAAGGCCTTGCACCGGATAAAATCAAAACCCATAATCAAGCTCAAACAAATCACAAAATATATAATGCACAAAACTAGAAACAAACACCATGATTCAATCCCCATGGGTTCCCAATGCCTCCAATGGAAAGCTCAACTTGAGCCTTCTTCAAGATTTCATGGAAGTCCCCTTTGCCATGCAATCCCTTGCATCATATTACCCTAAAATTGTAACTCTCAGTGCATAAATAAACATAATCAACATACTAGTTACCTTACCTTATTATTCCAAGCACACAGACTTGTAACTGAACACATCCATGCCATCTCTCAAGGGAATCTAATTCCCTTGATAGATCCAGTTATAAATAGAAACTAGCTAATATACTTGTCAAATACATGTTCATGACTATAGTACATATACACATAATGGCATACAAAATCAAGGTTAAAAAGACTTCCTGTTTCCATGCAAAGCAATCATTCGTTTGGAACTGCGATTTCCAAATATTACCAAATGAATTCTTACCCAATTCCTTCCTTTTATCTTTTCCTTGTTGCAATTGAGTCTTACTATGTGTTGTCACATCACCTAATGGTTATTTATATAAACACATCAACTATTACCTTGTCATGCTAATACTGAGCATGTTACCATGTAATTGCTCACACATGCTAGTCACATGCTCCAAAGTTCAAGACATCATATATATTAATTTAAAATCAATATTTACCAATACTAACAGCCATATCATAATCAAATCATAGTCATAAGTCATCATACTACAACTAGCACCCAATTACACTCAAGTACATATCATCTATCTCAACAAATAATGTTTTAGTACAAGCATCTTAAAACAAGATCATTACTTCACGTAATCTTGTATAAACACACTCATATCATGCAATTAATAAAAAATTCAACCAATTTATAAACAAAACATGTTATATAAACCAATAGATGACATGATCAAACTCATACCTCAATGTATCTCAGGGGAGGCTATCACATCTGTACAAGTCAGACAAAATTAGTATGACGTAATACACAAATATTTCGACTCATACCTGAATGTCATAACCAAAACCATATGCATAGAAAAATCCAGATTAGCATAATACATATAGCATCAACATCTTAAATTCAATTACCATAGTCATTGTGTGTATAACTGAAATGCATATAACAACAAGTTACCATCATTTATGACTAACCGACGCACGTGCATATGAACACACTAATTAACTAGCATCTATCATGCATTTAACCACACAAAAAAGAACATCATGCATGTACATAACCATCATGATTATAAAAATCATTAAACAACATACCTGCATGCCCAACATGTAAACTTGTATGATGATCTACTCTTACTCTGAATTCTAGTGCTACAACCTCGCTCTGATGATCTTCATCTCCAGCTCTATCTTAGGCAACACATCAACATCATAACATACCAATAGCATCATAATGACATAACCTCATGCATGAAAACCTTAACCATGAAAATGCATGCATAACAACATGCATTCAACCTATCTAGTCCAAGTGTATGAACCATGCTCTGATACCACCCAGTAACTGCATCCTCCCTCATTTACCTGCTTTCACCGGTTTACCTGGGTAAACATGAGATGAGAGTCACTATGATAATTCTCAACCCCCTATATGAACTTAAGGAAATGGATTCGAAAACTTAAGACATTACTGACTTCCCTCAGGTGTTACAGGACCTCCAAGAGAAACCCAACCCCTCCAGGTGTCCAACCCTTGAGATAACTCTCTTTTTCACTGAAATGGAGCCTTATTCACTCCCTTTCCAGAGCATGCAAGTGACTATAGCCCTCCAGTCACTCCCATAGGAATTCCTTCCAACCATTGTGGACTTTTCTAGTCAGTTCTATTCTAGAGACCCTGAATTCTGAGACACTTTTTCAGGGCTAGGACTAAGGCCTTTGCCTAGAAGTCAGTGAAACTTCCAGAAATAATGAATGACATAGAAACAAAGCTTATAAACCAAAACTTGATCTAGGACTTGAACTGACCTCTCCCAACTGGGACTCACATTTCATCAAACACTTGGTAAACATGCAACCTACAGGTCATGAATGCAAATTTGAACATAGGGATCTGGAAACTTATATGAGGTCCAACAAGAAGGACCAATGCCTTCTCACAATAGTTTTTATGACACCAATTAGGTCTTTCATTCATTATTAGTTCAGTTATAAGCAAAACATGAAGGGAGCCATGACTAAGATATGTCATATAACCATTCTTATAATGAGCATATAACCTATTGGCTCTAGGGATCCTGACCCAGGTTCAAAGTTATAGGTAAATAAACAAACCCTCCAACTACTAGCCCTTTTGGCAGTGATCTGCTTGCACATACCACAGTCTCACCCGAAGTAGTATGGGGAGGGTGTTGGAACCAGGTTTCCGCACCTCGAGGGAGGGATTGATGAGTGGCCCTTGGAAAAATCCCACAACAAACTTATACAGATGCACACACAAAGACTGCACAAACATAAACATAATACCATAGAATTGCTACCACTTGAGCGCAGATAAACAAAACAGAAGCCGATCCAAATCAAAACACATCAAAGCCTTAAACATATCTATAATTAGCGCAATAGCTATAATAGAATTGCAGAGACAATATTATAGAAATAAGGTTTCTCAACATAGACAACAAATCAGAACCATATCTTTCTCTTACTTAACAAAAGTCAGTATTAATCGATAAACAACCCAATTAGAGATGTGCATTCATCAGTAAGCAAATATATAGTGCGATCTCATTAAAGCATAATAGTAAAATAGCACAGATGCATAACACATAAATTTTTCCAAAACAGTGCCTTCTATTAATTCTTCAGATCTGCCAATACATCAGCTTTCTTCAGAAACCCTTACTATCCCTTCCGCACACAAAACCAATGGAGTCCGCACACAACCAGGACTAGGTCTCTATGCACACAGCCAGCAGGAGCCTTTTACCCAACCCAAAACCAAAAACCCTTACAAATGCAGATATTATCCAAATATCAATATATCATAGCTTCACCGAACTACTTAGCTTAGACAAAATGCTACCTATTTATAATATTCCTAGTGCGTAAATACTATGGTCTCAAACCATGGTTTGAGACCCATAGTTTACAATTAAGCTTAATTCTATCCCAAAATTGGGGAAAATATCACTTTGACTACCCCTGCGCAATGCACACATACAAACATACACAAAAAAGAGCATTGAAGCTTGTGCCTCAGGGGACCCCGCTCCAACATGCCCCCAACAAAAAATGTGACTCGTCCCGAGTCACTGAGGCACTGCAACTCTATCCTTGGTCTTGCCCCAGAGCATCTTAATAGAAGTTTGGAGAGGGAGTAATAACTCCAGGCTCTGCACTGCTGCAAGCTGCACCTGTTGAACCAATTTTTCTGTCGTGGGCCCTTCAGCGGCCATCTCCACACTGTACTAGGTCTGCTAGATGATCTTGAGCGTGTTTTATAGCATTTTTGAAAGTTTTACTAGTGCGTCCTCTGCCCATGGTTGTGTTCTTTCTGTGAGCACTTGTTCTTTTCAGCACAAATCTGAAATTTCACCTTGGATTTTGCGACCTTCTTGTAGACAAGAAAGCCTCTGCTGAACCACCAGTGTGGGCGCGACTATGCATATCTCTTTAAACTGCTGCTCTTTGGTGCTAATTGTGTCGCACAACTACTGCATGACCAGATCATTCTAGAAAGATGCCCAAATATCCATGTCCTCTACTAGAGATTGGTCACACTGGATGACTACGGTGACGATACTTTCTTGGGCCTATTTTACTTTTGCGGCTCTCTTGGCGCGGACCTTTGGCGGTGTATTCAGCTGAAGCTTGGTCTAAAGGTCTGTGATTTGTTGCTCATACTCAAATGAAAGTGTGTGTGCTTCTGTGTGCGCAGCCTTGATGGCAAAATCTAGGCCCTCTAAATTCTCTGAAGGTGTAGGGGTGGCCGCGATTGCTGGAATATCCTGGCAGACTTGATTAATCTTGTCTTCCAGCAAAGCACGCTAGGCTTATGTTGCTTGATAGTTTGCCTCTGCTTGACGCTGCTGCTCATGTGCTTTTGCAGCATGTTTCTATGCATCTTGGGTCTGCGTCTGTGTGGTTTCTTCATGGTACTGCAACTCATCGGCGATGACTGAATGGAGAAGGTGAAGCTTTCTTGCAGGCAACACAGTAAGATTAATATGTAAATCACCCGTGCCAGTAAATTGAGTGTGCTACCTTTCATCCATTTGAAAGGCTGGTAGGGGGATATGGACAAATCGCACCTCCCCGGATGATGTCAGTGCTACGTCTAAAGGTTGTGCATTGCTAACAGGCGCACTGGTCCGGCTCGCTTCAATCACACTCGCCTGGATTTGGCTCGTTTACATTTTTAGTTATTGAAGGCCAACCTGGACAAATTCCAATACAGACTTATACTAGACCTCCATGTCTGTCCAGCGATCCTCCTACGCATTAGTGATTGTATTTGCAATCTCATTGAGATCATCCACTGTCACTGTCATGACCTCCTATCCTGTTTTTTCGAACCCTTATGCTCTTTTTTCGTGACCCAACCTTAGTTTTCGCATCGCTCTTCATGCCTTTGGATGTGGCTGCTTCAATTTCTTTGGGCACAGAGCCATTATTTTCTGTCACTGTGGTGGTCTTAGCATTTTCTCTTGTAGTGGTCAGCATAGGCTCTTTGTCACCGTTGGTGGTACCATGTCTGCAGGATTTTCTGTGGCCTTCTTGGTGGACTTTCCTGTTGGGGTGCATGACTGTGTAGGTGGAGTCAACCATGCTGGCGGCTTGTTGGCTATGAACCTGATCATATTGACCTCAGTTACCAAATAAGGCAACTTGTACCAGACCCCCTCCACAACGCCCTTCGCGCGGATGTGGATATTATGGAACGTGGCTTTAAAATATGCTACCATTTTGTACTGCTCATAAAGGGTGGGAGATAAGTGCGGATTTTACTGTACCGCCTAGTATAAGCTTGCATCGTATAAGACCCAAAAGATCTTATTTTCCTTTCCTTGCACAGGGTTAGAAGAGTTTCACAGGGTCACGTAGTGCGCAGCTTCGCACATTGGTTCTACAAGTTCTGGGAATTGGGTATCTTCAGGGGTTTTCCACCCAATCAATGTGATTAACAATAAGAGCCAAGAATACTAAAAATTCTTGCCCTCCTCCTGGACTTCACACACATTTTCAAGGAATTCTTTGCAGAGGTACACACACCTATTGTAGATCACCCTTCTTTCGCATCTCCCAGCGAGCGCAATCACATGCATGGTCACTTCCTTGGGCCTACACTTGTGCATCATTTTCAAAGCCAAGACTACTATGCCAAAATAGACAACTGGGTTAATTTATTTCCCCTACCACAAATCCCTGGGATTTGCACGTAACATTGTATTTCTTATTGATTTTGTCTGCAGCGCTTTCTCCTGTGATTTTCCTCCAAAATCAGCCAGAGGGTTGGCCCCCTATTTGGAAACTCGGTAATTCTGTGAATTAATTCTGCATCAATTGGGATGTGCTCACCCAACCAAAGTGCATCATCATGTACTAAGGCCAATAGCTACCTGATGAAGATATCATTAATGGGGATGTGCCCAAAATGAGGGATCTACAAAAGATTGAGGAGGCCTGCCTTAGGCAGACCTAGCATTTATTTCTTCGGATCAAGGCGCACCAGCCCTCCTGCATATGGAAATGGATCAAGATACAACTCTAGCACGAGCTCGGGGAATTTCTCTACATCTGGGATATCCCAGTCATCGAATCGCAACTAAGGGATTTTGGCTAGCATGTCCTCCTCCATCAAGACGTTCTTTGGGATCAATGGCACTTGGATACTAGCACGTCCTTTATCCAAGTATTTTGGTACCTTGACTATAGGTTTGTACAACGCAATGTAGTCGGGAAGTTGTGCAAATGGTGCTACTTCTATGACGGCGTCATCCCCTTATTTGATATTTTCCAGGAGTTCAGGCATGGGCATCTTCATATTATCGTCGGCGGAATGGAGAGGTTTTGGGGTATTTTATCTCGGGGACTTGTGCATCCCATAAGTTTGTCACTTCTTTGTTTTAGATGGTGCAGGAGTCTCTACCACAGGCACCTCCTGTGCGGTAATTTCCTCTCCGGGTTTGGTGGCACTCTGAATCACGTATCATAAACCCACTTGGCACAAAGATTCATCAAACCCAGGATCCAATCTGGACATAGACGCAGGAAAAGAAAAGACAAATAAACAGCTCAGAGCACAAAAATCGCTTAGAACGCAAAGGGAACTATTGTGACCCCATGATGCATATTTATACTTGTGGCGCATCTGCAATGGCTCCTTCAACATTATTGAGGTTCCATTACTGAAAAATGGTCCCAAATATGGAAACATCCCTTCATTATATGCATCTTGGACGCTCCTAAAAACGGTAATAATTGTCTTATCCAGTTTTATTGTTCCAATAGCTAGTTTTCGACACTTCTTCACACCAGTCAATCCCCTGGTGCAGATACCGCGTGCATGCCGCACCTTACATCGCATGTATTCCATAGCTAAGTATAACCATTAACAAACCGTCTCCCCCAACTCAGGCTTGTTGGCTAGGTACTTCGAAGAATATCGTGTGGTATCCATCATATCCCTGAGTAACTGCAAGCTTCTCTAACATTCATCATCCCAATAGAATGTCTCACATCTGAGGAGAAATATGGTCATGGGCACAGTTATCAATGCATACTAGGGAATGTGTTTTCTGTAGTATCCCACAAGACCCATCATGGAGCACATTTGTCTAAAGTTTGAGGGGATGCAGGGTCCTGCAAGCGCGTGTGGGTCCCAAAATTCTATTAATTCCAAGTGTCGACAAGACACAGTCTCCCTGATCGGTGCCTTAATGAGTAAATACTTACCCATGATATTGATCCCACTTTCAAAGCCAAATGTAATAAGGAATCTATCTATCATCGCAGACCAGTTTCCAGTGCCTCTGCACAACTTTGTTTCCAAGTACCATTCAGTTGGCACTTTTCCCGGGGTGTGAATAAATAGGTGAACCCATTTAGGCCTTGGTTAGACACCCCACAACTGATTCCATTTTTCTAGTTGCCTACGCATATCCTCCTTTCTATAGTATAAGTCTTCTTCTTTAATGATTGGCCGTTCAAATCTTAGCTGCATCATCTGCGCACATTCCTCCCAATATCCCATTTTCTCCTTATGTGTTTCCCACCATCTCGCTGGAGTAGCGCGTAAGCCAATATCTAAAGCATGGAACCTTTGGGTTGTCAGCATAGTCTTTTCCAGTTCTCTCAGGAACATGTCTACATCCGCTGAGCCATCATATTATGGGAAAGAACATACCTCATATGTGATGCATGGCAGACACCTAGTCACATGATTATAGTGTAGCGAATATACCTCATGCAATCGGTTCTGCAAATTCTCAATTTCCTCATTAGAGTCTGAAAAAAAGGAAATTTCCTTCTCCCACTTAAGAGTTCCATCCATTGTTGGGTTGATTCAATCCTCTTCGCGTAAGCTTAGCTTATAGATTTGGTCAATTTCATCCCCAGCATGCATAGGCTCCGTATATCGGTGTCCTTCGAAGGGGTCTAGAGGAATGATAACTGTAAGTTTTAACCTTGTACAGAAATTATCTACAAACGTATCTTAAAAGAAAAAAATAAAAAATAGAGAGAGAATAAAACATAAAACATATATACACAGAGATTTTCCCCTGATCCCAAACCAAGACTACCAGCTTGATTTTTCGTTATGTTCCTTTTAGTGTTACAACACATATATATACATACCGAAGCATTCATAAACCCTTATCCATTAACCCTGGATTAGAGCATAACCGTAGTTCCCTTGACCGGATCTACAAAATACCAGGGGCCAAAAACCATCATGCCCCAAAACCATGTGCAAACCCATGCACAAAACCATGGGTGGGTCCGCCCACCAAAAAATAGGGTCCAAAAAAAAATTTCCCAGGGCGCTACCTTAGACCCCGAACAGGGGGGGCTACCGCCCCCCCGCGCGTGCGTCTAATCGTGGAAATAATTTAAAACATAACCAACAATGACTCAGACTCCATTATTCTCAAATTCCATCCTTCGTTTCTGCAAGTCTATGACACCATCCATGTCAATAGTCCAATCCAATCCCAACAGCACCGGATAGGGATATGTATCATTCACGATCTCTATCACTTCAAAATCTGGTTTCACATTGACACCCTCAATATTAACTATGACTTGAGGCAACCCCCTAAGAGGAATGATCCTTTTCTTATTGGTCATGCGCAGTTGGATCGTGGACCATTCCAGCTTGGATTCGCCCATGCATTTCCAGGTCTATTTTGGTAGGACATTAACATCCGACCCCAGGTCAAGAATTACATGGTCCATCTCATCAGCTTTTATATGCATAGTTAAGCGCATCTCCCTACCTGTTATTTTATTATTTTTGTAAATTATATTGACGACACATTGTTTTAACATCGGTGGTCCCTTCTCTGCGCAATTATCTATCAATGCCTGCAGATTTTCTATTGCCTTCTTGTTGCGCAGAAATTTCATACATGCCTACAAGAAGGGTTTAATATCTTCATCCTCCCCAGCGTCTTGCAATGGTCTACTCGATGTAGATGCACCACCCTTGTTGAATTCCTTTTGGGCCTCAATAAATGTTTCTTTTGTGCGTTGAAGATCAACTCCCGCTTTATGCTCTGGTGCATGACTGATCCAGATATCTGGAGCTGATTATTTTCCCTTATCTCCATTGGTAGCTATGTCACTCCTTGTTTCTACATTCACACTTGGATCCTCCCTATGGGGTTTAGCATGCACCATATGTAGATTTTGTGTTGGGTTCTACATCTTTCTTTCCTACATCTTAGCAATTAGGATAGGGCAATCTTCCAGCACATGATCAAGTTTCCTACAATACCTCCAAGACTGGCGCATAGGATTCAGACAATCACGTGCAAAATGGCCAATATATCTGCAATTATAACAAATGACTTGGCCTCTTACTCAACTAGCTGATCCACCTTGTCGACCTCTTCCTCTTCCCATAGATCCTCCACTCCCAGAAGGGGATGATGGTGAGAAGGACTCAGCCCGCACCCTGCATATTTCAGATTTATCCATCATTATATCATAGGTGCGACAATGTTGCTCTTCATGCCCTAATGATGAACATAACCTGTAAAAAAACTGCTTCGGGTTAGGCTGATATTTCCCAATCCTTGGATAGGAATATGTGTCATGCAATCCAACAACTTGACAGAGTGTACACCAAACATGGCTCTTCAAGGGGTTGGGACCTCCAGCATTTAAATAATTAGTGAAAACAGGACACTGATCCTTATGATGCCTAGGAGCTTTGCATTTTATACACCAGATATTTGTGCATGCTTCCTTTCCCTTATCACTGCCAAGCTTTGAATTTCCAAGTGCATGGCTTCTAGCTGGTTCTATATTTTTTGAGTCCCAATCGCAACAGGTGTTGGTGTAGCCTCCACTTTCATTGTGACCTCTACAACCTTAGCTAATGTGGCAATATTTTGTTGTCCTAATGGCTGGTGCAGATGGAGGAGAAACATAGAAATGAACCATTCTTTATGCTAAGCATCATCAATGACGAACCCTCCATCCCTGATGACACGCTTCAACCATTGGTCTGCTTCCCATACTGACTCATTAACCTCCTGGTGGATATCTTTCATCTCAATTACCAGTTGTGAGTATGATTTAGGATTTTTGAACTGCTCTTTTAGGGTTGTCTTTATTTGTTGTAAGGTAGCATCAAGGTTATCCTAAACATACCTCATGTATCAATCCAATGCTCTATCCCAGAATGTCGTAGCTAGTTGCGCTTTTTTAATATCGTTATTGTGAACCTACTACGCCTTCCACACAACCTCAGTCACAAGCCAGAAGTGTTCGATGTCCTCATTCCTGATACCCTTGAAATTAGGTAAATTCATTAATGCAACCATTTCTACTTCTGGGGGAGGAGGAGGGGATAGACTGCGCGGTGGGGTAGGCGGTCTCTTGTGCGATGACAGAAGTAGGGTGGATGGGGTAGGAAAAAAGATTAAGGGTCTCTGCTGGAAAAATCTTTCTTCATCAGAATAACTGGAGCTAGCAGTTTCTGGTCGAGGTTCACTGTCAGATCTAAGCTTTAGAGGGCTATAAGGGACTTCCTCAGGTTCTTCACGGTAAATTTTGTCATTGTGCATAGATGAACCCTTCTGATGCATTCAAGTAGTGTGTTCGCACGGAAAACCCTTTTTACATAATAGCATCTTCAGTGAAAATTTCAATGAGCGCAGGAACTTACCCCTAGGTACTTTGAAAAATATTCTCTGCTTCAGAGTAGGACACAAATTGATCAATGGCAAATTCAGTCACAAAGCCACCCAAGAGCCAGTTGATCCAATGATCTACCGTGCGAGTGATCTTATTATCAAATCTTTCTACTTTTTGAATCAATTCAAAGGTCCACTCAGTGACTAGGTCGTCTATTATACAATGATGGAATTTAGCTAAGCGCGACAACCACTCCTGAAGCTCATATGTGAAGGAACCAAATAAAATATCATGCAATTCTTTGAAAATATATTTTCGACCTATTGTTTAATAGATAGCTTACTTCTCTTATTCTCTTGGAGTGAAAATTCTAGGATATTTCTATCTAACCAGTCTTGTAATTCGTTTCACGAGGGCTGCCACAACATCAAATCTCCCCCAAAATGACGATCCCGGTCCCAGCAACGGAACCATTTGTTGGCTTGAGGGGTCCTGACCCAGGTTCAAAGTTATAGGTAAACCAACAAATTGTTCAACTACTGGCCCTTTTGGCAGTGATATGCTTGTGCATACCACAGTCTCACCCGAAGCAGTATGGGGGGGGGTTTTGGAACCAGGTTTCCACACCCTGAGGGAGGGATTTATGAGTTGCCCTTGGAAAAATCCCACAACAAAATTATACAGATGCACGCATAGAGACTGCATAAACGTAAATAGAATACCACAGAATTTATACCACTTTAGAGAAGATAAATAGAACAGAAGCCGATCCAAATCATAGCACATCAAAGGCTTCAACAGATTTATAATTAATGTAATAGCTATAACATAATCGCAAAGACAATATTACAGAAATAGGGTTTCTCAACGCAGACAACAGATCAGAACCAGATCTTGCTCTTACTTAACAAAAGTCAGTATTCATGCATACACACACCAATTAGCTATGTGCATTAATCAGTAAGCAAACAGATAGTGCGATCTCATTAAAGCATAAAAGTAAAAAAGCACACATTCATAACACAGGAAGTTCGTCAAAACAGTTCTTTCTATTAATTCTTCGGACCTGTCAATACATTAGCTTTCTTCAAAACCCTTACAAAACCCTTACTATCCCTTCCACGCACATAGCCAGTGGAGTCCGCACATAAACAACACTAGGTCTCCGCGCACACAACCAACAAGAGCCTTTTACCCAACCCAAAACTGAAATCCCTTACAGACACAGATATTATCTGAATATCAATATATCATAGCTTCATCAAACTACTTAGCTTAGACAAAATGATACCTATTTATAATATTCTTGATGCACAGATACTATGGTCTCAAACCATGGTTTGAGATCCATAGTTTACATTTAAGCTTAATTCTATCCCAAAATTGGGGAAAAGATCCCTTTGACTACCCCTGCACAACCCGCACATGCAAACATACACAAAAAAGAGCATTGAAGCTTGTGCCTCAGGGGACCCTGCTCCAACATAGCTAGATAAATAACAATGAGAGAACATTCATTAAATCCACATAATAACAAGTACATTTAATCATCAAAAACAAGAGAAATTTAGCTTTTATTAAACATAGGAAAAATCGAACTAGTTCCGGGACTTCCATGCACCACCCAACCATAGATTGGGTTGAAACAAATATTTTTTTCAACCAATCACCCCTTGCCATATTCAAAGCATGAATGTGGGATCTCATGGGATAAGCCAATCCAAAAACAACCAAGGGAATCAGTAGGTTAAACCACCTCCACTGTCACCATACTGTGATATCACCTAAACCGGTGTAGAGATCACAGAACCAAACCCAACTTGGATGACTCATAATTCCTTCACCATCCCTTGAGGAATTTTCCTATCTTGACCCACCTGTTGAGGGCTTCCTAAATAAAACCATATCCACACCCAACCCTTGGGATTTTCCTTAGACCACCTCACCTAGATCCAAAATATTTCGGAAATCCAAAGCTCAAACTGGGAAAGAATCCCATCACACCATGGTTATCCGACAATTGCAAGGCAAGGCTAAAATCCACTGTCAAAACCCGAAAATATCCATGCTAGTAAAAAAATAAAAAATACCAACATTCACATACCATGCATGTAAAAAATAGTGAAGAAATCATACATGCAACCTATTACCTACAAGTATTCCTGTTGAATTTGCTTGATCCAACTTTTCCTTGCTCAATCCTTGCTTTCCTTGTAATTCCTTGTCCTTCCTTTACTTTGTTACTTTCCTTCTCCTCTTAGTGCTCTTCTCCTCTCTGAAACCAATTCCAAAATTGAACTGACGAAAGGATGTGAACTGAGCCTCATAATCCTTTTATCATTGATCCCTCTAATTTCTTCATTTTACTTAATTTTCCTTCAATTTACTCTTCACATGCAACCTGTGACCTGTCACCTTCCTTTTCATCTAATTTCCTTTCTTTTCATAAATAATTTTCAATGAATGCCTCTTTTCATTTTCAAAGCCTTTTTCATTATCTTTTCCAATTCCTTTAGCCATAATAAACTGAGAGTGACACACTCTAGGATGTTTTTTTTGGGTATGTGTTATATTCTTTCCATGATTAGTCTTGGGCGCAACAGGGGGGTCACAGGGGGGGGGGGCGGAAACCCCCCTGTCGGGGTCCGGGACTAGGCGAACCCACCCATGGTTTTGTGCATGAGTTTGCACATGGTTTTTTGGGGGACAATGGTTTTCGGCCCCTGGTATTTTGTAGATCCGGTTAAGGGAAGTACGGTTATGTTCTAATCTAGGTTTAATGGATTGGGGTTTATGTATGCTTCGGTATGTATATATATGTATTGTAACACTGAAAGGAATATAATGAAAAATCAAGATGGTCGTCCCGATTTGGGATCCAGGGGAAAATCTCTGTGTATTTATGTTTTATGTTTTATGCTCTCTCTATTGTTTATTTTCTATTTTTAAGATTCGTTTGTAGATAATTTCTGTACAGGGTTAAAACCTCCATTTGGTATCAGAGCTATTTCAGCTTCAAGGGGATGCCTTTGCTGCTGAGGGGTTTTTTTCTTGGGGCCGAGGTAGACCCTGTTTAGTGGGAGATCTACGGGATCGATTCTTGCGGTGAAAGAAGATGGCGAGTAGTGGAAAGATAGAGATTGAGAAATTTAATGGTCAGAGTTTTGAGTTGTGGAAGCTCAAGATGAAGGACCTGCTGGTTGATAAATATCAATGCATCGCGGTAGATCTAGGTACTAAACCAACGACAATGTCAGATGAAGAATTGAAGAAGTTGGATCGGAAGGCGAAGAGCACAATACGGTTGTGTGTCTCAGATTCGGTATTTTTGAATGTATTTGGGGAAGCTATGGCAAAGATTTTGTGGGAAAAACCTGGGAATTTTTACCAATCTAAGTCTCTGGTGAATAAATTGTTCCTGGAGAAAAAAGCTGTATAACCTGAGGATGAAGGATGGAGACTCGGTGATAGAGCATCTTAATTCCTTCAATACTGTTGTAAGCCAACTATCATTTGTTGATATTAAAATCTCAGATGAAGATAAGTGCATAAGTTTTTTGTGTTCTCTACCAGATTCATGGGACAGTCTGGTTATTGCAATAGGTAGCAATACAACTATCTTGAATTTTGATGACATTGTCTCAATTTTTCTGTCGGAGGAAATGAGACAGAGAAATATGGAGGGTCAGAATGGAGATGCCTTATCTGTACGAGGAAGGTCCCATAACAGAAACAAGAGTAAGGTTTCGAGTGGGAGATATAAATCTAGAGGGAGATCTAAATCTCCTGGAAATTTTGTAAAGGTGTGCTAGAAATGCGAAAAGGAAGGGCACTACAAAAAGGACTGCAGATCTAAAGCTCCTAAGAAAGGAAAGGGATCTGATGATGCTCCTTCTGCAGAGGAAAAAACCACCTCGGATGAAGGTGGGGATGTGTATTTGGCTTCTTCTTCAAATAAACATGTAGATCATGAGTCATGGTTGATTGACTCAGGTGCATCCTTTCACTTCACTCCCCATAGGGAGTGGTTCTGCGAGTATGAGAAATATGATGGTGGTGATGTCTTCTTAGGTGATGATAGGAAGGCCAGAATCGTAGGACGTGGAAAATTCAAGCTGAAGCTGCAAGGTGGAAGGATTAGAACACTTCACGGTATTACCGCATTCACCATTGGCAATCTAATTTGTATATGACAAAGATGGATGATGCGGTGTAAAAATAGTGTTCGAAAGATGCTAAGATGGTTCGGGGGAACACTGGCGCGTAATGCAGGGTTGATTGGAACTACTTCTGGCTTCGAGGGTAACTTGTTATTGATGGGTGCAATAGTTAGCAGTTCAAAGTGGAGCGGAAAGCCTAGCGGTCTCTGGAGAAAAGACCATGCTATGGCATCAAAGGCTTGGACATATTGGAGAGAAGGGCCTTTGGATACTACATGGAAATGGTATGGTAGAAGGTATGTCTAATAGCTCTCTGTATTTTGATTTATGTGAACATTGTGTATATGGGAAGCAGAATCGGGTGAGTTTTCCTTCTGTTACTAAGAGGGCGAACAAGATATGAGAGCTTGTGCATAGTGATATGTTTGGACCTGTGTCGGTTCCATCACTGGGTAAGTATGTGTACTATGTTTCATTCATAGATGAATTCTCAAGGAATACATGGATATATTTCTTGAGGAAGAAATCTCAAGTCTTTGACAGATTTAAATAATTTAAGGCTCTGGTGGAAAACCATACAGAGAAGAAGATAAAGGTGTTGAGGATAGATAATGGTGGGGAGTTTTGCAAGAAGGAATTTGAAGAGTTCTGTAAGGTAGCAGACGCCTTTGACGGTATATGCCACACCTGCGAGAAAAATCGAGTTGCGGAAAGAATGAATAGAACAACGACGAGAAAAGGAAAGAATACCAAGAAACATGCTCGAGTAATCTTTAAGTTGAACAAAATTCACAGGCAGAGTGGAGACTGCTGTTACTTGGTTAATGAATCACCTTCATCAACGTTGAAATAATGTCACATAGAGAATATGGTGTAGTGAAAACCATATCTTTCATAGGCGAGGTATTTGGATGTGATACATATATACATGTTCGAAGGAAAAGGACCAAGTTGAAAAATACGAAAGGTGCATCTTTATTGGGTATAAGGATGGTTTAAGGGTTAGCTTTTGAACAGCTTGAGAAGGTTGTGTCTGGTCGAGATGTAGGTGTTTGAAAGTCAGATGTTGTTAAACATGAAGTCCTACCAAAGGAACTTGAGAAGATAGAGTTTGAGCTAAAGGAGGATGAATCAGACTCTAAAACAAAAGAAGACTCTGAAAAGGAAGAGCCACAAACTCCAGCTATGAGAATATCAGTTCGGGAAAGAAGAAAACAAAAAAGGTATAATCCATCTGCTTTCTGTTCAAATTTTTCTTTAACTATAACTAATGATGATCCCAGAACCGTCAAGGAGGCAGTAGATTCAGAGGATGGAAAAATATGGAAGGAGGCCATGGTTGATGAAATGGCATCCTTGCACAAAAATGAGGCATGGGATCTAGTGGAGTTGCCAGCTGCAAGGAATCCCATTGGGAGAAAATGGGTGTTTAAGAAGAAGATGAATGTAGAAGGCAAGGTGGAGAAATACAAAGCTCGGTTGGTAGCAAAAGGTTATTCCCAAGTGCCGGGAATTTATTTTGGTGATATTTTATCTCCTGTTGCCAAAGTTACTTCTATTAGATTAATTTTATCTGTTGCTGCTACATTTGATTTTGAGATAGAACAGATGGATGTAAAGACAACATTTCTTCACAAGGATCTAGAAGAGGAGATCTACATGAAGCAACCTGAAGGCTTTATGGTGAAGGGTAAGAAAGAACTAGTATGCAGGTTGAAGAAGTCTCTCTATGGGTTAAAACAGTCACCAAGGATGTGGTATCAGAAATTTGATACCTATATACAGGGACTTGGCTTCACCAGAAGCAAGGAGGATCACTGTGTTTATTTTAAATTAATTGGTGACTGTGTTATTTATTTGGTATTGTATTTGGATGATATGTTGTTGATTGGAAATGACAAAGAAATTATCCAAGATTTGAAGACCCAAATGTTCTCCAAATTTGACATGAAGGATCTTGGTGCTGCAAACTATATTTTGGGCACGGAAATTAAGAGAGATCGGGCAAAGAGGAAGCTCTGGTTAAACCAGAGGAATTATGTCGAGACTATATTTTAGAGGTTCAATATGCAGGATAGTAAACCATTGAATGTTCTAATTCTTGTAGGTGTAAAGCTATCTGCTAAACAGTGTCCCAATACACAAGAAGAAGAGGAGGATATGTCCTGTGTTCCATATGCAAGTGCAGTCGGTAGCCTGATGTATGCAATGGTTTGTACTAGACTAGACATTGCACATGCAGTGGGAGTATTGAGCAAGTTTATGTCAAACCCAGGGAAGGAGAATTGGACAACAATGAAGCGGGTTTTCAGATATTTTTGTGGCACTAGTGATTATGGATTGTGCTACCAGGGAAGACCAGGATTGGAAAGAGTGTTGGAAATTCATGGTTTTGTTGATTCAAAATGGGCTAGAGATCTGGACCAAAGAATATATACAAGTGGGTATGTGTTTAGCCTATTTGGAGGTGCACTCAATTGGATGAGTAAAAGACAGTCTGTAGTGGCTCTTTCAACTACAGAGGCAGAATACATGGCAGCCACTCATGCGAGCAAGGAAGCAGTTTGGTTGCAGAGATTGTGTTCAAGTATGGGGTTGGTGCAGCAAGCTATAAGGATAGACTGTGATAGCCAAAGTGTAATTTTCTTGGCTAAGAACCTTGCTTATCATTCAAAGACAAAGCACATTGATGTTTAATATCAATTTGTGAGAGATATGGTTGAGGAGAAAAGGGTGTTGCTGGTAAATGTGGACACTTTGAAGAATGTTGAAGATGCATTGATGAAGTCCGTGAGCACTCAAAAGTTCTCTTGGTGTAGAGAAACAATGGGTGTTGTAGAGCTGCATTGATTATTAATCTCTCCTGTAGTCCCCTGCAGAAAGAAAACAAGTGGGAGAATGTTGGGAATTTTTTTTTGGTGTGCGGACCTACTCATAGGCCGACCCACCCATGGTTTTGTGCATGAGTTTGCACATGGTTTTTTGGGGGATGATGGTTTTCGGCCCCTAGTATTTTGTAGATCCGGTCAAGGGAACTATGGTTATGTTCTAATCCATGATTAATGGATTGCGGTTTATGTATGCTTCGGCATGTAAATATATGTGTTGTAACACTGAAAGGAATATAATGAAAAATTAAGCTGGTTGTTCGGATTTAGGATCCAGGGGAAAATATTTGTGTATATCTGTTTTATGTTTTATGCTCTCGCTATTGTTTGTTTTCTATTTTTAAGATTCGTTTGTAGATAATTTCTATACAGGGTTAAAACCTACATTTTTTCCCAACATTCAACTTGGAATACATGTCCCATGACCTTCGTCTTATTTTTTTTATTTTTTAACTTCATTACATGAAATTTTAACCTGGGGTTGTTACAATCGTAACCACGATATCTAAAATTTCCACGGAGACAATATTATTCTTTAGAATCAGAATAAACATCACATCCTTGAGTCGAAGAGGAGAGTTGACTCCCTCTGAAATGTGACTGTACCAATACAGGTCACATTGTACCTTCTGTCATCTCCAAAATAAATGTTCATCTGGAGATATTTCTCCTCCATGTCACTAAAAAATTATCTATTCCCCGTCAAGTGGAACGAGGCACCGTTGTTGAGATACCACACACTTCCAATCACTATGTTGGCCATGCATGCAATGAGAGTAAAATCAAGCTTGAACTGTGAATCCAAAGCTTCACCTATTGTTTCTATTGTAGGCTCCTTTTTCTTTCCTTACTGTGTGGACATTTCATGGCATAGTGCCTGAATTCATGACAGTGAAAGAACTTGATTTTTGACAAGTATTTCTTCTTGCCCTCTTGGATGGAATTAGCCTAATCTTGGGACTTCTTCCCCTTGGCCTTCCTTCCTTTGTTGAATAATGCAAAGTCCTCTTCCTCTTCTTTGGATGAGGTCTCATCTCTGGTATTCTGCCTTATTTCCACTTGCAGCAAGTCATACCATAAGTGCTCTATTGTAGCTGCTACAACACCACCCAAAATTTTGGGTATATTCAAAATTTCGGGACCCATCTGCTTGCTCAACCCCCTAAGTTTTCGACTCGGCGTTTAGTCGGTAATATCCCCATGACCTATTTTTTCACATCCCTGTCACCTCAGCCAGTTGTCTTGCTGTCTCTCCACTGTGCTAGGGTATATAAGTTTTAAGCCAGTTTCCGAACTTGGAGATGCTCAAGCAATTGAAATAAGTTATAATATCTTAGGTTGGATATTTCAATTTTGCTGCTCCTCGAATAAGCTATTTTTCCTAGTCACTTGTTTTTCTCATTATTACCAAGAGATAACTCATTCTCATATTATTCCTTTCAGGAAATTGGTCAAATATTCTATCAGTATACATCAAACAACGCATCTATTTCATTAAGAGTCCAGTGGCACGAGACCATTAAAATACTCTACAAGATGAGGTTCTAACCGTCCATGTGGAAGCTATTAGTTTGCACAAAGAGCCAGGGTTTTCCCAGCAAGCAAGAGGACCCTTTCAAAGTGAGGTGGATCCTCATGAATCCCCAAGAGCCTCACTTTAAGCTCAAAGGCACCTAGTCACTTGCACAGGACTGATATGTAGGAAAATGCATCTTGCTGTGAAAACCAGAGATCGCCGAAAGAGGAATGCAGAAGGGATAAAAACTCAAGGTCGCAGGTTGCAGGTCACATATGACTCAAGGTCGCAAGGTTGCAAGGTCACAAGGTCACAAAGTTGCATAGGTCGCAAAGTCACAAGGTCGCAAAGTTGCAAAGGTCACAAGGTCGCAAAGTCGCATAGGTTGCAAGGTCACAAAGTCGCAAAGTCGCATAGGTCGCAAAGTCACATAGTTCGCAAAGTTGCAAAGTTGCATAGTTCGCAAAGCAGCATAGGTCACAAGGTCTCGAGATCGCAAGGTCCTACCAAAATCGCATAAGTCGCAAGGTCGCCAAAGTCACATGGTCGCGAGGTCACAAAGTCGCAAAGTCGCAAGGTCGTGAGGTCGCGAGGTCGCGAGGTCGCATAGGTCGCAATGTTGCAAAGTCGCATAGGTCACAAATTCTCATTGTTCGCAAGGTTGCATAGGTCGCAAAGTCTCATTGTTCACAAAGTCGCATAGGTCGCAAAGTCGCAAGGTCGCAAAGTCGCATAGGTAGAAAAGTCACAAATTTTGCAAAGTTGCAAGGTCGCAAGGTCACGAGGTCACAAAATCACATAGGTCGCAAGGTCGCAAGGTTGCAAAGTCGCAAGGTCGCAAAGTCGCAAAGGTCGCAAGGTCGCAAAGTCACATAGGTTGCAAGGTCACAAAGTTGCAAAGTCCCAAAGTCCCAAGGTTGAAAAGTCGAAAATTCACATTGTCCGCAAAGTCGCATAGGTCGAAAATTCGCAAGGTCAAAAAGTTGCACAGGTCGCAAAGTCGCAAGGTCGCATTGTTTGCAAAGTCGCAAGGTCGCGAAGTCGCAAGGTCGCAAGGTCGCGAGGTCGCAACGTCGCAACGTCGCAAGTAATCCTAAGAGTCAGGGAAGACCAAAGGTCACGGGAAACCCAAGAGTCACCTCAGCCTATATGTACATATTCTAGCGATTTTGTAAAGGAATTTTTGGTTGTGGACTTTTGAGAGAGACACATTGCTTTTTATTGAATGGATGCCTCTTGATGAATACAAATAAGTGTTATTGGATTCTCATTATTGAATTAGATGGAAGTATCTTTGTGTGGTTATGCTATGAATATGGTCTCTTGAATGAATGAATACTTCTTTCAAATATTGGTGCACATTTCTACTTATGTATTCCCTTGTGTTATGGCTTCCTTGCAACACGTGGATGATATATGATGTTCTAACTTAAAGAAATGTTGATGAAATGATTTGTGGATATTTTCTTTAAATATTTATTGGGATGTGCATAGTTGATAAATGAAACACTTAACCATTGTGAAATTTTTCTCCTTTGTTAAGTGAATCTTGAAATAAGTATTATCTTGGTAAATTTTTACTAATAGTGCTTTTCATAAGTTTCATGTTTTAAATTCCTCTTTGCTATTCATGGTATTATGTTTCACAGGGCATTTGTCAATCACTGACTTGTATTCGTTCAACATCCGTGCATTCTCCATCCTAGTGAGTCCCCTCTCTATCCAAAAAACATGTTCACCAATTTAATGGAAACCGGGCCTACATACCGAATGGGATCCCCAAACCAAATTATGTAGAGTCTAGTTGGGATTCTTCACCGGGGAGATCCCCTTATTGTTGGCAAGACATTTTCAACCGTCAATAGATTTGGCACTAGGAGGAAGGCTTGATGACAAGCTGAGCCCTTGGAGCCTACAACTTAATCTCATATCTGTAAATGGATCGTCCTGAAATCATACTATCGAGATTTTTATCAGGTTTATCTATTTGTAGATGCTTAATCCTTGACGAACCTCTCTATCACTTGTCTCAGTTGAAGTTCGATGGTGAAAATGGAATTTCCGTAACTGACCACCTATCTGATTTTGTTGAGTTTTGTGAATATTACGAAATTTATGATGAGGAGTTTGCTTGTGTTATTTTCTCCCTCACCCTTGAAAGACGCATCAAGAAATGGTGTCGCACGCTGCCAGCAGCTTCCATCCATTCATTTGAGTAACTCATCGATGAGCTTCAACAAGCTTTTGACAGGTACGATTTTCAAGATGTATTAATAAGGATAAATGATATCAGAATGAAACCTTATGAATCTATAGAGAATTTTTCTATTAGATTTTTTCATACTTGTTTTGAGTTCCCTAAAAGAGATGTCGATTGGGCATATTTAATTGAACAGTTTCAACAGTTGGTTTTTGTTTCTCTGCAACACCTTCAATCTAAAATAAATCTCGATCCTTATGAATGTCATGATAATCCTCAAGTTACTAACTGTCTAAATTTAGTCCTGAATATTTTCTTTCCCATCTCTCTGATTCAGGAACAACTTCAAGCCTCCAAGGAGGAACTTACTATTTGTGACATGTCTCATCCTCCTCCTGATTTCCTACCTAATGGAGTTTTGTTTGCAAATAGTTTAAGTGATGAAATATGCTTTCAGGAAAATGAACCATGTTGTATCACCTCTGCATCTTTCATACTCCCTGTCAAATTAAGACTCAAAAAAAAATTTGATTTAACATCTCTTCATGTTAATGAAACCAATCTCGATTCCATTGAACATAAGCTGAGATCTAGTCCTAAATATCATTCACCTATCAGCAATAACTTGGGATTTGTCTCAAATGAAGTTGATTGTCCTGTAAAATCCATGCACCATGACATTCATGCAGGCTCATTGTTCCCTCCGGATGACAATAATGTGCGAGGTGAAAGTCCTGGTACGATTGGTACTCCCTCATCTGAATCATTTCATCCATTATTCCCTGATTCATTTCTTGAGTCTAACACACCAATGATTTCTACAAATAATTAAGAACTTTCTTCTACTGGTGTTGGTGGTAGTGATGAACATGGGGGTGATGTTTCACAATCGTACTACAAGGATGATGAATATCTTACTCCTGATCTCTTCCGTCCGCAGTCCTTAATCGATCAAGAAAGAGACCTTATGTCTCAGCAATATCGGCATGTTTCTCTAACTGTTTCATCCTCATTTTTTATCCAAGGGGAGCCTAACATGCCAAGTACCCAACCTTATCAAATTGATGGCTCCAATGATCACTACTCATCTGAAAACATATTCACTCACGCCTCTGAGAGCTGTCATTCGTATCTATTTGTCAACCTTATGAAGCCACCGAAATTCAATGACCTGCTATGTGATGATGCAGGGACCCATCAGAGAATCAAAGCAATTAAGCTTCTGTTGTCGATTATTTCAAGTTCTCACAATCCTGATGAGATCCCTAAAACAAGTCGAATTAGGGCTTCTGAAATGATGGTTCCCACGTATCACACTCCTCTCAACATAACCGCGCCGAATGTCAGCTCATCTGGGAAAGCCTTCCATTTGAGTGATGTTTCTCTAAGCACATCTTTCTATCCCCTAACAGCTAATATGCAACAACCGATGTACCCTAATTTATTCACTGGAAGGAAAACACCATCCATTGTCTCTAATATTTCCGGTTGTTTCCCCCCCAATACCAGTTGCATTCAGGCACAAGTGTGTGATGTTTTGCAAACCTCTCTATTGCCTGAAATTTTTCTGGTCAATTCATCCCATCCTGGGAAATATAAATAATTTGATACATTAGATTGTCAATCTATCAATGCACAAACATTTGGCCGAATTCATAATAATCCCATTGAAGATCGTCCAATCACCACAAATAATGATCACATCCATTCGCCATTTGATCTCACGAAACCATCGAAGTTTGAAAGCCCCCTGCTCGAAGTTTCAGGGTTTGTCCAGGACGGTGAGGTACTTCAGCCTCTGCTGATGGTTACTTCAGATCCTCATAGCCTCGACGAAACCCAGGAATGAATTTAAACTAGGGTTTTCAAAATTAGGGTTTATGCACTTGGATTCGCAAGCACCTCAAATTCGCCTAGCAGATGCCTATTTTTTCCATTCCATCAAATTGATCATCCTCAACATCATGATGAGATTCCTGGTTGGTTTTACGGATCATATCCTATGAATATACCTGCAAATAGGAAATGTTTTACCTCACTTTCGTCAGATCTAGGGTTGTGCACACATGGATGTGTGTCATTTATAGATGATTTTAGGTTTCAAGTAAATATTTATGTGCATCAGGATGAAAGTGAAATTCAGCTTGAACAATCCATTTTGGCACGTTCTTTGGTAAGTAGCAATGACCTTCTTGTTGTTTCACATGATCTTCAAGTAAGTCTTGTTGTTGGTGCACAATTTTGTATGCTAGCTCTTATTGCGAACATTGTTGTTCTTGTAGGACAGGAACTAATGCGATGGCTGCACTGGAAAGTTGATTTCACATAACCTGACTGCCTCTTTGGTTAAACTAGGGTTTTAGGTTTAGGCTAGCTAGGATCTGTTAATAAAATTTTGTTAGTTCAAGTTGTTAATTAGGTTTAATTGCGAAATTTTTGGTTTATGGTTTAAAATTATGTTCATTTTCTTCTCTTATGGTCAATAGCTTTATGCATTATAATTTTCCATTTATTTCACACTCATTTCTCTTTCAGTTTGCTTATTTCTACATAATGTTCAGATAATCACTACATGTGCTTTGCCTTGTTTTTTCCACCTGCAACTAGTTGATCTTTCTTGCACATGGCATTTCATTGCGTCATAAGCCTCGTCTATTGCATCGCGTTGTACGCATTCTTCCTCGCATCATTTGAACTGGTTGTTGAGATAGCTGTGAAAGTTTTTGTACATTGCATACCACTGCTTGAGCCCTCATTGAACTCGGGGCCTTGAAACCCTCAGTCCCCATACTAGCCTTCTTACTTTCCCTTGCACAGGTTTAAAGTCGTATGGATTGCTTTTACCTCTTTGCACGCATGGAAATCCTGATGATCTTTCTTACTTGTTTTTCCCTGATTGTTGAAACCCTAACTCCATTATTTGCGTGAGGTTGCGGTGGTTACCTCAAGAGGTAACTTCTCTCAGAACAGGTCATCAAAGTCATGTTCTCAACATAATTCCTATGAGTTTAAATTCATTAGCCAGGGAGATACGAGTCGGTTTCTTGTGGGGAACCCTAACGAGTTTGAATGGCCTATACCCGTAACTTGAGCCTTGTGCCCAACATAGTCTTGAACATCTTAATGATATGTTTTTCACATTTCGCCTGTGGGTGGTAGATGGGATGTGAAGGTTTGGCATGAGGGCAAACCCAAATCATAATATCTTTCAGTTTTTGTCAAACAAGAAACAACCTCTCTTGCCTGTAAAATAAGTCGAGATCCCTCATCTACCCATGCAAAATAAGTGCCACAAGCACCTGAAAATAAGTGCTACAAGCACATGAAACAAATAAGGGTAAAGGATTGACAAAGGCTTCCTGCGCAAATAGGTAATGCAACGAATCTGTCGGGGTACTGACCAGGCTCGCTGGCAGCAGAGCACCGTTTGTGATTTCTTGAAGTGACTCCACCGAGGTACTGTCCAGGCCTGCTGGCAATGGAGCAACACTGGAAACTTATTTTAAAATTCTGAATATAATAAGCCTGCTACCTTGCTCTCTACATCGTCATTAAACTACTAGCATCCATGAACTCCCGCTTTAACGTTTTCTGATTAACAAGACCTACTTGAGGCACAAGGATTGGGCATGTTTATAAAGACCAAAGTAATACAAAGGGTACCCGCATAACCTGTTCAATATTCCCTTGCATCACTATCCAAACTCAGATTATTGTTGGGATTTTGACAAAGATGTTGGATTCTACCAGTGGTTCGCCATTTGTTGCAGTAGCTACAACACCACCCAAAATTTTAGGTATATTCAAAATTTCGGGTCCCCCTCTGCTCACTCAACCCCCTAATTTTTCAACTCAGCCTTCAATCGGTAATATCCCCATGACCTATTTCTGCACAGCCCTGTCACCTCACACACTTGTCTTGTTGTCTCTCGACTGCACTAGGGTATATAAGTTTTAAGCCGGTTTCCGAACTTAGAGATGCTCAAGCAATTGAAATCAGTTACAATATCTTAGGTTGGATATTTCAATTTTGCTGCTCCTCGAATGAGCTATTTTTCCTAGTCACTTGTTTTTCTCATTATTATCAAGAGCTAACTCATTCTCATATTATTCCTTTCAGGAAATTAGTCAAAGGTGGTATCAATATACATCGAACAACGTATTTGTTTCATTAAGAGTCTATTAGCATGACATCATTAAAATACTCTACAAGATGAGGTTCCAATCGTCCATGTGGAAGCTATTGGTTTGCACGAAGAGCCAAGGTTTTCCTAGCAAGCAAGAGGACCCTATCAAAGCGAGGTGGATCCTCACGAATCCCCAAGAGCCTCACTTTAATCTCAAAGGCACCTAGTCACTTGCACAGGACTAATATGTAGGAAAAGGCATCTTGCTGTGAAAACCGGAGATCGTCGAAAGAGGAATATAGAAGGGATAAAGACTCAAGGTCGCAGGTCACAGGTCGCAGATGACTCAAGGTCGCAGGTTGCAAGTCTGGAGTCACAAAGTTGCATGGTTGCAAAGTCACAAGGTCGCGAGTTGCAAAGTTGCATAGGTCCTGGAGTCGCATAGGTCGCGAGGTCATGACCACATTGTGCGCAAAGTTGCATGGGTCGCGAGTCCGCAACTCGCAAATTCACAAAGTCACAATGTTGAAAGAAGTTGCACGAGATCGCGAGGTCACAAGGTCACGGAGTTGCAAGGTCGCAAAATCACATAAGTCGCGAGGTCACAAGTTGCATAGGTCACAAAGGTTGCGAAGTCGCGAAAGTCACGGGGTCGTCGAGGTTGCACGGTTGAACTCCAAGTTCGCTAGGTCGCGAGTTGCAAAAAAAGGCATGAGTTTGCGCAATTAAATGAAGTCACATTGTTCGCAAATTCGCATAGGTCGTAAAGTCGCAAGGTCGCAAAGTCACAAAGGTCGCAAAGTCGCAAAGTTCGCAAAGTTCGCAAGGTCGAAAGGTCGCAAGGTTGCAAGGTCGCAAGGGCGCAAGGTCGAAAAGGTCGCAAAGTCGCAAGGTCACAAAGTCACAAAGTTGCATAGGTCGCAAGGTCGCAAAATTTCATTTTTAGCAAAGTTGCATAGGTCACAAAATCACATAGGTTGCAAAGTCACAAAAGTCGCAAGGTCACAAATTCGCATAGGTCGCAAAGTCGCATAGGTCGCAAGGTTGCAAAGTTGCAAAGTCGCAAAGTCGCATAGGTAGCAAGGTCGCAAAGTCACAAGTAATCCTAAGAGTCGGGGAAGACCAGAGTCGAGGAAGACCAAAGGTCACGGGAAACCCAAGAATCACATCGGCCTATATGTACATCTTCTAGCGATTTTGTAAAGGACTTTTTGGTTGTGGACTTTTGAGAGAGACACATTGCTTTTTATTGAATGGATGCCTCTTGATGAATACAAAGAAGTGTTATTGGATCTCACTATTGAATCCGATGGAAGTCTCTTGTGTGGTTATGCTATAAATATGGTCTCTTCGAAAAAATGAATGCTTCTTTCAAATATTGGTGCACATTTCTACTTATGTATTCCCTTGTGTTATGAGCTTCCTTGCAACACGTGGATGATATATGATGTTCCAATTTAAAGAAATGTTGGTGAACTGCTTTGTCAATATTTTCTTTAAATCTTTATTCAGATGTGCATAGTTGATAAATGAAACACTTAACCATTGTGAACTTTTTCTCATTTGTTAAGTGAATCTTGCAATAAGTATGATCTTGGTTACCCTAAGTCCAGCCATGCTTTTCCCATAAGTCTCATGCTTTAAATTTCGCTTTCTATATTCATATTATGTTTCACGGGGCATTCGCCCGATCAGCGACACATATTCGTTCAACATCCATGCATTCTCCATCCGTAGTCCCCTCTCTATCCATAAAAAATATTCACCAATTTAATATGCTTAGGGCCTACATATCGGATGGGATCCCCAAACCAAACGGTCTAGAGTCTAGTTGGGATTCTGCACTGGGGAGATCCCCTTACTGTTGGCGAGACATTTTCAACTGTCAAGATGCTCCTAACTCTATAGTTTCTCCCTACCATTTACTGAATCTTGATAGCTATGCCATCTCTTGGGAAGGCCCAAAAGGGTTAGAGTTACCAAGTCTTCTTCAGGGAAATTAACACCGACCCCACTAAATTCATCATGACATTGTGTGAACCTACTCAGGTACTACAAAATTTTGTCATTCTTCTGCATCTTGATACTTCAAAGCTTGTCCTTCAGTGCCAACTTCTTGTGGTCACTATTATTCTCGAACAAATCTGTCAGTGTTTTCCACATCACGAACGAAGTCTATTTCCTGTGGATATTAGAGACAATATGATCCTGTAATCCCTCCAATATGTTTCTCCTTGCTTTGGCCACATATTTATTCTATTGAGAAATATTATGGGCATCATATGCTTGGGGTTTTGCTACATCTGTCTTCATGTATTTCAGCAGCCCACTATCATCCAATATTGCCTCCATGCGGATCTTCCATGCCAAAAAGTTTGTGGTGCCTTCCAAAGCATACTCGAGCTTGATTCCATTGAAAGTCATATTCTCAGTCTCGAAGAAAACTTGTAACACTGATCTTCAAATTCGAACCCCCTGCAATGCAAAATTCAAAATATCTTCTCTACTGTGAATCTATCTCTGATACCATATAGAAATTAATGTGTAGATTCTAAATTGCTCATGAAATTTACTAAATCACAAGACTAGAATCTAATCTACTGATCCGCGGAAGAAAATTCATGATCGAGAACACGTAGCATTAACACGCTTCAAGATTCAACACACATAAATATGCATTTCATTAATCAAATAATCTAGATTAATACAATATGCTATGCTCAACCTTGAGCTCAACCATCACCTGTATCTTTTATCCTCTGCCTGACTAACTGAACCTGATCAATACTTAGCCAAAATTTCAAGCCTCCAATCTCGTATTTCCTTGCGATGTTCATTGAGGAATTAGCCACTATTAATCTCAACTAGGTAATAATAAATATCCCAAATGTAAAAGATGTTGTGTCATCTTCGTTATAACTAAAATGATGTTGTGTCATCTTTGTTATAAGTTCTTTTTCACGAGCGAAAAATATATTTTGTTTTATATAATTTTTTGTGAAGGTTAGGAAGAATGTCAAAAAACATTAGATGGGGAACTAATCGGCTAGGGGTTGATGATGGAAAATGTTATTGCCATTGCACTCTTTGCGGGTGCGCACTTCCATGAAGAATTTCATATGTTATAGTTGAAAGACATTGTAGAAATAATGGGCACATTGAAGGGGGGAACACATATCATACAGTGGTAAGTTATCTATGAATCATTATATATGTTTTCTTTATATTAATCATATCTGTAAAAAACAATTATTGTTATAATATTTGTTCTACATACTATTTTCACGTGATTGTTTGTAATTATTATAAAGTCAAGGTTTCCCACTAGGTACTGTGATCTAAATGTGCCAAGTAGTAGTAATATAAATAATGTTCTACAAGTTGAGGAACATGGAGCGCATATTGAAGATCAAGATGATGATCCTATGGATGAATATGACAATAATAACATATTTTAAGATGATGGGACAAATGAACTTATCTCAAACTTGTTCAACGTTCATGAGAATGATGATGATATTAATTTTCATGTTGAACATGTGCTAGAGAAGGCAAGGACACCAATTTATGAAGGCTCAAGAGAAAATATTCTCTCTACTACGTTAATGTTGGTAAACTTAAATGTTTTGAACGGTTTGTCAAACACTTGTATGGCGCAGATCCTAAGGTATAATGCAATATGTTTCATCACATGAAAGGCTATTTTTTTTCTTTTTTGTGTTAATTAATGTGTAAAATAAGAATGCAATATTTGTAATCAATATTATTTACACTAATTAGTAATTTTTTTATGTTTTACTAGATAGTTAGATTAATTTTTTTCACCATTGTAAAATAAGTTACCTTGCTCATACCAATATTTATATGCCATTATGAACCAAATTAGAATGGAGTATCAAGCTATAGATGCATATCCTAATGATCATATTATATATTATGGACAACATGCATTGAAAAAAAAATTCCCAAAATGTGACAACAATGGATATCAAACCGATCAAATAACAAAAAAAGTGTCTCAAAAGGTTCTTCATCATATTCCCATAATTCCATGTTTGCAGTGATTGTTCAAATGTCAAAGCATAACACAATTTATGGATTACCATGCATAGAAGAGAAGTGGAGATGGTTTTATTTGAATGCCTATAGATGGTTATGAATTTAGGGAAATTGAGGAAAAATGGTTGCATTTCAAATATGAGCCTCTTAATGTTAGACTTTCATTGGCAATTGATAGTGTTAATCGATTTGGAGAGCTCAGGTCTATATACTCGTTGTGGCTAATTTTTGTTATCAACAAAAACCTTCCTCCTTGGATTTAAATAAAGAGGGAGAACATTATGTTAACAATGATTGTTCCAAGTTTTTGTTTATTAAATTTCCAAATATTGTAACATTTTCATTTGGATTGTTTGTTGCATAATATGTTATATTTATATACTTACTATATGTACATATCATAGTAGTAATTATGTATTAATTCAAACAATTAGGTAAGTACCAAGTTAAATATATGAATTTATATATCGATCCTCTTATTTATGAGTTAATGAAGTTATGGGTCGACATCAATATGTATGAAATCTATAAACCAATAGAACAAAGGAAATTTCAATTCCATGGAATCCCTGTATGGAAAATTCATGATGCCTCAAGACTAGCACATTTTTGTGGTATTTAACGTTCCATTGCACTTTAATAGTATATAATTATTTCAATTAGATCATATCATGCATGAATATAAAAAAATCCGTTTGTTTATAATTGAGATTAATCCATATCTTGTAGGCCTTCAAACAAAGGGCAAAATTGCATGTTCAGTTTATGATCCTAAGATGAAATATCCTCATTCAACAAGTTTAGGAAATGAGGTTTTTGATGAGTATAGGTACTTCCTCTCTAAGAACCAAAGGTATCGTGCTACTGAGAAGCATATTTTCAATGGGACATAAGAGAATGGAGTAAAATAACGAATAATGAAACCTCACCTATGGAAGTTGGAATATAAGAGAAATTTTTGTGATCAAGGACATGGGATTCCACGAGGAATGAAAAGTTATCTCGGTCAATTCATGAGGTTTCCCTACTATCATTTTTTTTATACAATGCATATCAAGAAGAATGTAGCATAAAATTTATGGCATACCATAGATGGTAGGACAAATAAAGAAAAAATCCTCAAAATTTGTAATGACATTGTGGAATCCAATCATGTAATGAAAAGTGGGATACGATCAAATAGTGATGGAGGTCAAAAAAACCTTCCATGGTGATGTAGGAAATCACTTCATCATCAAGACCTTAATTTTTTTTGCAAAAGTATTTCATATAAAAATCCTACTTCACTTACAGTGAATCATAGAGCATGCACAAATTAGAACTATTATCAATCACATAGATACACCAGACAATTTGTGAACATAATGAAAATTAATTCCATTAATAAAATAATGTCCATAACAGTACAAAACAATTAAAAAAGTATTCATTCCTCTCTTGGCCTAATTTCACATTCATTTGACCATTTTTCCCCTTAAGCTTACAATATTTATAATAACATATACAAACAAATTAAATTTTTCTAGATCCACAAATCACTCATGTTTTTCAACTCGCTTTTGCCTTATTGACAAAATCTTGCCTATCTATAACTTTTATAAATCCTAAAAGCACCCTAATAGTTAATATTTCTAAAATTTTTCTTATCCTAACAACTTGCTAATTTCTACCAATATTTTTTCCTCCGACAACCTCTCATGATTTATTTCCTAAATTTTTCATGCCTTAAAACACATATTTTCTTCTTAAAAATCTTATCTATTAAATCGTATCTCTATCTAGAATTCTTTAAGAAATAAATAAATTAAAATTATTTACTGTAAGGAAACAAAATTATTTTTCCATGTTGAATCTCCAAAAAGCTTGATGACTTAGAAGCTCTAATGCTCCTACATTAGACTCCCAAGGTAGAAAAAATTTCATGGTCTCCTAACCATGAGTTGTTGTTGTTGACATCCTCCTAGATCCCATATATAGTTATGATGTTGATCATCGGCTTTTTCATGTTGTTGTAATTCTACACTTGGTTCTTCAATTCCACCATAATTTGTATTTTTCCTTCCTTGTTGCAAACCAGTCTTTTTCACCTGCATGTTACTATTGGTGTCCAAGTGTGAATGATTATTCAAACCCTTTCCCACATTAATCATCAATCTAGGATGCTTTGGTTATTGCAAGGCTAACGCACAAAATATATGCATATGACAATAACATAGTTCTGTATAAATCGTGGATTTGATAAACTAAGTAAAGTGACAAACCAATGCAATAACAATGAAAGAATCACATCAATGAATTGTAAAAATTGCAATACATTGACAACAAGTAAGGATTACAGTGATTACATCAACTGTCACAGAAATTAAGAAACACATGAAACAGGAAAAGAAATTAACATACACACAGAAAGCACACAACACCTGGTCATGAGAGTGGGCCCAACTCCCTAATCAGGGCTGCGATATATTCACAAACTCACGAGAAGGATAGAAATATAACTTGCATTAACTTAATGAAAAAGTTTTGTTACAGATCTCAATTCCCTGTATATCCAACCCCTGATTCACAGCTTCAGAGCCCTTCTTATACAAATGATTACAATGGCAGGTCCTGAAATCCCGGAAACTAGTGCCTACAATTACATAGTTGTTATAATAGACAAAATAGATGTGAAAGATAGCAGAGGAAAGGTTCTGGAGTTGTTGTGTCATTGCAGCAATGCCTAAGATAGCATTTCCATCTCTGTAGTTGTTCCTAGAGTTGCGAATATGGTCATCCAACCACCGAATCTACAAAAATAGCTAAATTAGTAAATCGCTTAGGTAATAATCCTCGTGACTATACTTCATTGACTAAATACTCTAATAATACATGATGAGGGGTTTACCTGTGCACTTTATAACATGAATCGAATGTTAATGACATGAATGGATAAATAAAATAAGATAGAATAGAAGGAAAATATGTGCAGGTTTGGCTCCCAACATCTCCCCCCAACTAGTCTTTCTGCATGTCCTCATGCAGCTCGTCACCTCCACAGGTCTAGGTTGGAGTGGTTGTGGTCAGCATGAAGTTGAGAGAGGTCATAATTATCAGCCATCTCTTTCCATGGGGGCTTATATTCATCTGTCAGAAGAATTTCATTCCACCAATAATTGTCCACATTGTAAGCCGAAGTGTATTGATCTTCTGGAAGCCAAACGATGGGGAATTAAAACCTTAAACCCATCCACTGGATCCCACAAGTATGGATGCATGCAATTTATCGTGGAAACCTCTCTAATGCTCATGCAAAGTTAGGGTCCCCAAAAGGTTCTCGGATTCTAACTGCTGACGATTACAACATCCATATCCTCTGGCAGTTGTCACGAGCATCATCTTGGAAAGTGACCACCTGTTTGGTACAGAGACTAGTACAACATTTTTGTGTTGCCAATAGTTGTGCTCTACGTCCCTCAATCTGTAAAAAGGTGGCATGATTTTTATACATATTCATAGACTTACCATTATCTCTTCTTATGACAAGTGGTTTTTTGGCTTGGTTCTCTTCAAATGTATCAAAAGTCATTTTCCACTTAACATGATTAATGGTGTAGGAGGTAAAATTTCTCAACTGGAAATCTCCCACAAATGGGACTGGATTGAAGGTTTGGTCATGACTCAAGAAATAATCATTCATATATAATTCACACATAAAATTTTGGTTCACGACATCGTGAATCCTCAAGATACGAAGAAACTGTATTGGGTCTTCAATTTCATGACTAATCTCATTATGAATGTTGTCCAAATAGAAGAAAAGAAATTTCTTATGGAGAAACAGAGCATAACTATGAGCAGGAGGTCGGTAAGCCATTACCTATTGTCTCAAGCTAAACATTTCCTCCTTGTCAACTTTCAACACCAACACCTGCTCCTCTAAACTCTTAACCTTCTTCTACTTCTTCTCTTGATGTTGTTTTACTTTATCCCATCGATCTATGTACCCAGTAATGGTTTGGGCTACCTTCTCATGGACTCTCCTTACCTCTTCTCTGTGGGATTTTAAAGTAATTTTTCTTTGCTGGAGACAGGATGCGGTAGCTTGCCATTTCCATATTTCAGCAGATAAAAATAATTCCCGAGCCTCGAACATATATTCTATAGGCTCGTTTTGTGCGGCAGAAGAGGTAGTGGGAATGTATTTTTTCTGTAATCCTAACGAGATAGCCTCAACCTTGGGATTTGTAGCCTTCTCTTCACGTTTCCTCAATTTATTATGTAGATGCGATACCCGCTTCCTTAGCTTATAAATTTCCATCTTTAGTGCATATTTTCCTTAAATTGAAGCTTGTATATTTCCTTGAGAGGGGGTCTTCTTCTCACACAATGATCTACAAATTATTGCTTAACAACGACTTCTTCTGTTGGAACCACAACTAGTCCAAGATTTGGTGGGTTATTCTCAATGAACATGTCAAATCAATCCTTCTTTACCATGACCTCTCCGAATTGTTCCCTCTCTTTGGGATAAGTCTCTTTATTTTCTCTTTATGGCTCAGGAATTTCTACATACAATTGGGTGATGCCCTCGATATCTTCCCTCTCCACTTGTCCTGCTACAAGGTCTTCTTCTAAAGGCTAGGGAATCATTTTCGACCCATGTGGGTCAGCTTCTGTCCAGCCAATTTCTTCTGGCGGGGTGGTGTTGAGTCTCAAACTTGCATCTCTCCTATACACCTTTCTAGACTTTTTCCATTTACCTGGACCTCCTAAGTCATCAACATCATTGCATATTAATCATAAAAGAGCATTTAAAGTGGTTTTTAACTATGTTTTGTGTTTGTTGTTTGAATTAGATTTTTGCTCATTGAGCTGCGGAATCTTGTCACTTTCCGCAGCTGCTTCAACTTTCCGCAGCCATTTTGTTAAAGTCTATATTGCAGGTGTCTTCAGGAAAATCAAGCCACATGGGCAAGTTGGAAATGACATGGATATGGACCGAGTCCTATTGGCTCAGTCGAATTCACCAAAGAGGGCCGTGGTCAAAGGTAGTCAAGCGGTGGTCAACCTAAGAGTCCTACAGTGACAGAACCTCGTTTTTCACCACGTGAAGACTTGCGTGGCCGTTCCTAAATCTCATGGTACATATCAACACCTGTGGACTTCTCCATAAGCCGAATCCAACGGCCACCCTCCATAGATTTAATCTTCACGGCAGCCATAATGCTAGATTTCTGGACGTGGTTTTTCACGTGTCTTTTATCAGTGCAGATTGTAGAAAAGTAGTTATGTCATCCTTTGTTATAAATAATGCGTTCTCATACGCATAGTAGTTAGCTTCTGTAATGTAATTTTGCTGAAAAGAAAGCCCACTGTGCCGTGACATTATTTCCTTATTATGACTGCGTTTTGAATACATGAGAAGACTCTGTTCATAAGCATAATTCGTGGTTGATAGTTGTTGCCCGAGGATTGTGCAGAGGCCCCCTGCACACGCCAAGGTTTTGTTTATTGCTATATAGTTTCATGCTTCATTTCCTTACGTTCATTATGCCATAGTTATTCACGTGTATATATTACATCTCTTATGATATTAACGTTTTATTTCTGTCCATAATTTTTCATGCTTTATACTGCTCTTAACTGATCAGTGTCTTTGTTCCAGATTACAGTAGGCAGCCCGGGCATTTGCATATAGTTTTACAATGACTAATGACATGGAATCAGTCTTGTCCTTCTGCTGATTTATTTTTCTTAGCTTTTAATTCCAGCGCTGTTTTATTTATTTCGATTTTGTACATTTGCTTTATTAGTTAGATTAGATATTAAATTGCTCATGTCATTATCAATTACCTTCGAAAGCCATAGCGAGACTAATGGTGAGGGATTGAAGTATGAGTGTGTAATTTGATATTAGTTTATTTTTCTGCAAATTAGATATCAGATTTCTCAAGTTGTTTATGATTACCTCCGAAAGCCATAGCGATACTAATGGTGAGGGGTCAGAATATGAATTGATGTAATTTGATTTTAGCTTTACTTTGCTTGCAATTCTTGGATTTATTTGAGCACAGTTTCTTTTGTATTTAGACAGCAGCAAGGGTAATGGGTTTCATGATCAATAGTTCACTATTTGTTTGACTAGTATAGTGGCACATTTTCATTTTCTTTTAGGAATTAATTTTGTTATTGCATTTCTTAAAAAAAAAACAATAAAAAGAAGGGAAAAATTGATAACTTCTTGAAGTATGCTCTCCTCTTGCACCTACTGTGATCTGGAGGATCAGAAAAGAGAGTTACTGGTTCAATAATTTCTTAAGTATGCTCTCTTCTTGCACCTAGTGTGACCTGGAAGATTAGAAAGAGAATTATTAGCCCAACTTAAAAATTAAAAAAAAAATGACATGCATAGAGGAAGAGATTCTAGGGGAAGGTTTATAGCTAGAGCCAAGAGTTCGATTTTCACAACTCCATCTTCTTCAAGGCATAGACAAGATTCACCACCATCTACCCCTAGCCTTAAGATTCCTAAAATTCAAGGAACAACTGAATTAGAGGATTCTCCTACACCATCTACCAAATCTCATTTAGAAGAAGACGCTTTCTTTACTTCTATAGGAGAGCATATTGTAATTAAAGAAGTAGAATCACCTGAAGAAGAAAAGGAAGAAACTCCCTCTCATCCTCCCTTGATAGAAGAACCAGAGGACTCTGAGGACTCTGAAGAAACTATCATGATGAGAAAGACAGATGGATCTTGAGGGTAGAGGTAGAGGTAGAGGAGGAGGAAATAATGGAGACAACAATGGTGGAGGTAATAATGGAAGGAATAGGGAAGGAGACAATTCGTTTGGATTCCCTATAGTTGATGAGGAAACTCATACAACAATGAAACATATCTCACCATCTGTCCTCCCCAACTTTTATGGATTGCGAAGTGAGGATCCTGAAACATTTTTGTTTGAGTTTGAAGTTGTGTGCCGAACTTATGACTATATGGAAGACTCTCAAAAACTCAAATTCTTTCCCTCAACATTGAAGGGAGCTACTTTGAAATGGTTCATGGGATTAGACCCCCAATCTATTAGGACTTGGAATGATATGAAACAAAAAAATTTGGATAGATACCTAGACTATTGCATGCCCACCAATCACAAGGATGAGGTATTCAAAATGGTGCAGAAAGAAGATGAAAATTTGGAGGATTTACTTGAAAGATTTCAATACAACTTAAAAAGAGAAAAGATGAGAAACTTAGATGAGGAAACTTTGAAAGCCCTTCTATTAAAAGCCATCAAAGATGAATGGATAGATATTTTAAACATGATGGGGAAAGGAGACATTTCTCAACTTCCACTTCGTGACATAACATAACTATGTGTCCATCTCTCAAGGGGAAAATCTAAACTAGAAAAGGGCCTAGAGATCCTTCTCTGCCTGGTGGCAAACAAATCTAACTGGATCGTTGTAAGCAGGGCAGAGATTGGTAATATTCTTGATGAATTCAAAACTGATATCTTAGGGAGTCTTAGTGAACAACTAGACACCCTTAAAATCCAAAACAAGTAGGAAGCAGAAACAGATGCTCTAGCCATCTTTTGTCCAAAATGTAGGAAGAAACATGCTTTAAGGGAATGTCCCTTGATGCAAAAGTTAGAACATGCATGATTTTCTTAGAGAATCCATGGATATCATGGACAACATCCCGACTCAAAGTCATTTCTATGAAGATCCAAATTCAGTAGAATCTCTCTATTTTGTTGAAAGAAAACCTTGGCAGGGGCAACAATCTCAAGGGTTTAACAACCCTATGAATTTTCAACCCCCACCAAATTGGAATCCATGGCAACAACCTTGGCCCCAACCTCAAAATTCATATCAGTCATGGGTACAAGGTATGCAAAATCCTCATGGGAGATTTTCTCAATTTTATCAATATCCTCCATCTTTTCAAAGTCAACAAGCTCCACAACTTCCAAACCCAAATCCACAACTTTCATTTCCATTTCCACAACAACAACCTTCTCAACAAAATCGAAATCCTCAACTCATGCTTCCATTCCAACAAAAGACAAATCAACTTCCAGCTCAGCCATTGCCAAATCCTAACAACAAAAATCCTCATAATACTTACATGATAGAAGGACAACAATTTCCTACCTATATGATTGTCCCTCTCAATGATGTACAACTCAAACCACAGAGTTTTAGAAAAACCTTCTATATCCAAGAGAAAGATACCTCTAAGGAGGACTCTCTTAAAGTCAATAAGGGTTCTGAGGAAGCATCTCTTCAAAATTCAAAAATTCTAAAAGAGAAAGAAAAGTTAACCCCCACAACTCCTATAGTTGAGCAACCTGCATCTTCATCCACACCTCCCTTTCCTGAAAGATTACAAATTGATAAAGGGGTGGAAAAACAAATCTTGTTGCCTAACTATAATTTTCTAGATGAATTAAAGAATGTTTGTATCAAAATTCTCTTGTTACAAGCCATCAAATAGATTCCTATTCTAGCAAAAACAATAAAGGAGTTGAGTCTCAAAAGACCAGGAAGGAAACTAAGAGATACAAGAAGAATCCACGTGGTAGGAAAAATTGCAGATATCATGATGGGAAAAATTACCATGCAGAAGTATGTAGATCTAGGTAGTCCAATTTTCAAGACACATATAAATAGGATAGAAATTCCAAACACATTGATTGACTTGGGGGCTGTTATCAACATTATGAGTAGACAGACTATGGAACAGCTAGAACTTCCTAATCTTCTTTTTACACCTACTTTACTGCAACTTTCAGATCGATCAATTATCAAACCAGATGGTGTATTAGAATATATTTCAGTCTCCTTAGATTCTTGGGAATATCCAATAGATTTTATGATTTTGACTCCCAAGAGTAATCTAAAGGTCTCACTATCTTAGGAAGAGGATGGCTGTATTGACAATGATGTTTTCATTAGTTGTAGATCCGGGGATATGTAATATTTCACTTAGCATTCGACAAAGAAATTCAATTTGTATCCTCCAGCTGTGCTACCACAAAGTAGGATACAATGAATGGTCGGCGATTATAATACTATACAACCCGTCTTTACCATTTCAAATCAAGGAGGATAGTCAAATTCTGAACACATTAGAAAATTTTGAGATATCTTCAGAATATGACCCCACACAATTTCAGATGGAATCTGACATAGAATATTTATCATCAAGACAAATGTCTCTTTACTCTATGGAAGAGTTTGGTAGTTCTACCATTGAGATTTCTCCAAGAAAAACATTGAATATCAACAAACATTTGGAAAAGTCACAACAAGAAGAACTAACCAAAATCTTGCAAAAAGATTCTACTGCATTTGCATGGGAGTATACTGACATGAAAGGTATTGATCCTAAGACTTGCATCCATCATATATATATTGAGGAAAAAAGTAGACCAATCAGACAACCTCAAAGAATGATGAATCGCCAAACTCTAGGAGATAATGAAAGAAGAGCTCCAGTGCAAAAACTACTTCAATGTAAACTTATTTGCACTTCGGGAGGAAATGAAAGGGTTTCTCCTTGGTTATAGTACCCAAAAAGAATGGCAGGCTGAGGGTATGCATTTATTACAGTGAATTGAACACAACAGCTAAATCTTTTTGAAAGGATCACTTTCCTTGCCCTTTATCGATCAAGTATTAGATACATTAGTAGGTAAAAAGTACTTTTCATTTTTGGATGGTTTTAGTGGCTATAATAAAATTCAAGTAGCACCTGAAGATCAAGATAAGATCACATTCACATGTCCATGGGGAACTTTTTCCTATCGAGTACTTCCTTTTGGGTTATGTAATGCACCCGCAACATTCCAAAGAGCAGTACTAGGAATTTTTCTGATCTAATCCATGACTGTGTAGAGGTTTATATGGATGATTTTATAGTTTATGGTAATTCATTTGAAGAGGCATTATAAAATTTGGAAAAAGTCCTTATAAGATGTAAAGAAACAAACCTTTCATTAAGCCGTGAAAAATGCTTTATGATGTTTACTAAAGGTATTGTTTTGGGGCATCATATTTTAGGAGATGGGATTAAGGTTGATAGATCAAAAGTTGAAGTCATCTCCAAGTTGCCTATTCCAAATTGTCAAAGAGATGTCAGAAGTTTTCTAGGATTTCATCGATACTATAGAAGATTTATAGAAACTTTACTAAAATAGCATCTCCACTTTTCAAACTTACAAAAGACCGTGAATTCAAATGGGATCCGATTACTAATCACCTCTTCAAACTCTCTAAAACAAGAATATCTCAACCATCTTGAGAGGCAATCCAACAAAACCTTCCATATTTTCAAAGATAAACAGATACAAACAGAGTCATGTGTTGGTCAAAAGGATTTAGTCCCTATACATTTACTATACCATGAAAATTTGACCTACCGAGTCTTCTTATACCCGTAACTCAAAAATATTTTTAGTCAAGAAACCATGCAATCAATAAGTTTAGACATTATATAACAGGCTATGAAACTTTTATTCATAATGATAATTCTGCGATTAGATATCTAATGAAAAAACTTGTTACTAATGGCAGAGTGACAAGATGGCTCCTACTTTTGCAGGAATTCAATATTACTGTGTTGGATAGACCAGGGAAACAAAATACAGTAGCTGATTTCTTGTCTAGGATTCATAATACTAAAGAAGATTCTCCTGTAGAGGATAAGTTTCCTGATGAATACTTGTTTGCAGTAACTACTAAGACCCCTTGGTATGAAGATATTGCTAACTATTTGGTTACAGGGAAACTGCCTCCACATTTATTTCCAAGTGAAAGAAGAAAGATTATTCAAGAAAGTTCAAAATATTCATGGATTTCTAACGAATTGTTTAAAACAGGGCGAGATCTTGTGATCAAAAGATGTGTCAGTGAGGATGAAATACCTGATATCCTCAAGGCATGTCATGATGAACCATGTGGCGGACACTTTTCTGACAAAAGGACAGCCTATAAAATCCTCTCTTTAGGATATTGTTGGCCTTCCCTCTTCAAAGATGCAAAACAATATGTCAAAAGGTGTGACAACTGCCAAAGAGTAGGGAAACCTACCCTTTCAAATGAAATGCCATTGCAGCCACAGGTACTCATTGAACCCTTTGAAAAATGGGCTTTAGATTTCATTGGACCTATTAATCCACCATCTAAGCAAAATAAGTATATATTGGTTTGTACTGATTATGTTACTAAATGGGTAGAAGCCAAAGCATTAGTATCTGCTACTGAAAACTCAGTTGTTCATTTTCTTTATGAGGATATTTTTACTCGCTTTGGTGTTCCAAGAGAAATTGTGACAGATCAGGGGAGCCAATTCACATCCAATTTGGTGGAGAAGTTGATGGAAGAATACAAAATCAAGCACATAAGATCTACTCCTTACCATCCACAAGAAAATGGTCAAGTGGAGTCCACAAACAAAGTTCTTGAAAGTATCATCACAAAAACTATTCATCTACATAGAAGAGATTGGGCAGAAAGGCTTCCAGAAGCCTTGTGGGCCTACAGAACTACATGGAGGAATACAACAGGACATTCTCCCTATGAACTTGTTTATGGGAAAGAAGTCTTGCTTCCCATTGAGTTCCAAGTCAAGACCTTCAAGATAGCAGTTCAGTTGGGGATGGACTTATCAGAAGCCCAAAAGCATAGAATGGAGCAGCTGAATGAGCTAGATGAGATCAGACAAGAGGCAATTCTAAGAACTGATCTAGTTCAATATCAAAGAGCTAAATGGCATGACAAATACATCAAAGAGAAGAAGTTTCAAGAAGGAGATTGGGCATTGCTATTTTATTCCAAGTTTAAAGATTTTAAAGGAAAATTTCAGACTCATTGGCTTGGGCCATATGAGATTGACAAGATCTTTAGCAATGGAGCGGTAAGAATCAAGACCATTGATGAATCTCAAACTCCTCTTATTGTGAATGGCCACAGATTAAAGATCTATCATAAGCCACTCTCAAAAGAGTAATTTGTCAAAATGTTTCAAGATAATTCTGCAATAAGGCTGGTGAAGAAGAATCCTTCTTCTCCACCAGCCTAGCCTTTGTTCTTTTTAGTTTCAAAAAAAAAAAAATTGTATAAGCCTGAAAACCAATCACTGATTGGCAGTCTTATACAAGAAATGTAGGGTGAAAATCAGGAACACCTGACACCCTATATTTTCCAAAAAATTCTCTCTCTCTCTCATTTCACAAGTTTTATGACAACCCACTCCATTTCATTCCACTTCATTCCACTCCACTTCATTTCATTTCACTCCATTTCATCTATTTCATTTAATTTCACCAATAAAAATTTTCTTTCATGACCATTTTCATTCAGTCAGTTATCATCTATCCATCTCCATTCACTCAAATAATTGATGTGTCAGTTTCCGCAGCTGACACCAGTTTCCGCAGCCAGAAGCAGTTTCTGCAGCCACCACTCTGTTTTTCAAAAATTTACAGTCAGATGTTAGTTCAACAATCATGAAATCAAATGCAGGTATGAGGACATATTATGAAGACATGAGGCATTCAAAATCATCAACGAGGAGCAACTGATTGAAGACTAATGAAAAATGGCAAGAATTCCAAGGTATGAGTAGAAATTTATTTCAAATGGCATTCAAGAACATTTTTACATAGTTATAAACCATAGCTCCATTATATGCAATGATTGCGTTGATAACTCCATAATCGTTCCACGATCTCTATACGATTCCCCCACAATCCTTGCATTCATTTTTAAACGGCCTCATAATCAAGCCTCCGGTCTTCACTCGTGTTCGGCTATACTATGATACTCCACCTGTAATTATGGAACGTGGTTGATTTGACTACGGATTCTCTCAGCCGCACAAAATCCGTAGCTGTTTCATAAACGTGCTTGCGTCTACTCTACAACCACCCAATTTTAAATACTGTCGGATGCACTTTAATCCCCCTACTATTCTATTGACCTCACGGCTACATTTCCACCGTGCTCAAATAAGCCTTCACCCCATTTTGTTCTCTATTCCGTTTCATTCCGTGTACCTATTCTCTGATATCCGCTTACAGTCACTGGTCTCATTCATAAACCCTGTTCATTTCCGCTAATTCAGCCGTCTTACCTCCGCTAAACCCTCCTCACGCAGACGAGTTTTAAAGAAAAGAAGGAAGGATGGGTCGGTTGTTGAGGACAGAACCAGAGGGACCCAAATTTATGGAAGGATACCCGCAAGTCAAAGACATATTGAAAAAGGAAAAATGGCTTCGGTTTATTCAAAATTTTAAAGGCTACAATAAGGAGGTAACAAAAGCTTTTGCGAGGTCTTTCAATGGTCTGGAGGTAGAAATTGGGGACCTCAAATTTACAGTGACTGAGGCATCCATAGCAGCTGCTACAGAACTCCCTCAAGAAGGTGAACGCTAGTTCAAGAACAAGAGCATTGGCGAGGAAGCCTAGAGAGTGATCCTACGTAACCCAGGTATGGATGTCACCATTTTCAAAAAGGGAATTCATGTTCATGCTTTAAAAGAAGAGTGGGCCAGTTTACTGTTGGTTATTCAAAAGTTTATCACTTGTGAGGGACATTTTGGATGAATGTACATGTATCATACCCGACTGTTGATGAATTTCCTAGACAACCAGACCCTCAATCTGCCATACTTTTTACTAAACAGTTTGAAAAAGATGTATGTAACCGTCCAAAAGCATCTGGGGGACGTAGAACCACATTTGTATCACCATGGTCTCGTGAAAATCTTGATAGAAAAACAATTAAAAGAGAAAAAGGACACCTGGGAGCAGTTTTTAATTAGAAATTTCTTTGAAGAAACCCAAGAAACCCCTGAAGGCAGTACATAAAAAAGAAGTAGAAGAAAGAGAACAGGTGATAAAACTCAAAGCACTCCTACTAACAAAGTTGAAAGAACTAGTAGAGAAGAAAGACTGTCTAAAAGGAGGAAGGAAAAGACTGAGGGTAAAAAGCCAACAAAATCAAAAGAGAAAAGAAGCATTGAGGCTGTGCATCAAACCCCTTCCTTAGAAGAAGACCATCAAGTATTGTCTGAGAGACTAGTTCACCTTCAGGAACAGTCAGCTATGGCCAAGAAGAAAGGAAAAGAAAAACAGAAGGAAAAAGACAGTAGTCCACAACATGTAAGAAGAAGCACCAGGCTTAAAGGAAAGTGGAGGAAAGCACAAAAAAAATGACCCCATTTTATTGATTTGGGAGGAGGAACACCTGAACAAACTCCAGCTGGCTGTAGTCCACCTCATTCTCAGCCAAACGTTGAAACTAGTCCTCAAGATGTTGACATGAGTCCTTTTCGGCCAGATTTTGAAGTCAATTCTCCTCCACAGCATTTTGGGGACAGCCCAAGGAAAACGACACCCGAGATAGATCCAAAGCAACAAGAGGTGTATGATTACATAGAATCCTTAGAAAGAACAGCCACAGGTCCCAGCACTTCATCCACTCAGCCTCACACAACACAAGAAGCTATAGTCCAATCGTTGAAACAAGAAGTTTTTGAGTTGGAGGTTTTAAATAGACATATTAAAAATGAAAATGAAGCATTAAAGGAGCAAAGCAGATTGGACAAGATCATTCATGACAACACTATGCTACATCTGGGACTGTGGCACAAAAAGAACAGGAAATTGAAGAAGAAATGCAAGAAGATAAGTAGAGCACTGATTAATCTCAAATTCAGATGCTTGATGAAGAAGCCCAGGATGTTAGCAAAACCAAGAAAGAAGAGAAGAGGACTGGATGTACTAGCAGAGGTATCAGAGCATATGAATTGAAGGAGGATGATCAAAATTTTGGTTGCATGGGGACATGCAACACCTTCACAGTGGGGGTATGTTGAGTCCCAAACTTGCATCTTTCCTATACACCTTTCTAGACTTTTTCCATTTACCTGGACCTCCTAAGTCATCAACATCATTGCATATTAACCATAAAAGAGCATTTAAAGTGGTTTTTAACTATGTTTTGTGTCTGCTGTTTGAATTATATTTTTTCTCATTGAGCTGCGGAATCTTGTCACTTTCCGCAGCTGCTTCAACTTTCCGCAACCATTTTGTTAAAGTCTATATTGCAGGTGTCTTCAGGCAAATCAAGCCACATGGGCAAGTTGGAAATGACATGGATATGGACCGAGTCCTATTGGCTCAGTCGAATTCACCAAAGAAGGCCGTGGTCAAAGGTATTCAAGCGGTGGTCAACCTAAGAGTCCTACGGTGACAGAACTCCGTTTTTCACCACGTGAAGACTTGCGTGGCCGTTCCTAAATCTCAGGGGACATATCAACACTTGTGAATTGCTCCATAAGCCGAATCCAACGGCCACCCTCCATAGATTTAATCTTCACGGCAGCCATAATGCTAGATTTCTGGACGTGGTTGTTCACGTGTCTTTTATCAGCGCAGATTGTAGGAAAGTAGTTATGTCATCCTTTGTTATAAATAATGCGTTCTCATATGCATAGTAGCTAGCTTTTACGTAATTTTAATGCAGTATGTTCATCGTGTCGCGATACTATTTCCTTGTTATAATCCCAGATTTTATATATAAGGAGAAGACTGTCATAAGCATAATTCGCGGGTTGATAGCCGAAGCTTCGAGATTGTAGGGCCTCAGACACTAGAGGTTTGCGTACTTATTTTGTATTCTGCTGGGCTTACCTACGCTCTATCAGGGTGCAGAATCACGTATATTACATCTCTTATGGTATTAACGCTTTATTTCTGTCCATAGTTTTTCATGCTTTATACTGCTGTTAACTGATCAGTGTCTTTGTTCCAAATTACAATAGGCAGCCCGGGCATTTGCACATAGTTTTACAATGACTAATGACATGGAATCAGTCTTGTCCTTCTGCTGATTTATTTTTCTTAGCTTTTAATTCCAGCACTGTTTTATTTATTTCAGTTTTGTACATTTGCTTTACTAGTTAGATTAGATATTAAATTGCTCATGTCATTATCAGTTACCTCCGAAAGCCATAGCGAGACTAATGGTGAGGGATTGAAGTATGAGTGTGTAATTTGATATTAGTTTATTTTTCCGCAAATTAGATATCAGATTGCTCAAGTTGTTTATGATTACCTCCGAAAGCCATAGCGAGACTAATGGTGAGGGGTCAGAATATGAGTTGATGTAATTTGATTTTAGCTTTACTTTGCTTGCAATTCTTGGATTTCTTTGAGCACAGTTTCTTTTGTATTTAGACAGCAGCAAGGGTAATGGGTTTCATGATCAATAGTTCAATGTTTGTTTGACTAGTATAGTGGCACATTTTCATTTTCTTTTAGGAATTAATTTTGTCATTGCATGTTTTAAAATCCTTTTGAAGTTTGAAGTTTGGGAAATCATTATAAAGGACATCATTGCCTTAAACATTTATATCCATAATTGTCTTTTAGAATTTCCATTTCACATTAGGAAAACCAACCAAGATAAAAACCCCAAGATAAATAAAAAACCAAAAACGACAAAAAGTAAGAGAAGATGGAGGTTATCTTTTATATAGTGCGCCACACTTCGTCGGCTTACGAATCCCTGATTGACAAATTAATGTAGCAATTTAGGACACGCTAAAATTGACCAAGCAGTGGCATCGTCCATCATTTCTTTATCTTGACCTCCCATCAACATAGGTTCTTGTGTATACGTAATTCTCTCCATTTGTTACGTGTGAATCAACGAGAACTAGTGCTGAGTGGGTGTACCGACGTTGTATCCAAAGTCGATTCAGAAAAATCTAGAGCTAGCGATGAACAACTCTTGCAATTTTCCATCAAGCGTAGAGAGGAATGAAACAATACCCCTCTTGGTAAGGTGGCAAGAAATGGGGAATGAGGAACATTCTCTTTGTTTTTGTCTTGAACTTCGTTTGCTACCTCGGAGTTTCTTTTTCTTCACCTTCTTTATTTACTTGTTTGGAACAAGATTTATTTTTATCACTGGTTGTCCTATAGTTGACACTAGTTCTTGTGGAACGATGTCGACTACGGTTCATCTCTTCCATAATTCCATGGCTCTTATGACCTAGTGGTGGTTCTTTTGTAGCACCACTTTGCTATCGAGGACCCAAATTCGCTTGGGAAGGGGTGTTGGTTCTTGTGTGACAACATCACTTACCGATCCTCTAACTAGTGTTTTGTGCACCTTTATCATTTGATGTTGATTCTTGTGGAACAACATCAAACCTATCTCCATTACTCCACTATTGAACCCACGAGGCTATGCCGGTTATTTTTTTAGTAGCCTCGGCGTATCTTCTGTGTCTATTGTTTTTTCCCTTGTTGAATAAACAAGCGATTTTGGTTCTTGTGTAGTAGAGGCTCATTGCGGCCTCTTCTACTTCCATTCCTTCACGATTCATATTCACTTGCTTAGCTATTATAGCATCAATTATTCCTGCGATAATTCAAAAATTGTGCTGGCACAAGGATTTGAGCAGGAGCGTGCATTACCGATGGCAGGACCCAACCCATGATCTGTAAGGACCGCTAATTGTCGGGAGTGGCGGGCATATTATGCCATCGACGTAAGATTTTTCCACAGTAGGCATATCAAAGTGAATTTTATTTTTGTCAAACGGAAGATGAGCCAAGAGCTTGAAATGGTATTTGAACAGTGGTGACTTTCCTTTCACGGGTTATATATCTCATCACGAAGTATGCCCTCGCCCCATGGATGTGGCGGTTACGATCATATCCTCTTCCTTTCTAAACACATTTCCCCGGCTTGTAAAAACAATTATGGAAATTCTTGTAAGTGAGTCTTTAAGAAAACCATTTTTCCCTTGTTGTGGTAGTCCATTTACCAGGAGCGATACTCCTCTATGACAACAATTTTAAAATCCTGCGCTGGAGTAATTTCCCTTCCGGTTCAATGCAAATTCAGCTATAATTCTTTCGTCAAATCCTTAGAGTATTCGAAATACATCCAGCATGCGTCTACAAATACATACCATACAACTACTGTTGCGAACTAGAGTTGTATTTCCCGGTTCATGTCTCACGATACCTATTCATGAGAATCTTTGTAACAACACTTTGGAATAACGGAGAGGAATGTTGGGAGGGAAATATCGACACATAGCTCTTCTGATGATAACATGGTAGAAAATGAAGTGGGGTACTTAGGTAAAATATGGTAGGTGGGTTTCGAAAATGATAAAAATCATAGTGGATTATGGTAATAATGGTAGATGATGATGGTAATAATTTCGAGGGTTAGAAATTATTATCTAATAACAAAGTGCACTTATCTCTAGTCATGTTTGATGCGTCTTAATGATTGTGCGAAATGAGGTGAAATCGTGGAATGTAATATCGACACGAGTGCGATGATGATGTCGACAAATCAATATGATTTGATATGTCATCGTTTCGAGTTATGACAACACCCCCAGGAACTAATAAATGATAATTACGGTCTACGTATCCAATGTCTTTTTAATGGAATATTTAATCAAATACGTAAAATTCTATGGGGACGTACTGGCGACTTACCTCCTTGAGTAGCGACCTCGGTAGAGTAACAACGGTGGAGGAGTAACAACACCGGTGCTTGCCAAAATTTTTTGCGGAGTAAAACACGAGGAGTTACAACACCGAAGGAGTAACAACACAGAGACACTTAGAAAATTTTCCGGAGTAACAACATTGGAGGAGTAAAAGCAAGTAGTACTTATAAATTTATGAGTAACAACACGAAGAAGTTATTACACAGACATTTTAAAAAAATTTCTCGGAGTAACGCATCAAGGTAACAACATCGTTACTTAGAAAACTTTACGGAAGTAACAACACAGAGGAGTAACAACATCGAAGGTAACAACACGAGACACTTAGAAAATTTTAAAGGGTAACGACATCGGAGGAGTAACAACACAGTGTTAACAACAGGTTTGAAGGAGTAACACACACCAGGTTCTTAGAAAATTTTATGATAACAAAATCGGATGAGTAACAACATTGGGTACTTAAAAAAAATTCTGAGTAACGAGGAGGAAGTAACAGCACGAGACACTTAGAAAATTTTCATTAACAGCATCGAAAGGAGTAACAGCAACGTTTTAGAAAAATTCAAATCTTCGTAAATTTCACCATAGAGTAGTAGTTCACACTTAAAAAAACAGGTAGTAGTAACAATATTTTATTTATTTATATATATATATATATATATATATATATATATATATATATATTATTATGTTTTTTTAATTCGAAGGATGCGAGAGGAGAATTCTACGCACTAAAAACCTTCAAACCAGATTTATCGGAGAGATGTTTAATGAAAGCGCCCTTAGAAGTTGGGAGATGATACGATCTCGGACGATGTACATTTTACTATAAAATAAGCACATGTATCATAAATTGTGACAAATCTAATTGTTCCGTATCAAATACCATATCAACTTCATAAAGGTCCATCAATGAGAACAAAGCTTTCCTTTGAAATCCTTAAAATGAGAATCATAGAGTAATGTCCAATCTCCTCTATGAAACACCTTATTTTTAATAATTTTATCATGCCATTTTGTTCTCTATTGTTGAATCACAACAATTTTTTGGATATCCATTGAGCAGTTTCGTCTAGTTCATTTAACTCTTCCGGTCGATGTTTACGGGAATCGACAAATCAAGTCCTACCTCAAGAGGCTGGTATGAGCGTACTAATCTCAAATTCTATCGAAACAGAGGATTTCCCATAAACCAACTCAAATGGTGAAAACCATGTTGTATTCTGCCATGTTGTTATGTATGCCCGGAAACGGGAATTTTTTCGGCCCAATACCAATGATGTCTTGCCTGACCTTTGTAAGGATGTTTTCCAATACCTTGTTCGTGGTTTCCACTTGAACATTCATGGAGATGATATGGAGATGTCACCTTTGTGTTTAATTCCATATTTTTGCATAAGCCTTTCTATCATATGTGATGTTCATTGTGCTCCTCCATACGAAACAATCTCTCTTGGAGCACCATATCGAGCAAAAATCTCTTCAAATGAAAATACGAAACAGCTTTGCTATGTTTCTTTCACAGCAGCCTTGGCTTCCACCACTTATTTACATAATCGTGCAGACCAAAATGTAAAACTCTACGTGTGAAGGTGGAGGTTAAAGGACAATGAAATCGATAGCCCGTTTTTGAAAGGTTCAAGGACTACTTGGGGTACATGTGGAATTTTATACGATCGACCAAGGCGGCCCATCAGGTCTGGAAGCTTGTCACACCCTCGGGCGTAGTCTCACACTGTGTTGGAAGATAGGGCCAATAATATCCCATTTGTAACACTTTGCTGCCATGTCCTCTTATCTACAAAATTCCGTCGAGGACCATCATGAGCGACCTTGAGGACTTCATAGATGTCATCCTCTCCTACACAACGTGAGGATTTGTTGATCGACCTGTATGGAAGATATATCTGTATCTAGGAATATCGGGCACTATGATGAATGATCTTCCTATGTTCCTTGTATGATAAGTGGCGAGGCACCTTTCCTGTAGCAAGATAGATAGACATAAAATCAGCAACTACATTATCCTTCCTTGGTTTGTCTACTATCATAATATCTAATTGTGAATCAGCATGTAACCATATTGTAATGTGACCCGGGGGTGATAAGTTTATTCAACAAGTACATCTATTATTATGATCAATATGAAAAAAAGTAGGATATCTAGTAATGTAGTGTGAAATTTATTGATGGCATAAATAACGACTAGGAATTCCTTTTCGGTTATCATGTAGTTCAATTCATGAAGTCAAATTCTTATCGACATAATAAAGCATGTATGGATTCTTATCTTCCTATTGTCCTAGAAATGCCCCAAATGATGTCTAAGAGGCATCGGTATGGATGTGAAATGGATGCAATACGGTCCTCCACAGATTGGAACTCCTAAAATAAGTTCCTTGCTTTATAATCGATTCTGAAATCATCTCTCCATAGAAATTCTACATCATTAGTTAACAGTTGAAAGAGTGGAGATGCTATCTTATAAAAAAAATTCTATAAAATGTCTAAATATCCGGAGTGCAACCAATAAAAATGCGTACCTATGTGGGTGTATTAGGTACGGGAAAATGTAATATTACCTCTACCTTGTCGGGGATCAACTCAAATTCTGGCAGAAGCGAAGTGTCCCTTAACTATTCCCTCTTCCCCTCTTATGTGGCATTTTAGTGTACTCGGAGAGAGACATGGTTGTTTGCATATCTTGAGTACTTTTCTAAGAATTTTTTCAATCCTTCTTCAAATGAGTCCGTATGGAAGTAAAGTCATCCATAATAAATCTCAACACTATCATCAACTAGATCGAAAAAATTCCCAGTATTGTCCTTTGAAATATTTGTCGGCGCATTACAAAAATCAGATGAAGAATTCGGTACGCAAAATTTTCCCAAGGGCATGTAAAGACGTTTTATCTTTATCCCCATGGGCTATCTAGTTTTGATTATACCCCGCTAAACTCGTCCGGGAAGGAAAAATATTTCTGATAGAGTATCTAGGACTTCGTCGATGAATGGAAAAGGGAAATGGTCTTTTTGAGTTGCTTCATTTAATTCCTATAGTCCATGCGAGATCCATCATGTACCATTCTTTTTAGGAACGTGTTGTGCTATGCAACACCCCCCCCCCCCCCCCCCCCCTCAATTTTTCATTTTCAAATAGTTTAAAATTTTGATAATATAAATAGGGACCCTTCTTAAAATGTATTTTTCATTTCAAATATAAAAATCAAACTCCAAAACATTGTTTTTAGAAAATAAAGCAAAAAGAAATTAATAAATTCCATTTTCATATCTTTGTGATCACCCTGTCGCAAATCGCATCCATAATTTTTCCCATTAAAAGTTAAGCACAAACATAAAATCTCGATTTGTGATTTGCGATTTGAACCATGAAAAGCGGCATCATAAATCGCACATATACATTCTAAAAATTAAGACATGACTTATCAATATTCCGATGTTGCGATATCTAGATAAAGGTGATTTTGCGATTTCGCGATATGTGAAATCGCATATCGCATGACATAGCTCTTGTTAAATAAATTTGCTTCACAAAACAAGTTCGAAAATACGCGATGCAAAGGATCTGACGGGGTTTAATAAAGTTTTTAATGTGAAAATAAATCATGTCGAAATAATTAAACATGTTTCATCATCCCAATGCAACATTTATTATTTTGTTATGGCTAATTAATGATACGGTTAGCTACGTTCTTTTCTTTTAAAATCGATCATTCCAATATATCTTTCATCATTTAATCATTTCTCTATCTTAAATAGGGATTTTTCCTCAGAATATGTCCATATGCAAGATAATGCGAAGCTCGGCAAACAAACTATTGCGGAATTTGAATGTACAAAAATGTCGTCCATAATCAGATCTTTTTGTTTAGCATTTGCTGAATGGGTACAACATGAAAATCCATACATACTATCCTCGAAGATGAAAAACTGAAATAACGGAGGTCAAACTGGCTATCGATGATGCAAAGCCTCAGTTCTGATTTAAAGATCTTGCATGCTCCTTCCTTCATAGATTAGCGGCAGGGCTAGGCTTTTACTTTACCATATACTAATATGATAAGACAAGAGTTTAATTCAAAATTGAAGGCAAAAAATTTAGAACCATTAAGAATTAAATCTTAGGTTCTTTTAGAGTTGAAGATTTGAAAGTCATGTACAAGTTTGCACGACCAACAAGACATCTATGATAACCGGTTGTCGAAAAAATTTGCAAATAATAATGAAGACCCTTTCAAAATGATTCAAGGTAGGAGGAAAATGGATAACAAGTTTAAGCATGATAAATTAGGTATGTATCCTATTGCTTCACTTGAAAATCCCTACAATTTTGCGACCTCAATGTTGTGCGAGATTATATGGTCTCCACCGATAACACCAAGTTCTCTATTAGTGCAGTTCCTTGATTGACTCCTGGTATTTAATTCTCACATCATAGAATTGGGAAACCATTCTTTCCAAAAATCTAGCTAAAGAGATTAATGAATATCACCAGGTAAGAGATTCTTCTTCCAAACCTGTCCCCAAATTTTTCATGAGCGCATATGTTTTTGATGCCATCTGTTTCTCTACCATTTTTCCAATTATGGGTTGGAAATGGACTCCCGAGGACCCTACTCCTATCCATTTGAGTCATAAAGAGATATGGGAACACAATTATGTACCACATTTCCACAGGTTCTGTTATGGGGTTGTATTACTATTACATAAGTTTCAGTTTTATAGAGAGAGTCCCAAGTTCACTAAAGGAGCCATCACAGATCTCCAAATGATAGAAAGATGTTTCATTGAAGAATCATTTTCATATATTAGAGTATTCGGAAGCTCCACTCCTCCACATGTGCTTCCTCTATATGTTTCAGATAAATTAATGGCAAGAGAAGTGGCTTACCAAATTGTTGGTGATGGAATCACTAAAACTCTGAAAGATAGTTAAAAATCTTTATGGAAAAGTTTCCCAATTCAATGTGGTTCATTCTCCCTCAGTAATTTCAATCATGTGTTGAAATAATATGAGAAGATTTAACTTTTGAAGCTACCTGTTTTACCGCCAAGGCAATTTGACCCACAGAAAATTGCTAATAAATTTACTCAGTCAGTTAAAATCAAACCTGTCATACACACAAATGATAAATTTGAAAACATTTTGCAGTCTGTTGAAACTTTCAAAGAAGTTCAAAAAATTTTCAGATTGAATCTAAACCCAGAGGAATTACAAACATTTTGTGAGTATAGAGAATAAAGACTCAAAGCGTATTCCACAAAATGTCTTGATTACTAGTTATGCAATTGAACCAAGCAAGGTGATTAGAACAGAAGAATCAGATTCACTGAATCAAAGTGAACTAGATAATTTTTTTACTTCAGTTAGAAATACATTGATAAATAACCCAGAGGTATTATCTTCACAGAAAAATACATAATTTTAGACTCCCCAGGGTCAAATAGTTTCAGCTAAAGAAATCACTAAAAGTCTTGGGATAACCTCCCAAGATACAGAAATTATTCCTGCATTTCCCACTAATGAAATTATTCTGAAGGTAATTTATATCCCTCTACTGGATGTATTCTATAGCCCTCTTCATAAATCTATATTCAAGAAGCAAAGAAAAAGAAGGAGGATTGAAACACCCCCTGGTAATGAGGTTATGGAAGTTGTATGGAAAGACACCCTGTCAAACCCAATTGAAAATTTAACTCGGCTATCACAATTTGCTAGAGCATATACTACTGCAACAATGGACAAGGCAGCCGAAGTATCCATTTTAGTTCAAGAGAAGGATGATAAAATCATGCAGCTACAACAACAACTAGATGAAGAAAGGAACAGTCTGAGTCAAAAGGTCGAGCAACAACTCTTCAAATATCAACAAGATATGGAAATATTTAAGATAAGTCATGAAAATGACTTATCCAGCAAAGAAACACTGATTAAATAATTGAGAGAAAATATTACAAAGTATTAAGTCATTCCTACTATAGAGGAATTCATTGAAGAAGCATTGGCATTACATGCCTTACTCTCAAAACATAAAGATTTGTTTGTCTTACAAATATCAGACATCGTTCCACATTTGGAAATCGGTCAAAAATTGACTAATACAGTCATTGACTAGAGAATTGAGTTTAATGAACTCAATACCAAAATTTCTGACTATATTGAATGACAAGATTGAGAGGAAGGGAGAAGGTCAAATCTCCCAAATATCAAAGAAACTTATAAAGATATTCTCTTTACTAACTGGGATGCACAGGTAAAACATGCAGAATTGGAAATAGCTAGAGCAACAGGCATATTAAAGAGTATGATAAAAAGTATCAGCCACATTTTGCATACCTCCAGTTTAATTAAAGAAGGAAATCTCAAATCAATTCTTTATCTCAAAATATTGGAGAAAAATTGGAAAAATACAGGTCAAATACGAGAAGAAACAATTGCACAGTTGAAAAAGACTGATTGGGAAGAAAACTGGCAGCTCCTGGTTAAGCCCCATAGTAAAATAATGACATTGAATTATTCTCTAGATTCCATACCAAAAATGCAACCACTTTTACTTGATGTTATATTTATTAGACAAATGAAGACACGGTTTGGGAAGCCTCCACAAGTTCAACCAATTTCCAATATTTGTGAACAAAAAATCAGAGCTAGCAGTAACCTATCATTGAGCATGATCATGAGTTAGTTTGTTTTGATAAATTCAATTTTAGAAAATAGACACTAGAAATGAGGAAGGTTGTTTGAAACCACCTCATAATATATTTTGTATAATCTATTTTTATAAGTAGTTAATGTAGTATTTAAACCCTTCTCATGCATTTAGAGAAGGGTCCGGGATTTTAGTTAAGAACATTTACAAAGAATGTTTTACTGTAAGTTTGTGGATGTCTTGATAAAATAATGGAACATGGTCTTTTCAATTATATATCATTCTTGTCGATCACTGTTGATGCACTTTTGTATTATCTGAATGACTTATTGATAGAAGATTGATTGTGGCCTATTATCGTTGATCAGATGAGCAGGCCAACATACATCTGGTACTATTATCATGTATGCTAAACTCTGTTTTAAGCATTAGTGATAAATCTAGATTTCATGAATTATGTATGAAATTAATTATTTCTATTTGAAGTATCAGTTGCATTATTGTACGATATAAGAATATAAATTGATTTGTTTTATATATGATCATCAGAACATATGCGATATGTTTTACATCTTCTTTTGATTAACTATTTTTTCAAAAGGATTATCTTACAAAAGTATTAATTCTATTAAGTCTATGATTGATCTAAATCATCACAAACTGAATAGATATCATTTTAGATCGCATAAAATCAGTATTATCCCAGGTTAGATTAGATCAGATTTAAAAGTTTTGCATCTTAGAATAAAGTTTTTTTAGTTTTTAGTTATTCTTTTTGCAAATCATTTGAAGGAAACCATACAATCATATAAAACCCAAATCTGGGAAATCGGTCCCATTACACCTAGTCGGAGCCACTATCTCAAACGGAAAAGGAATTTTTTTAAGCTCTGAATCGGGTTGTTATCCCCCTTGTTGTTGCCACATATTTCTGAGGCCTCAACATTTTTGGCACTAGAAGGAGGGCCTGACTATGAATGGCATACAAATCTAAACCTCAAGCTAGAAGCCCTCATAAGATTCGATCTCCCCAAAAGCATCCTACAACTTCCCAATCAAACTCTAAATCACCAACTTAGAAATCGAAAATTGTAGAAACCTTCCCCTCATCCACTGAAATATCTCGACAATCATCTGCTTCAGAATTTACTCCCGAGTCTCCTAAAGTTCAGTCTTTAATTCAGAAATTAGAAGGAATATCTATCTCTGCTAAAAATTCTATTAATCTCGAAGCTTCTGAAGAAAGTGTTACTTCCCTATTTAAAGAAACTGATATATTAACCCGATCCAAAGGCAAAAAACTTGGAATTCCTCCTTTTGAGTTCCAAATTGAATCATATTGCAAAAACTTTTCTATATCCAGATCTAAGTTAGATACGAGTGAAGTCATATCATATTTCCCTTCAGTTACTTCCTCACACCCTCTTACTCAATCTACATCCTCTTACTCTTCCATTTCTTCTACTCAAACAAATAGTACTATTACAAGTAGTAGTGTTCCAGTTGTAAGTTCTACATTCATTCCCCCTACTTTTGGATCTACTTCTGGATCTTCACAAACTTCAAATCCAATTATGGCTAATTGGCCTTGGACTAATCCTGGTGTTGTATTAATTGCAAATCTGAATCCTCTTCCAGATCATCCAGAAAAAAGGCTACCTAAATATAATCCAGATGATGGTCTTCCTGCAGAAGAACATATCAATAATTTTATGTTAGCCATGAATTTTATGGATTTACTCATGAAGATATTGTAGTAAGATTGTTTCCTTATACTTTACAAGGATGTGCAAGATCCTGGTACTTTTCACTTCCAGCAGGATCTATTGTAGATTGGGCAACTTTTGAACAAGTTTTTCTTTCGAAATTTGGAGATGATAGAACTATTGCATCTTTAATCAATTCTCTTTCCAATCTAAAAAAAAAATTAGGTGAAAGGATTAAAGATTTCAACTCCATATTTAACAAGCTATTAAACAAAATCCCAACTGCTTCCAAACCTATTGTTGATGTACAAATAGAGTGGTATATTTCCTCTTTGCCTTCCAATATAGCTATTTTTGTAGATAGAGCTGGTAAAGCTACCCTTTTAGAAAACATTAAAGAATCTCTTGCTGTAGAGAAAAGAATCTTAGCATTGGAAAAACGATCAGAGATAGAAGATAGGAAATCAAAGAAAGTGACATTTAGTCAAGAGTCCAAAAAGAAAGTCTCAAAAGATCCATTTGATCTTGAAGGTCTTCAAAAAGTGTTAAAAAATATGTCAAATGACATGATTGAGATAAAGAAACAGGTTGCTGAAACATTAGCGCCTAAGAAGTCATATCATCCACTTAAGAAAAACCCCTCTTCATCAACCCCCTCTCCAAATGTGATTTCAAATGCTGAATCTGATAAAGATATTGACAATCCCTCATCATCTGAACAAGAACCAAAGTCTGAAGAAGAAGTTGAACTGAATGGGTTATGGGATTTCATTCTACCTATAGAAGAAGAAAGAGAAGCTATGCCCGTGTCTACAAGAAGTAAATCTTCTTCTGATTCAACTATATCAAATCAGAAACAGAAATCTCTCCCCCCAAAGGAGAAAACAGTAGCCAAAAAATCTAAAATTGTTTAGACGGATCCTATTTCACCTGATCCTCTTAAAACTTCCAAAAATTTAATAGTTTTAGATACAATAGAATACAATATAGTTGAAGATATGAAAAATACCAAAGAAAACATCTCATTACATGAAATGACCAAACTTAAACATTAACAAAAACTTTTACTCAAAGAACTCAAGGCAATCCCTGTAGATCCTATACAACCACCAATTATAGCTCAAGCTTCTAAAGATATGGGAAAACCTCTGTCATCTTCAAACAAAGTAAATCCTGATGATCTTGTTTTAATTGCTGACAAAACTATTTCTCACACTCCTCCTTTGTTTTGATTTATGAGATTTTCATCAAAAATGTTCATAACTATCTTATTGATTCAGGAGCTTCTTCAAACATCATGCCAAGAACAATGTGCACAAAACTAAATGTCACTCCTCAAAAATCTGTTGTACATATAGTTCAATTAGATAGAACAAAAGTCGAAGTCATTAGAGAAATGTTGTTAGTATCTATTAGATTATCATCCAATCCAAAGGTACTACAAGTAATCAATATCTTGGTCACAGATATCCCTAAATTTTATGGTCTTATTTTAAGCAGGGATTGGTCTGAAAAGTTACATGGATATTTCGCTACCAATTGGTCACACATGTGGTTACCATACAATGGTAAACCAAATCAAATCAAAGTTGATCGCGAAAAATTTATGAAACATACAATCACTGAACTTGACGAAACAAATGAGCCTATAGCTTTCACTGATAATATTATTGGAAATTACTCAGTTGAATCATTTCTTGGATCATTCAATGACCAAATTTCACCTTTTTCGATAAACACTTCTATTTCTCAAATTGAAAACTTTTCTCAAATAGACACTTCTAAATGTATTAATTTTAGCAATAAAATTTCAAAATAGTCCTTGTTTTGGACTTTATACTTTGATGGTTCAAAATCAGAAGATGGTGTGAGAGAAGGTTGCATTTTAATCAATCCATAAGGAGAGAAAACAATGCTAGCTTGTAGACTTGAATTTCAATGCATGAATAATACCACTGAATATGAAGCATTGATACAAGGTTTGTACAAAGCTATTGGTTTAAACGTTAAATATGTGTAGGTCTTTGGAGATTCTAAGATAATTGTTAGACAAGTCAAAAACACAATTCATTGTATTTCTCGACATTGAAAGACTATCAAGCTTTAGCTCAAAGCCTTACATCCCATTTTTCAACATTCAATATTTTTGCAGTTCCTAGATTACAAAATGCAAGTGCTAATTTACTTGCTAATGTAGCATCTAAGCTTATACCATCTGAAGAATTTAGCTCAGATAGATTTTCAATAGAGATAATTTTTAGGCCTTCCATTCCTAACAACGTAACAAATTGGATAGTATTTAATAATGATACAGATATAGTATACTTTCTTACATCAGACGGATCTTGTGAAGGTCAAATCATAGATGAACATGAAAATGACTTACAGATTGAAAATAAACAAAATGCTAATCCTATTCCTAAATCTGTAGTCAAAATGGAATATATCTATGATTTGAAATATAGGTTTAAGAATATTACCAATTCTAAAACCCAGAGTTCGACTTTAAAATTTGAATTGATTAATCTTGGCACACCAGAAAAACCTCAAAACATTAACATAGGTCTTGGTTTAAAACCTGAAGAAAGGATGTCATTCAATAAGTTGTTGAAAAGATATAAAGATATCTTTGCATGGGATTATTCAAATCTCAAGACATATGATACTTCTATAATTCAACATACTATACCTATGATCTCAGATGACAAGCATGTTCGACAAAAACTTAGAAAGATCCATCCAAAATTTTAAAATCAAATTAAATTTGAATTAAACAAAATGCTCAAAGCCAAAATTATTTTTCCTCTTAGACATTCGAAATGGGTGTCAAACATGGTCCCAGTTAGAAATAAGAATGGAGACATTAGGATTTGCATAGAATTTAGAAATTTGAATAAAGCTTGCCAAAAAGATAATTTTCCCTTGCCTACCATGGAACAGATATTGCAGTCAGTTGCAGGATCTGAATTGGTGTCTTTTCTTGATGGATTTTCAGGATACAATTAGATTATGGTACATTCAAATGATAGATAAAAGACAACATTCAGAACAAAGTGGGGAACATATGCATACCAAAATATGCCATTTGGGTTGATTAATGTTGTTGCTACAATTCAGCATGCTATGGATATAGCTTTCAGAGGACTAATAAACTGCTCATTTTTTATATACTTAGATGACGTTATTGTCTACCCTAAGCATAGAAACAATCATGTTAATCACCTAAAACATTTTTTTGAAAGATGTAGAAAAATCGGCATTTCCTTGAATCCTAAAAATTATATTTCTCTTTCTCAAAAGGTAAATTATTAGGGTTCATTGTCTCCAAAAAGGGAATTCATATTGACCCTGATAGGATTCAGGAAATCAAAAACATTCCTCTACCACATAATAAAAAAAATATGCAATCATTTTTAGGACAAATTAATTTTGTAAAAATATTTGTTCCTAATTTTTCCCAAATCATCTTTCCCTTGCAAACAATGATCAAGAAAAAATCACTTTTTAAATGGAGAAAAGATGAGAGAAATTATTTTGAGTTGATTAAGAAAGCCATCGTTGAAGCTCCTTCTTTAACAACTCCTAATTTTCTTAAGTGATTTGTATTATATACATTTTCTTCTGATACATCATATGCAGCAGTTTTGACACAGCTAAATGATCGAAACATTGAAGCACCTATTTCATTTTTTAGTTCTAATATTCAAGGTGTTGAGTTAAATTATTCAGCTATGGAAAAACAAGGTTTTGTTGTATTTAAAGCCTTGAAGCATTTTATACCTTTTCTCCCAAAAACACATACTAAAATAATAGTACCTTACTCAGTAGTAAGGCAATTATTAATCCAACGAGAGGTAGGAGAGAAGAGAGAAAATTGGGTTACCACACTTCAAGAATATGATGTCGAGATACATCCTGCTAAAATTGTTAAAGGTCAAGGTCTTTGCAGGATGTTAACTGGAGCTTCTCATTTCCCAACAGAAGAAGATCAATCAAATGAAATAAAACTGTCCAAGGTAAGCCTAAACGAATCTTAGTCACAATATGCTGATCTAAAATTTTTCTTTAAAAATGGATATGCTCCATTATATCTCAATTACACAACAAAGCATGCTTTAAGGCTTAAATCAAATCATTATCAACTCATAGATGATGTGTTATTTAGGAAGAATTATGATTCTGTACTGCTGAAATGTTTAGAGAAAACTGAAGCTGAAAAGGTAATGCAGGAATTACATGATGGACCAGCTAGAGGTCATTTCGGAGGAAACACCACAGCTCGTAAAATAATGCATGTCTATTACTATTGGCCAACTTTGTTTAAATATGCACATGAATATGCGAGAAAATGCAAAGTATGTCAAACTGCAGCAGGAAGAGAAAGGAAAGCAGCATTTCCACTACAACCAGTAAATATCCAACAACCATTCGAACAATGGGGGTTAGATATCATAGGTGAAATAACTCCAAACTCTTCTAAACAACATGCAACAGATTATTTCCCAAAATGGGTAGAAGCTATCCCATTAAAGGTGGTTAATACACAAAATATTACAGATTTTATTGGTCAGTTCATAATCACCAGGTTTGGCCTCCCATCAGCTTTGATATTTGATAATGCATCTTACTTTTCTGGAAATGCCATGATATAATTTTCTTTGAAAATAGGTTTTAAATTAAAATACTCAGCTAACTATTATCCATAGGGTAATGGATTGGCTGAATCTACAAATAAAAACCTTATCAGAATCATAAAACGAACTATTGAACAAAATCATAAAAATTGGCACAAAGCATTATTATTTGCTCTTTGGGCAGATACAATCACCTAGAAAGCCTCAATAGGTACTTCTCCATTTGTGTTAGTTTATGGGAAATAAGCAGTTATACCCACAAATATAACAATACCATCATTTGCTTTAGTGCAGTTGTTTGATGAAAATCCTTTGTCTTCCCTTCAACTTAGACAAGATCAAATTCTTAATATGGAAGAACAGAGAGAAAAATCCAAAGTTATACATGCTCATCATCAACAAATAGTTAAAGCCTCATTTGACACAGCATCTACCAGCTTAAAAGCTTTTGAGATTGGAGACCTTGTTTTGAAATGGGATAAGGCACATGAGGAAAAAGGTAAGCATACCAAATTCCAAATATTATGGCTTGGTCCATTTCAAATCATAGAAAAAATAGGCTTATCCACCTTTTTGTTGCAAGACTTAATAGGTAAGAAATATTCCTTGCCTGTGAATGGTAAAATTCTCAAAAAATATTTCTCTTAGGAAACAAGCTTTAAATTTGACTTTGCTTTAGGAAAATAAAAGTTGAAAATAGCATCATTTTTGGTTGATTCAAAATTTTAAAATTTCTAATAAATTTATTTGATATTTCGCTTCTATAAATAAGTGAAGTAAAAATATAATTATAACTATGAGAATTGGGTAAACCTTATTTTTTTGAAATATTTTGAAATTTACTAAAGGCATTTACTTTCCGAAAAGACTCTTGATGTCATAAAATATAGATGTTATGTATTAGTAAAAAAAGGAAACTTTTAACTTAGCAAGGATTCTCTATGAAAAGGTATCTACTAACTCTGTAATTATCATCCATAACTCTTAAACGAGCTAATGATTCATCCAATATGATAAAATTTCTTCTTCAAAGTATAATTCAAAAAAGAAAAATGAAATATATACAATGTACAAATTCAAAAGAAAATAAGTCTCATCATGAGCTTGTTTATCATGATCATAGAGAAATAATTTAGACTGACATTACCAATACTGCATACCACAATAGGGTAATAGCTAAATGATTATAAGAGTCAAAATACAAGGAGTCTCATTATGAGCTAGCTTGTTCAGTCTAAATTACTATTAGTGAATGACATTGTCACTATCAGGCCACCAAACCTAGACAATGATTTTGAGAATCTGTCAGAAAAAATAAATTCAATTATATGTCAAATTATATTTTGAAATAAGAAATCAAATTCAGATGGGACCGTGAATCATTATTGGTTAAAAGATAACCCTGTCAAGGCTATAAAAGCCTGCTGGAAACAGTGGATCTATCTGTGTTAAATGAGTAAAAATCTATGAAGCCAATTTTTAGATAATACCTACTTTATCTTTTTAAATCTGAGTATCGACTGATACAGACACCTATGTGTTATTACTGAAGGAGTCAACTAAGAAAAAATAAGATGGCTAAATAGATTATATTCTAAAAAAACACTATTTAATTCATGAATCATACTATTTTTTCTTATATCTTTTTCTTGTTTTGAAAGTTAGAAATATCAAACAAACCAATCAGAGATATCTGGTTCTCCCAAGTGAATCGCCAATTATTGTGCTATGCAACAACCCCCCCATTTTCATTTTCAAAATAGTTTAAACTTTTGATAATAGAAATAAGGACCCTTCTTAAAATGTATTTTTCATTTTAAATAAAAAAATCAAATTCCAAAAACATTGTGTTTTTTATATAAAATAAAAACAAAAAACCAAAAAATAAATTAATAAAATATCCTTGTAATCACCCTATCGCAAATCGCATCCTGCATAATCTTTTTCCATTAAAAGTTAAGCACAAAACAAATAAATCTCGATTTTGCAATTAGCGATTTGAAATTCACAAGCGACATCATGAATCGCACATCGAAGATTTGCGTTTAAAAAAAAATAAAACAGTTCTTACCAAAGTTTTGACATTGCGATATTCCGATGATGCGATTTTTCGATTTTGTGATATCACGAAATCGCATAGCGCATAAACAAAAAGAAATTCGCTTCATAAAAATAGGTTCAAAGGCGCGATACAATGGATTTGACAGGTTGAATAAAGGTTTTTATGAGAAAATAAATCATGTCAGAAATGATTAAGTGTGTTTTATCATCCCAATGCAAACAGTTATTGGTTTTTTACGATTAATTAATGATATAGTTGTTTCCCATATCTTTTCTTTCAAAATTGGTCATTTCAATATATCTTTCATCATTTGATCATTACTCTGTCTTTAATAGGGATTTTTTCTTCAAGATATGTCCATACACAAAGTAATGCAGAAACACGGCAAACAGACTGTTGCAGAATTGGAATACATAGAAATGTCGTCTACAGTCTCAAATACCATTTTCACTACAGATGGAGGTGCTACAAAGTGGCAAGCTATCTATACTATCCTCGAAGATGAAGAACCTAAAGTAGTGGAGATTAAGGCAATTTCTGATGATACAAGGCCCTCAGATTTACAGTTTAAAGATGTCGCATGCTCCTTTCTTCACAGAATAGCAGCAAGGGCCAGCCCTTTACCATATACTGATATGATAAGATGGGTGTTTGAGAATTCAACAATTAAGGATAGAAAATTCAAAACCATTGAGAATGAGATCTTAGGTTCTTTTAGAGCTAAAGATTTGAAAGTCACGTACAAACTTCCTGACCAACAAGACATCTATGACAACAAGTTTGTTGAAAATTTTTCAAAGAATAATGAAGATCCTTTCAAAAAGATTCAAGGTTGGAGGAAACTGGATAACAAGTTTTAAACATGAGAAATCAGGTATGTATCCTACCGCTTCACTTGAAAATCCCTACAATTTTGCAGCAGCGATGTTGTGCAGACTATATGGTCTCCATGATAATACCAAGTTCAATATAAATTGGCTTCCCTTGATTGACTCCTGTGTTAATTCTCACATCTTGAATTGGGAAACCATTCTTTCCGAAAATCTAGCTAAAGCGATTAATTAATATCACCACGCAAGAGCTTCTTCTTCCAAACCCGTCCCCCAATTTTTCATGAGCGCATATGTTTTTGATACCATTTGTTTCTCTACCAGTTTTCTCATTATGGGTTGGAAATGGACTCTCGAGGACCCTACTCCTATCCATTTGAGTCATAAATAGATATGGGAACACAATTATGTACCACATTTCCACAGGTTATGTTATGGGTTTGTATTACCATTACATCAGTTTATGTTTGATAGGGAGAGCCCCAGGTTCACTAAAGGAGCCATCACAGATCTCCAAATAATAGGAAGATGTTTCATTGAAGAATCATTTTCATATATCAGAGTATTCAGAATCTCCTCTCCTCCACATGTGCTTCCTCTGTATGTTTCAGATAAATTAATGGCAATATAAGTGGCTTACAAAACTGTTGGAAATGGACTCACTAAAACTATGAAAGATAGTAAAAAATATTTATGGCCAAGTTTCCCAATTCAGTGTGGTTCATTATCCCTCAGAAATTTCAATCATGCGTTGAAAGAATATGATAAGATTTAGCTTTTAAAGCTCCTTGTTTTACCGCCAAGGCAATTTGACCCACATAAAATTGCTAATAAATTTACTCAGTGAGCTAAAATCAAACCTGTCATACACACAAATGATAAATTTGAAGAAATTTTGCAGTATGTTGAAACTTTCGAAGAAGTTAAAAACTTTGTCAGATTGAATCTAAACCCAGAGTAATTACAAAGATTCCATGAGTATAGAGAATAAAAACTCAAGCGTATTCCACAAAATGTCTTGATTACTAGTTATGCAATTGAACCAAGTAAGATGATTAGAACAAAAGAATCATATTCATTGAATCAAAATGAAATAGATAAATTTTGTACTTCAGTTAGCAATACATTGATAAATACCCCAGAGGTATCATCTTCATAGAAAAATACATAATTTCAGACTCCCCAGGGTCAGATAGTTTCAACTAAAGAAATCACTGAAAGTCCTGGGATAACCTCCCAAGATACAGAAGTTATTCCTGCATTTCCTACTAATGATATTATTCTGAAGGTAACTGATATCCATCCACTAGATGTATTCTACAGCCCTCTTCATAAAGCTGTATTCAGGAAGTAGAGAAAAAGGAGGATTGAAACACCCCCTAGTAATGAGGTTGTGGAAGTTGTATGGAAAGACACCCCGTCAAACCCAATTGAAAATTTAACTTGGCTATCACAATTTGCTGGAGCATACTACTGCAACAATGGACAAGGTTGTCGAAGTATCCATTTTATTTCAAGAGAAGGATGATAAAATCATGTAGCTACAACAACAACTGGATGAAGAAAGGAATAGTCTGAGTCCAAAGGTCGAGCAACAACTCTTCAAATTTCAGCAAGATATGGAAATACTTAAGATAAGTCATGAAAATGACTTATCCAGCAAAGAAACACTGAATAAATAATTGAGAGAAAATATTACAAAGTATTAAGGCATTCCTACTGTAGAGGAATTCACTAAATAAGCATTGGCATTAAATGCCTTACTCTCAAAACAGCAAGATTTGTTCGTCTTACAAATATCAAACATAGTTCCACATTTGGAAATTAGTGAACAATTGACTAATACAGTCATTGACTAGAGAATTGAGTTTAATGAACTCAATATCAAAATTTCTGTCTATATTGAATGGCAATATTCAAAGGAAGGGAGAAGGTCAAATCTCCCAAAGATCAAATAAACTTATAAAGATATTATCTTTACTGACTGGGATGCACAGGTAAAATAGGCAGAATTGGAAATAGCCAGAGCAATAGGCATATCAAAGAGTATGATCAAAATGATCAACCAAATGTTGCATACCTCCGGTTTAATTAAAGAAGGAAATCCCAAATCAATTCATGATCTCAAAATATTGGAGCAAAATTGGAAAAATGCAGGTCATATACGAGGAGAAACAATTGCACAATTGAAAAATATTGATTGGGGGAAGCATACTGACAACTCCTGGTTAAGCCCCATAGTCAAATAATGACATTGAATTGTTCTCTAGATTCCATACAAAAAATGCAGCCACTTTTACTTGATGCTATATTTATTAGCCAGATGAAGACACGGTTCGAGAAGCCTCCACAAGTTCAACCAATGTTCGATATTTGTGAACAGAAAAGCAGAGCTAGCAGTAACCTATCATCGAGCATGATCATGAGTTAGTTTGTTTTGATAAATTCAATTTTAGCAAATAGATACTAGAAATGAGGAAGGTTGTCTGAAACCACCTCATAAGATATTTTGTATAATCTATTTTCATAAGTTGTTAATGTAGTATTTAAACCCTTCTCATGCATTTAGAGAAGGGTCCGGGATTTTTATTAAAAACATTTACAAAGAATGCTTTACTGTAAGTTTGTGGATGTCTTGATAAAATAATGGAACATGGTCTTTTCAATTATATATCAATCTTGTTGATCACTGTTGATGCACTTTTTTATTCTCTGAATGACTTATTGATAGAAGATTGATTGTGGCCTATTATTGCTGATCAGATGAGCAGGACAACATACATCCGATTCTATTATCATGTATGCTAAACTTTGTTTTAAACATTAGTGATAAATCTAGCTTTCATGAATTATGTATGAAATCAATTATTTCTATTTCAAGTATCAGTTGCATTATTGTACGATATAAGAATAGAAATTGATTTGTTTTATATATATTCATCAGAACATATGTGATATGTTTTACATCTTCTTTTGATTAACTATTTTTTCAAAAGGATTATCTAACAAAAGTATTAATTCTATTAAGTCTATGATTGAGCTAAATCATCACAAAATTAATAGATATCATTTTATATTGCATAAAATCAGTATTATCACAAGTTAGATTAGATCAGATTTAATTCAAATTTTTGCATCTTAGAATAAATTTGTTTTATTTTTTAGTTATTCTTTTTTCAAATAATTTGAAAGAAACCCTAAAATCATATAAAACCCAAATCTAGGAAACTAGTCCCATTACACCCAGTCGGAGCCACTATCTCAAACGGAAAAGGAACTGTTTTAAGGTCCGGACTAGGTGGTTATCCCCTTTCTTGTTGCCACAAATTTCTGAGGCCTCAACGGAAGGCCAACATCTGTAATGCGTCAACACAAATATTTGCTAATGACGTCAATATTCGTGATGCAAAGAATACTATAGTAATGTGAATGATGTACTTTGGAATGACACAAGTCTCCTATATGTATTGATCTGAAGAAAAATCTATATTAATATGAAGTCATGATCTCTATAATGATCCAAATACAATCTTTGTTAATGCAGTGTATGTTGATGTATAGTTCTAATTTTTGTCATGCACTAAGAAAAAAAATCTCTATGATAGCCAAAAATCATATCTGTAGGATTAACTAATGTTCATGGATATATATAATTTGTGGTAGCTCATATATAATCTATTGTAGCTCGTATATAATTTTTGGTGGCTTACATATTTTTTATAGTAACTCTCATATGTTCTGAGTGACGTTGTGATGATGTCAGTATCGTGATGTTAAGTGAGAGTGCCTCTATGGAAATTGTGACAATACATGTGATATACAATGTCCTTGTGTTATGATGAATGATGGTCAATATAATTTTGTAACCCGTTATATGGATGTGAACTTAATGACAATGAATTGGATGATAGTAATAAATCTCCAATAAATGATGTTTTTTTTTATATCCCTCTACGTATAGGTATTATCTCCCATAATAATTGATTGAAGTATATCGAATTTTCATAAATTGATTCCTTGCCATGAATTTTGCAAAGAATCTCTTGAAAGGAAAGGCATGGAAAGGTGTGACAGTGAAAAGAATAAGTCATTAATAAATATATGCTACTTGATAAGAATGGTTTCTTAGATTGTAAGTTGTATCATGTTAAAAGGACTGAAGGAGGAAGCTTAGGACTTATGGACTCAAATATTGTTTACTACTATTGAAATAAGTAACCCTAGATAAAATTTATAACATTATGAAAGAACTTAAAGACATATACATTTGTTGAAAACATGAGGCTTTGTAAACTTAAAAAGATATTAGGGTTTGATGCTATAACCTATTTGTTCAAATTCCAAACCCTTTCCAATAACTACTAACCCTACCTCTATATAAACAATTGAGAAAATGTGGGTTTGATGAATTGATTTCTAAAAGATCTGACATCTTGATGTTGATGTTGATTTGTAGGCTGGATTCTAAAAGGACTCAAGACCAAGAGGGATTTGTCTTGATCTCAAAAGACAAGTATCTTGTATTTGTTTTCTTGTTTCAATTAATACTGACATTGGAATTTTTATGATTTGTAAAACACTAGGTTGGGATTGGAGAAGAAAATCCAAGTCTAATGAACCTAACCCTAATTTCTTATTGATGATATTAAGTACTCCGTGATGATATGGATAATATGAGCCTCTTGATGATTTGTCCTTCTTGATGAAGTTGAATTTTTAACGATGACATGGAAAATTTTATGTCCTTGATAGTATGCACCATTATGTTGTATTGATAAAACAAACTATAGGAATTTGATATTGATGATAATGGAATTGACTTGATAATGATGTGGACTCATTGATCATGATAAAGGATGTAAGCTTTTTGAAGATGTGAATTGATTGTGGATTCCTAGATGGTGATGATATGGATTTAGTGATGATGAAGAAGATATGGACTTGATGATCATGTAGACTCCTAGGTGATGATGATGATGTGGACTCGTTGATATGGGCTCCTTTATAACTTCGACTCCATGAACCCTTAGTTGATGATGAGAAACTCCTTAATGATGATGTGAAATTTTTGATGATGATGTGGATTCCTTTATGATGTGGACTCCTTGATGATATGATGATATTGACTCAATTTGAGAGAGCTAAGATCAAGATGAATCTAAAACATTCTCAAAAGAAAAGTATTATCTTGATTGTTTCATCATGAGTTTATTGGCTTTCTTGGTTTTTCTTGTTATTCCATATACTTTTGGTGAGGATTGTTGGTACATAATGAATACTGCCAAGGTGTGGCTAATTAATGGAAATTATGGAAGTAAAATGTGACAAGAAGACTCGTGATAGGATTTGTACTGAGAGGGAGCAGACAAGATCAACATGAATCAAGAATGAAGGTGGCTAGAAGTCCATCAACATTACCCTAATGAACGATTTGAAGAAGTTGCAAGATTCTAATATTGACTAGCTCAATTCTATGTTTGGTTCATTGATCTATCTAATGATGTTTGTTTCTACTAAATACTATTGTCATCTGATGAATTTGATTATGCTTTGTTGGATTCTATTATGGTTGTCGATGCCTGCCTCTGTGAAAATCCACATGTTATATATTGTATACGATTGTGTTCTGCTAGATCCTACTATGGTTGTTGATGTATAATTTTATGAGAAGCCACTTATTATTTGTTGGATTCAATTATGGTCTGCTTGATTCTATTATGGTTGTTGATGCATGCTTCTATGAGAAGCCACTTTTGATTCGATGGATTCGATATGGTATGTTGGCTCATGATTCTGAAAGAATCCATTTATTATATGTTGGATTCCACTATGGATATTGATATTCACTTATGTGGTTGTCGATGATTTCTTATGTGAGAAGCCACTACTAAATTCTATTGTTCTTTGTTGATAGTTACTAATGTATGATTTTGAGAGAAGGCCTGGTTGAAGCTAGATGAAAAATTGAATGTTTTTGTTTGATTAAATGTTTGAGATCCACCAAGGCTACATTTATGGCGTTGAACTAGTTGTTGATGTCTATGTGGAGAAACCATAATGAATGAGAATAACTTTAGTGAAGGATAATTGATTACATAGCATATTAAATATTCCTTAGGTTGCGGCTGTGAGACCAATGGATTGTTCAAGAAGATTATCACTCCCGTAGGTTGTGTGATGTAAGACCTTGTGGTCTAGGAGTCTCATTTATGATTCCTCCTATAGGTTTTGTGTTGTGAAACCTTGTGGCCTGAGAGATCTATTGATTTGATGATTCCTCATGTAGGTTGTGTTGCGGTACCCTATGGTTCGGGAGATGTATTCATTTGATGATTCCTCCTGTAGGTTGTGCGCTATGAGAGTTTGTTTCCAGGAATAATCCCTAGGGTATATTGTATCTATTAACAGATTTGAGAGAGTTGCGAATAATGTTAAGGGGTTTGAAAGACAAAGAAACCTTATGCTTCTTATGGATCCTAGTAATCATATCAGTGGTTCCCTAAAAGAAAGGAAGGTGCACACTGGAAGACCATTTAGTAGGCTCTTTTTTATTTTTAGCTGAAGGACATTTTTTTGCTTCAAGGAAAGCTTTAAGTTCCTGTGACCTACTATAACAATTTTTATCGAAGACATTCAGGAGGTGGGTATTTTTTGCTACAAGGTGTGACTCGTCAGAGATTCTCAATGCCCTAGTGGCTAAGGTGTTGAGGACGCCTAATTTCTAAGCAGGGAAATGATGAGAACTACCGTGAAGATATTTCTCAGTAATGATTTTTCTTTCAAAAAAATTGATGGGAGAAAGAACCATAATCCTTTCTTTAAATAAGAACATTGAGGAAAGGTAGGCTACCATCTACCTCATATTCCATGGTGAATTTTGTGTCGCAAGATTGAATATTAAGATGAAGGAAAAAGAGATTTAACTTTTCCTTGCAAAATGGGCCAGATGACACAAGTATCATCTACAAATCATTTCCAAAGCTTCACCTGGAAAAGAGTTAAGGAAAGAGCCTTAGATTCAAATTACTCCATAAAAAGATTAGCAACAATCGGGGATAGGGGAGAACCCATGGCAACACCGCAGGTTTCCTCATAGAATTCTCCTTCCAAACTAAAGAAAGTAGAGTTTAAGTAGGTCCCAACTACATGGGCTGTATCTGGATCAGTAATGCAATTAATGACATCAGTGGCCTCATTAATGGGGATATTTGTCAAAAGAGACACAACATCAAAATTGACAAGTTTATCATCAAGATCCATTTTAACATCCTTTAACTCCTAAACAAAAGAGGATGAATCTTTGACAAAGGAGTCGGTACGACCTACGAGAGGCTTAAGCTTATGCGATAAATACCTGGCGAGAAGATAAGTCGGACCGCCTATGGTATTAACAATGAGCCAAAGGGGGGCACCATCCTTATGGATTTTAGGAAGACCATAGATTCTAGGAGTAAGAGGGTTTCTTTCAATCAACTTCTTACTCAGGGAGCTCACCGAGCTGCTAGATTTAATGGCATCAATGACAACTTTGGAGACCTTTTTCAAGGGATTTTTGGTAAGTTTTTTGTAGCTCCCACTATTCTCCAAATGATCTAAAATTTTCTTCCTATAATAATAGTTATTAAGAATGACAGCTGCACCTCCTTTGTCAGCCTTAAGAACAACAATATCCTTATTATTATTTAAGGATTTTAGAGCCTCAAACTTGGAGTTTGCTCTTAGGGGGTTTGGCTTTCCTCAAGATGACTTGAAAATCTTGTCTAATGATGTCCTTGGAGGAATCTGCAAGTCCCTAATTCCAAATTCTATGTTAGATATAATATCTTGAATAGGGATATTTCTAGGAGCTAAGGCAAAATTAAACCCTTTCTCTAGAAGACTATAAATAGACGAGTAATAAGGTAGTCAATCCATTCCATCAATGGCTTCACTGTGAATGGATTCTGTCCATTTTGTAAGTGGTTTGGTCCTTGGTTTGTCATTCGTTTTCTTCTTGCATGCCCCTATCGGGACTCGGTTGTAACACCCCCTAATTCTGTTTGTCAGAAAGGCTCTTAAGTATCCTTTCCTGCTCTTGCATCAGGCGTTCGTTGTCACTTCTCACTCTGACCATTTCTTCCTGCAACTTCTGCACAATACTTAGCAGTATATTGGTATAGTGTTGCTACTCCTCCAGCGGTCTACTAGTATGCTGGTGTTGATCCACACTCATTTGAATCCACATTTCAGGATTATTTTCTTATTGGGGTTGGGGTGTAGGCTCCCCAGTATTCTGAGGTGTTTGTTATGTCGCTCCCCTTCTCATACTGTCTTCTGCAATACTATTTATTTTCTATGCATCAGTATACACACAATTTATCATGTTAGGTGACCCCTAGGGTCCCAGCATCTGAAAGCTACTCTGATACCACTTGTAACATACATCACAACAATTTTATTTTATTTTTTACTTTGATCTCTTATTTTGTTATTCTACCCTTTGTTTGCACTGAACATATATATTTATTTATTATTTTACCAGACTAAGGTCCATCTTACATAAGCATGTTTTGTTTTCAAATACAATATCTAAAACACACATTTACATTTTGTTCCATGAAACTATGGGTAAACGTTAATATACAAAGATTTCATTTTAAAACTATCTAAGGTTCCATGGTGACTCATTTGGATAGTTTTGCACTTAAGTTTTGTACCCAATTATTAATGGCATTCACATTTCATTAGTTAATCATACACATGTGACCACAAAAGATCTTATCCACCATTCACTCCTACAACTGTACACCTTTTAGGGTTTTTACCCTCGCCGTATGAGGCCACCTGCCTACTCATCCTCCATTCGATCTGGCATCTTGGGATCAACAGTGGAGGGTTTAGCGAGAAAAGACTAGGGTAGTGCCTTCGCAACCCTAAATTTTTTCCCTCATTTGTTTGTGTTTCTCTACTGAGAGCCTTGTCTTCAACCTCCATAGTGGCATGGAGGTTCCGTCTAGTAAATGACTTGCTTTCGTCCGAAGCAATTCCTTCTACCATCACCTGGTAAGCGGCACTTCCTCATACTATCATCGTCTTGTTGTTTTCTGCCGAATCCTAGACTGATTCACATTGGGTTTAATATCTTTGTTTATATCACTTCATCATTTAGTTTACATTATTTTTACAATGATGACTGGTCTTTTTATAGAGGTTTGGAGCTTCAGCCAACGCCAAGGCACTCCAACTACTTTCTGGATAGTTTATCCTCCGTCGCTACAGGTATACGATGTATTGGTTTTAGTTTTCATTAAACACATTTGGCACACACTAAGCTTACTACTTGCATTGTATCAGCATGAGTTTTAACCTTCATTTCCTTCACCTTGTTTCTCACAGTTGTGTTCGAGCCAAGCTTGCGGATGCGGTCTTCGTTAGGTTCGCAATATGATTCATACCTTGTTTTCTTATTTTCATAATTGTGCTCAACTTCTAATAAAGGCTAACTTATTCTTTTGTTTATTATATTTGTTGCAGGTATACTTCCTAACCCAAAGGTCGAGGTTACTCAACACATTCTTATTTGGTGATATCGACGTCTTTCTTTACCCTTTTCGGTATCTCGTTCCTTGCTTCTGCTTTGGTTGCTGAGAGCTCAGGGCTAAGCATAATCATTCTCACTAAGTCTCGACTAAGGCAACATGGTCGTCGAGCCTTCTGTCCAGTTACACTTTGGACAAGTTTATGCCTATTCGAATTTCTAGCAAACATTGGTCATTTTAATGCGTAGTTTAATTGGGTTTCGGTCCAAATTTCTATTAAGATTTTGTCCTCTATGTAAAGAGAGACTTGGTTTAAATGTTTAATGGGACTTCCTTGTCTTAATGAAATCAGATTTTGAAAAATCAATCGCAACTCTTTTTTTAATTTAAAAAACAAAAAACAAACAAACAAACAAAAACATTTTTTTTTAATTTCTCCATACATCAATGTGTTTGAGAGTCAAACGCACTGGTCTGTTTATATAAAAAGTGCACCAGCATGATTCTTTTTTTTTTTCATTTTTAAAATTCTGAAACACTGCGGTTATTTTTGTATGCAACATGGCAGTCCAAATTTAAAATGGCACTTAGACTATTGAATTCGTTTTTATTTTCTAAATTCGGGAAATAGTTGCGTACTGGTGTTGTTTTTATTTAAACATGTCAGTGTGTTTTTATGTCAAATAACACTAATATGATAATTTTTTTTTTTTTTCAAAATGCAGAAAACCGATGTGGGTAATATTTAAATGCCTTGGTGCTCTTAATATTTAAACAAACCAGTGAGATTTATTTTTATTAGTTCACCGATGGGATTTAAAATCTATCTAAATTTTTTTTTCACATAAAATGACATATTAATCTCAAATTAACATTTAGGACAAATCCACATGAATTACATTATTTCATAGTATACATAATTTTCGACATAAAGTAGCATTGTTCTTGAAATTAGTTTCAAAACTATATTGAAATTTAAATTGTGCTTATATGGTTCTCGAGATTAATTTTACATATTCACACACAATTTTATTTCTATTTTTTCTCAAATATAGGGACAAAATATCAATAATATCAAATCGCCAATTCTTCAAATTCCAGCTCATTCCATATTTCTAATCAAAGTCATTCATGAAGCTCTCCCTTTCCATCTCAAGTAATTTCATATTTTATTTATATTTCAATTATATAATTGATTTTTTTTTTTTATCCATGTCAATCTGAATAAAAATGTATGCGAATTATTTGTAGGATCTAGATTCATAATCGAGTTTAGATGCAGAAAATATTACTCCATATTATTTTCAAAAATCTCAGAAGCTCTTATCAAGAGAAACTTATCAAAAGCAGTTGGTAGATTAAAATCGACAACCTCTTCACCCTGCCAATTGGAACATGGCATATTCTAGCCATAATCCTGGATCAACGATGGTAATAATTGTTTGGTATTACTGTAATTTCAACAAAATAATTTCATTGTCGTGCTTACTAATATCATTGATATTGTACTAATGACGTTTAATATTTTTTGAAATTAGGATTCTAGTGATGAAGAGCGACCCACCTACCATCTTTTGGTGCACCCCACTACAATGTCAAATTGGGAGAAGGCTTCATTAAGAGTAAGACTCAAAGATGAATCATACAAAGAATGGTTGAATCAGCCACCTATTCAATTCCCCACGATGTCTAGATTCACCAATTAGGAATGACTACAGAAATAGTACATCTTCATCACAAGTTGGCAATGGAGGAAATCAAATGAAGGTTGGTATGGGTGATTACTTACAAGATACGACTGCCATGGGGGGAATGTTGTTATATGAATTCCAGAATGATGAGCTATTGGATGATGCTCGTACCACTGATACCTTATTCGAAAACATGAAATCTGCTCCCACAACCCCTCTCTTTGGACCTAGCCACAAGTCAAAGTTTACTCAGTTGAGGACAACGATGTTGTTGAACAATGTGAAATCAAAGTTTGGCATGTCGAATGCATGTTTCTCGGTAATATTGAGGTAATTGACTTGCGTGATCAATCAAGTTCCATTTTTTTTTCATGCAATCAAATTTAAAAATGGTTGATTTTATGAATGTTAAATATTGAAATTATACAATTATACTCCACACCAACTGCAGGATATTCAAAGATAAGTTTCTTCCGAGTGATAATGTTATGTCAGGTATCTATGAGGAAGCAAAACAATTGTTGAAAATGTTGGGTGCTGACTACATATCATATCATGCATGTATGAATGATTGTATTCTATATAGAGGAGAATATGCATATAAAGAGATATGTCCAAGATGTGGGAATGAAGGGTACCATAATTAAAAAAAAAAAAATGTGTAAATCACATGGTCATCCTCATAAGATATTGAGGCACGTGCCTATAATTGTTGGGTTTGTGTTATATTCTTACCACGACTAGAAGTAGAAGCGAAGCAAGGGGAGAGAGTGGGGAAGTAGCGCCCCATGCACTGGGTGTAGGGCGGGGCCAATGAAAAAAAATGGACCCTATTTTAGGTGTGCAGACCCACCTATGGTTTTGTGCATGGTTATGCACATGGTTTTGGGGCATGATGGTTTTTTTTCCCTGGTAATTTGTATATCTGGTCAAGGGAACTACAGTTATTTTCTAATCCAGGGTTTATGAATTCTTCAGCATGTATATATATGTGTTGTAACACTAAAAGGAAAATAATGAAAAATCAAGATGGTAGTCCCGATTTGGGATCCAAGGGAAAAATCTCTATCTATATTTTTTTTTATGTTTTATGCTCTCGCTATTATTTATTTTCTGTTTTTAGGAATTCATTTGCAAATAATTTTTGTACAGGGTTAAAACTTACATTTGGTATTAGATTTGTTTCGGCTTCAAGGGGACGTCTTTGCTGCTGAGGGGTTTTTTTCTCATGCCTATGGTAGACCCAGTTCAATGGGAGATCTCTGAGATCGATTCTTGTGGTGAAAGGAGATGGAAAGCAGTGGAAAGATATAGATTTATAAATTTAATGGTCAGAGTTTATATTGTGCAACCCTACCTCGATGATTTGCCTACTCACTCTTTACACAGAGCAGATCATATTACTCATTTACGAGCCATCTTTATGCGATGTAGGCACTATAAGATTCGTTTGAATCTTCACAAGTGTGTTTTTTTGCATAGAATCCAAACGATTATTGGGATTTATTGTGTCAAATGCAGGCATTCGTGTCAACCCATCGAAGGTTGAGGTAATCATCAAGTTACCTCCTCCTTCTACTCTTCGTCAACTCCAAAGTTTGCGAGGGAAAGCAAAATTTTTAACAAAAGGTTTCACTAGGTTGTTGAAACAGTACATTCCCTTCTTTCGATATTAGGTCACTGATAGATATTTTGATGCTTTGAAAAATGCGTTGACCCATACACTACTACTGCATCCTCCCAATTACAACCAAGATTACTTTTTGTACCTCGCCGCTTCCGATTCCACCAAAGGGATGGCTTTAGTTCAGGAATATGAATTCCATATTGAACATGTGATTTATTACCTTAGTCGGATTTTTCATTTGACTGAGATAAAATATTCACATGTGGAGAAATTGGCCTTGGTAGCTGTTCAAGTTGTCCAACGTTTTCGTCACTACATACTTTTACGCAAAACAATAGTGATCTCTGATTGCAACCCTATGATGTACATCCTGACTAAAAAATTGCTAGGGGGGAAATACTCTAAATGGATTGTTATCCTACAAGAGTTTGATTTAGAATATGAAAAATCCATATCCAAGAAATCACTGATTTTTGCTGAACTTATGTGTGATTTCCTGCATACTGATATAGAAACTGTGGCGGCGCAACCAATCATAGATGAATCCTTGTTTCTTATCAGTATTGTTGATCCTTGGTATGGAGATATTATTGTATATCTTCAAACCCACTCTTTTTGGCCTGAGCTTTCACGGTCACAGTGACGAAAGATTCATTTCCAGTCTCAACAATATCATATTGTTGGCGACACACTATACTGTCATGGTGCGGACTCGGTTTTTGAATGTTGTATAACTCATGACAAAGCCAAAAAAGGTTCTAAATTACTATCAGTCTAGAGCATGTGGCGGTCATATGTCTGGGTATGCCATAGCCCAAAATATTTTGCGCGCAGGTTATTTCTGGCCGTCTATGTTTAAAGATTGTATTTATGCAGTCCGAAAATGTCTTAATTGTCAAATCTTCAATCGGAAAATGTGTGCACCACCTGCTCCTCTTCACCCCATAATTGCTGTCGGTCCTTTTGCAAACTGGGGCATTGATTTCATTACATGTAACCCTCACTCAGCTGGGGGGCATGGGTATATTATTAGAGCAGTAGATTATTTTACCAAATGGGCCGAGCCGATGCCTACATTTGCGGAAGATGGAAAAAATATAGCAAATTTCGTATTCAATCATGTGATTGCTCGTTTCGGTGTACCCCGAGCGATAATTATTGATCACGGGAGCCATTTTCGAAATATCATGATGACCGAGTTAACGGAACAACTTGGCCTACGCCATGACAGTTCTACACCATATTATCCACAGGCCAATGGTTTAGTTGAAGCAACTAATAAAGTTTTATTCACCATGATCAAAAAAATTATTGGCATTCATAAGTCAAATTGGCACACCATGCTCTTTTCAGTGCTTTGGGCGTATCGAACCTCAACAAAAACATCGACAAGTTTTACCACTTTTCAATTGGTTTACGTTTTAGAAGTGGTATTACCCATTGAATGCGAGATACCGTCACTCCAACTAGCCATAGAGTTACTACCAGCCACTTCTGAAGAGGAGAAATGTTTTTTATACTTGGCTCAATTAGATGAGAATCGGCGCACCGTTGCATTAGCTATCGAGGCTCATGTGAAAAGAATGAAAGCTCAGTATGATAGAAGTGTTACCCCTCATAATTTTTCATAAGGAGACCTAGTTTTGATTTATGATCAAGCCAATGATAAACTAGGGGCTGGGAAATTTGAACCCATGTGGCATGGTCCTTACATTTTTAAGCAAAAGCTTGCAGAAGGGGCCTATGAATTGATTTATTTTGACGGGGTCTCTTTAGGTAAACCCAGAAATGGACTTTACCTGAACAGATATTACATTTGACTTCGTGTGGAGATATTATCTGTATATTAGTTACTTTTTATTTGGTGTGCTATAGATTAGAAACGTGTGCCTAGCGTAAGTGTGCTCTTACTATTATTCCCGCTTATCTTGATATTTTTATCGCAGATGTCGACATCCTCTCAAACGTATATTGGTTTTGCTGATGGCGCTTGTCGTAGTACATGGAACATCTCTTCCGCAGATTGGGTTATTTACTCACCCACTGACAAGTTAGTATCAATGCATGGGGTAATTCTCGGTCAAACAACAAACAATATTACCGAATATAGTGCAGTTATTGAATTATTATCGGAATCTACTTCATTTGGAATTCGGATTTTGATCGTTAAGTTAGATTCTAAACTCATTGCATTACAGTTAAATCGAGTATATGCCAATAGAAATCCAGTATTATTAAGATTATTTTTAAGGGTTCGTCACTTGGAACGAGAGTTCGATTATATTGAGTATCAACACATTCCAAGAAATTTAAATACATTAGCAGATGCCATTGCTTCTAATATTATAAATAGACATTTGCAATAATAAAGTAACAAATCAAACATTCCATAACATGATTGAACAGGTAAACTGAAATAATAGTATATCATAGTATAAATGTAGTGATCAAAAAATATACATTGTCTTCGATTATAGGCTCAAAAACACCTTAAGATTGGAAAAAAGTGATAAAAAAATGAGACTACAAGTCAATCAACCACTATCCGTGGTGATGATCACGATAATACACCACTGCTCTGCCACCCTAGTCAAAAACCTCCTGAATGGACCTAGAACACCTATGACATATATCTGTAGGCAGAGTGGGATATCATCTATAATAGTCTCAGGAATATCTATAGTGAGCCGCTCTATATGGTTCTCTTAGTTAGTCAGGATCTCTGCAATATGATCCTGTGGGGGTGGTGGTGCTGCTATTGCATCCCTTTGCCTCTAGTCAAAGAGTCGGAGAATGGCTGGTTGAGTTGGACCCACATCTGCATTTGAAAATTTTTGTTATCAATTTTGGACGATTAAAAAACAAAATAAAAAATTAGAAATTAGAACATGTCAAAAAATATTTTTTACCTGATTCGTCCCAGTCACCACGAAAATCCATGCTAGCATAAGGAAAATCCTCTATAACAAAAATTTGGCGTTCCAACCAACGAAAATATGTAGAAGGAAAATGAACAATCTCCCCACCTTCACTGTGGCGGGCCATCAAAGCAACCCAACGAACCATTCTAGGCTCTCGAGGTCGACCAGCATCGACAGGAATATGCTGCGGGGCTAACATGGGGATCCTCTCTAGAGCAAAGGTGACTACAATGGAACAATATCCAAAGTTGTTTAGCTTTCCATTCTTTGCTTTGGTAAGTTGGCCTTTCACATTTGCCAACACTGCCTCGCACCAGTTGTATATGGTGCCTCGAAAGCAATGTACTGCTATGCACATCTGAGATGCGGTGGCTACATGTAATGCTACACTTCCACACAACTTGAAAATGGTAAAAGAAATCACTTTCAACTCTGGACGGATGATAGTTTTTATGTCATTCTGTTTGTCCCGGGAATTGGCCTCATCATTTCAGAACTCTAATTGGAGGTTGGCGACAAACTGGCCACCTGGCCTAGCCCCAAATAGAGATAATGGTACACCTCTCCTAGACAAACCAGTCAAAAAATAGATGTATTCTAGCTCAATCTCGATCCAGTGACCTCCGATCACGAAACACTGGTCCTGCACATCCCATTTACTTACCAGCAAGTAAGAAGATCCACTTGAGCTCTCATGCCACTGATAGCCCAAAATTTATAAAGCCTGCATGCTCTTAAAGCTTTCAAAGTTGGTTGATGAAGTATTTCTGCTTCATCTACTTCTTCATGCTCCCGTTCTCGCCAAATGAGCATTGTAGATATCCTACAACAAGTAAAATGAAGGATTAAAATCATTTTGAAGAAAAAAAATTGGGTAATTTAGGAAGAAAATATGTTTTTTAATTTTCCACGACGCCTCCACACTTTATGCTCAGGGACAATGCGTAGATGTGCATGGGCCGTGTGTTAAAAGTGCGGGGCCCCACCATTTTTCTTTGTAGAAAAATGTCGGGGTCCACAGGTACCTAATGCATTAGGTGTGGACCCTCGAGGGTGAATTTTTTGGCATATTTTCCTCCCAAAAATGAAATTCTAACCCTAAATTAAAAAATTGAATGGATGAAATGCAAGGTAAGGAGGTTGTGGATTAGCTGAAACAAACGGTTTTCGAATTCGATGGTTGGTTTGCCCAGAATCTTCTCTGAAGTGTTTTTTGCCCAGAGCTCTAAAAACTTCACTCCAAATTCAAACGGTAAAAATGAACTTGAAAAAATCCTTTTTATAAGTTTTTTCGAATATATGAATTCTAAATTTGTTTATTTTTCACTTTAAAAAGTCAGTTTTTCAAAATATTTTTATTATTGAAACAGGTATGTTTAATGTTTCGAGTTTTTGTGCAAAATAATGGATTTTTCAGGCGAAATGGTCATTTTTGACAAAGAGTAAAATTTTATCACTTTTTCGGGCTCTTTAAATTTTATGAAAAAGCAAAACCATGGAGTCCTCTTTTAAGCCCTTTTCAGACTCTTTAAAGATGAAAAGATCGCCGAGTACTTGACCATTCGAACTCGTTAAAGTAAATGAACGGTATGTCCTTTCAGTATAAGTTTACCCCTTTTCTAGACTGAAATGGAATATTTACGAAAAAGGTATACGTTGACTAATCATGGTCAATAGAGTTCTCTCTTTCATTATTTTATCCTTTTTTGGGCTTGAGGGACTAAATTTACGAAAAATAACACCCATGGAATTTTCTTAAGTTTTTCTTTTGACTCCCTAAAAATTAAAAACACCGAGTTTCTCCTATACTAGACTCGTTAAAATTGAACAGTAAAGGACCTGTCAATTTCAAAACAGGAATAGACCACTCTTTCTTAGGGTTTGATTTTAAACTAAGTTGGACTCATCCGAAGGATGAGCTTATAAGAAAGCAAATGTTATCCTCCTCAAGCTTGTCAAAAATAAAGAGGTACTTTCTAGAAATGGTGGGGGAAAAGAGAGAAAAACATATTCGTTTGTCACACTCTGATTTGTAAAAGCATTACAACACTCTTGAACATGACACTTTTGGTCACACTTCCACCTGGGTTGGGAAATCCTTTGTCTATCAGTTAATCAAACCATATTGAAAGTCTTCAGCCGGTTTTTGGGTATTAGCTTAGGGCAACTGTCACCAAACCATCTACAGTGTCGTTATGTGCTCAAGAGTTCAGTCAAATAAATCATTCATCTGCAAACACTTGTCTCCATTCGCATTGACCATCCTTGAGTCAGTCCTTGCAAACAATTTCTTCAAAACTTGATCTATGGTTTCGTGTCGTGAGCTTGCTTACGACGGATCAATTTCTATCGACAACAGCTCATCATCTAGGAAGTTGATCTAGAATCCATCAGTACCTTGGAATATGCATGCCTTTATGGCAGGTTTCTCACATTCTACGACAGGTTGCATCATTGACCTTCGATTGAATGATTCTGTGAAATGTTCGACTTCAGATCCCTTATTCACATTCCATGGATTTTATTGAGTAATTTGAAAGCCATTTTCATTATTGGTGGTTTCTCTCACACTTGTTAACAGTTCACATCATTGACTGGTAATCAAGTGGTTTCTACCATGTTCAACTTCAGCACATTTAATCGCATGATAGAATCGTACTAGTTTGGGAAGCAGAAATCAAGAACCTAGATCTAGTTTCCACCATCCAGGCTATGAGGAGTTTTATTATTCATTATGCAGTAGATGATTCATTACAAATGGCTATGTCCATATTGTGTCTACATTATTGATGTAATACTAAAATCATTTCTGTATCAGAACAAGTTTAGTTAGTTTTGATCTGAGTATGGGAATGCCTACCTCAGTGATGATATATATATGTGTGTGTGTGTGTGTGTGTGTGTGTGTGTGTGTGTGTGTTGCATTGAATTTTTTTACAGGTTTCTGACTAGGGTGTCCACAAGCTGATCCTTGAAATGATAAAGCACATCACTCTTCAAATACTCTCAGAATTCTCACTTTAGGGGGAAATTTGTTACACTGAAATTTGTCACTATGACATTTTGTTACTCCCTTGAAAGTCTACAATATCATAATTCCCAAATTCAAGCCTTGAAACTAAGAGAAAAGCTCATAAAAGCCTTAAAACTTTGGTACCGCACTTTCTCCTAGTTTTGCCTACGGTCCCGCACTTTTTGGCTCCAAATCCTGCGGAGCCAAATGCACTGTCTATTTATTAAAAGTGAGAACCCCCGTAAAATATTAAAAATGCGCAATTAAAATCTAGAAGCTCAGTTTAAGTCATTTTTGGAAGCTTCTAGAAACATTCCTACGGTGGAAATATCGCTCCTTTCATGTTCATGCATCCCATCTAATAAGGAGCTAAACCCTTGATGTAAGGAACTAATCCCTTTGAAGGAGGATTCTATCCCTTCTTGTATGGAGCTATAACCTCCTCTTATCCACTATAAAAAGAGGCATAGGGTAGCCTCAAAGGGGTTAAGATTTTAGAAGAGAATTGAGTTGAAGTTTTAGTATTGTTGGAGACAAAGTGTTGTTGAGACTTAGACCCTTTTAGCTGATATTTCTTGTGGGAAAGATCACATACCTGTATATATCTCAGTTGGAAGAGTGCAAGGCTGGTCAGAGTAGAGGAAACGCCTGCTTTTGGACCCTAGGAAGACATGTACAACATCAAGGCGAACGCGGTTGTAAGGCTCTTCTTTATTTAAGTTAATACAAATAAATCCATTTTTCTCAATAAGATGTCAATTGATTGGTTTATTTTATGGATTCCTTGATCACCATAATGGACATGATGTATGAATATATGCTATGCAGGTGCTATTTGATGTTTTCTTATTTTTGATTGCAGAATATTTGAGGAGAACTCTTTTGAGTGATTGAAGGACTACTACTACAAATAAGCGTTGGATCAAAGGTAGGATCTTTAAACCTGTATAGCATTTAATTATAAATTGCAATATATCTAGATAAAGATAGCTTTGTTTGTCCATTTGTTTATAGTTTTCCGTAGGACACTTGGGAGTTCTGTCTTATCTGCAAGAATGACTAATCCATCCAACAACAGGTTGAGCTTGTAAAGGTTGACCTTGAGATTGTAAGGTTGCCTTTACAGGCCATAAAATAATCCTTGCTGGACCGAAGGTTGTCCCTGTAAGGGTTTCCCTTGTGGATCGTACAGAAATCCTTGCTGCACCGAAGGTTGTCCCTAAAAGGGTTATCCTTCTGGGTCATAAGCATACCCCTGCTGAACTGAAGGTTGTCCCTGAAAGGGTTATCCTTATTGGTTAGAGGGTTGCATGGGTAAGGTAGGTCTAAAACCGGAAAGGAACTGATAAACCTTATGAGCAGGCAAGTAGATGAGGTTGCCTTGCTCGTCATACTGAAACGGAAGTGAATAAATAGGGGTACCATCTGCACCATAATGAGAAAAATAAGACCGATAATGATCCTGAGGGGATTGTTAAGTTTGGGAGCTCTGTTGTTGAACAGCCAGTCGATACTCCTCAAAAGAAAGGTCGTCAGGGATTTCCATGGCAATCTAAGTCTCTACCGAATTTAAAACTCCTAACGACTTAGTGGTAACAACCGGTGTCGATGCAGCCACGCAAACAGTAGGCCTAGTGGCGACAGAAGTAACAAAAGGCATTGACGAGACAGGTGTCTTCAGCGACATCCCTAATGATGGGAGAACCGGACCCCTTGACGGAGTTGATGTTTCCATGGACGCAATACTGGCTATAATCTGACCCAAATACCTATATCCAGCTGGAAGCGACACCGATGGTGAAGATTGAGTAGGCTCTTGATGGATGTCTTCCGAGAAAAGTTGGTATTCTTCATCAGAAATTGGAATACCCTCACTGCCATTAGGACCAGACGAATCCATGTCTGAATCCACTGTGAGATCTTGTAAAAGATTACGGGAGCTAGGAGGTATGATAGCAGCCAAAAATGGTGATCCCGATGTAAGAGGGGGAAAATGCTCCCCAACCCCAAATCTAAACCAAGTGTTTGAAAGAGGCCAATGGAACTCAACCGGTTCTCCAAAGGGGTACCCTGATGCGATGACAGGCTGTTGAAACTTCGCAGACCAAGAGGTCTGAGAAGTTTTAGATGAATCGTCCGAGAAATGAGTGCCAGTAGACGAAACCGATGGTTCCACCACTGTGACTGCAGCACACCAGAAAAGGGAAAAAGATCGAAAATGAAGACTCTTGGATCAAAAACAAGGCAAAAAAAGACAGGCCAAGTAATCAAAATTTAATGGGCATGTAATCGTAGGTAGTTTATTTTACCACATTGAAACCAAAAATTTGTCGTTTCATGTTTTAAGAGTTAATAAACAGTCAAACATGACTCTATTCTCTTTCAGTTTTAAGCGAGCACGAAAGGAAAAGTGCTCGATGATCTTTTCAAATTTATGGAGTCAGTAAAGATCGAAAAATGATTGCTCAGGTAGTTTAGGTAAAAGGGTGTACCAGGTTCCTATGAACTGCCATATACACCTTGGTTATAAAATGAAATAAAAATCAACCAAGGACTTGACGTACGTGCAGGTAGTCTCCCCGAATGCTGTGTTCGATGTATCACGATTACTAGGCGGCAGACTCGGCTTCCTACAGATAAAAGGATTGCAACCTAGAGGGGTCTCCCTTTATATACTCGACGGTACGGGGATCACAAGTCCGTACTAGTGTTGTCTAAAGCTAGATGGTGAGCGTCAGCTGCTAGGTTTAAAGACGTCGGAACACATCTCTAACTTAGACCACTAAATGTTTCGTTAAGTTTCAATGTTGCCTTAGGTTAATTGAATAAATTTTAATTTGATCTTGTATTTATGTTTCAATTCCAAGGTCCTACTGAATGTTGGATCTCACAAATCCCTGAATGCAAGCTACATGCCATAAAATACCATTTCGTTCAATGAAAAGCTATCTACGATAAAGTTAGGATTTTTCAAGCAATAGCGAATAATGAGAACACACAGAAGCTTCCACTATAGAACCTGATGCAAACTAATGAGAATGAGAAAACTTTCCTAGAATGCCCAATGCTAGTTATGTGAAATATTTTCCAATTCCACAATGCAAACAAGAATGCAAGAAAAAAATATTTTTTTGATTTTTCAATGTAATAGAGCAAACAGTGCACTAAATAACATGAAAAATAAACCTTCACACTAGTTCAAGGATATCAATGCAAGAGTCAAAACGAAGCAATTCAATCAACCAAAAAGAAAAAAAAAAGAAAAACTCAAACCAATGTTGCAATCTCTCAAATCAAAGAAAGATGTCGAAACAAACCCATACAAGCAATGTGAGCTATGCTTGGAGATAAAAGAAGAAAAAATGAATGAAAGAGGCAAGACTCACTCAAGACTCATTCCACCAAATGAAATCACTCAAAACGTATCTGGGGAGCTATATGTAATCAAGCAAATAGCAAAGGTGACCACGAAACAAAAGACCCAAACTCCTCCAGGAGGCTCAGCATACCAAAGCACTAGAAAACCCTAAGGCCATGATGCTGAAAAGAAATGGACAAACAACCGAAGGAAGGAGGCTGCTCACAGTCCTAAACCATCCCAAAGCACTCAAATCAAGTCAAGAAAACACCCAGAGACAAAAGTACTAACCAAAAATTCCAAAATAGGGAAAACCATAACACCTATAGGAAATGGCGCAACTGTCTAGTTGTAATCAGCATCAGAAAATGGATGGCGTGGGTGATGAAGTGGCAACATGCACCAGTGGGTGCGACTGTCAGACTAGAAACCGTGCCAATCAAGACAACCCTAGAAAAATGAAAATTTTGGAAAAACAGAGGTCAGATATGATCCTCTGGGGTTGAACAGGAGTCTTAGACTTAGCAAAAACAACTAGAAAAGACAAGCTAAGTAGACAAAGACCAAGAAGAAGACCTAATGGACAAAAGACAAACTTGCACTAATCCCCAGCAGAGTCGCCAATTTGTTGGTGAGGTAAATCCCCTATGCAAACAGAGGCGATCCCACTAGCCCTAGAGTGTGTCTAGCCACAAACAAGATACGCTATGACATCAATTCCTAGTTAACGAATGGACGGAAACTAGATATATAACTTACCGTATATCTTGCATTGTTGTTTTCATCGAAAGAGTGGCTCCCTCTTGCTCCTGGTTTGATAGATCATGATCCGCTCATTCTCACGCTCAGATACCTGCACATACACAAGAAACACAGACAATATACAACATACTATTTCGCAATCCGTAACTATCAGTCAGTCGAAGAAGACTAAATCAATGAATCAATAAACACAACACAAATATGGAACCAATACCATAATCGAGTATATTAATGAAAGGAAGGAAGAGTACAACCAAGCTTCGACATTGCGGTCTCCTCCAACAAGGTTCCAGCGGAGCATGTCTCACAAAGCTTGTCGGGAATTTGGATGGGGCTCTCTCTATGGAATTATCCTTGGTTCTACCTTCTCAATAACGATTACTCATCTATAGTATCTCTTCTCCAAGTTCAGTTTCTTGGCTATATGTTCAGCTAGCTTTCATAAAGGGAGAAGGCCTATTTATATAGAGGGAGAGGGAGAGGTTAGGATCCCTATAATCATGGAAGGGAGACCTATCTTCAAGGAGTGTTCCATGGGAGGAGGAAACCACTACCTAAAGAGGGAGATCTGTGGCTCATCAGATTAACCACTTCTTGTGACTCATCCCTGAGGTGGTTAAAGGAAACTTCTGCCTCCAATTTATTAAAAAAAATTCCCAAAAAGGTTGGTGCGGGCAAAACAAAGAGGCAGAGTGCCAGTTGGCGCAGCCGCTAGTGTACATCCTCCACACTGGCGCGAGGGGTGAACTGGCTACCCGCGCCAATGCCAAAACATAGGTTCTTATGGGCTTTCTAAGGAAATGTTAAATAGGAGAAATGATTTCCTTATGCAGAAGGATGCACAGAAGGTGTTTGGAGAGTATGACACTGCTCACATGCCACGAGAAAGACCCTCCAATATGCGGGGTGAGGGATTGCAGGGACAGTGACAAAATGTTGTGTAACAATAGCATAGTTTCTTTGGTGATTGAATTGCTCCATTGTCATCTTCATAAACTTCCTTAAACCTTGGTAATGATGGGAACTATTTATTAGTATGTGATTCTTCATGGACAACACAGTACTAACATCTTCTTTTTGTTCATATTTCATTCTTAACCTTTCTACTTGTTTGCATATATTGTTAAGAAATTTTTTTTTAAAGTTATCAAGCAATTTCCCAAGTTCAGTTTGACTTACTGATCTTGATGCTTATTTACTTACTCTTTCCCTTCCTCTTGATATGTGCTTGCATGTTTCACAATTTTTTTCAAATGATAATGGTATACATCACCTCTACTCATGAGATCGAGGAGATAAATACACTCATCCCTAATTGTTCTAAGTAAGAGGGTTTTTAGTGTGTAAAATACTAAACGATGCAATCTTTCCCTCTTAACACAAAATCTATCTATTAGATCCTCAAGGCTTGCATATTATTTTTGAGTCATTCTAAAGGTTTCTTATTTATCATCATGATCTTTGTATTAAATTTCTAGAAATATATTTTTCACATCATTCCATGATCTTATAGAAATAGTCCCTAAAATCCTGAACCATTTAAGAGCTTTATACTTCAATTTTTCCAGAAAAAATCTCAATTTTTGAGTGTTTAGTAAGTAACCATACGATATACAAATGATTTTAAATTCAAAGAGAAAGTTTTTTGCATCCTTTGACCTCATACCATGGAAGTTGGGAAGGTAATATGGAGGGATTTTATTAATATGAACATTGCTATCAGTATATTGAATGGGAAATCCAAGAGGATCTACCACATTTTCATCATCTCCATCCATTTCTTCTACCTTCTTGTTATATGGACAAATCCCTCTTGCGGACAAGATCGAACTCCCTAGTATTCTATGAATATCTAGAAACAAACAACCAATTGTAAATCATTTTCTCTAGACTGTTGGCAATTCAGAATTATTATAAATAAAGTGAGAGGACGTGCCCCTACCTGAAGTCCAACACCTAACTCAATATTTTATCCAGTCGCTCCAAAGAGGCTTCTTCAATAAATAGAAACTGTGATCAAAGACAGACAAAATATCAAAGCACCTACAAGATACAATAACTGAGAAAATTCTAGTCTATCTTAGTGATCAAGGAGTCTAAGAATTGAATTACTCAAATAGATACAAGAACAACTCAATGAGAAAATGAAATCCATTAGTATTAACTTGTATGAAAATAAGTAACCTTACAACATGTCACCTTGAAGTCATATGGGTTCTTCCGGGGTCCTGACCAATCATTCCTCCTTTGGTTTGACAAGCTTCCCTCTCTAAATATTGGTATAGAATTATGAAGATGAGGTTGTGATCATTCTCATGTAAAAGGCAACTAATATAGAGAGTATGCTCTCTTAAGAATTTCTCCAGCAATTAGATATAGTCTATCATTCACAAAAGTACCCTTGAGACTAAAAAATGAGCTCAATTTATAGGGAAATGGAGGTAGTTTCAATTCCATGAAGAGGGGGATGGATTCCTCTCATGAAGGGATTTGAGCTCCATATACCAAGAGATAAAATCCACGAGTGGAGGGATAGAGCTCCATGAGTAGAGGATAAATCTTGAACTGAACGCGCTTATAGAAGCTTCCAGACGGGAGAATATTCAACCATCTGGGCTTCTAGAACTTACTTTTTCCTTTAAATTGACTTTTACAGGGGTCCGCATGTCTTATAAGCAGAACGTGCGGGAGCTGCCACAGGCTATAGAACAAATATCTATGAACCTGCAGAAAAAGGCTAGGAAAAGTGCAGAGTTAGAATTTAAGGGTTTTAATGAGCTTTTCTCCAATTCCAAGACTTGGTTTAGGAACATTAGGGTTTTTGACTTCTAAAGGAGCATAATATAGGTGGTGATGAACCTATATGGACAGCCAAATGTCATGGTAACAAAATAACGTGTAACAGATTTCCCCCTAAAGTGTGAAATCTAAAGTTGTTCTGAAGAGTGAAGTGCTTTATCATTCCAAGGATTGGATTGTGGACACACCATTCGAACACATGTAAAAACATTCAATGCAAGCATATATATATCATCATTGAGGTAGGAATTCCCATACTCAGATCAAAACTAACTAAATGTTATGGTACAGAGATTTTTTTAATATTACATCAAGAGTAGACATAGTATGGGCACAACCATCTATCATAAGTAGTCTACTGTATCATGAAAAATAAAACTCCTCGCAGCCTAGATGGTGGAAACTAGATCCAGGGTCTTGATTTCCGCTTCCCGAACTAGTACGATTCTATCCATGCGATTAATTGTGTCGAAATCGAACATGGTAGAAACCACTTGATTAACAGTCAATGATGTAGACTTTTAACAAGTGTGAGAGAAACCACCAATAATGACAATACTCTCAAAGTACTCAGTACAATATATGAAGTGTGAATGAATGATTTGCAGTCGAACACTTCCTAGAATATTTCGATCGAAGGTCAATGATGTAACCTATCATTGAAGGAGAGAAACCTACCATTAGGGCATGCAGATCCCAAGGTAATGATAGGATTCTAGATCAACTTTCCAGATGATGAGCTGTCATTGATAGAAGGCAACCCATCGCAGGAAAGCCCATGACACGAAACCATTAGATCAAGTTTTGAAGAAACGTTTTCAAGGACTAACTCAGGGATGGTCAATGTAAATGGATACAAATGTTTTCAATGAATGGTTTATTTGAACTGTCTCTTGAACACATAATGACACTGCAGATGGTTTGGCAGAAATTGACCTAAAGTTAATACCTAGAAACTGGCTGAAAATTTTCAATATGGTTTGATTAACTATTAGACAAAGGATTTCCTAACCCAGGTACAAGTGTGAAAAAAGTGTTGTGTTCAAGAGTGGTATGTTGCTTTAAAAACAAGGGTAACAACTGGAATCATTTTCTCTCTTTTTCCCCCACCATTACTAGCAAGTACCTCTTTATTTTTGACAAGCTTGAGGAGGATAAAATTTTCTTGTTTGCATAAGCTCATCCTTCGGATGAGTCCATCTTAGTATTAAAATCAAAATGTAAGAAGGAGTGGTTCGGTCCTATTTAATCGACAAGTCCTTTACTGTTAAATTTTACGAGTCCAGTATAGGAGAAACTCAACGTTTTTCATTTTTAGGGAGTGAGAAGAAAAACATAAGTAAAATCCATGGTTGTACTTTTTCGTAAATTTAGTCTCTCAAGCCCGAAAAAGGATAAAATAATACAAGAGAGAACTCTATTGACCATGATTAGTCAACGTATACCTTTTTCGTAAATAGTCCACTTCAGTCCGGAAAAGGGATAACCTTATACTGAAGGGATGACTGTTCATTTCCTTTAATGAGTTCAAATAGTCAAGTACTTGGAAACATTTTCATATTTAGAGAGTCTGAAAAGGGCTTAAAAGAGAACTCCAAGGTTTCGCTTTTTCGTAATTTTCAAGAGCCCAAAAAAGTGATAAAAGTGTACTTAGCATCAAAATAATTATTTTCACCAAAACACCTGTATTCTACACAAAAACTCGAAAGATTAAACATACCTATTTCCAAAAAGTAAAAATATCAAAAAATAGCCTTTAAAGTGAAAAATAACTATAATATAATATTTTATTCATTCAAAAACTATAAAAAGGAGTTTAACAAAATCTTTTTACCTTTTGTTTTTAGAGCAGTAAATTGAGAGCTTTTGGAAAAAATGTTCCAGAGCTAATATCAGGAGAACTGATCGTTCAATCTGTGATTCGTCAAAACCAGGTAATCCACATCATCTTACTCTTCATTTATATCCATTTCAATTCTATTTTTTGGCTTTAATTTCATTTTTTGCGGAGAAATTATGTTCAAAAATGCGCTCTTAGGGGCCCGCGGGTCATGTGCACGCTACCTACGGACCTCGATAATTTTCTAAAAGGAAAATTATCGGGCTACCGTAGTTTTTGTGTAGAGCCTGTGCGAACATCCACATTTTCTTCGCACAAAAACTTCGGAGGCACCATGACCGTTTGAAAATTTACAAATTCTCTCAAAAATGGTTAAAGTTTCTCACTCTAGTGGTTTCTAACTTTCAAATATGTTTATTTGCAGGCTATTTCACCATGCTAGAGTGGAGAGAACGTGAGCATGAGAATATAGGAAATGAAGTCATGAATAATCTTGCAACAATGCATGTGTTAAAAATTTGTGGTTTATATAAGTTCTAGGTGATTCAAGGTTTGAGAGCACAGGTAGAGCTTATGACATGGTTAGTAAACACATGGGATGTTCAAGATCAATGCTTTATCATTGGCGACCATTGGCTTGAAATCGAGCTCAAGGATATCTATTTTCTCACTGGATTGTCCAAGAGAGGAGAAAACATATCCTTTTTTGGAGCTAGACAGGATGGCCTACCCGTTGCTAGTTACAAACAACAGTTTTGTAGTGATGCGGAAGATCCAAAGTATAATCGCATAGTTATAAAAACCATCTTGCGATTAGATCTCAAAGTGATTGCATTCATGGTAACTAGGTTATGTGGAAGTGTGGCTCCACATGTAGCCACTAAATCTCAAATGTAGACCGCGGTAGAGTGTTTCAGAGGCACCATATTCAACTGGTGCGAAGGGGTGTTGGCCAACATGAAAGGCCAACTAACCAGAGCAAAGAATGCAAAGTTAAAAAACTTTGGTTATGGCGTCATCCTGATTTCATTTTCTTTGGAGAGAATCCCACTTCTCACCCCTCAGCTTATTCTAGTAGATTGTGGGGAGCCTCAAGAACCTCAGATGTTATGTTGGGTTGCATTAATGGCCCGCCATGGTGACGACGGTAGTTCAGTGGTGTAATGTTCCAAAATTTTAGCTTCCAAGCTAAATGGAACATTAGAGTAAGAAGCAGCTTTAGCCGGTGAATAAATGGGTAGAAAAGCCCATTAGTATCCTAAGGAGGATAAAACACCCCAAGTGTGAAAGGAGACACTCTTTCTAGCTTAATAAAACACCTCCATGTGTGAACAAAGATAAAATGAAGCTTCTTTGACCAAGTCAATAGCACAGTTTTAATGGAGGAATCCTAGGATGGAAAATGCAATTTTGGAGGGAAATGTAACTTGGGCTGGAAGTAACCTAAGAGAGTGGGTCCAAGGGCAAGAAAACTCACATATTATATAAGGAAGAGGATGGCAGCATTATTCATCATGTTGTAGAATTATTATTCTTGGCTGCCAAGAATTGTTGCTACTTTGTTGCTTAGCAAAGCTGCAGTGTTGTTTAGCATTGGGTGTTCCTGGATGGGAATCCCACCTCTTTCCTTTGAGGAGCTCATTGGGAGAGTTTGTATTCATCATTCCACATTAGGTTTTCAGGCCAAGCTTCAACCATCTACATCAGCACAGCTTTGCTGGAGATTGTGCAGTGTTGTTGGGTGCAACAGTGGAGGGGATTGGAATCCCGGCTTCTGAGCTAGTTTCTCATTGGAGGAAGGTTTCCTTCACTTGAGAGATCTGTTTGGAGAGCTCCAGAGATTATTTCATATCTTTGGTATCAGACCACACATTTATCATACCCTCCCAACGTTGTTTCTGCTAGGGAGGTCGTTATTTTGGAGGCAGTGTTCATTGCATGGTTTGGTGGCTCCGTTGCAGTGGTTCCTTGTGATTGAGAGGTTCATCCTTTCATGGGAGGAATACATTGAGGGTTCTACATCATATCAGAAATCTTTCAGCCTTTTTCACTCATGTACTTTAGTTTTGCAGTGATTATTCATTCATTTGCTGAATATCACATTTTATATATAGAGTGTTTGACAAGAAACCCTTGTCTAGTTATCTTGTATTTTCTATAGGAGATTAGATCTTTTTACTTTAGCATTATTTATCAATATATGAGTAGATCTATGATTCTCCTATAATTTTGTGTGTAAAGGGTCTCTTAGACTACGCATTCCCTTGAGAAGCTTCTCTGGCATTTTGCAGTCTTGGGGTTTTAGCACCTTTTGGTCATCCTAGGTGTGGGAGATCTGTTTAGCCCACCTAGTTTGATTTTTTTCAGCTCTATTCTTGGATTTACATTGCATATTGTTTATTTTATGGGATCCAAGAGTCCATTTCAGTATTTTATTGCATTTGTTGTTGGAAATTCATTTTTGATGCATGTTTTATGAGCAATCTTGAAAAAGGAACATTACAAGTGGTTCAGTTCACTCTGGCGTACTTTATGTGGCTAAGGAACCAAATATTTACAATTGAAGACTTGCCTTATGCAGGTATATATTTCAGAGGTGATCCTAAGATGTCCTTGCCTCCAGGGGCACAATAGGACGAATCAGGTAAGCAAACTATCTTGATTTTTTAAATCTAATTTTTATTTATTTTTTATCGTCCAATACTGATAAAAATTTTAAAATGCAGATGTTTTTCCATGATGATCGGCTACACTCTGCCGCTTTGACAGGCAGTAAACAGAGTCTATAGCACCACCACAGGATCAGGCAGCAGAGATCCTAACTGATATGGAACACAACCTGGAGAGGTTAACCATAGATATACCTGAGACAGGGACAGATGAAATTCCTCTCCAGCTTCAGAGACATGTTACAGGTGTTCCAGGATAGTTTAGGAGATTTTTTCGCAAGGTGGTGCACACCATATTTTATTACCATGATCATCATCACGGATAATGGATGATCATTGTGGATTGACATGTTTTATTTTTTGTCTCAGTATCTATTAGATCATAAGGTATTTGAACCTATGATCATAGACGATGTAATATTTTTGAAAACAAACCTATTTATGATATTACTACTTTATCTGAGTATCTTGTTTAACATGTATCGAATGTTGTTTTTGGTTTACTATGTTAATGTTGCAAATATCTATTGAAAACATGATTAGCTAATGCATCAGCCAAAGTGTTTAATTTCTTGAAATGTGTTGATATTCAAAGTAATCAAATTTTCGTTCCAAGAGAAGAACCTTCAAAAATAATCTCAATAACACTGGATTTTTAATCGCATATACCCTGTTTAAATGTAATACAATGAGTTCTGAATCCAACCTAATGATCAAACGTCGAATACAAAATGAAATGGAATCAAATAATAACTCAATGACTGCGCTATATTCTGTAATATTATTCGTTGTTTGACCAAGGCTTGCCCCATGCATAGAAACTAACTCATCAGTGGGTGAATAGATAACCCAGGCTGCGAAATAAATATTTTGTGTACTACGACAAGCACCATCAGCAAAACTAGTGTTATGTTTGAAGGGATGATGACATCTGCAATATCAAAAGTAATCAAGATAAGCAGTGATAGCAATAACAACAAACTTAATCTAAGCAAAATTATCTAATCTAAGGCACACTATTGAAAAAGAAACTATTATACAAGTGAGATATCCACACGAAATTCAAGCATAATATATCTTAAGATAAAGACAATTTCTAGGCTTATCTAAAGAGACCCCATCATAATCAGTCAATTCATAGGCCCATTTTGCAAGCACTCACTTGACAATGTAAGGACCATGCCACATCAGTTCGAATTTCCCAGCACTTAGCTTATCGTTAGCTTGATCATAAACTAAGATTAGATCACCTTCTGAAAAAACACGAGTAACACTTCAACAATACTGAGCTTTCACATGTTTCTTATGATCTTTGGTAGACAATGCAGTGGTGCGTCGAGTTTCATCTAATTGTGCTAAGTAAAAAAAATGTTTTTCATCTTCAGAGGTAGCTAGTAGTAACTCTATGGCTAATTGGAGTGACGGTATTTCGCATTCAATGGGTAACATAGCTTCTAAACCGTAAACCAATTAAAAAGGAGTGAACCCTGTAGCAGTTTTTGCTGAGGTTTGGTATGCCCATAGTGCCAAAGAAAACATGGTATGTTAATTCTATTTGTGAGTTCGGATAATTCGTTTAATCATAGTGATTAAAACCTTCTTGATGGATTCAACTTGGCCATTAGCTTGTGGATAATATGGAGTAGAGTTATCATGGCACAGACCAAGTTGATTGGAAAGTTTGGTCATCATTATATTTCGAAAATGACTCCCATGCTTTTTGATAATAGCTTGGGGTACACCAAAACGAGAAATCACATGATTGAATACAAATGTAGCTGCAGTTTTTCCGTCTGCTACGAATGTAGGCATTACCTCGGCCCATTTGGTAAAATAATCAACAACGAAAATAATATTCAGTTCATTTATTATCTAATCTTGGTCCATCTTGTAGTAGGGAGAAATTATATATTATCTCTTTCATAATTTACTCCATATTCTCTTAATATTCTGCTAAAATAAAAAAAATATTAGGCACATAATATGCAATTATTTCTAAACCCTCCTAAGAACATATTAAAGATAAAAAAATTTATTAAGTGTAGAAGGAGAGATTTAATATTGTCTTTATGTGCCTAGGAAAGGTTAGATGAGCCATAATTTTTGTCTAATTTGGAGGCTCATCATACCCCCTACTGAAACTATTTTTCATCCTTTGAGAAACCTATTCATCTTCTGGCCCTATTGTTCTTCATGCAATTATCTTCCTTAGCTCATTGTTATTTGGGAAAATGGCAGATGATTTGGATGGATTCCTACATTAGTTGGCCTTCATGGAAAAACTTTCCATTGTGGAAATTTGTGTCTCATTTTATTGTAGTTTCTCTCTAAGCATTTTTTTTTTCTAACTGTATTTGGTCCTTCATGACTAATTCCTTTAGGCTCAGGTCAGCCAATTCGATACCCATTTATTGCATTTTTTCTTCCATGAGCCCCACAACTTCTACCTTCTTGGATTTTTCAATTTGCATCCATCTATAATTCTACCTATTTCCCTTTCCAAGTCAAAGAAGAGTGGTATTGAAAATTTGGTGGGTATAATTCTCCCATCCTCAACGAATTTGCAATACGATAGTTGCAATGAATTATTCAAGGAGCTATTCCTATGTAATCCTCTATCTGAAAGGATTACATAAATCAAAAGGAATATGGATAATGGATAGATAGATTGATTCCAACCCAATTGTCACACATGCAACACAGAAATAGTTCTAGATGTTATGAGGAAAAATAATGCACCTGGCCTCTTTGCAAATCAGTGAAGGGTTTTGAGTTTGTTACAGAATCCCAACGCTCTACTTAAAAAATATACTTTTTCCACACTCAATATCAATACTTGCACACAATCACAAACATTACAGGATGACAAGAGACCTTATTCATAAGATAATTAGCTCAAAACATCTTAGAAATAGTAAATATTGTTGCTGCAAACATGTAGATACAAGGAAGGAACATGAATTTCTATTAATAAAAAATCAAAGTACAGATATACCTTCACTTAAGTCACCTCTCCAAAATTTGGCGGAATATCCCCACTATACAAGAAAAATATGAGCTCTAATAGCATGACCCTCACAAAAATCTATCTCTCTCAGCAGGAATCTGATGTTGAAGCATAAACTCTGTATACCCAAGACTCTAGCTAGCATAACACTCTCAAGTGGTACAATATAAATAGGGTGAAGAGGACTCCTAAGAGGATGAATGTAAATGCTTAGGACGATGAGAAGTTATGGAAGCTTCTCAATGATAAGCCCTGGCCAACTTGAATAGGTGATGAGTCGAACTAATCTCCTACGAACTAAAAGACTCTAGAAAGATTCCTCAGTCGCAAGCACAAAAACGGAAGAAAATACTATAGTTGCACTAGACAAGGCACACTTATAGTCACTAAGATGTTCCAATTGCACTGAAAATCCCCGATCCATGCGACTGGGTGTCATGACTGGAAGAAATAAGGTCCAAGCCTAAGAAAAAGGTCAATCAACATGATATCTCAGAGGCACTAACCCCAGGGAGAAAAATACGATGATAACAAGGATCCAAGTTTAGGTTGTGGATCAAGTTCTTGGAGTTGTTGGAGGTATTATTCTCTCCCTTTTGATGTGGTTTTCCCTTCTTGTATCATTTCTTTTTTCTCTTGTAGCAATCCCTATTGCTCCTGTAGCAGTCCTTGTTTCTCATGTAGTAGTTCTTTTTCTTCCTGTAGCATTTCCTGTTGCTCCTGTACTAGTCCATGTTGAACGTGTAGAAGATTTTTTTCTTCCTATAGCACACAACCTGAATCCTATAGCATCTAATATTTGCATGCCAAGAGGTGGTGGGTCAACCTTTTTTTTTTTCTCTTATTATTTTTTATTTTTTATTTTTATATTTTCAAAATTTTCTCTTTTTTCATTGCATGCAAAATAAACTCAGAGTGTTTTTTGTTAATTTTGTTGGCCCTCACTTACCCATCCACACTCATTTTCCTCCATCACAACTAAATGATTAAAACCCACTTTCTCAAGTCCTCTTCACTTTTTTCTTGTTCCTCTCCAACACGTGCAGGTGTCTTGGTGGAAAAATGAAGCTAACTGCTAGTTAAGGTTGAGGCTTCTCTGCTACTAAGTTTGGCTATTAAAAATATTTCCTTCATACACTTCAAATGTTTTTCAAGCTAAAAAAAGTTTGTAGGAAAGGTTTAAAGCATTGAATACCTGAGCCTTACCTTGTGTGAGATTTTTCATGTGATATTGAGGTTGTTGATGTGACTGTTGAAAGTTTCCTTTGGTGGTTCTGAAGCTGATGTGTTGATCATATGGTGCTTGCATGGAATTTTTGGACATGGATGAAGTTCTTGAGTGGCTTCTGAGAGATAATTTCCTTTGCATGTTGCTTTACAAATAATGGTTTATTTTCTGCCTCCTTGAGGTGTTATATTTGCATGCATGTTTCCCTATGCATCGAGCTTTGTTTTGGAAATATTTTGTTCTACATGCGCTTGAATGATAGAGGATTTTCAACACAGGTTTTGTTGAAGGTGTATCAAGTGTTGTTGTTGGATATTAACACGTATCTTGTAGAAATTTGTAGAAGAGCCTATAGTTGTCCAAAACGGGTGTTGGAGTCTTATGATGCTTCATGATGCATAAATTTCTTCGTTTGGTGCCTTGAACATGGTCATGTAGGGTATGTGCAGGTTGCTACAAGACTGTGTGTCTTCATCTAGCAGCCGCACAAGCACTCCTAGGACCAAAATTTCCTCCAATTGTTGCTTGATAAAATATTGATAATTCATAAGGAAGTTGTTGTTGAGTGTGAGAGAGTTCTGCGGTGATAAAAAGAGGTGGAAAAAGGGAATAAGGACAATAATTTTGATGGAAAAATATGGGAATGAAGGTGGGAAAAGTGTCAAATGGTGTTACTAATGGATGATATGTTTGTTTTGGATCTCTATTCTTGTTCCTAGATGAAAAAAATAATATTTCAGTGATTTTTCTATGTTGATCATAATCTTGTAGGAATATCGGTCACACCTGTAGAAATTCTGGAACACTCTTGTAGCAGAATTGTTTTATCCATATATCTGAAATGGTATATTGAGTTAACCTTGAAATTTTTTATAATTTTTCCATCATCCTTATGCATCTCCCCATGAAAAACCCTTGGCTAAAAAACACACGAATCTCCAGAAAAATGAAAAAAAGGATGTAGGTGATGGAGAAACATTTATCAAAAAATATACATGAGAATTTGCTGAAAATTATTGAGCATGTTAAAATCATCCTTATGCATCTTCTCATGAAAAAACTAAGCAAAAATATGCATTTTTTTGAGATATGGTAAAATAAAATTTTTGCCCTAAGTATTTTGGCAGTCGTGTAGCAAAACAAAACCATTTTATAGCATTTTAGGAAAAAAAGGAAAATGAAAGGAAAAGGCTTGGGAATGATGGGTGGATGTTGGAAATGGATGAGGGTGACAGATTGACATGGCCTTGGTTCTGTTGGAGAATCTAAGCAAAGAGGAGAAATCCTAAGTTTGAATTTCTTTGACTAGGCTTTTTATCAACTTTTTTCTTTTGGTGCTAACTTGTTATTATTACTTGCAAAGGTTGGAGAGCCCATGCATTCACCAGAGAGAGATACATGGAGAAAAAAAAATCATATTTTTCTCTTTTCTTAGACCTACTAGATGCCTCAATGAGGTTTTCAACTAGTAGGTGTGCCTAGGTGCCTCAAAGGAGGTTTTCGCCTAAGATCTTTTTTTTTCTCTTTTTCCAACTCATAGACCACCTCATGGAGGTTTTCAATCAATGAGCCAATATCAGGCACCTAAAGGGAGGTTTTAACCTGATATTTTATTTTTCTTCTTTTATTTTATTTTCCTCTTTTTCCTTTTTTCGTTTATTCCTCTATCCAACCATACTTCAAAAAAAAGGAAAATATATTTCAAGTATAGGAATACTTCCAATGGAGAAATGTGCATAAAAAGATGAAAGATAAACACTTGTGTAGGCTTGAAACACATGCTTTAACATGTACTTGAATATTAGACACCACTTCTTTGAATTTGATGATATCAAGCATTGTTGAAAAAGAGAATGATGCTCCATCTTTTTTATTTTTTGGAACCAAACCTCAATATAGCTTTGATTCTCTTGGTTCTCCTTTTCATTTAGATCATCATGTATGTCTTCTTCTTCTATAAAATTAAGATCTTATTTTTGTTGATTACTCTCTTGAACACGTGGAGGATCTTATGGTAAACATGATAGAACTTTCTCAACCTTTTATTATGATGTCTGCTCTCCATCAAGTGTAGCCTATGATCCTTTGATATCCTCAATTGAATCTCATTTTTTTTAATGTTGTCCTTTAATGACATTAAGAGGATATCTTTTTTTCAATACACTTCTAAGGTGAACAACATTCATATCAAGATGAGATGTTTCGAAGTATTGTACCTCAACATTGCAAGTGGGTTGACTTAGTAGATTGTTTGGGTTCGGATTTGGTTGTATAAGTAGTTGAGTGGGAGGGGATATTTGAGATGGATGTGGTTGAGGTTGTGGTTGTGTTGGAGTTGGATGGTCAGGATAACATAGAGTTGAGTATGGGGGATATTGAGAAAAATATTGTGGGTTGCTCCCATAAGGTCCTTGCCAACTTTGTTGTCAAGATTGGTTTAGGGTTGAGATGGAAAAAGTTTCCAAGGAAGGAGTATGTTCTAGTTACTTTGAGATGGATGTGCATAAGCTTGAAATTGTGAATTATGCTCTTGCATCATATTTGGTTGACTAGGATACCATGGGCTTCTTGGAGATACATAGCATAGTTTCATTGGTGATTGACTTGCTCCATCGTCCTCTTGGTAAACTTCCTTCAACCTTGGTAATGGTGGGCACTATTTAATAGCATGTGATTTTGCATGGGAAACACAAATATAAACATATTTTTTTTTGTTAATATTGCATTATTAACATTTCTACTTGTTCTCTTAGATTGCTAATAATTTATGTTTTAAAGTTATCAAGCAATTTTCCAAGTTTAGCTTGACTTACAGATCTTGATGTTGATTTACTTACTCTTTCCCTTCCTCTTGATATGTGATTCCATGTTTCACAAATTTCTTCAAATGATAATTGTATACATCACCTCTACTCATGCTATCGAGGAGATCAATCCATTCATCCCTAATTGTTCTAAGTAAGAGGGTTTTTAGTGTGTCAAATCCTAAATTATGCAATTTTTTCCTCTTAACATTATACATAAATCTAGCTATTAGATCCTCAAGGCTCTCATCTTCTTTTTGAGTCATTCTAAATATTTCTTCTTTAACATCATGATCTTTATATTTTTATAGAAACTTCTTTTGCATATCATTCCATGACCTTGGTGAATTAGTCCCTAAACTAATGAACCATTTAAGAGCTCTATACTTCAATGTTTCTAGAAACAATCTCAATTTTTGAGTGTTTAATAAGTAACCATAATATCTACAAATGATTTCAAATTCAAAGTGAAAGGTTTATGGGTCCTCCGAACTCATACCATGGAAGTTGAGAAATAAAGATAGAGGGATGTTCTTGATATGAACACCGTTATCAGTATCATGAATGGGGAATCCAAGAGGATCTACCTCATTGTCATCATCTTCATCCATTTATTTTAGCTTCTCTCATATACAAATCAATTACTTAAATATTACTATTAATAAATATGTAAAAAGAAAAAAAATGTTTAAAATGTCAACTTGGTTTGTGTATAATATTTAATTTAATTTTTTTATGGGATAAAGAAAGAGGATGTTACTAAAATTGGTGTGTATAATATATAATTTAATTTAATTTTTTTATGGGATAAAGAAAGAAGATTTTACGTTTACAATTTTTTCTATAATAAATAATATTACAATTTTTTTTAGACATAGACAACTTCAAATATCAATTTTTTCTATAATAAATAGTATTACAATTTTTTCTGGACATATATAATTTATTCTAACAAATTCAAATATATCATTTGAACCCGCTCATATTTTTAACCTTCATAAATTATTATTTATATATTATAATTTTTTATTTCATCTGATATTTAATAAACTCTAAAAGTTATATAAATTTATTATTGTTTACTTCTAACACATTTTAATTTCATTAAATTAATAAATAAACACTCAAATTTTCATATGACATGGCTAGTAATATATAAGAAATAGAATTTCAATCAAATTATTAATTTAATAAATCTTTAATCACTGTTAAATTAAAAGAATAAATTGATTAATTTTATTAAAATTATAATAATATTTTAATTTAAAACATTTTTTTTTGGTGAATTTGAATTAAGTTTTTATTATATTATTAGATTAAAATATTTTATTTATTTATTAATTTATTAAATTTTTATTATTATTATTAAATTTTTATTTTATTTTTTAACAATATTTAGGAATATAAGGCAAGGATCCAACGCTTGTTGATATTCCAGTGGTTATCTCTATTGAGATTAACGGGTCTTTTTTCAAACTGTAAGGCCTCCTTTAACTTACGATGATGAAAATGGTCAATCCTTGCAATAACCTTAGCCTTTTCGATGCAAATATGATGATTAGTCTTTTCTTCATGCTAAGCCAAGGAAAAGGAACGGGATCTTCCATGTTTAATGTCAGCAACATGCTCACAAATCTTTTGATATATAGACCGACCAGTTTCACCAATGTAAGGCATTCCACAAGAACAAGGAATAATGCAGACACCTTTCTCATCCCTAGGGTCTATTAGATCTTTAACATATTTGAGAGATTTGTGAATAGTGTTAAGGGGTTTGAAAGACGAAGAAACCCTATGCTTTTTAAAGATCCTAACAATCCTATCAGTGGTTCCCTGAATGAAAGGAAGGCGCACACTATAGGACCATTCACTAGGCTTTTTTTATTTTTATCTGAAGGACCTTTTTCTGCTTTAAGGAAAGCTTTAAGGCCCTACGACCTACTATAACCATTTTTATAGAAGACATTCAGGAGGTGGGTCTTTTCTACTGCAAGGTGTGACTCGTCAGAGATTATCAATGCCCTAGTGGCTAAGGTGTTGAGGACGCCTAATTTATGAGCAGGAAAATGATGATAACTAGCATGAAGATATTGCTCAATATGAGTTTTCTTTTGAAAAACTTGATGGGAGAAAGAACCATCATACTTGCTTGAAATAATAACATCGAGGAAAGGTAGGCTACCATCTACCTCATATTCCATGGTGAATTTTATGGAGCAAGATTGACTATTAAGATGAAGGAAAAAAAGATTTAACTTTTCCTTGCCAAATGGGTCAGACGACACAAGTATCATCTACAAACATTTTCCAAAGCTTTGGCCGAAAAATAGTTGAAGAAAGAGCGTTAGAATCAAATTCCTCCATAAAAATATTAGCAACAATCGGGGATAGGGGAGAACCCATGGTAACACCATAGGTTTGCTCATATAGTTCCCCTTCAAAACTAAAGAAAGTAGAGGTTAAGTAGATCCCAACTAAATGGGTCATATCTGGATCAGTAATGCAATTAATGACATCAGTGGCCTCATTAATGGGGATATTTGTCAAAAGAGAAACAACATCAAAATTGACAAGATTATCATCAAGATCCATTTTAACATCCCTTAACTACTTAACAAAAGAGGACAAATCTTTGACAAAGGAGTCGGTATGACCTACGAGAGGCTTAAGCTTATGGGCTAAATACTTGGTGAGAAGATAAGTCGGACTGCCTATGGTATTAACAATGAGCATAAGGGGGGCACCATCCTTATGGATTTTAGGAAGACCATAGATTCTAGGAGTAAGAGGGTTGCTTTTAATCAACTTCTTACTCAGGCAGCTCACCGAGCTGCTATATTTAATGGCATCAACGTCAGCTTTGGAGACATTTTTTAAGGGATTTTTAGTAAGTTTTTTATAGCTTCCGCTATTCTCCAAATGTTCTAAAATTTTCCTCTTGTAATCATATGTTGTATACGATTGTGTTCTACTAGATCCTACTATGGTTGTTGATGTATAATTTTGTGAGAAGCCACTTATTATCCATTGGATTCAATTATGGTCTGCTAGATTCTGTTATGGTTGTTGATGCATGCTTCTATGAGAAGCCACTTTTTATTTGATGGATTCGATATGGTATGTTGGTTCCTGATTCTGAGAGAATTCATTTATTATATGTTGTATTCCACTATGGATATTGATATTCACTTATGTGGTTGTCAATGATTTCTTATGTGAGAAGCCACTACTGAATTATATTGTTCTTTGTTGATAATTACTAATGTATGCTTTTGAGAGAAGCCCTCATTGAAGCTAGATGAACAATTGAATGTTGTTGTTTGATTAAATTTTTGAGATCCACCAAGGCTACATTTATGATGTTGAGCTAGTTGTTGATGTTTATGTGGAGAAACCAGAATGCATGAGAATACCTTTGGATAGGGAGAAATGATTACATAGCATATTAAATATTCCTTAGTTTGTGGCTGTGAGACCAATGGATTAGTCAAGAATATTATCACTCACGTAGGTTGTGTGATGTAATGTAATATTCCAAATCTGGAATAGTTAGCAAGGCATGACTGGAAAATGCATTTTCTAGTAATGGTTGCTACAAGAATTTAAACCAGGACCTATATCCCTTAGATCAATGTATCTAAGAATGAAAACCAAGAGATGGCTCCAAGGAAATCCTTATAAGTGAGTTAAACAGATCTCCCACACGTAGATGTCCTCAAAAAGTGCCCAATGAAGGGACTGCAACAAATGCATGAACATACAATAGATCAACAACGTTATTTGATGAGTTGTGAGACAAGAAGATATAGATATCCAACAAATAATGTTATAGCAGCAAATAAAGTACAAGTTCTTGAGGAAACATCCACTCAAGAAAGGCAATGCAAGCCTCAACAAGACAAGTACATGGAAATGAAGAAACACTACTGCAGATATGAAACCCTTGGCTATGACAGTGCAGTCTATTATAGCTAATTGCTGCAAAAAGATGTCAATACATGAATATGACAATATGTGGCTCAAATACAATAAGGGAGAAAAACTCTAACCCTTAGGAACAATAATACATCAATCCTCCAAAGGATTGGCTGAAATATACAAAATGGAAAAAATGTCGGAGTTGCTGGGCAGCTGCTGCAACTCAAGTCTAGAACTCAATAGAGAAGGCTGAAGATGATGATCAATCTGAAGTATACCTTATTCAATGGATCTCCAAAGTGGAAGGCTGATTCTTACACTTGAGATCTCACCCTCTAATCAATCTGCAAACCCTCACTGCAGATACTCCATGAAAATAACGTAGTCACTAAGAGGGACTATGTAGTAGGTGAACTAGAATACTTTGGCCAAGTGCCAAGATCTGAAAATAAGCTCAGAAAGCTTCTAATCTGATCCTGCAAAGGAAAGAAAGACTCTCCCTCTGAAAAACAAGAGATGGAAGAGGTGTTGTGACTTCTCACTACAACACCCTGCAACACAGAATTTTGCTGCTGCAACAATAACGATGTCCTGGAGGAGGATGCTTGGCCTCAAGCCTAAATGTGACAAATCAGTACAACTACTTCAAGAGGCTTCTCAATAAAGGAGAAGGGTCACTTAGTAGGATATCCTTGTGCTAAGCAGCACAACAACTCAGCTAAACAGTTGGGATTGCAGAAATGTCTAAGTAGACATGAAATCAATAATCATGTGCATGAGAAACAATGGCTACCTTGCCCTCCTTTTAAACACATGAGAGCTCCCTCTCCATGGGTCCCACTCCATTAGGATTTCCTCCTTCAAGGAATATTACCTCCTCTATCTCTGCACTATCCCATATGGTGCTTTCCACCTCATACCTCTGCGCAGTTTGACTTGGTCAAATTGAACCAAACCTCTTTGCAAAAGTCTCCTTTCACACATGAGGGTGTGAAATCTAGTTCCAAGGCTAATCCCCTTTCATACCAGAGGGATTTTATCCATATTTTTATTGAGAATGGGCCTTCTCACCCAATTATTCATCTCCTAAGTGAAAATAGAAAAAGTTAATATTCCAATTTATTGAAGGAAAATTTTGGAATATTACAGTCCTCCCCTCCCAAATGTTGCTTGTCCTCAAGAAACTGAAATGACATAACTGAGGAGTTGTCTTCCAAGGCATGGAGACTGAAAATTATTGGGAAAACATCTTCCCCAAGCAATCATCTAGATAAAATGAGCTACCTCCCAACAAGGCAACTCCTGAAAATCTCCTTCCACCTAAAGCTATGGAAATGAAGGTGGGCTGAAAATCTGAACATGGTAAGCATCATAGCCTACCCCAAGCTGTCCTTCGCTCCAATTATGGTAATTGTAGAGAATGTGCTGATCCTGGGCTGCAAAATTATTTCCCTCAAGTGGCAAAGTGAAGAACAATCCTCCAAAGAGTCTTCCTCCATCATTGAAGAATAAGTTGGCCCAAAATGTTCCATCCATGATGAATATGACATGATTACCATAGAGTACCCCAATGAGAAGTTTTCTGCAAGTTTTACATGATTATGCATAATAAAAACAATATCTCAAGAGGATACAACGCAGTCTCATCCACTGCAACATCAGAAAATAGTATGGCAAGTAACATACAAAATTCATCACATCTACTAATGAATAGTAAATGGCTGAATGTGACAACAATACATGATCAGGAACTTGCCCATGGTTATACAATGGATGAATATGAAGTTCATGTTCCACCTCAAAAGAGAACACGTATATAACTATGGTGGCCATGTCTCCTCCCATGCTCCCATTAGAACATGTAGTGCAGAAAATGTGGGGGTTTTCTCCCCTCAAGGACACATTCAACTCATGTGTCACTCTCCCAATCATACTCTCAAAAATGATAGAAACAATATCAGCAAATGAAGACATGATCAGTACAAGAATGAAGGAAATATTGATGGCTTCATGTGGTGCTTGAAGATACCAACAGTCTCCTCGGTGTATACAGCGCAGTTTTACAAGCTGCTGCTTGAGAAAAGTACAAGGCAAAATGTTTCTTTTTACATGGTTAATCATGCATGTCTTCATATGGTACATGTTAGAGTGCAACAACTGAACATACATGTGATGATAAAACATTTTCCCAAGGCCACATAAGAGATGGCTGCCTCCATCATATAGATTGGCCCAACAATGATCATGGAGCAATGTGACAAGCTTGCCCTCTTGTGAAGCAATGCATTGCATAGTAATGGTAAGAGTGTGAAAATTAATGAATGTATAAACAAATTCCTTACCATATGCCGGAAGTAAGATGGTACATGGGTTCATGAATGAGTTCTCCATAGTGTTTTGGCATGCTACGAAGGAAAATGACCCATGTGCTGCAAGAAGATAATCCTCCTGATGCTTGGAAACCCAATTCAAGAAGGGTATGCTATAGTGATAGATGTCTCTATCCACCACTCTATCATCATCACCTCCTCCTTGTACACCAAGTTCATCCAAAGTGAAGTGATCCTAGGGACACTCCCTCCATAAATCTCTTCTGCAAAGTGACAGCGCTGTGAGCTCATGCAAATAAGCTCTTGTCAATACAAAGCTCGGTTCTTTGAAATGCTCTTTGTCAAAGACTCCTCTAATAATGCTGCAACAAATATGGAATACTTCCCACGATGGAAGTGCTTCCAAATCATCAAAGACCAAGGAGATAATGCCATATCCTCCTCCTGCAACATCATGCAAATTGTGAGAGAAAATCTGCTCTTGCTCTCCCAAGAAAAAGCAAAGCAACAAAAGATCTTGCTGCCTCCCCATACTTCCATCATACAAGTCATGTGATGAAAAAAAAATGAATGATATGAATATCACATCAACACCATGCATCCATCCTCCATGCTACTCAGTGATGCAAGCATCCTGCCATCTCATCTCCATCCTCCTACTCTTAGGAAGAGTGTATGCCAAGTGATGGCCAAACTCTTTCAAGAATAACCAGCACAGCCAAGCCTTCTGCTGCCCAGTGTCATATATTTTCAAGTAGCCTCCAAGCTCCTTGCTCATCAACCACATCCACTCAATATCTTGTGGATGCTTTCTCCTCCTCTTCATCTTGGTACTCCTCCCATGAGGGCTACCATCCTCCCAAACCAAATCTCTGTCTTTGCACTTCATGGGATTTTGAAATGCAATCTTCTCAAGGATCAATGAGACCCTATAAGGACCCAAATAGGTGGTAGACAAAAACCTCCCATCATGATGTGTATGGCTCAAGGAATGTCCAACACAAGCATGAGAGATGTTATCCATCCTAAGATGTCCTCCATCTTCTATCTGCTCCTGTGAGAAAGGAAGAAAATCTTTGCACTCCATGGTGTGTTGAAGTGCACCTCTAATGAGATCTCTCCTTGAGACCTCGCTCTCAACAATAGTCCTCAAAAACCAATGAGGTCTTGGATCTGTTGAAAGTAGAAATTCCTCTTTGAGTTGAGAGGAGCTCATTGAGAAAGTGTCATCTTGAAAGGATAAATATTTTCTCACTTCAAGATGTCTACCATCTTCCTTCAAGTCTTAAAACCCCAACCTCAAGTGTGATGTATAATCCAACAACAGCTCATGAGAATGATGGTTTGCTTCTTCCTTGAATGTTTCCATATTGCACAATGCAGTGCAACCATGTTGCTCTATAATAGCAGTGTGATTTGACCCTTGGTTATGCAAAATTAAATCTCCACAGTAATCAAAAGAATTTGCTACAACAATAGAATGTGGAAATATTTTCATACCTTGATGTGATTTTGGAACTTCTTGTAGGGCTGCAAGAGTTCCTTCCTCCAAAGTGTTGGCTGCCCCAACTGTTGATGCATGTGGCTGCTCCTCGATGAGTATGACAGCAATAGGACAAAGCTCCTCAAGTGGTGTGAGATTTTCCTCCTTTGTCCTACCTCCATCAAAGGTTTGGATCAACCTTTGAGTGAACTTTGCAAAAGTCTTCACCCTTGCATGGCTCAAGTGGTTGCACCACCAACCATAGGCTTCACCCTCTAAGTGCAGCGCTGAGATTTCAACAGCTTCTTTCCTGGCTACAAGATGTAGTAGGAAAAATGCCTCCAACTTTCTCACCCAAGTTCTCGCTATAGATAACCCATCAAAGGGAGACAACAGAAATATATTTCCTTTGATTTCTCTTCTACTGCAGGGTCTCTTCTCTTCCTTTAACTAGATGAAATGAGGGAAATATAGAGTCTCCTTGAAGGTTCTAGATTGAGATCTGTACTCAACAAGGTAATCACTTATAATCTGATAATCCAAGTGTCCTTCATGCTTGTCTTCTTATCGATGAGAATAGGAAGTGCATGGTCCTTCCTCTTCTTTTTGCTCTTCCTCTTTGGAGAGGGTCTTCTTATTTTTGAATACTGATGAGAGAAATATCATCTTCATCATCATTCTGATATTCTTGGGCTTAGACTCACAGGCTGAGCCAAGAAAGTTGCTTTGATACCACTGTAATATTCCAAATTTGGAACAGCTAGCAAGGCATGACTGGAAAACGCATTTTCTAGTAATGGCTACTACAGGAATTGAAACCAGGACCTGGATCCATTAGATCAATGTATCTAAGAATGAAATCCAAGAGATGGCTCTAAGGAAATCCTTCTAAGTGGGTTAAATAGATCTCCCACACTTAGATGTCCTCAAAAAGTGCCCGATGAAGAGACTGCAACAAATGCATGAACATATAATAGATCAACAACGTTATTTGATGAGTTGTGAGACAAGAAGATATATATAGCCAACAAATAATGTTATAGCAGCAAAGAAAGTAAAAGCTCTCAAGGAAACATCCACTCAAGAAAGGCAATGCAAGCCTCAACAAGACAAGTACATGGAAATGAAGAAACACTGTTGCAGATATGAAACCCTTGGCTATGACAGTGCAGTCTATTATAGCTAACTACTGCAAAAGGATGTCAATACATGAATATGACAATATATGGCTCAAATACAATAGGGGAGCAAAGCTCTAACCCTTAGGAACAATAATACATCAATCCTCCGAAGGATTGGCTGAAATATACAAAATGGAAAAAATGTCGGAGTTGTTGGGAAATTGCTGCAACTCAAGTCTGGAACTCAATAGAGAAGGCTAAAGATGATTATCAATATGAAGTAGACCTTCTCCAATGGATATCCAAATTGGAAGGCCGATCCTTACACTTGAGATCTCACCCTCTAATCAATCTGCAAACCCTCACTGTAGATACTCCATGAAAATAACATAGTCACTAAGAGGGACTGCGCAGTAGGTGAAATAGGATACTTTGGCCAAGTGCCAAGATCTGTAAATAAGCTCAGAAAGCTTCCAATCTGATCCTCCAAAGGAAAGAAAGACTCTCCCTCTGAAAAACAAGAGATGGAAGAGGTGTTGTGACTTCTCACTACAACACCCTGCAACACAGAAATTTTCTACTGCAGCAATAACGCTGTCCTGGAGGAGGATGCTTGCCCTCAAGCCTAAATGTGAGACAAATCAGTACAACTCCTTCAAGAGGCTTCTCAAGAAATGAGAGGGATTTCTAAGCAGGAGATCCTTGTGCTAAGCAGCACAACAACTCAGCTAAACAACCGGGATTGCAGAAATGATTAAGCAGACATGAAATCAATAATCATATGCATGAGAAACAATCGCTGCCTTGACCTCCTTTTAAACACATGAGAGCTCCCTCTCCATGGGTCCTACTCCATTAGGGTTTCCTCCTTCAAGGAATATTCCCTCCTCTATCTCTGTGTTGTCCCATATGGTGCTTTCCACCTCATACCTCTATGCAATTTGACTTGGTCAAACTGAACCAAACCTCTTTGCAAAAGTCTCCTTTCACACATGAGGGTGTGAAATCTAGTTCCAACGCTGATCCCCTTTCATACTAAAGGGATTTTATCCGTGTTTTTATTGAGAATGGGCCTTCTCACCCAATTATTCATCTCCCAAGTGAAAATAGCAAAAGTTAATATTCCAATTTATTGAAGGAAAATTTTGGAATATTACATGTAAGACCTTGTGGTGTTAGAGGTTCATTTATGATTCCTTTTACAGATTTTATGTTGTGAAAAATTGTGGTCTGAGAGATGTATTGATTTGATGATTCCTCATGTAAGTTGTGTTGTGGTACCCTGTGGTCCGGGAGATGTATTGATTTGATGATTCCTCCTGTAAGTTGTACACTGAGAGTTTGTTGCGAGGAATATGCATTGATTTGATGATTCCTCATGTAGGTTGTGTATTTAAAGCAGTAATATTCGGGATAAAAGGCACTTTAAATATGATCGTAAGTTGAAGTGTGTGTATAGTTGAAATTTCGAAGGATATATGTCAAATATATGCCACTATAGGTCGATATATATAGCTATTATAGGTCAACAATATATTATGGATAACTGCTGAAAAATGATGTCAATACATGAATATAACAATATATGGCTCAAATACAATAGGGGAGTAAAGCTCAAACCCTTAGAAACAATAATACATCAATCCTCCAAAGGATTAGCTGAAATATACAAAATGGAAAAAATGTTCCAGAGGATTTGGGCACTGTTGCAACTCACGTCCGGGGTCCATTAGAGAAGCACATGTCAACATGATCAATCTAAAGTAGATCTTCTCCAATGGATCTCCAAAGGAAGGCTGATCCTTACACTTGAGATTCCTCACTCCAGATCAATCTACAAACCTCACTCTAGATATAAATTTACTCTAGATACACTATGAAATAACATAGTCACTAAGAGGGACTCAGCAAGAGGAAATAGGATACTTTGGTCAAGTGCCAAGATCTACAAATAAGCTCGTAAAGCTTTCCAATCTCGATCCTCTGGGCAAGAAAGACTCTCCTCCGAAACAAGAGATGGTGAGGTTATGACTTCACCAACACCCCTGGCATCACGTAATTTTGCTACCGCAGCAATAACGCCTGCCTGAGAGATGCTTGGCCACAAGCCTAGATGTGAGGAAAATCAGTACAACTCCTTCAAGAGGATTCTCAAGAAAGGAGAAGGATTCGTAAGCAGGATATCCTTGTGCTAAGAAGCACAACAACTCAGCTAAACAGTCGAGATTGCAGAAATGTCTAAGCAGACATGAAATCAATAATCATATGCATAATGAATCAATGACTGCTTTGCCCTCCTTTTAAACATGTGAGAGCTCTCTCTCTGCCCTCTCCATGGTTCCTACTCCACAGGGTTTCTCCTTTCAAGGAATATTCCCTCTATCTCTCGGCGATGTCCCATATGGTGCTTTCCACTACATTTTCCAGGATGCTTTGACTTGGTCAAACTTGACCTAGCCTCTTTGAAAATGTCTCCTTTCACACATGAGGGTGTGAAATCTAGTTCAAAGAGCTGATCCCCTTTCATAATAGAGTTATCCATGTTTTTATTGAGAATGGGCATTCTCACCCAGTTATTCCTCCCAAGTGATGAAAATAGCAAAGTTAATATTCCGATTTATTGAAGGAAAAATTTGGAATATTACATGTAAATTTCTTGTGGTGTTAGAGGTTCATTTATGATTCCTCTTCTGATTTTATGTTGTGAAACCTTGTAGTACGAGAGATGTATTGATTTGATGATTCCTCATGTAGGTTGTGTTGTGGTACCACGTGATGCAGGGAGGGATGTATTGATTTGATGATTCCTCCTTTGTAGTTTGTGCACTATGAGAGTAAACATTGAGGAATATGCATTGATTTGATGATTCCTCGTGTAGGTTGTGTATTTAAAGTTACAGTATTCAGGATTAAAGGCACTATAAATACGATTGTAAGTTGAAGTGTGTGTGTATAGTTGAAATTTCAAAGGATATATGTCAAATATATATTATATGATTAAACATATATATATATATATATATATATATATATATATATATATATATATATATATATATATATATATATATATATATATATAACATCTTGAAAACAATGATACTAATATTATATTGGAGCCTACTATTTTTTTAACCATTAAAGCTTCAAAACATGTTAAAATCAATTACTTAAATATTATTATTAACAAGGCTACAAGGTAGAGATTACCTGCTACTTAGTTTAAATATAGTAATGTTGCAATGTGATGTTGGAAATGTCTATGGGTAGCTATTACGGCTATTACATGCCTCTTAATGTAATTATAGTAATGTTGCAATTTGAGTTTGAGCATGTTTATAAAAATTTTCTTTGTAATAAAGTATAGTTAAATTAAATTAGAAGTAATTATTGTAATTTGAGTTTGAGCATAATGTCTATGAAGATTTGCTTTGTAATAAAGTTAATTTAGTTTAAATATAATTAAATTAAAGTAAAAATTAAAAATTTATGCACTACATAGTAGTAGTTTAAATCTATCTAAATTATAGTAAAATAACTTTTGTGTTGATGATGGTAACCAATTGATAATTACTAGTGTAAATATAGCAATGTTGCAATTTGACTTTGAGGAATTTTATGTGGATTTTCTTTGTAATAAAGGTGCCATTTAGTTTAAATATAACTAATTTAAGTAATAATCATCAAGACATTAATGTTTATCATGTAATTGGTGAAAATTTGAATCTGAAATAGAAAAATAATAATTATTCACTATAACTATTTAACATAATCCCAATTACTAAAATTATTAAAAAAAATCACAATTTTAAATATTATTATTTGTATTATATTTATTTAACATTTCAACAAATTTTAATCCTAATAATTTTTTACAATTAATTTTTTTTAAATAATTTTTTAAAATTTTTATAATTAAAATAAATAATAATACAAAAATGATAAAGTTTATTTAAAAGATAATTTAATTTAAATTTTAAATTTTTATAATTAAAATAATTAATAAATACAAATATGAATTATATCATCTTACTTAATTTTATCATGCAATATGCCAATTGTATTTTTCTTTAATTCTTTTACATTATGAAAATTGAAAATTTATTATATTTGATATTAAAAATTAAAATTAATGTTAAATTTAACACAAATATTTTATAAAAAAAATATATCATTTTAATCCACTATGAAAAATATAAAAATAAATTAATTTTGACACTTCTTGTGGTTAACACCCTACTTTCAAGTAGATGAAGAAAGATCTATGTATAGAAAATACAAATAGTTAGAAGGTTTTGTTGTTAGATTATCTGAAATTAACTATTTATACCTCAACAATTTTGTTGTTTGTTCATAAATATATTCCAGGAATTTGTTATTCCTATATTAAAGTTTCTGTAAACATACATATAACTATGCATATGCCTCTATCACTAAGCAACATGATAAATTATTAACTTGCTATCATTGTTATTGTAAATCATTCATGTCTTCCCTTTTTCCTTTTTTAGTAACTCTCGATGTTTCGAATTATGCTAGTCATTTTTGTTTGTGTAAAAGCAGATAACATAGTCATTCTTGCTTGGTACTCAGATATATTGTTTTTATACTCGTCTCTTCATGAAGAATCATAGGTGTTATACTATTTCATATATGCAATACAACTGTGCGTAGCTTTAGAACCTCAACCATTGGTAAAATTTTTGAGTAAATAGTAGGTGAATAAAGTTTGGATGATTTCCTATGGAGGTCTTTTTTGTTGCTTTTATTTCTAATTATGCACACAACTCTTAGCATTTAGTGCTTTGGTAACTACATGTCACTGAGAGTAAATTTCTAAGTGCTCTAAAAACATTGGTCGGAGAACTCTATATCTCAGATTCCGATAAATTATCTTATAACTGCTTCTGTCAGGTTCCTTAGCAGTTTGCAATCATGATTTCCTTCATCCCGTAGACCTGTTTAATCGTTACCTCTTATGGCTTATCTTCATGTACACCTATCTAATTGGAAACCTTGTAGATACTGAGTACTACAGTTAATGCGCTTTTACGATGCTGCCTCGTACAACCATCGGCGGAGTCCGCCTCGTACAACCGCGACAGAAAGGGCGCGAATTGCAAAGTGTTTTGCAATAACATGTTGAAAATATTAGCCAATAAAAAATTAGATAAATAAATTAAAATAAATAAAATAAATAAATATTAATAAATATTAAAGTTTAACTATAGAGAATTGTAATTTTTTTTTTGTTGAAATAGGAATTAATGTCTACATCACAAGAAACTTGATGCGTAATACCTGCTGCGGCAGGTACAATAACTATCCAAATATTTAATCACTATCACTCTTATTAATGTGATTACCCCAATTGAAAAAATAAAAATCATCTTACACCTAATAGAAAATAAAATAAAAATCATCTTTTACACCTAATTGACCGTGTAAACAACTTTAATTTGCGAGTCTTAATAAAATAGGGAAATTTGAATCTCAACCTTACTAAAAATGAGCATGATAAACCTTTGGCCTTAAATTTTTACTTAACTTGGATTGAGGCTCCCACAACGTACTCAAATAAAATGGCATTGAATTGAAGCTCCCACAGCGTACACAAATAAAAGGCATTGAGTTGAATCTCCCACAGTGTTATCCACAAATATCACCGAAAATGAATAAAAATGAAGGCACAACCTTCCATTAGTGCCTTACCCAAGTGATCATCCCTGCCTGAGTCTAGCCCAATGGAAAGTCTTGTGAAGCTTCTTTCCAACCATCCTTGCACACAATCAAAACTTGCCAATCTAGGTCTAAATTTGCATTTACTCGGCTCACTGGGCTTGCATCAATCCACACAGGTTTGTATGTTATCTTCTACTTAGTGCGTGGAAATGCAAACGCGCAATTATAGTTCGAATAATATCTGCAGTTCCTGTATTCACTATTTGCCTTCTGATCCTTCACGTGGGTCACATTTAGCCCTCTTCATCTCGATCCCTTTTGCTTTATTTCAGAGTTAGTATTTCGAGCTTAATTGTGTGCTCTAAAATATAATTCGATTGGGGTACATTCCTATGTGGAATTGTTATGCCGAAATTAGCTCACAGAGGAATTAGATGCCTGGTGTATATACCTAGTGGAGCAGAAATGAGGGTTGAAGTCATGCATTGGGTTATGACTCGAACCATATAGTTTCCGTTCTAAGTTGAAACCTCTGTTGCGTGAGCAATATTGGTTTGAGGTCGTGTTGATGATTAATGGTATTAAGTTGAATGCAAGGTCAAAGGCGGAGTGTAATGAAAGAAAGAAGAAGAATGGTGAGTGACAGTGAGGAACGGAACCCTGAATCGGAATCGTGAGGACAAACAGTTAAGGCGGTTTCTGGGGAGAAAACCAGCGAGTTTGCGTTAGTTAGAAGGTGGTAAGCTGTATTTGAAATTCGAATGCGATATATGTAGTCGGCTGACACGTGCAAGAGAGTAGTTTTGTAATACCATTTCCATCGCGCAATTTTTGTGAATTATCGCTCGTGCATTTAAGTCATGCGATATGCATTTGGGTGTGTTGGATCAGTAGAACTGATGCGACAAGCCAACAACTGTTGGATGCGAAGGGTGCATTAACGCTGGGCCAATTTATAAACATAAAAGCGGGTTGCCAATATCGTCTTTGTTCTAAAGTATTTAATATTAATACCCGTAGAGTTGAGTAACATTAAAGGCAGTGTAGAAGTGCAAATATTGCTTAGCATACATACTTAGGTACATCACGTAACATTTAAAAATAAGCATTAGTAAAAAAAGTGTGTACAAATTTATACAGATAAGTAAACAACTTTTAAACATCCAAAGCAATAAATAAAGTCAGTCCTTTCCAGCAAAATGATTGATGTGTTTGGTACGTAGGATATTCATGTATTGGAATTTCAAAAGGTTGTTTTGATAATTTGCTAACAATATCCTATTACTTATTTTTCGATATGACATCGTAGTATTTCAGTCTATGTTATTTGCATTAATATTTTGGGATAAAAACTAAAATAAGAGATTTAGTGCATTCAAAATTGAATCACCTTCCAGACCACTGCACGACGGATATAGATAAACTGTGCATGCCAATCGTGAAGGAAAAAAATAGTTCGACTGTGATGGATGTTAAATAAAAGTTGAAAGGTTTTATTTTAATAATCAAGAAAATTTTGTAGTTTGAAACACAAAAATCTTGATTAAACATTTCTATGATGTAACTTCATTCAGTTCGATTTGAAAATAAGGTTTACTAATATTAATATATGCAGTTAGATTTGGTTTGTTTATATATTTTCTCAATAATATTTTAATTTAAAAATCATTAGATCTCACAAACACCATATAAAATATATAATTTTTAATGTGTAATAGAAAATTTATCTGGGTATATACATCTTTGTTATCTCCGTGTGACCATTCTTTATTTTAAAGAGATATGGCTAGCCTATTACAAAAATAGAAAGTGTTAAAATTATCAATATTGCAGTTCCAATGAGGAACATCGTATCATAGTATAAAGAATGAGACGGAACATGGAGCGGTGAGGATCGAAACCGTGAAACAAACAGTAAAACCAGCGTTCGAGGAATAGTGGTTTTCGCGCGAGTGAAAAGTGGTGAATGGTATTAAAAAAAAACGCAATTCCATTTATTGTTGGACGCGTGTCCTAGAGCGGTACTTGGAAACCATGAATGTCGCACGATTTGGAGGTGTTAAACTTCGTCAGTTGAAAAAACACGATAGTGCGAAGGAGCGTTCGATCTGGGTAGCGTTAGATCGGACGGATATCGCGCAACGAGTTGAACGGAGAATAATCCAAGGTATGGGCCGTGGTTTGCGTTGATATATGTTTATTCAATAAAGTTTGTGGTGGGCTCAGAGTCATAAAGTATTGATTTATGGTTCGATATATTGTAATTAACCCTTAGAGATTTGGTTAAAGGGAATGAACGGCGGTTCATTACCTTTATTCCCAAGATATATTAAAATATGTTATGAGTGGACCCATATATATATGCCGCGGCCGAGTGTTATGTGAGTTGAATATATGGTGTAATATTAACACATATATTGATATTGCATTCCCCAGACTTACATGTTGGGTTTGGTGCTAAGTTGAGCAGTGATTAATTAAAAGTACGTGTCTTATTTATTGCATGAAGTAATGAGACCCTTTTGCAAATGTACGATGGCTGCCAAAAATTTGTCTTATTATACCTGCATATGGGACGTCAATGAATGCATGATGGCTGAGGTTAATAACAAGAGCGGCGGTTGCCTCATAATTGAACGGCGGGAATTACAAGGCAATTTTCAATAACATCTTAAAATCTTAAACCAATAGAATGCAAGAAAAATAAATTTAAAAAATAAATAAATAAATTATTAAAACTTAACTATAGCCAAACTATACAAAAATTAAAGAGATATGTCTAATCAAAGACAATTAATGTCACTATCAAGCAAAACTTG